>OX451215.1:204644409-205289409 GCA_949628195.1 Phasia obesa
TAGATATAGATATAGATATAGATATAGATATAGATATAGATATAGATATAGATATAGATATAGATATAATGTACAGACACGGTCCTGTGCAATTTTTTATTTATCAGATTAATACTTTAAATTATAAAAAAAAAACAAAAAGTAATTACTTCTTGATCCCTTGAACGTGAGTGTGTGTCTGTGTGTGTGTGGCAATTATTATTATGTAAAATGCCCATATTTTACAATGAATTTACAGCACTCACACACAATGTTTAATTAATAATTATTTTTAATACATAATTCTTGTCGTTTACAAAAACAAAATTTTTTTTATCTTTAGCACCTGTTGTTTGTTGGCTGTTGCATAATTTTTTTTTTTGTTGGATTCTAAAAATACACGGACAGATTCTTTGTGTGAGAGAAGAAACTAATTGTTTGAGAAAATCCAATTATCTTCTTATCTGCTTAAGAGTATTATTATTGTAATAATCAAACAAGTGCATCTAGACATCAGTCTGTAAAGAATTGAAAGTTAAGTACACCGGAGTACTTGCACTTTTTGTGTGGAATAGAAAACACACACATACTTTTGTAGGCACAAATTATTATTTATTCAATATACAAAAAACAGACAATCAGTCAAGCAGACACTCTTAAGGGAGGAACCTCACAAGCAGCTTAAAAATTGTGGCATATTTAAAGTATTTCTTTGCCACAAAAGGCAAGCAAATACAGCAAAAAAATACTTAAATTGCAAATAATAATTTCCATATGCTCTTTTCTTACCTCCTCTATTTAGAATTACAAATTCAATATATGTATGTATGTGTTATGTGTATGTGAGTGTGTGTGTTTGTATCTGTTCCTTATAGATTATGGCTAAATTGTACCTCAGGCTTCGTAAATATTTCTAGACCAACGAACGAGTCGTGTGATCAAACAAAAATATTCGTAACATTTTGCAACATTTTTTATTGTCGAAGTCTGTGGCATAAAGTGTCTCAAGTCTTTTGTTTTCAGAAAATAAAGAAGAAAAATTACTTGTTTCATAAAATTGTTGATGACATGTTTCATAGTGTTTCTTTTGTTTTCTTTTATTACTTTTGTTACTTTTGTCTTGTCGCCTTTGTCCTTTTATTAAAATTTAAATTCAAATAAAAGCAGTTGCAGCAGTTGTGTCAAAACATAAATAAGAATATTTTTTACACCATTTCTCAGGAGGATTTGAAGGTGTTAACGCCAACAAAGCAGTATTCAATGATAATCTGAAATTAACTAAAATTATTATATTTCTTAGACTTGCTAACGAACAGTACGAACTGGGTGTAAACCCAGCCAAAACTGAAAATACAAGCTCCCACCCTTCAGGTTACCCGTATTGAGGGGAACACCACTAACTCTAGCAGATGGTGAAAAGTATCTTGGCATAATCTTAGACAGTAAACTATCCTGGCAAATTAACATCCAGGCTAGAGCGTTTAAAGCCATCACAGCAATATATGTATGTAAAAAAGCCATTGGCAAGACTTGGGGAATAAATCCGAGGATTGCGAATTGGTTATTCGAAGCGGTAATCAAACCGACCTTACTCTAGGGAGTCATCGTCTGGTGGAAAGCACTGGATACTAGGGCAAATACCTCTATTGTGGAGAGGGTATTGCGTAATATGGCGTCCCAATAACAGAAGCTATTAGGTCAACGCCGACGAAGGCACTTTTTGCTATGCTAAACTGGTTACCAGTAGACCAGCTAGCCAGGAAGCTAGCACTAAGAACGGCCGTTAGACTGAATGTCACAGGTGCATGGAACCATAGACTATGGGGCCATGCCAGTATTCTGGGAATCACGAATGTTATCTCTGGACCTATAGACTACCACATCCCAAAACCCTTCTTCATGCGAAACTTCGATTTCGACCTGACGGAGGGTCACTTACCACCCCCTGACTCCCTCTGCGTGTTCACGGATGGATGCAAAAGGGGTGTGGGGATTGGAGGTGGGGTCTATATAGAGGAATTTCGAATCAAGATGTGTTTCAGACTCCCAAATGAATGTAATGTTCTACAAGCAGAAATATCTGCTATCAAAAAAGCGGCAAGATGGCTAAGATATCACAGAATATCGAATAGGGATATCTGGTTTTGTACCGACAGTAAAGCTGCAATTATGTCCCTAAAAGGTGTGTTCAGCACATCAAATCTTGTCCTGGAATGCCTGACATCTCTAAATGCGATGGCGGAAAATTCAACGGTCACCCTTAAATGGGTGCGGGGACATGGGACTACCTTAGGCAACAATGTTGCTGACGAACTAGCAAAGAAGGGAACTCTGCTTCATGATGGCGCCATTGACGTCTATTGTGGCATTCCCTTCTCTGCATGCGGGCAACTTTATGACCTAGCCCAGGTCAGATGGTCCGATGAGTCAATTTGTTTGACGGCAAGGACGATCTGGCCATTACGGGGTCAGAAGAAGACGGTTTCATTACTTCGGATGCCGAAAATACAACTGCGTGACTTGATATCAACGGTCACTGGGTATTGTCTATTCGGAGCCCATGCAAGAAGAATGGGCCTCCCTTACAACGACTTCTGCAGAAGCTGCCAAGATGAGGAAGAGGAGGAAACGGTCATACACCTCCTCTGCCTATGCCTATGCCCTGCACTGGAATACCAACGACTCCAAAATCTTGGACAACGGTATTTCGGGAGCCTATCTTGTGTTTCACTACTGGAACCAAGAAGAATTAGTTCTTTTCTGAGGAGTTGCGGTTGTTTCTCCAACCCACTCCCACTCGGCGAGGCATGAATACGCGTCTCGGCCAATATGCTCTCTATGGCGACCTCATGATTCTTCTTTTTTAGGGTTCCGTACACAAAGTGTAAAAACGTAACCCTATTGTTTTCGCTACAATGTCTGTCCGTCTGTCAGCGCCTTTTATCTCTGGAACCGTAATAGATAGACTCTTGAAATTTTCACAGAAGGTGTATAACTGTGGCCGCTATAGCGACAAATATTAAAAATTAAAGGGTGTTCCGATAGTGGTGTGATTTGCATGTATAAGGCCTAAGTTTTGAACCATAATAGGTAGACTCTTGAAATTTTCACGGAAGATGTGTAACTGTAGCCGCTTTAGCAACAAATACTAAAACTTATAGGGTGTTCCTAAAGTGACGTGTTATTTGCCTTTATGTCTTTATTTTTTGAGCTATAGGAGGCAACCACTTAAAATTTGCAGACAATAATTTAATCGATGTTCGCGTTATAAGCAAGTATACAATATTAAACATAAATTAAAGGGTGTTCCGATAGTGACGTGATTTGCATGTATGTATATGGCCGAAGTTTTGAACGATAACAGGTAGACACTTGAAGTTTTTACAGGAGGTGTATTACTATGGCCACTATAACAAATAGTAAAAATTAAAGGGTGTGCCGACAGTGACAATGTGCATAAACATTGACTAATTTTTTAACCATAATAGATAGACTCTTGAAATTTTCACAAATGGTGTATTACTATGACCCCTATAAAAACAATAAAAATTTAAAGGGTTTTCCGACAGTGACGTCTTTTGCATGTAAAACGACATATTTTTTAAACCGTAATAAATAGACTCTTTCAATTTGTATAGAAGATGTGTTGTCATGGCCTTTATGACAATTACAACAAATTAAAGGGTGTTCTGACAGTGACATGTTTTTCACGTATAGTAACTTATTTTTTTAATAGTAATAGGTAGACTCTTGATATATTCATAAAAAGAGAATTTCCAAGGCCGCCATAAAAAATAACAAAATTAAAGGGTGTTCCGACAGAGACATGATTTTTACGTAAATAGCCTTATTTTTTTAACCATAATAGGTAGACTCTTTAAATGTTTACAGTAGATGTTGTATTTCGGCCGCTGTAACAATTACTAATATCTAAAGGGTGTTCCATCAGTGACATGTTTTCACGTATATTACCTTATTTTTTGAACCGCAATAGGTAGGCGCATGTATATTTTTATAGATAGTGTATTACCATGGCCGCTATAACAAAATTTAAAGGGTGTTCCAACAGTGATGCAATTATGACTTTAATTTTAAAATTAAAGGGTGACTCATAACATAAATTAACAGCTTGAATTTTTAAAGTTGTACTAAACATAGTACGGAACCCTACCAGTGTGAGTCTAACTCGCACTTGACTAATTTTTTTTCTATCTTCTTAACTTATCTCCTTCTTTTTCTCTTCTGACAACGCGGCCGGCAATGAATCAATCAAGTGCGAGTCAGACACGTAGATAGATACACGTAGGGTTCCGTACTACAATCAAAGTACTAGAACTAAAAAAAACAATATGTAATTAGTTTCAGGTATTTTAGGGGGCACCCTTTAATTTTTATTACTACCTTTAAAAATTATTTAGTGTCTTTTTGTTATGGTTCAAAAAATAAGCACTCAACGATCACTATACCATCCAATATGGGGACACCCTTTAACTTTTAATTATTTTTTATACCTTTTGTCCATAGCTAGCAGAGTATCACCAGCACACCCGAATATACCAGTGTAAATTATTTAAAACTGCAACTTATGAGCACTAAATCACACTTGCGGCAAGCAAAACTGCTTAATGTAAACAGCAACTTACCGGTTAATCATCTCTTCGAACGGTTGTATAAAGTTATTATCATTTCAGGGTTTTATTGGGAAAAATTATTGTTGTAAAAATGAAAATAATTTATGCATAAATTGTTGAAATTGAATCAACATTAAGGGTTCGCAACTATCAATTTGAGTTGCAATCAAAAACAATCTCTACGGCTTACGATATGCAAAAATACAGTTTACTTGCAACATTTTCCTGCAGCGCAGCAGATTTTAATCAATTTTTATGCAGAATATTAATTTTACATCATCAGAGATGATAAATGATGACCTCAAATAATTA
The DNA here is from genome assembly GCA_949628195.1 of Phasia obesa. Lineage (NCBI taxonomy): Eukaryota > Metazoa > Arthropoda > Insecta > Diptera > Tachinidae > Phasia > Phasia obesa. Next base: position 204,649,332 of record OX451215.1, read on the forward strand.
TAATAATATTAATAAAAACAAAAACAAAAATAAGAATAACGAATAAAGAAAAAATAATAAAAGTCCTTTTAATGCAGCGACAAAAATCACAGCGCATCAGGCAGCTAGTGAGGCTGAGTGAGTGTAAAACCAAAATTCTCATAATTGAATATTTTGACTTCCTAATGGCCTTAAATAACAATGATTAAAGAAAGGCTGACAGAGGGGCGTAAAGAGTGTACTACCGATACCGATACGACTAAATAAAGTGACGCATTTAATGCGGCAAATATTTGTCCCCATCTCACATACGAGTACACTTCCTAAATGTTCGTTTAATGTTCGATGATAATGCTGGATTGCTGTCGTGAATGGGTCTTCATTCAGCTACAGGCAGCTATAAAAAAATCATAATGAAACATTTTATGACAAAAAATAAGCTACCGAGCAACCAGCCAGCCAGCCAGCCAGCCAGCCATCCAACGCCATCAAATGCAACACCTAAATCACTATAATCACGACAAAATGTGAAAAAGACTGAGTGGTTGGTTGGTTCGTTGTTTGGTGTCTTATAAAATAATGACAATGATGACGATGACGATGACACTGATGATGATGACGTTCATGATGCTAAAACTGCGTTCTGCTTCTGTGGTCTGCCGTGATTGCGGCTTAAATCTTTAACTCAATTTTGTTGCAACTTTAACAAAACAACTTACGCAAAAAAAAAAAAGAGTTCTTTAAGTTGGCTGACTGATGAACTAACGGTGTGCGATGGCAAGTGACTAAGAGCTCCTGTAATTCAATATATAAATGTTTGCTTTTATATTTTACGGCTTTGTGTACGTTGTTGTTGTGATGATGCCTGTGTTAAGAAGAGTGCATCTCAAGGATGATTAAATATGTTTTGTTGAAGTTGAGTTTGAGGTTGACAAATGTGTCAAATAACATGTTGTGTTGATGCTAAAGGTAAAAAAGAAAAGTGAAGTAACCAACCGGAATGGAAGCTGCTAAAAATTATTTCATGCACAATGGGAATAATATGAGATTTTGGCAAAAAGAAAATTTTAATAATTTTTTTATTTTTTAATTTTATTTTTAAAAATATTCGGATATTTAAATAGAGTCTATAAGGAATTGTAATAATATTATTTGCTACTAACGTGGGCGTCCTGAAAATATTTTGCTCGATTTTGCTTTAGAAAGTATTCCACACCACATTGTAAGACTCTTACTTTTATAGTGCTTCAGTTATGGTTTATGTCTTTACTTTATACAAAGGTACCCATCCCTGCATAAGATTCTTAAATTTATAAAAAATTCTAAAACATATTGTAAGGCGCTGTAAAAGGAGTTTAAAATATTTTAATAACGTTGTTATTCCACAAAGTAAAAACACGAATCAAATACAAATTTTATTCAACTGGCGCCATCTGTTGCGCCATAGTGTTTAAAATATCCCAGTCTTAAACCGAAAATTTCAGTACTTTTAAAACGAAAATTGCGTTTTTTTACAGCTTTTCTTCACTTTCTCTTGGAAATGAGATAAAATGAGGAAAAAAGTATGCTATATTTGAATCAGGATACTAAGGTACCCGCTCACAAGATTTTGTCAAATTCCAGCCAGTGGTTTTTACGTGATGCGAACACAAATGAAAAGCAGACAGACATACGGAAATGAGTTACTATTTTATTATATGTATAGATAAACTTTTGATACAACAGATTAAATTATTATTAGCTGTATATTTAGTTACCCAGAGACTTTGGTGGTGGGAATCGAACCCACAACCCCAGACTAGTACACTACTACCTACTAGCTTACCGGAGCCCCCTATTATCAGAATAAAAAACAAAGTCTATTAATGAAATTATTTTAAATTAAAATTTATTTATAGAATGCTATGTTCGATTTTGCTATGAAAGTAAATCCACTGCACACTTTTAAGACTCTTTTATGTATTTACTTTTACTCATCCCGGGATAAAATTCAAAAATTTATATAAAATTCTAAAATTCTAAAAATTATTGTAAAGCTCTTAAACTATTTTAATAACAATGTTATTTACAAAGTAGGTAATTCATATTTTCGATTAGTTCAAAACAGCGCCATCTGTGTTTCAAATATCCCGCTTTTAATTCATTGTTGTTGTTGTTGTTGCCAACCCTGTTTAAATATCCCACTTTTAATTCATATTTTGTCATTATTTTAAAAGAGCGACATCTGTTGCGCAACCGTGTTTAAAATATCCCGCTTTCAATTCATATTCGGTCATTAGTTTAAAACAGCGCCATCCATGGCGTAAGCGTGTTTCAAATATCCCGCTTTTAAAAATAAAAGGTGCCTTAAAGTATGCAGTACCATTAAGTCTGGAAAACAACGTACTATCACTGCTTTTTCTCCACTTTCTCTTGAAAATGAGATATTTTTACGGAAAAATGTATCCTATATTGGAATCAGGATACTAAGGTACCTCCTCACAAAACTTTGTAAAAATCCATCCAGTAGTTTTAACGTGATGCGAACGTAGACAGACATACAAAATGACAGACAGGAAATAAGTTACTGTTTTATTAGAAGTATAGATTAAAAAGGTGAATTTTTTTATTAGACCCCCTAGAAAAATAAAATGTATTTTCTGACCGGCCGGCTATAGTCAGAGCAAATCACCTTTTAAAAAGCTTAAATAATGTTTTTTACTTAAATTGCAGTCATCAATTTAAGTTTTTCATTTCATAATGACTGACTTAAAATTTCTACAATATAAAAAGGATCATCATGGAATTTATGGCAACATGTCATCGGAATTATGACACAAAAGTTATGATAAATATCATCAATAGAGCAAAAACTTCATGATGTGTGTAAAAAAGAGTATTTAAGGTGGCACAACGCGAATTATATAGTCATCAGCTTCGAATTAATGACGCCATGTCTTCGGATTTATGACATCAAGGTTATGAGAAATGTCCTCAATAGAGTAAAAACTGATTAAAAAATATTATATAAGATGGCACAGCATGTAGTTTATAGCCACTACTACATAACAGCGTCGGATTAATGACGCCATGTCATCTTAATTATGACATAAAAGTTATGACAAATGTCATCAGTAGAGTAAAACCTGGTCTCAATGTAATGACATAAGTCATCATAGAATTTTTTCACATTTTAGGTGTCATCTATGTTATGACCTCAAAGTCATTAAGTCGATGCCATATTTTGCATATGAGTAATAGGTAAAATATATATACATATAAAAAACAAAAAGTCTAACGAATTATTTGATTAAAAATCAAATATTTATTATATTGATGACAACTTGTCATTCAATTGAGTGCTGTTTGTTCTTTATTCGTTTTCTGTGTGGCATTGCATTAATGACAGAATTGTTAACGATGTCGATTTACATCAGCATTATGATGTTTTTTCTGTCAGTGAATACTGATTTAATCTTCATTTGTACAGTTTAGATATAAAATTAGAACTTAGTCATTATAAATTGACATTAAAAGCACAATCAAATAAATGAAAATTAACATAGCGAATTTACGATTTTAATAAAAGTTTGAGTTCAACACGTCCGTCTGTCCTTTCACGTTCGTGTTGAAATGGATTTTCTGACGATTCTAGATACCTTGTGCAATTTCTTAGTATAAAATCCCATGAGATACAGTCTCGAAAAATTTTGTATTGCAATTCAACAGCATCGATCCATAAGTGGTAGAGATATGGACAAGAAAAATACGAAAGTATCTACTTTCCTTACGCAAAAAAAATTTTAATAATTGAAATATTTGCAAAATGCTCCAAGTATAAACAACACAACTCTATACATTCGATCCCTGACTTTTCCGAAAAAGAGTTACAAAATATATTTTGAAAATTCCCTAAAAATTTATTTTTTTATTATAGTTGTACAATTCAGGCCAATAGGTTTGCTAGCTGAAAACAACCGGACGGGTCACAGGGTGCGGATTATAAACGCCCTTTAGATAGAAAGATTAGCTGCGAATGAGTGGTGATTCACAAATAAACAGTCACGGACAGTCAGGGGATGTTTGCCTTGTTGGCAACGTCGACAAGGAGAGTTACTTGTTTCGGAATTCCGAGACATCATGATTAACAAAACCTCAAACCACATAAAGAGCATAGGGCCTTCCTATGCTTCTTATAGGATCAATGGGAACATGTACATATATATAGTTGTACAATTGAAACGAAAAACCATAAGAGTAAAAATCGAAGATATAGTTTTGTGAATTTCGATAACAATAACATGGCAATATCTGACACGTCTGTGGTGAAGGGCATATAAGACCCCGCATGGCAGAATATAGCTCTCGTGGTTGTTGCAGGCAAATTTAATTTTTTTCTAACGAAAAAGTGACATTTTGGTGACACTCTGATTTTTATACCCTTCACCTCAGGTGGAAGGGGTATAAGTTTGTCATTCCGTGTGTAATTTCTACAATATTCATTTCCGATCCCATAAAGTATATATATTCTGGATCCCTATACATAAGCGATTGTTGATTAAGCGATGTACATCTGTCCGTGTTCGGGTAGTAATGTCATTTGCCAAGGCACCAGAAGAGAAGCAAAAAATTTAAGCACACCAATCTGTCAGGCCCTTTAGAGGCTGCGGGCCAAAAACCATGCCCACCTTTATTTTTTCACGTTTTTTTAATTTTTTTCGACTCTTTTGCCTTTTTTTTGTCAAATTCAAATATTAGACCGTGACAGGTAGATCGCAAGGAATGCATATAGATCTAGGGGGATTAATAACCCCCAGCGAGGGGACGATTTTTGATTGTTTGTTTTTAATTTTTTAATTTTGATTTGTATAAAAGACCTTTATAGAAAGCAATACACAAAGAGGTAGCCAATGGACCCACAGGGTACTCACTGGTAAATAGTAGCAGTTAAGAGGCACACGGGGGAGGTCAATATGAAAAAATTTGTTTTAAGGATTTTTTTTGGCTTTAGTCTGACTATTCTAACTCAATATAGACTGCAGGAAGGTCCTAAATTTAAAAAATCAATAAATTGTTTAAAAAAATTGTTAAATTTAAAAAAAAATAAAAAAATTTTTTTTTTGAAATATTCACAAAAAAACTTTACAAACAATTTTCAAACGATATTTTTAATAAAAAATTTTCCAAAAAAATTTTTTAAAAAATTTTCCAAAAAATTTTTTTAAAAAATTTTCGAATAAAATTTAAAAAAAAATTTCCAAAAAAATTTACGAATAAAATTTAAAAAAAAATTTCCAAAAAAATTTTCGAATAAAATTTTACAAACAATTTTGCAACACAATTTTCGAAAAATTAAAAAAAAATTTCAATATTTCGGTGAAAATGAAAATCATGACTGTAACAAAACATATTTTTAATATTAAAAATATAGAGTGACATATTTTTTTAAATGCGTTTGAAATTTAAATAGATGAGATCTCTGCTTTTAAAATCTAGATGCATTAAACACATAGACATCATCAAGATACCAACTACAAACTGTTAAAAATAAAATACACACGTTTATAGGCCACCTCTGTGGCTGTCGCCAACTTAGGCTAATTTCTATTTTATTCAACCAAAGAAAATGTCACAAAATTACAAGTTCGTATACAAACAAAAAGTTTTGGAGGAAATATTTATAATTTTTTGAAAAATTTATTTAATTTCATAAAAGCAAAATAAGTATTTCAACAACAATGTCAGAGGTACAAAAAGACCCATTGTGCAAACAACATCTTACTTGTTATGACATTGATCTGCTAATTTAGACGACTGAATTATTCACTCAGAGAACTCCACCATTCATTCATTCATTGTTTTTGTTTTAAGAACTTCAACACCAAAAACTCTAACCAGCCCGCGCTACCTGTTGTTTGAAGACTTTAAAGATTTTGTGGCTGAAGTCAACCCCAACATAAAAAAAAAATGTTTGTTTTATTGTTATTTTCCCTGAAAGACGAAGAGTAGACAAACAAGCAGCCAGCCAAAGTAGCAGCGAGCAAGCAGACTTAAAGAAAAAGTTTGATCATAAATCAACCATCGTTTGTTTTAACATCATGATGTCACTTGGCACACGATCAGATAGATCACTTTCAAAATTCCTTCTACTCACTTGCACTTTGTATTTTATTTTGTATTTTGTACATTGACAGTTGACAAGTGTATCACGCTTCGATTGATCAGGAGCATGACGACGATGATGGTCGTCTATCGCTGTTGTCTCCACTTGACTTGACTTGTCTTGTCTTGTTTTGACTTGCTTCGTTTCGTTTCAATTTCAATTCGGTGTGTTTATGTTGAGGGTGTTAATTGTGCAAGTCATCATGTTTCATTTTATTGCCAGGAATAGTTTTTTTTTTATTTTTGTTTTTATTGTTGTTTGTTGTTTTAAGGAAATATGATCCTGCGGTTATTTGTAATCTGATCTTACAACAAACATGACTTTGATATTTTTATTTGTGGTTATCATGCTTAATTTAATCGAATTAACAACAAGTTGTTAAAACCACTGCTTGTTATGTGACTCTCTTAAATCGATGAGTGAGTGGATGTGGTTAATTCAAACACACACACGCTAACTCACACAACCACCTACAACACCATGAATCTTGTTTGGCACCTCAAGCAGATCATAATCATGGTAATGTGTATTGCAAGAGTCCACCAACGGATTCTAGTGATCACTTTGTTTTTGTTTTGTTTTTTTTTTTTCATTACGACTCGTATTTCTGTTAAAAATAATTCTGATATTTCATCAATTCTATGGCTTTTTCGTTAACATCTACTTAAATTTCGCGTTTGCGGTTGGCAAAAGTGCATCCCTTCTTTGGTAGCGTTTCCCACTTGTGTTTTGTATTCTTTAGTTTAATCAAACGCCCACACACGTGGCGTTTAAAAAGGATCGATGTTTATTTTAAGTTTCACGTAGGAAACATCGTTCGTTTGTTTTTTGTTTTTTTTTTGTTGTCTTGGGGAATCGTATTATGGAGATCAGTTTCTTAACAAAGAATTATCTTTCAAACTGCCGTGGCAACAAAGTGGCAAGTGAAGCTTAAATATCAAGGTTGTTAGGAATGTAAACAAATGTGGGATGATTGAAATTTTGGCAAGCAGAATGTATTTATTCTTGTTGTCATAAGTATGGTAAATTTCAACTCATCGCTAGTTTGCGGATTATTTGCATAATTCAGGGAATTCGAAATTTCACGTCACCTTCTCAAGTAATAAAAATTATCTCAAATTAATAATGCGGCTTCCCCATCCCCGATGGCTTAATTGATTTGTTGACTTCTAACACCTTGATGGCAATGCTTCCGGGGTTAACAGTGACCTGAAATTGGAAGATAAAAACCTACGAGGTGTGATTAGTATCAAGAAATAGTAGTACCATAGGGATTTCCCCAAATCTCTGAGACCGGTAATTGGTTCGGCCCTTTGAGAAGTAACGCGGTGGCTGTGGTTAGAACCAACATCGAAGGAAGGGCATTTTAGTGCATTGTGCTGTAGCCATCTTAACACCAGGCACCAATCGCGAGTCAGCAGTTTAGATAGTCTTCAATCCCTAAACAAGTGGTATAATAAAAGTATAATTAAAAAAGGTACTTTTAAAGTACCTTAAAAAGTAACTTTTCAACAAAGTAAATATTTAAAAAAAAAAATCCTCTTAAAGATGTATCTTGTGATAAAGATACTTCCTAAAAAATTTATATTTTTTTTCAAGTACCTTTTTCAAAAAGTACCTTAAGAAAAGTACCTTATGAAAAATTTCCTTAATTAGCTTAAAAAAATTTATTTATGTATATTTAATTATATTTTAAAACATATAGCTTTTAAAAAATCAACTGTAAGATTGTTACCAAAAGCGCCTTTTAATAAAAGTACCTTAAAAATGTACCTTTTCAAAAAAGTAAATTTTTTAAAGTATCCTATTAAAAAAGTATTTTGTAAAAAATATACATTTTTAAAAATTTATATTTTTAAAAGTAAATTTGACAAAAAATTAAGGTTTTTGAAATACGTTTTTAAAGAAGTACCTTTAGAAAAGTACCTTTTGAAAAATTGCCTTAAAAGGAAAACAGCTTAAAAAATATATTTATAATTTTTATTTTATGCTCTTAAAGAAGCTTTTAAAAAATCAACTATGATTCTTTCCAAAAATCTTCTTTTACAAAAAGTACTTTAAAAAAGTACCTTTTCAAAAAAAATTTCTTTTAAAGTATGCTCTTCAAGAAGTGTCGTGTAAAAAATATACTTCTTTTAAAATGTATGAATTTTTTTAAAAAGTACTTTTTTTAAAAAGTACTTTTTTTTTAAAGAACCTTTTATGAAAAGAACGTTTGTGAAAATTGCCTTAAGATAGAAATACCTTGAAAAAATCATAATTTTAAACAGTAGCAGAGTAATCATTACCTATAGGATATCCTGGTAGCAATGTGCTATTCTATCAGTCTGCAGGTTGTGGGTTCAATTCCCTCCAAAGACTGCGAGTTTCACTGCAACGAATGAATGTCTTCTTTACTATGCTCGATAATTTAAGTTAGAATTATTTTTGTTATTGTATTGTAACAGATTTAATAAATAAGTAACTAAATTCATACATACGAGTACATACATACATACATATGTATGTATTATAAAAAGGACGTTTTACGAAATGGATTTTAAAAAAGTACTTATAAAAGGAAAAAAATTATATTTTATTAAAAAAAAATGTAAAATAAAAACAACTTTTGAAAAACTATCTTTTGTAAAGTATGTACTTTTATAAAAAAATATTTTAAAAAAGTACTTATAAAAACGTCTCTTTAAAAAAGTAACTTTAAAAAGATTCCTGTAAAAATTATCTTGTAAAATATACTATGAAAAGCAGTACCTAATAAGATACCTCTAAGAAACTACATTAAATAAAAGTACCTTTAAAAACTACCGTTAAACAAAATTCTTTGAAAAACACTACCTATAAAAAGTACCTTAAAGAATGTACCCATTAAACAAAATTCTTTGAAAAACAGTACATATAAAAAGTACCTTTAAGAAGGTACCTTTAAAAAACTATCTTTAAACCAAATTCTTTTAACAACAGTACCAATAAAAATTGACCTTTAGGAAATTACCTTTATTAAAGTACCTTTAAGAAAGATCCTTTCAAAATCTAAAAATCTTAAAAATTGAACAAAATGCTTTAAAAAACAGTACCTATAAAAAGGACGTTCAAAAAGCATCTTCTAATAAACACCTTTATAAAAGTACTTTTAAGAAGGTACTGTTATAAATTATCTTTAAGAAGGTACCTTTAAAAAACTACCTTCAAACAAAGTTCTTTAAAAAACAGTACCACTAAAAAAGTACCTTTAAGAAAGTACCTTCAAAAAAGTACTTTTATAAAAATACTTACCTTTAACAAGATACCTTTAAAAAAAGTGCCTTAGAAATGGTACTTAAAATAACTACAAGTTTTTTTTAACATTACCTATAAAAAAGTATCATTCAAAAATTATGTTTAAAAATCAACTGTTTATAGAAGAAAAAACTTTTAAAAAAGTGCGTGTTAGACAAGGGCCAGCGGTTTTGAAAGAAAATATTAACTTTAAATATAATATGACAAAAAAGTACCTTTAAGAAAGTACCTATAAGTAGGTATCTTTATAAAAGTAGCTTTAAGAAGGTACCTTAAAAAACTACCTTTAAACGAAGTTCTTTGAAAAACAGATCCTATAAAAAAGTATCTTTAAAAAAGTACCTTCAAAAAAGTACCTTCAAAAAAGTACTCTTATAAAAGTACCTTAGAGAACGTACCTTAAAAAATACATTTAAAAAAGTGCATTTGAAAAGGTACCTCTAAAAAACTATTAGTTCTTTGAATAACATTACCTATAAAAAAGTACCTTACAAAAATTATGTTTAAAACTCAGCAGTTTTTAGAAGAAAACACCTTTTCGATACGTGTTTTCTTCTAAATACTTTGTTTGACAAGGGACAGCGTTTTTGAAAGGAAATAGCAACTTTAAATATAATCTGACTACAAAAGTACCTTTAAAAAAGTGCCTTAAAAAATTACCTTTAAACAAAGTTCTTTGAAAAACAGTATCTAGAAAAAAAGTACCTCTAAAAAAGTACCTTCAAAAAAGTAATTTTTTAAAAGTACCTTTACGAATGAACCCTCAAAAAACTACCTCTAAAAAAGTGCCTTTGAAATGGTAGCTTTAAAAAACAACTGGTCCTTTGAAAAATAGTACCTATTAAAAAGTACCTTACAAAAATTACGTTTAAAAATCAGCAGTTTATAAAAGAAAAAACTTGTCAAAAAAGTGCGTGTTTGACAAGGGACAGGGTTTTGAAAGGAAATGGCCACTTTAAATGTAATCTGACCAAAAAAAGTACCTTTACAAATGTAAACGAAGTTCTTTGAAAAACGGTACCTATAAAAAAGTACCTTTAAGAAATTTCTTTAATAAAAGTTCTTTTATAAAAATACCTTTAAGAAGGTATTTTTCAAAAAGTGCGTGTTCGGAAGGATGGGGAAAGGGAAACTTTAAATATAATCTTAGTAATAACTCTGTAGCTTGGGTCTGAAAGAGACATGGTCCATAGAGCACTTTGTATATCAAAGGCATAAATTTAAATTTCAATTAAAGTTAATAACTTTTTTATTTCAAACTTAAATCAATTTTGTGCTTGATATTATTGGATTTGATGGATTTTAAAATCTTTAGCTTTAAAATTTTCAAAATTAAAAATATTTGTCTAGTTTTTTTTTCAATAAATTTCCAACATAAATTCAATAATTCGTTCGAAAAGCAGAGCGCCAATAAACCAACAAACCATAACAAATTTAATATTTATTTAGATATCAAATAAATAATTGGCCAAATAAAGGGAAAATATTGGACAATAACAACAAGAATAATAATCATAAAAAATATACCTAAAAGGCGCTTAATGCCCAGAACAGAGTAGGTATCGCTACAACAAAAAATAAAAAAAATTTCCAACCAACTTTTATAAAAGATTATATCTGACAGCATATTAGACACAAATATTATTAAACAACAACAACAACAACATAGAGGTAAAATTGTATCTAGTGCTTTTGTGCTCAAATAAAATAACAAAAACAATGATCAACAACAATAACAGGGATAAACGTTTTAAAGTTAAATTGGAAAACAATGAAGACAAATAACGCGTTTATTTCGATGTTGCTGTTGTTGTATTTAGTTAAGGATAGAAAATAAGAAAAACGGCAAAAACCCTAAAAGGTGTTTAAACAATTGATCAGCGCTAAGGCAGTATATGAAGAAAGAACAAGGCAAAAAGACCAACAACAACAGCTTTAAGACTCTCAAACAAAAACACAGTTTAAATGCGGAAACGTGCTTCAAATATCGCCCTAAATCGCACTTATGAGATCATTGCTCAGCTCAAACCCTTTTTAAAAGCAATAAAACTCAAGTTAAAATAAATATATATTTATTAAAAGGGGAACCTGTGTAGTTTATATTTAAAAGCAACTAATAAAACTGCTAAATGGTCAGTGTTTATGAAGCTTATAAAAACCTATTAGATGAGCGTCAGTGCTTTAAAAGACTTCTTTCTGTCTAAAAATAAAAAAAAAAAACAAAAAAACCAAAAAAACTTTTCATTTGAAATCCGGAGGCAAAAACTACCTTTAAACAAAATTCTTTGAAAAACAGTACCTATAAAAAGTACCTTTAAGAAACTACCTTTAAAAAAGTACTTTTTTAAAAGTACCTAGCTGTGCCCATAAACGTTGTGTGCGTCCTGATTTCGCTTTGAAACTAATCCACACCAAATTTAAAAACTCTTACGTATTTACTTTAATAAATAAAGGTACTCATCCCTGGATAAAATTCTTAAATTGATATAAAATTTTAAAATTCTAAAAATTCTTCTAAAGCTCTGTAAAAGACAGACAAGAAATGAGTTACTCATTATTTTAAAACAGCGCCATCTCTTGCGCAACCATGTTTAAAATATCCTGCTTGCAAAAATAAAAGACACCTTAATGCAGTACCTTTCACTGCTTTTTCTCCAGTTTCTCTTGGAAATAAAATATTTTTGCCGAAGCAAAGTATTCTATATAGGAATCAGGATACCAGGGTACCTCCTTACAAAATTTTGTTATAATCCATCCAATAATTTTTACGTATGTTCATAATAGCTGTGCCCACCACGTCGTAAGCGTCCTGTTAATAATTTGCTCGATTTTGCTTTGAAAGTAATCCACACCAAATTTTAAGACCCTTAATTTTATAGGGCTGCAGGTATAATGGATTTATTTATTATATAAAGAGGTGCCCACCCCTGGGTTATAACTCAGAAACCAAGGCTTTATATAAAATTTTAAAGTTTATTAAAAATTATTGTAGTTAAGTAATAAACAGCTGCATGAGCAAGCTTAATTAATGGGTGTGCTCATAAACAAGTGCTCATGAGCAAGTGGTCGTACTCGTACTAACTCGTACTAACACAAACTAGCTTACTGTACACATGCCTACTTGTACTATTCTATTAGTGATAATTCTATTAGTCATAAACGCAATCGAAAACGAACTTTCCATACTAGCGAGCGCCGTGTTTACGTGTCTCATGTTCGAAACACTCAATGTGTTTTGTTTAGTAATTGTGTAGAACTTTTGGAAAAGGCGTAACGCGTTTTTTTTTGTTTATACATTCAAACTGTGTTCGTGTTTCACTCGAAGCATAAACTTTATTGAACTCGTCCAAGTTCATTGTTATTATGTTCATCATTTACTCATACTGATCTAAACTGGCTTATGAAAACTCCACAAACTCATCGCATTCAGCTTGTTGGTCTTCGGTGTTTATTGTTGTCCACTTACCGTTACTCGAGTGTAATGAACAGACACGAATTCTGTGAAATGTTATAACGAGCCATTCAAAATGAGCACAAGATATCTATGCCGGCCCAATCACAATTGATCTCGCTGAAAAGAGCATTGAACAAATATGCGACCAGAGATGAGACCATAATTTTCCATCATGACAATACGATTAGTTCGAAAATATTTGAAAACTAGTAGATGCAAAGTTTTGCCCAGAACGCCATATAGCTCATATATTGTCTTGTATGAGTCATATTTGTTTGTCCACTGCGTTCGCTGGGATGTGGTTTTGCGATGAAATCCATAATTTGCCAAAAAGAATGGAAAATGTTGGAGCTACTTGATGAACAATGTTTGGCATTAAATATAAATTTAATTTAGACATTAACTTTTAAAAAAAGCACTGATATTATTGTTTGCATCAATTAAAGGTTTGACTCAGATTCACATAGAAATTAAATGAAATTTTTAATTGATTTTAATTGATGATTAAATTGATTAAAAAATTGAATCAATTAAAAATTTCATTACCTTCGTATATCCAATTAACATAACTTTAATTGATACCAAAATTTAGTTTTCTGTATCTTAAAAAAATATTTGTGTACCTATTAAATGTGTTAATTAGTTTCAAATACAATTTTAATTAAATCAATTATACACATTATTAAGAGAAAACAAAATAAAATTCTAATTAAAAAAATAAAACATCAAATTCGGAAATTAATTAATACAAATATAATTTACTTCGTAGACGCAGAAAAGTGAATTTTGGCAGCAATTAAAGTTTTTAATTAATCTTGATTAATTAAATTTTTAATTGATTCAATTATTAATTTAATTAAAATAATATTTTGTTCTTTTTTACTAACTTGTATAATTTTTCTTTGTAAGCACAGAGAAATGAATTATGGAACCAATTAAAGTTTTTAATTAATTTGATATACAAAGTGAATTAAATTTTTAATTGATTCAATTATTAATTTAATTAAAATAATATATTTTTTTTTACCAACTTGTATAATTTTTCTTTGTAGGCACAGAGAAATGAATTATGGAACCAATCAAAGTTTTTAATTAATTTGATATACAAAGTGAATTAAATTTTTAATTGATTCAATTATTAATTTAATTAAAATGATATTTTGTTTCTTTTTTACTAATGTGTATAATTTTTCTTTGTAGGCACAGAGAAATGAATTTTGGCACTAATTAAAGATTTTAATTAAATTGATATACAAAGTTAATTAAATTTTTAATTAAATAAATTTTATATAAGAAGTTAATTAAATTTTTAATTGATTCCATTATTAATTTCATTAAAATATTTTTTGTTGTTTTTTTACTAACCACCATGAGGTGGTTTGTTTTGAATCAATTAAAAATTTAATTAAATTTATATGTTAATCTGGTTAAAAACCTTAATTGGTGCAACAATTTTTTTCTATGTATAAGCAATAACAGGTAAAATTCCAATAACTTTTCTCGGTTATAAAAAACCATAAAAAGTATTCTTTCTGAACTCTGAAGCAACTATGTTTTGTTTATTTTTGATATACTTTTTTTCATTTATGCAGATGGGAATCACAGCAAAGGTATTTTAAATTTTGGAGTTAAATGTTGGCCCAAAATATGACTTCAATCCATCAAATTATAAACGTAAAACAATAAACGAACAAAAAACAATAAACAGTGTCAGGGAAAAAACAAAAAAAAATTAAAAGAATACAATTGTTAAAAATTTATTGCATTCGCAGCGCCATCTACAATGAGTTTTCTCTCACAAATAGTGATATAAAAGGCCAAAGGCTTTTATTCCACAAACAATTGCTTTTTTTACATTTTATAGTTCAGTTAATGTTATGTAATACTTATTATTGGTTTCTTATTTATGTTTCCACCCACCAAAAAAAAAAAAACAGAAAGAGCCAACAAAATTCTCTGCTTTTTTTAATTTATTTTCCTAAAATTTTATTTCCCAGTTTATGGCACCAGTCTGCAGACGACGTTTGAAGTTTAAAAATCTTTTTTCTGTGCACTCGTATGCGCGCTCAGCGCAGTTCACATAAATCATCATGATAACAAATTACCAGCGCTTCCACAGTGTGTAAATGTATCTATTGTTAGCATCTCTCTTCACTTGTGCGCCACAGTTATTGTGTTAAAGCGGCGTCAATGGTCCTTCTGCAGATGCCTTTTCCACGGCAATAGTTAATCTTCTGGTTAGTCCATGAGGTGGTTTTGCTTGTAACGTGCTTAAATACTTGTTTGGCAAACGAAAACCAACAATGAGAATAAAAGACTCACGCATTAGATTAAAATGTAGCCAATATGACGCATAGGCAACAGATAGCTAGCAAAGGCAAAACCCAAGCCAGTGAACAATTTGTATAAAATTTAAACTTTATATAAAAATAAATTATTAAATTTGTGAAAGCTACTGCCAAATTTGTAGTTGTAGTTTATAATAAAGATTTTTAATAAAAGGCAAAATAAAGGTTACAAATAAGATAATATTTTATGTTTGCGCAAGCCATTTGTGTTGTGTATTGGAGTGATTATGTGTTTAAAGAGCCGCTTAACGATCACTACAAAAACTTCGTATTTTTAATGTTAAACATGATGGTCAGAAATAAATAGGGTCAATCCGCCTATTATAGCAAATGATTGTATTAAGATTAAAGGGTGTCCCATAAGAGACATATTTTGGTGCAAATAGCTTAATTTTTTTCAACCGTAAGAGCAGACACTTGAAATGAAAACTCTCTGTAAATTCTTTGCACGCTACAATACAAGTTAGTAAAAACATAAAATTAACAACTAAAGGGTAATCCATACAAAGCCTGATTTCCGCGTATATTGTTTATACAAAATTTTTTTAATTCAAGTTTAAATTTTTAGTTTACATTTGAGGCCTGTCCATCTGTTTTTAGGAATTATTTTAATAAAAACAGGAGATAGTGCTATATTCGGCCATGCCGAATCTTATATATTCCCCTAATCTGTTTCCCAATATTACAGTAATATATATTCCGTTTTTACTTCTATTATTTTCAACTTTATTATTACAAATATAATATAAAGATATAGAAATTTTTTTTGTAAAAATTTCATGGAAATGTTTTGTAAAAACGTTATAGAAAGTTTTTTATTAAAATTTTATCGAAATTTTTTTGTAAAAATTCAATCGATTTTTTTTTTAATTTATCGATTTTATTTAAATCTATCAAAAAATTTTTTGTAAAAATTTTATCGATTTTTTTTTAAATTTTGTAGAAAATTTTTTGTAAAAATTTTTTTAAAAATTTTTTCGAAAATTGTTTGTAAAAATTTTATCTCAAATTGTTTGTAAAATTTTTATCGATAATTTTTTGTAAAAATTTTATCGACAATTTTTTGTAATATTTTTATCGAAAATTTTTTGTAAAATTTTTATCGAAAATTTTTTTGTAAAATTTTTATCGAAAATTTTTTTGTAAAATTTTTATCGAAAATTTTTTTGTAAAATTTTTATCGAAAATTTTTTGTAAAATTTTTATCGAAAATTGTTTGTAAAATTTTTATGGAAAATTTTTTGTAAAATTTTTATCGAAAATTTTTTGTAAAAATTTTATCCATTTTTTTTTAAATTTTGTAGAAAATTTTTTGTAAAAATTATTTTAAAAATTTTTATCGAAAATTGTTGTAAAAATTTTATCACAAATTTTTTGTAATATTTTTACAATTTTTTGTAAAATTTTTATCGAAAATTTTTTGTAAAAATTTTATAGAAATTTTTTTTTGTAAAATTTTTATCAAAAAATTTTTTGTAAAATTTTTATCAAAAAATTTTTTGTAAAATTTTTATCAAAATTTTTTGTAAAATTTTTATCAAAATTTTTTGTAAAATTTTTATCGAAAATTTTTTGTAAAATTTTTATCGAAAAATTTTTTGTAAAAATGTTATCGAAAATTTTTTGTTAAATTTTTATCGAAAATTTTTCTAAAATTTTTATCAAAAATTTTTTGTAAAATTTTTATTGAAAATTATTTGTAAAAATTTTATAGATTTATTTTGGAAAATTTTATCGAAAGTTGTTTGTAAAAGTTGGGACCTTCCTGCAATCTATATTACACTAGAATGGCCAAACTAAAGCACATTGGGGGTTCGTATACCTATTGACTGCTCCTGATTCCCAGGGGGCACCCTGTGTTCCTATCGGCTACCTCTATGTGTAATGCTTTCTATAAACGCCTTTAATATAAATCAAAACATAAAAACTCTACCAACTTGAAAACAAACAAAAATCGGCCCTCGCAGGGAAGTAATTGATCCTTCGAGACCTGTCTGCACTCCATGCCATTTACTGGTCGCGGTCTAATATTTATTTAAAAAAAGCAAAATACAATCATTACAACCGAAAAAAAATAAAAACAACGCAAAAAATATAGGTGGGCGTGGTTTTTTGCCCGCAGCCTTGAATGGAATGGGTCTGAATCGCATAAGCGAAATTTTCGAAACTATGCCTGGCAGATTAATGGATATAAATTTCCTTTATCTCTCCTGTGGCCTTGGTAAAGATGACTTCAACTCGAACACAGCCGGACATCGCTTAAATAATCTCTCTATATATAAGGATCCAGAAGATATATACCTTATTGGATCGGAAATGAATATTGTAGAAATTACCCACGGAATGACAAACTTATATATAACCTTTCCACCTGAGCTGAATGTTATTATAAACTAATCCCTCCGCAAAATTGTTTGCTGGGTTATCATATTCCACACTGCCCATGTAATGTTTACAGTACAACTAACTATTGAATCTAACTGCACATACTATTTAATAGTTTAGCACAGATCAATCTTAAGTTTAAGTTTAGTTGTTGTTGTTGTTTTTTTTTTTCTAACTCACTCTAATGCAAACAAACATTAAGACAGCAAAAAGCCACAAAAGTAAAATCAAATCAAATGTTCAGCGCACGTTCTACAAATCTGTAAATAAAATGAACCAGGCTCTATGAGCATAAAATGCGTACCCTTCATACTGTTTGATTAAGCGCTGCCAAAATCAAGCTTTTAAACCTTAAAAACTATTTTTTTAAACTTGCAACAATGAAAATCTCAACTTATACCTTGTTGCACTTAGTTTTTTGTTGTTGTTGTTGTTGTTGTTGTTGTTGTTGTTGTTGTATCTTACTTCAGTTTTATGGCACAATACTACTCTCGAGTTGTATATCAATAAAAAGGCGGCTATTTTATCTTAAATACACTTTATACAACATTTTTCTTTTTTATGCTTTTAGGTTGTTGTTGTTGTTTTAGTTGGCTTTTTTAGCCAAGATTAATAATCCACGATAGACATAGAGTCTGCTATAAAACTAGCTGGTTTGCAGAACTCCTAAATAAAATAAAGTTTTAAGAGAAACAAAAAAAGAAAAAGAAACGCAAAATATTAAATAAAGTTGGAACTAAAAGAAATGCAAACTTACAATTTAGATTTTTCAGACAAATGAAATATGAGTCGTTCGTGGCATTGAAGAAATTGTACCGACAATTTTGTAACGCTCTACTGCTATCAGTTCTAGAACATTTGCTTTATTAAAAGACGTTGTGGAACTGTTTCAAAAACCATCTAGTCAAGGTGAAAATAGAAGCAGTTGAAACCTGCAGACTGCGCCTGGAAAAGACTGAGAGGCTGAGACGTTAGCTCGCATTGTGTTTGTATTTCCAGCCCTGACTAGCATAAGGCAGTGTGTTCCAGTCAGAGTTACTGGCGGTTCTGCAGACCACCGAATTTTTGACTGAGCATATCTTAGAAGGGAAGGCAGCCTTTCTGTACGCTGACAGACAAAAGGCGGTTTAAGATTTAAAGAACCCAGTGTTAAATCAAGGCTGGTAGGTAAATACAAAAAGGCTCTCGATGTGCTGACGGACAAGAATAGAACTCAACTAGTTATTACTAGAGACTTCGATATAAAGAAGGCCGGCAGTTACCATTCGACACTAAAGTCAAGAGAAAAGGCTGATAATAGCACGTGACTCAATGAAAGTAAGGTTGCCGTAAATTACAAATCGGTTTCCTATCATCATTGACGGTCTGCTTCTAGTATATCCAGCTGAAGGTAGTGTGTTCTAGGCAAAATTCTAGCAGCCCTAAAGGCCACCGAATTGGTGACATACCTTAAATGGGGAGGAAATCACTCTGTATGTCGACAGCCAAGCGGCGTTTAAAGCTTTAAAAGGATACAGCGTTGAATTAAGGCTGGTAAGTGAGAAACAAGATGCTCTCGATGTGCTGACAGCAAGTGTGTTGTTAGATTGTGCTGGGTTTGCCGAACATTGCAATTTTTAGGATAACGAAATTGCCGACGATATTGCTATCTAACTGGAAGGAGAGGAGAGAGCCTAGAGAAGATTGCAGAGTCACACGGCCTAGTCTGGACGCTGCAAAAAATAACTGCTTTTTTGGATAGAAAAATTGTATTACTGGGATTTCTGTAGATTATGCGAAAACGCAGAGGAGAGAAGAAAGTGTCAAACGTATTATGTCTTACTGTCTGTTACAATAAATACCGCAGACTTACATATATGGCTAAGCGAAAGACACGACGGCCTAAGCGACAACGCTCGTTATAATCGGGAAAATGTCGTCAACAGCTGATAATCTCAGACTGTGTTGACATTATTGTTCAGTAAGGTTTGGAACAGAACAATGCCTCTAAATTTTACGGTCAACAAGACGAAGAATACGTACCGAAGAGAATATTACTGCTGTAGCGCGAAGTGTTGTTCTGAAACTTGTTGGCCTTTGTGCTTCGACTACGTTTAAATTTTTACAGAAGGTGCCTATAAAATACAGCTCGTAGAAAAATTTTTAAAGCAATCGATCATTCGCAGGTTGGGCTCCTTTGAAACTAGGCGAATATCAGCATTTTTTGTGTTTAGTGATAAAGCTGATTTCTGGTTAAATGGTTATTTCTTCTATCCTTATTTCTTTTGAAATACGCAAGAAGCTGAATTGCGAGTGCTACCGAGCTATGTTGACAAAATTTTCGTTTTTAAAAATTAATCATGAACGACATTTGGTTACAACTAGACGTCGCAACTTGCCATACAGTGCGCTTAACCATCGATTGTTTGCAAAATTAATTTGGTGACAACTTTATTGTAAAACAGTAGTCCTGTTCACGAGACCCCTCGTTCCTGAGATTTTACGCATATGGATTTGTTTTTATGGATCTATGTTAAGTGATTGGTTTATGCCGACAAGCCAGCAACTCTTGAAGCTCATTTAAAGTGAATATTTAAGCCACCATTGACGCCATACGGCCAGTTTTATATGAAAATATAGTCAAAAATTTAACTGATCGAACGGACCATGTTACTCGTAGCCGTACGACGGAAATCATATTTAAAAAATAAATGCCATGAAAATATCTAGCAGATTATAATAAAAAAAAATTGCATTTCAACAATACACAGACCAATTAAAGTTTTAATTGATTTCAGATTAAATTTTAATTAAATAATTAATTGATTCAATTATTTGTTTAATTAATTAAAATTTTTTTGTTCTGTTTTAAACAAATATATATTTGAATCAATTAAAAAATTAATTGAACTTTAATTTCAAACTAATTAAAACCTTTAATTGGCGCAACAAATTTGTTTGTATATTTCTGTTTTGTATTATGATTTTAAGTTTTCATGCAGTTAAAGGAAAAACTCCTGATACTTAAACTTGATTATGAGGCCTTCGCATAAACATAGGGCATCTGGCTGTCGTGGCTTGCCAACTTT
The DNA here is from genome assembly GCA_949628195.1 of Phasia obesa. Lineage (NCBI taxonomy): Eukaryota > Metazoa > Arthropoda > Insecta > Diptera > Tachinidae > Phasia > Phasia obesa. The sequence goes on from OX451215.1 coordinate 204,669,984, forward strand.
TCTTTATGTTACGTATTTTCTTGTAAAAGTAGTTGGCTTAAGTATAGTATTTCAAAATTTTGAGATCTTCATTCATAGATCTTTATGAGAACATCTTACCAGACTAGAGTAAACAACTGACCTTAAGGCAGCATCTTTTTTATGTGTTTTTTTTTTTTGGTGCCTTTTGGTGGTAAAGGATTTGTTTCTTTCATTGTATTTTTGTTGTTTTGTTTTTATATAAAAAAAAGGAGAAAACACTTTAACTGATTGATTTTTGTGTGATTTCACCCAAGAAAGAGCAAATAAAAACCTCAATATGAACTCTATTAAACTTTAGTAGAGAAGTTTTAATAACAGACAGACAGTTCAACCAAAAAATTTTCTCATTAGAAATTTTTCATAAAAAGATTACAAATCTTTTATTAATATTTTTCGATATTTTTCTTATTTTTTTTTTTTTTTTTTTGTTCTGCTCCTAAAGGAAATAAATCTTGTTATTTATTTTATGATTTGATTTACTAGTTATAAAATATTTTACACAAAGATTTCAGAAAAAAAAACAAAAACGATGGAAATAATTATTTTAGAAAAATAATAATAAAAAAAAAAATATCAAAGTCAGCGCACCGCCTGCTTGATGTTGGTTGGGTTGCTTTAAAAATTAACTTTAATTTGTAGTTTTATTTTAATTCTTATTGTTTTTTTTATAATTTTTTTCCTCTTTTCTTTTTAGTAATAGATGCTGTCACAAATAATCTTTACTTGACGAAGATTGACACTTGTGTGTCAAATGCACAAGTCTGTCTGTGCCTGTGTTTTTTTTAAGGTAAACAGCCGCACAAATGACGCCACTGTGCGGATGAAATAGTTTCTGTTGTTTTTAATTATGACAGGTTGTTGCAAGTGTGTTTTACAAAGTTTTCCAAATTGTTTGTTTGTTATTTTGTTTGACCCGTATTTTTATCAACAAATTTTTTATAAAAAATTTAAAAAAAAAATTGTTTTCTTAAAATGTGTTGAACAGTCTTAAGCAGAAGTATTTTTCTTAAGAAAGGTGACCTCAGTTTTTTAGGAAATGACGGAATAAAACTCATGTAAACATGATCAACAAGCTACTCGCCTTGCTCCTTTTAGAAACGATATCCCAATTTTTAGGATTATTGTTACGACAAGATTTCGACCTGCCCGTTCATGTCGCACACTAATTGACTGGCCCACAATGTCAGTCGAAGTCGTTTGTATGCACAGATGATGTGGAACAAGATTAACGTGGGCACCTGCCGCTTGGCCTATTCCCACGGTGGTCTTACCACCGAGTGAAATTTAAGCGTAGACTAGCGCCCCCATTGTGTAGTATAACAACGTAAAGTGTTATGTGACGTTGCCGGCAATTGCATTTCTGTGTGATAAAGCCACAATGAGTAGCACTTTATATAATATGGCAAGCCTTAACCAAGGCAAGCCTAGATTCCATATTATAGCCTCTTGCTTAGGGGTTTAGAGACTATCCAAACTCCGTCTGTTGAGAGTGCAACAGCACACTTGATCGACCTTGCACCATACCGACATAAATCGATCTTAAACCACAACCACCACGTGTACCCCCGAAGGGGACCTCACCAACAGCCGTTCACAGAGAGGATAGGCTCCCTGTGGGGCTACCGATTCCCGTGGTACCAGTCCTTTGGGCACTGGTCGGGCCTCGAAGAGAACCCTTGTGTTTTAAGACACAGACCTTTTCTTCCAGATTTAGGTTCTAGGAGCCCTAGCGTCTGGTGACCCTATTTTCCCCAAATGAACCGCGTCAAAGCATTTGCCATTCCTGTAGTGACAATTGGAACCCCCATGGGGCATTTCTATGCACAATTAAATTTCAAATAAAAATGACAATTTCTAATTGTTTTTTTGTTTTACATCTTATTGAGCAGATAAACGAATTCGTGTGACATCATGGGCCTGTTCCTAACTCTTAAACAGTCACAACTCTGAATTTATCCAAATCGTTTTTTTTTATTTCATAAATCAATTCACAAACCAAATCTCTCACGATCACGAAAATTTTATTTGCATGACTGCCTTTTTTAAGTGGAAAAATAAAAACTGGTACTATGGCACTTAATTTGATGACAAAATTACAGAATGGAATTTTATCAAAGACCATGCCAATAAAATTAATTATTATTTACATGCATTGCTCAATGTTAACATGGTTTTCAATTGGGAAGGCAGTAATAACGCCGCCGACATAAAATTGCAAACAACAAAATAGTGACAGACTGTCAAAATCGACGCGTTATCATTCAAAAACTACTATATAAATTACAACAAAAAAATATTAATCGGTACATGGGACATTAAAACATAATTCTTGATGGACTGTTATTACATCATACTGTCTATGGTGTATGCGTGATATAATTTGACTTCAATACTATGACAAATGTCTTCGTTTTTAATGCCATGACACTTTTCATCCTTGTAATGTTAACCTTTACATCAAGTGGTAATTTTTTCATCAATGGCAACGATCACAATGCTGTCATCAATGCAATGACACACAAGCATTAAATTATTGACAAAATATAGTGACATATTGTCATCAATATGGTAAATATTTGCTGTCCATGGACCTTATACATAGGTATTGTAGTCATAGCCCTGATATAATTTGACACCAACACTATGACAAATGACAAATATTTGATGTCCATGGACCTTATATACTGATAAAAAATGCTGTCACAACGTTGATATTATTTGATATCAATACTGTGACAAATGTCTTCGTTTTTGACTCCATGCCACATTTCATCCCTGTGATGTTAAACTTTACAGAATTAGGTCATTTCGTCAGCAATGGCAACAATCACATCTCTGTCATCCATGCAATGTCACACAGATATCAAATAAATTAGAAAATACAAATAAATTAAATGACAAGTTGTCATTAATATAGTAAATATTTGCTGTCCATGGCCCTGAAACATAGATAGATAATGCAGTTATAACGCTGATGTAATTTGACATCAATATTATGACAAATGTCTTCGTTATTAACTGCATGACAATTTTCATCCTTGTGATGTTAACCTTTACAGAAGTTGATCATTTTGTCATCAATGGCAATGATAATAATGCTGTCATCAATGCAATGACACACCAACATTAAATAAATGACAAATGAATATTAATTTAATGACAAGTTGTCATTAATATAGTAAATATTTTCTGTCCATGGACCTTGTATATCAATAGAAAATGCAGTAATGATATTATTTGACATCAATACCATGACAAATGTCTTAATTTTTGACTCCATGACACATTTCATCCTTGTGATGTTAACCATTACATCAGTTGGTCATTTTGTCATCACTGGCAACGATCATAATTCTGTCATGCCATGACAAATAGAGAATAATTTAATAACAATGTAGAGTAGAGAAGACAATAAAAACAACTCTATAATTGCAAGTTAATTGATTTATTGCTATTGATAGATACCGACGAAATAGGGGACTTGTTTATGTAAAAGAAAAAATTTTATATTGATAATTGGCATCGAGTGGGATAATAACCCATGGCCGCTTAGTAGCCAACGGGCTATCCAACTAAGTTACCATAAGACTGTCATTTATTTGGCACTTAACTGTCATATTTTTTATATTAACGCAATATATGTATAATGACTAAGTGTCAAGGTGTCATGTTCTTGTTTGCCTGTTTTGCTATTAATACTATATAAAATGTGCCATTGAGTTGGTGACATTGCAGTCATTTACATAGATGACACTTTAATGTAGGTGGAATATCGCAGCATATCACTTCCATAATGGGTCCCATTTCGACTACATGACCCTTTAAATAAGATAAAATTCTATGATGTCTTGTATTGATGCTAGATTTTATTTTATTGATTACTTTTATCATCACATTGATGTTATAAATCCCATGTTAAAGTGTCAATAATCCGTTGATAAATTTGTGTGACATGAAAAAGGATTTTAAATATTTAAAGTAAAGGACTCTTTAAAAAAAGGATAAGAATTTTTCTGTTCGTTACCGATATGTGCAAGAGCAATGGCTCACAGAGAATTCTAATATTTCTAATATTGGAAATCCCACAATTCCCAAAAATAAGTATAAAAAATATGGGTTCGAATTGGTGACATTGCAGTCATTCATATAAATGACACTTTAATTTAGGGGGAATAACGAAGCAGATCACTTTCATAATGAGTCTATTTTCGACTACATGACCCTTTAAATAAGATAAAATACAATAATGACTTTTGTCATCACATTGATGACAGTTTTAATCTTAATGATGACATTTGTCATAAGATTTACTAAGACTTTTCTGTTCATTACGGTTATGTGCAAGAGCAGTGGCACACAGTAGGAGATTTTCTAATATTAGAAATCCCACAATTCCCAAAAATATATTAAAAATTCCCTAAAATATTTTTTTTTTTTGACAAACTAAAATTTGTTTTGCTTAAAAACTAAGTGTTAGCAAGCTGCTAAAGCTTGTTTAATGAATTATAAAAAAATATCTACAACTTTTTTATTATACATAATGATATGGCCACGTTTTTTATTACATTTTATTTTTAATAAAATAAAAAAAAAATAAACTTAATGTCTGTTTTGGTATCCACAATTAAGTCGTTTAATAAACTTGTTACTAAATTCCTAATGATAACAAATCATTGGAATTGAAGTTTTAAAATGTTGCCCTCTGTCATTTTTTTATTGCTCTGGTTAGGCAAACTGCCCAACAGAACAAAAAAAAAACAACGAGAAAAAAAAACATAAAAATGTCCAACAGAGAAATTTGTCAGATGTTATGTCGAACATATAAAATATGTTTCGATAAGAACAATGACGGACACAGAACAGAGGAATAAAGAAAAACACAACACAAAAAACAGCAACAACAATAATTTTATAAAATACTCGTAATAAAAACTATAACAATGTCAGTTAAAAAAAAAATATTGTTTTCTCTAACCGATACTCGCAGTATACAAGAGTTAAAAAATGTTAAAAAAAAAATACAAATAAAATAAAAAAATAACTAAATAACGTGACACACACTTAATAAGCCGCAGGTTAAATGTTCTAGCGTTCAACCGAATAAACAAGATTCGGTGCGCATAATTTTTTTTGTGAATAATTTTTTTTTAAGTTACAGAAAATATGTTACAAATTGTTAATAAAAAAGTTAAGTAGTACAAACCGAAGGTTACATAATGGAAAGAGAATCCCAATTTTTTTTTTAAAATCCCCAATATTACCTAAGGGTAAAAAAGTAAATTTTACAGCAAAGCCGTTAAAAGTTTAGCACTTTTTTCAACCTTTTATAACAAGTGTAATTGCTGTTAATACACCTGTCATGACTACGAATTGACCGATTATGATTGAAAATCTTCACGTGAGTTCATGTGAGGTTCGGTGCGGTTAAGAGACCTTAGCATGGCTTGGATCCCTTACTCTGTCACATATTAGTATGTATATACTGAGAGAAAAATCATCATAACGCTGATGTAATATGACATCAATACTATGACAATGTTGTCATACCTTTCGGTGAAGAGCGTCGTCACAGGCTGATTGTTTGGTACGATAGGCGAGAGTTTTCGATGTGAGAATATAATTACTTAGCCGGTCTTAGATAGTATTCAAAAAATCCAATAAACTAATACTATGACAATGTTTTTGTATGTCTTATAATGACAAAACTCATATATAATTAAAACTACACATCTTTTTATAAACAAGGTGCATAAACTCATAAAATAACATGAGTGAATGAAAATGGGGCTACTCGTCTTCTTATTGATGACACTCTGTCATCATATGTGACTTTAGTGTACTAAAATATAAGAGTAAAGTGTCAAATAAATGACAGTGCTATAGCTTATATGGTTAGCACTTTGGCTACTAAACATGTTATTGATTTCACTGTCATAGGTTCGTATTCCAGCTGCTTTTCGCGAATTAATAATATAAACAGTTTTTCTAATACGTATAAAAGCTTGTATCATAACGCACTCCTTAGCTGTTACGATATCTATCAATAGCAATAAATCATCAGACAAATAAAATAATTAATAAAATGGCTTAAACAACTTAAAATTAATTATCCTACTTAACACCAGAGGCGCTGCTATACTAATCTATAACTAAATATGACTTGAAATTACAGAGTTGGTATGAAAAGTCAAGCTTACTTAATCTTGCCTACCAAAAACTGTCTTCTCTTAACTATCCCCTTTCAAACAAGGCAAGAAGATTGATTAGTAGACAAAACATGCCTGAGTGTTAGTTGCCTTCTTGTATTAAATATCAAATACGTATTATATTGATGACAACTTGTCATTAAAATGATCTGTATTTGTCATTTATTTGTGTTTAATTGCTTTAATGACAACATTGTCATTGCAAAGAGATTGATTAGTAGACAAAAACTGCCTCAGTAAAATAACCAACTGATGTAAAGGTTAACATCACCAACATGACAAGTGTCATTGGGTCAAAAACGTAGTTACTTGTCATAGTATTGATGACAATTTACATCAGCGTTATGCTGGTTTTTCTATCAGTGTAAAAAATGAAATCTCTGCATATTTTGGTCGTTTCGTTCATTTTGCAAACTTCCTTATCTTTATCTACTTAAGTTACCTCTTGTAAGGCTTAATTCTTCAAGTCTTTGGGTTTCCTCAAACACACACTGGAAAAGTCCATATGCGCTGGTAAAGCTGTATTAAAACTAAAGGTATACATGGTTCGTGTACTATCTACCGGACAAGCTCATCTTGATCATTTCACTTTTTTTATGTCAACTTTTTTAAGTCAGCGATTTGAAACTTGAATAATAAAATGGATCCTTACAGCTGCAACATACGTTTGCATCAAGAATGTAAGAAAATAAAAATGATTCGAGATGCCTGACCTAGTCCTGGCTAAAGAATAGAGTGTGAGGAATACCGAAGCAGACCACTAAGTTTATAGATCCCTTTTCGACCCCCTTCATTCCTCAATGATTTGTGGTATTCGACCGGTAATTTATGACTACTTTAGCTTCATTAAGTATCATGCTCTCACTGGTCTTTTACTCTCGACTGTAGTGATTTCAGTTTTTCATTAATAGCGTGCTATTAATGAAGATGCTGTGGCGGTCTCCACAACATCTGTCTGCCCGTATGGTCCAATGTTAGCAAGTCGGCTAGACATCCACACAAAATGTGCTCTGTCGTCTTCGCCTTCATCCAGGCACAATTATTGTCTGCAATTATTGTCTTACCTCGATTTTTACCTAAAGATTCCATGACCTGTCACTAACGCAGTTAACCAGCTGAAGCCACCCAGATTATATCCAAGCATCTTCTAGGTCTCCCTGCAAATTTGTAGTGAGAAAAAAAACAGTGCTTTGGTAGGAATCGAACCCACAACCCCGCACTGATAGACTAGCATACAGCCAATACAAAAAAAAAATATTTTTAACAATTAATGCTACAACCGGATTAAAATTTAATTAAATATTTAATTAATTTAATTATTTGTTCAATAAAATTTTTTTATTGTTCTGTTTTAAGCAAATATATATTTGAATCAATCAAGCAATTTATTTGCACCAATTAAAGGTTTTAATTAGTTTTGGATTAAAGTTCAATTCATTTTTTAATTGATTTAAATACATATTTGTTCAAGCGAACAAGAAAACTCCTAATTAAATAATTAATTAAATCAATTAATTATTTTTTATTTAATTAATTAAAAAATTAATTAAATCAATTAATTATTTAATTAAATTTTAAACTAAAATCAATTAAAACCTTTGAAAAATTAGTAAAAATATTTTACTCTGTATATTAGCCCACCGAAATATAAATGAAAAATTTATAAAAATTTTCAAAAGGAATATAAGAAAATTTTCAGAAACATAAATTGACAGCAAAAAAAAAATTATTCAGTTGGCTTATATTTATTCAACTATGAATATGTATAAATATTATTTTTGTTTCTTTTTTTATTTGATATTTTGTTTTAAATTTGTTGGCAGACGAGAAACAAAAAAAATTGTCCTTTAAATAGTATTCAAATAAGCAGCTGGACTTGAACTTATGTTTTTCAATAATACACTAAACAAAAAAACCATGACAGTGGGGAGAATTTCTTAAAGAACTTTTAACAGGGAGTAAAATATTCTTTCTACTCTCGTGTAGTCAATGAATAAAGGAATGGTATTTCAACATTATCTTTATTTAACAAAACCTATAGCCAGCAACAAGCAATACTACTACTCCATCAGCAACAGCAGCAGCAGCATGCTTGAGTGCATAGGCGCCACATGTAGATTTTTCTGTTAAAGGCGCTAAATAAAATAATATGCCAGAACATTTACAGAGCCGAACAAAAATATTCACACAGCGGTCAACTCTATTTTCAATCTCATATATTTTTTTTAAAGAAAAAGCCACAGCCCAGTATCATCTCTTACAAAATTATTCGTACACTTAATAACTTTTTAAATGTTAATACCTAAACTTCATTGAAAGTACAAAACATATTTTCTCCAATTAAAGGTTTTAATTGGTTTCAGATTAAAATTTAATTAAATAATTAATTGATTCAATTATTTGTTTAATTATGAATTTATTTTTTGGTTCGTTTTAAACAAATATCTGCATATTTCAGTCAATTAAAAAATTATTTGAACTTTAACTTAAAACTAATTAAAACCTCTAATTGGTGCAAACAAATTTTTTCTGTGAACTCTTTTAAACGAACTAAAGTATTTACAAACTTATTATTTTGGTGTTAAATAAACATCAATTAATAACCCTTTTTCTATTTGGCGTCGAAGAAATTGGTTTCACTTTTGAGCCCACATCACTTTGTATCGTCGTCATCATCATCAATTCAACGTCAACGGCTAATCGATAATACTGTTATGTAAAGAAATCATGGTGAAAAAAATTGAACAGGTTGGAAGGATTTTTAACGTGCTTAATATGAAACTACTTTCAGTTTTTATACCCTTCACCACAGGCTGAAGAGGTTATATATATATTTTTCATATTTTTCCGGTTCTTTAATGATTCTCTATTGCTTTTTTTTGCTAAATAAATATTAGACAGGGACAGGTAGATCGCAAGGAGGTCATACAGATCTCGGGGGATGCTATTGTATTTTTACAAAAAAAAATTTCAAAAAATTTTGAAAAAAATACATAAAAAATTTTCTAAAAAAATTTTTACAGAAAATAATTTTCTAAAAAATATTTACAATAAATTAAAAAAAAATAGGTCTATTTGCAAAATTTTCTAAAAAAAAATTTACAAAAGAATTTTAAAAAAAAAATTCAAAAAATAACACAGTGCAACACGGAAAAAATAACCATATACGGACACCACTACATGATAAAAGACCAAAAAAAAGACCCCTATCTCCCAGTTTTGCCCAAAGTCCTCCAGGTTTTTTTTATTGGCCCTCAAAGATGTGGGGCCCCGATGTCATTTTTGCAAAAAAATGATCATTTACTCAAGCTCATATTTTGCAAATCGTTTGGAATTTTGGTATACTCTCTGTGGCAAAGTTGTTGCTCTTGTCATAAAGAACAAAAATTGTGAACATATAAAATCAAAAAAACTTCATCTTCAAGGTCAAGATCGAAAAAAACCTTAAAAAATTCAATTTTTTTACCTTTTTTCCCCTGTTCAGGTCCATAGGTAGCAAACCGTTCAAAATTTAAGGAGATAATCAACTACGAAAATGATCCTAAGATCTCAATAAACAACTTTCTAGAACATATGAACTTCCTAGGAATGATTCTTAACACCGTTTAGGTAGCGCTTAGGTAGCCGGGAAATTTTTCACTTTTGATTCGGCATGGCCTCTTACTTGTTTTCTATCACGTCGAGATTCTTAAGAGACGTGGCAAATATTAGTCCTCTAATGAAACGATCACATTGAAATATTTCCTTATCCCTTGGGACACCAGAAGATTAAGGACAAAATTGTCCTAAAGTTCTTTGAATATTTTTTTTTTGTCTCTGCTAAAGTTTTGGAATTATTCGGAAATTAGTTGCAGAAAAAAAAAAGTTCATGCAAAATTGATTTTGCAAAAAAATCAATTGTTAAATGCGCTGTTGGAACCACTAGTTGTTGATGATTAATTTTTTTTTTAACAAAACTTCAGCCAGCATAGCTAGGGAAGTGAGTCAGCATAGCTGAGCAGCTCTTTGCTCATTTCGAAAGAAATAAGGAGCGATAATGCAGCCATTGTGTAAACAGTCAAAGCACCAAACTGTCAATTTTAACGGAATTAATGGTGATTCGTTAATGGCACGAGGTTAGTCGACCTTCAAATAAATAAGTAAATAATCGAGAAACTGAAAAGTGGCGATACTCGGGTTTGAACTAGTGCTGCCAAAGTAAAAATTTCTTAATTCAATAAAGATGTTTTGTTTATAATTTTATTTTTTAGAAATTTTTGTGTGAACACGTGTTCTTTAGGCGAAACTTGGACGCTTAAGCGAACTTTTGATTTATCAAAAATTTAATTTTTTTTTGTGTTTTTTCGGTTTTTAATTAAATTTTAATTTTTGATAATCACGGAACTGAAAAGTGGCGATACTCGGGTTTGAACTAGTGCTGCTAAAGTAAAAATTTCTTAATTCAATAGAGATGTTTTATTTACAATTTTATTTTTTTAGGAATTTTTGTGTGAAGATGAGTTCTTTTGGCGAAACTTGGACATTTAAGCGAACTTTTGAATTATTACAAATTTTAAGTTTTCTTTTGTGGTTTTTCGATTTTTAGTTAAATTGTAATTTTTTATCGAAATTATTCAGGTAAAATTTTAATTTTTAGGTGAAAATTTGGTGATATTGTAGTGATATTTATATTGCTTAGTGAAATTATGATAAAAGAATTACAATTTTTATGTAAAATTTTAATTTTTAGGTGATATTTTGATGATATTTTGGTGACATTAGGATTCTAATAACCACAATATGGAAGAAAAAAAAGGAAAAAATAGAGGCGGTCGTCTGTTTTTATTCATATCGCCATCGTTTATGGACCAATAGAGCTAAATTTTAATAGGAAAATATTCGGAACTATGCCTGACAAATTGGTGAACTTAATTTATTTTCACCTCATCCAGTGCCTAGGCAAAATTGATTTCAACCCAAGCTCGGTTGGTCATATTGTGGAAATTAATTTGATTCAATTTTTATACCCAGTGCTGAATGTTGCACACGGGGATTTTTTGTGCAATTGTGTCTCTGTGTTTTTTCGACACATAAAATTTACAAACTTGATGAAATGATAGATGATGAATAAAAATCTATATTTAAATGCATGTACTGAAATTTATTTATAAAATAATTAGTTTTGGCAAAGAAACAAAAAGTTGTGGGAAAAAATATAACATGGGTTATATGGGCGGTGGGTAGTGGATGTAGCCAATTTTGATGAAACTTTATTTTATTCTTAATTGAGATAATAAAAGGCTCTGTGGCAAATTTCAAAAACTTTGGACCAAAAATAAATTTTGGGTTCTGTAGGCGGTGGGTAGTGGGCGTGGCCAATTTTGATGAAATTTTATTTTATTCTTAATTGAGGTAATAAAAGGCTTTATGCTAAATTTCAAAAACTTTGGACCAAAAATAATTTTTGAGTTCTATGAGCGGTGGGTAGTGGGCGTGGCAAATTTTGATGAAACTTTATTTTATTCTTAATTGAGATAATAAAAGGCTCTGTGCCAAATTTCAAAAACTTTGGACCAAAAATATTTTGGCTTCTACGGGCGGTGGGTAGTGGGCGTGGCCACTTTTGATGAAACTTTATTTTATTCTTAATTGAGGTAATAAAAGGCTTTATGCCAAATTTCAAAAACTTTATGCCAAAACTAAATTTTGGGTTCTACGGGCGGTGGGTAGTGGGCGTGGAAAATTTTGATGAAACTTTATTTTATTCTTAATTGAGGTAATAAAAGGCTTTATGCCAAATTTCAAAAACTTTGGACCAAAAATAATTTTTGAGTTCTATGAGCGGTGGGTAGTGGGCGTGGCCAATTTTGATGAAACTTTATTTTATTCTTAATTGAGGTAATAAAAGGCTCTGTGCCAAATTTCAAAAACTTTGGACCAAAAATAAATTTTGGGTTCTACGGGCGGTGGGTAGTGGGCGTGGCCAATTTTGATGAAATTTTATTTTATTCTTAATTGAGATAATAAAAGGCTCATAGCAAAATTTCAACATTCTACGGGCGCTCCTTATATTTTTTGCCAAACATTGTATGAACAAATCCCACTGTGTGTTCTACAAAAATATGAATTAAAATAAATTTTCAATTAATCCTAAGCCACTATATATCTCATTATCCATTAGTTTTTGGTTCAATAATAATTCGATTAAAATAAATTGCTTCTTTGGGTTTATCGCAGATATAAATTGTAGCTTTCATCATCACATAGTTACATTGTTTTTAATTAAAAAATGTTAGCGCTCTATTTATGAAAACTTACAAGTTTAACTTGATTAGAAAAAAGAAAAATAAATTAGAAAAAATGAATGAAGAAAAAAAAAACAAAAGAAAAAAATTGTTTAACTTCACATTTTTGGCTTAATATAATTTATAATTAACTTAGATTTTGTTGTTGTTGTAAAGTTATTTTTTTTCTTTGCTGCTCCTTCTGTATTCCAAACTTAATTAATATGCATTTCTCAGTGTTGTTGTGTTCGAATAATAATAAAGAAACGAAAAGAAAGAAGAAAGAAATAAGTAGAAGAAAAAACTGATTTTGCTGTGGCAAAAAAATTTTAATTAAATATTTATAAATTTTATAAGAAAATAATATAATAAAAAAAAAACATAAATTGGGTGCGCCAGCCACACCACACCACACCGTCTTACCTCATTCATTCCCTTGATTTTTCCATGTTTCGTCATTGGCTGATTAACGCGGTTTAGATTTCAGTCACTGTCTGGAAAATAAAATTATTTCAAGATTGACTCAACTGACTTTTTATAAATTTTCTTCATGGTTTTTTCTTTTGCCGTTTTTTTTTGTTTTTCTTCCATTAAAAATATTTTATAATTTTAATTGCTTGATTAAAAATAAAAAAAAAATAAAAAATTCATAAAAATGGAGAGAATAACAGACACAGTTTTCTTGTTAGTGAGAAGACAATGGCTGAAACTAAATGAAAGGAAAATGTTTTAAGGGCATTTTAAAAAGAAATATTAGCAAGGAAGGCAAAGTTATATTTTCTATATTTTAATATAAACTTTTATATTGATAAGTAAAAATCCCTTTAAAATTTATTATTAATAATTTAAACACATAAACACATGTAATTTGTCGTCAATACTATGACAAGTGTCTTCGTTTTTTACCCCATGACACTTGTAATTTTTGTGTTATTAATCTCTACATCACACGTTGGGTTGAAAATCCCAATAATGGCTCTTAATTGAAAATTGAAAATTTATATTTTTAAAATGTAATCTATTTCAGGTTATAGTAAACAAAATTGTGCATCACTATACATCTTTTTCATTTTTCTATGTTATCTACTTTTCGAATTGTGCGTTGTCAAAGTTGAAGTTTTCTTAAGTTTTTGAAAACAGTGGTGGTAAAAACTGAAAAAAAAATTTTTTTTTTAATTAAATTTTTGTATTTTCCTGGCATAAAAGTAATATTTCTTCAATGGAACCTTCAACTTCAGAAAGAAGCAATTTCTTTCATGCTTTCACCTGTACTTAACGCTGAAAAGGATTCGGAAGAGGTCTTTGAAGAATCAGACGAAGAAGAACCATGGCACTCATCATCACCTTAGTGCAAAGGAAAAGTTGTTCTAAATAAATTAATTGTTATAATTTTAAATAAAATTTATCGTTACAATCATAAATAAGTTATTACTATGAATAAATTAATTATTTTCCGATAAATAAAATACTATAAAGTAACAAATTACAAAAATATTTTTTTAATAATATTCTTGGGAGGCGGGGATTGGTTAGGCATTGGAAAGCTAAAAAATGAATATTTTTAGGAATTTTTTTTTTCACAGGACGTTTTGGGGGTGGGATTGGAGGAATATATCCCTGCCCATAAAAATAAATTTTTATGGTTTTAAGAAGTATGTTATCTATTTCTTTTAATAATTGCATTATTTTTTCAAATAATTTTTTATTTCACCGCCCACAAAAGGGACGGGGATAAAAATGGCATTTAGGAATCTCTTGAGTCCAACTTTAAGTTTTTGAACATTCTTTGATCTTAAAATTTGTAATTGCTAAACAAAATGACGGGAAAATAAAAAAAAAACTTGCATTTTTCAGAGGTAGGATTAGTTCTTCCAGGGGGAACTTTTTTCTCCTTGGTCCGATTTTCTATCTTCGACAGCCTATGACCATAACAGATTTTTCTCCAAAGTTTCATTAACCTAAGGGCACTCAGTACATTTTTAGAGCCAATATAAGCTTAAAAAAAAGGTAATGTCCGGCTAGATTGGCAAAATACCCCTATGTGCAGCGTGTGAACTGCACCCAGCAGTCAAGAGACACAAAAACTGATGATCTTTCGCCAGTTTCAAATCAGCAAAAATGCGATGCAAACAATGCTCACTTGGCTTCAATTATTATACGAGCTGTATTTTATAGGTACGTTAGCCAAGATCTTGATGTAAAATTTTTCATAAAGTCTAAGAACAAAGGCCATCAATCAAGTTGAGAACGACCAACAATCAACATTTAGGCGTTTTCTTCAATACATCGCGCTAATGCAGCAATATTCCCAACACAGTTTGACATTCTCAGCTGTCAAACTATAGTTATCGATATCGATAGTTATAGTTAACCTTGGAAAGAAGATGTTTGATTAATAGACTGAAAGAACATTCAACCGAAATTTCAGAATATGCAGATAAACACTGCAGTCGTTATACTCGAAACCAACCACAATGAGATAAGTCGATACAAAGTTTCGAAAATGTTATCCCACTTCAAAAAAACTCATTGCTATTGCTCTTTACGGCCTTAAGGTATCTACCGAATAATTTTTTAGGGCAACACTAATGTGAAGCTTGTGGCTTGTCTGCAGCAAACATTCAAAATCTTTAGCGGGAATCGAACACCACCAGAAATTAGTACGTGGAGGCACCCTATATGTTTACATAGCAAGGCACCCCATGCTTCTTTAGCCCACATGTTTGGTAACTCAAGAGCCAGTGAGTGTATGGCCGATATACCAGGAATTGTGTATTAAAGTTTGGAAAAATTAAGGATTATTTACTGGGGGTAACACCATAAATGGAGCAACAAAACAAATAAAAGAATATGTGAACGTGTTTGTTAATCTGAAATTTCGACAGTGTTTTGAAGCAACGGGTATTCGTAATTATCATCCCAACTTTTTGTCTAATTTTCTTATTTATAGGTCGATTATGGATGGCAACCCAACCTCAGTTGCGTTGTCAGTTGCCGCAATTGTATTACGTATGGCAACTAGCAACTAAAACTTGTTAATTTTAGTTGCCAAGATGGCAACCATAAATTTGTAGTTGCTGTTGATTTATTTTCACAGGTTATAAACTAAAAATTGCACTAAAACTGGCCCCTTTTTTGCGTTGCTCACGTAATTCACACATAGCATCTGCTGCAAAAGAATAACGATGTTACGAATAATAGTCCGTATTTTTGTAGACACATATTTCATCAGCATTTAGCATCTAGCTTTTAAAATATTGTCGAAAAATACCTGCTGTTATGATACTTGGTATACCAAAGGCTTCATGCTCAAGAAAAGGTTGTAATTTACAGTTGGATCTTTTGGTAGATGAGAAGTTTTGTAAGTTTTCTTTTTAGATTTACTGCCTTGGCAGGAACATGATGATAAACTTGCATTAAATTTACGAGTATGTTTAGGCCCATTTTCAAAAAGAATCAAAACTGTAGATATGAAATAATATTTTTTTTGTATTTTCTTTGTTATTTATTAAAAACTATTTGATTGTTTATATTAACTGTCAAAATAACAATATCGGCAACTTTAAGACAACTGAAAAAAGTTGCCTTACATCATACCAATTTTTTTCCCAGTGTCGTTGCCTTTTGACAACCGAAATGAGGTTGGGTTGCTATCCATAATCGACCTATTAACTTCCGCTGGATGTCATGCTGAAGTGAAACCGCCTTTTTCGAGGAAACAACTCATGGCAACAATTACAAGGGGTTTTATTCAACAATATTGCTGTTGTAGACTTTTATTGATTAATGTAGAATATCCACTTAAATGCAATGATTCTAGTATAAAACGCTACTTTAGCCAAGTCAAACCTTCCATGGCAACTCCTGTTAAATTAAACCTGAGCCTGCAACAATGTTGCCCTCTTAATCACTAGTTATCAAAAAGCAAAAGAATCACCACTGACAGCAGCAACAAAAACAAACTCACTGATATTAATAAGTAACTCCTACCCTCTTGATGTCACCAGTTGTACACCCTCTCTAAGCTCCACATTTACAACACCTGCTTTCTACACTTGCTGAAAGGAATGAAAACAGAACAGCAGCAAGAACAACAAAAGATCAAAAGCACACACTCACACACACAGGTATTAAGTGTAGTCAATTTGAAAGTAATGCGTGCGTGAACTGATATGCTAATGTTGTCGACGATACGTCGTCATCATCATCGTTGTTGTCGTCGTTATTTCTATAACACATAGAAGGCAGCAGGCTGCCAACTACAACCTATAAAAACTAAAATACTCTCGTTTATATGAAGGCGATAATTTTGATCACAGTTCCGACTATAAGTCGTCTTAAATCTGCCGGTGAATTTTTCTATCAGTGTAAGCATTTATAAATATAACTTTTCCTTTCCCATATTAAATGAAAATAAAAGCTTGAAAAAGGTATGACCAATTTGGGTAATGCTGAGTGCGATTCTTTCATGGCGATCCTTGTCAGGCTCCTTTAATGTTCAGACAAAGTGAATAGAACTCTTTCAAAAATTATGTTAACCCGCTGTGGAAGAGCTTAAGCCGAAGGTTCACGGCCAAGAGAAGATTGTTTGCTACCAAACACAAACTCAGTCAATATAAACTGATAATGTAAAATTTTCTCCTAAATGTGGAATTTTGCTCGATTAGATTTTCTTCTCGGCTGTGGTTGGACAGGAATTACGGGTATTAAACAAACCCATCTAGCAGTAGATGAAGTGCAATTACTGAGAAAAAGGTTTAAGGGTGACAATTCTGGAAAATTCAAAGCAATCTAACCACGAAAGAGGAAAATACTTGTGTAAAAGGAGTTCAAGTACCAAAATGGCACTGGGTAAACGATATCGTGTAAGCATAGGTGTTGCATAGAGCTGAAATAAAATGTCTAAAGGGGTGACATATGGTGACAATGAGAGATAAGTAAAAAAGGTAACTAACTCCACTGGTGACAACACTTTAAATATCATCTGACCGAAATCGAACATCTAAGCTGAGCTGAAAAGACCATTTCAATATCTTGCACTGGCTGACTTTAGACTAAGAATTGCAAAAGGACACATACACCCCAATCGCAAATATTTATTCCCATGAAAAAACTCCTTAAATTTCTATCGTGAATGATTTCTTCCGTAAAATACAAGTAAATTGTTATTGAAAACATTCACGATAAACAAATTTGGGAGTTTTTTCATGGGAATAATTATTCGTGATTGGGGTGATAATGTGGAGGTCATAGGGAACACCAGAATAAAGGATTGCAAATATGCAGGCTCAGTAATAAAACATGAGATGGAGACACAATTTGACCACCAAAATGGCAATGAAACCGACAGCTAATTAGAATGATGGAATGAATAAGGACTCCCTACGGAAGGAAGTTAACAGCAACAGAACACAGTTATTATCGGGTGATTTTTTTAGCAACTTTCTTTTTGGCAACACTGTTTTTGCCAGCTCAGCTGTTTTCGTGTATCATGTTACTGTTAAAAATCTTCAGTTTATGACTAAATTTCGTACAAGAGGAGCAGTCAGAAGCATTGCAAGAACTGCCATGCATCCCAAAAAGTTCACTGTTTCGTGTGGATTATGGCCCGGTAACATCTTTGGACCACTTCGTCAGCGTTCTTGCAATATTTTGTTCGATTTTGCTTTTAAAGCAATCCACATCAGAGACTCTTACTTTTTTAGTTTCGCCTTAAACTATGCTGCATATCAGTTAGTGCTTCAGTTATGGTTTATGTATTTACTTTATATTTATATAAAGGGTCTCGTCCTTACTGAAATAAGTGCGTCCTTTCGCTGCTTTTAATCCACTTGAAATAAGATATTTTTGCGGATAATAGGTATCCTATATTGGAAACAGGATACTAAGGTACCTCCTCACAAAATTTTGTTAAAATCTATCCAGTAATTTTTACTGGATATGAAATGAAATACTGTTTTTTATATATGTATAGATTTTTCAGCTTTCATAGCTCATTGTCGCTTACAAAATTCTTATCAAAAAAAAAAAATTGCCTAAGTTGGCTACAGCGACAATGGTCATCGTGCAGCCATGATTTCGTCATATTAATCGTCATCATATAAAGGTTTGAATTTTACCAGGTTGTAGTCGGTAGCCTGCTGTTGCCTATGTATTTCAAGCATTATTCAATAGAAAAGAATATTACAAAATTAAAAAATTATAAATTCTTTAACCAAGGGGTTTTGGGGACAAATAAGTGTCTTTGTTTTGAACGTGATATATTTTGAAAAATATATTTTTTAATAAACATTTTTGGAAAATTTCCAAACGTATAAGGAATAAGTCTAGTGTGATAGAAAATCTACTAGTCGACAACTGTGAAGTTACGGACAAACCTGGTATTGCAAATGCAATTGCTGATCAGTTTGTTAAAGCTCATAACACTTCATCCAATTTCATTAGTTCCATTGAGGTCAATGTCAATTCAGTAGCTAATGCAATAACGGACGACGTATCGCCTAATGAAGACATAACCTCTTTAACTAATTACGAAGAAGTTTTATATATTATTAAAAAATTGAAAAATTCAAAAGCTCCTGGTTTAGATCAAATAACCAATTTGGTGCTAAAGAAACTCCCTAATCCCAATTGCTAAATTAACAACTAGTTATAGACCAATCAGTTTGTTAAGTTCGCTAGATAAAATTCTAGAAAGAATTATATTAAATAGACTCAGGAGCTTTATAGATGAAAACAATCTCCTCCATAGTTGCCAGTATGGTTTTAGACCTCAACACTCCACCACTCACCAGTTGAAACGAGTGGTGAATATGTTAAAATTAAATAGGAACAGAAGATATTCGACCGGAGTGAATAATCAAAAGTTTTTTAACGGACAGGTCATTTGTTGTTGATGTTGGCGGAGCTTTATCAGAAGATAAAGCTATCATGGCAGGGGTGCCACAAGGCTCTATGCTATCTCCACTTCTTTATAACCTTTACAGCTCGGACTACAAAGTACCAAGTGGAAATAATGTGGCATTCTATGCTGATGACAGTGCTTTTATTTCTTGTGGAAAAGTGTCGAACGCAATTGTCAAGCGCATGCAAAAAGTTCTTATTCATGCCAACGATTATTTTACCAAGTGGAAAATTAAAATTAACAACGAAAAAACTCAGGCGTTACTTTTTCCATTTAATAAATCTCCGAAAAGAATTCCCACTACTTAACTTTTATTAACAGAACGGAGATACCATTTTTGAATTCTATTAAATACTTAGGCGTAATTCTCGATAAGAAACTAACGTACAAAGATTAAACCTATTCTCACATATGCCTGCGTTATCTGGAAGGACTGCGCAATTTCCCATATACAATTTACCAAGAAGATTTTCCACTAGGGAGTTGCATAGAATTTCAGATCAAAGAACAATTAAAACGGTAATAAACGATTTGGCTCTGTCATTCTATGATAGATGTAGTAGGTCTACTTTTTCCCATTTGAGAAGTTTGCAGGACATTGACTAAGCGAATCTATACTAAGATATAGATTCTATTGGTTCGTGTATATTTAAACTTCTCAAAACCCCCCTGTGATTATAGATATAGGTTTTTTACTATCTTTTTCCTATAATAAATTACTTTAGAAAAATGTTAATTTAAGTATAAAATGTAAATATTTGTTGTAATATCTTATATGATAGTAACTCAAAAATGTAATAGAAATAAGAAACTCATTGATAGTAAATACAAATACAATACAAATATATTTCTTAATTTTACAATATTTATTTATACAACAATATCAGAGTTTACAATGTAGCCATCGGCTGCAATAGAATTAAGTAGCTGACTACACGGCGACTATTGTAGTCAGCGACTATTGTAGTCAGCGGCAGTTGTAGTTGTGTAGCTGTGTTGCCGTTGTCTCAAGCATCAAAGTTAGTGCCGACATCAAGCAAAACACATACAGGTAAATACAGATTGCAAGTAAATTTTGTTTTGTGTTATTTTCTCAAAATAAAAAAAGAATAAAAAAAAATTAAAATTATTTAAAAAAAAAAGTTAAACCAAAATTAAAAATAAAAACAATAAAAACAAGAATTTTTTTTTTTTTTTTTTTTTGTTACATTTGGAACAACAGAAACACCAGACATCGAGACATTGCAAGTTGGTGGCTGCAAATGAACAAATAACTCACGACAGAAATAATTCAATATTATTTATTTTTCTAATCCAGTTTTTGTTTGTTTCTATTTTTATAATAATAAACATTGTCCGCTCTAATTCATTGAAATGGCATATTCGCCACTATAAGTACACGGCAAGAAAAAGCTGTGTAAGAATGAAAACAATACTAAAACTTTTACTTTACACAGTGCAACAAATAAAAACTTACATGAACTTGACCTATATTAGGTTCGATTCTACTAACAAAGGGTAGTAAAACCCTATACTCAGTTTGACGAAAAGGGTGAGCAATTTTTATTTATAGGCCTCGAAAGATTCAGAACACCAGTGAGTGGGCCCTTCAAAAAAGGTGTAATCAGTTTTTGTTTAATATCTTTTTTAAACGAAGTGATAGCGCTTAGCATTGTTCGGCAATAATGTAGCTGTGGATTTCAATTTGTACCATGTTTGTTGTTGTATTTATTGGATTTTTATTGGTTGTTTTGTTGTTGTTTTTCAAACAAAAATTCTCAGTAAATTTAAGTTTTAAGGTAAAAAGTGATCCTAATAAGCGATTTAGGGTGCCTAGACATACTGAGATTGTATTGGTATGTTCACAAAAGTTATTCAGTTTTAAGTTAGCTATAATTTTCTTATATATTATTAG
Organism: Phasia obesa; assembly: GCA_949628195.1. NCBI lineage: Eukaryota > Metazoa > Arthropoda > Insecta > Diptera > Tachinidae > Phasia > Phasia obesa. The sequence continues at coordinate 204,691,293 of OX451215.1, forward strand.
TGAAGATTTAAAAGTCCCTGCAAGTTATAATGAAAAAAGTAAAAAAAAAATTTAATTAAAAAAAATGGCAGAAATAAATTATTTTTTGATATAAAATGTAAAGGGTGGTTAAATTTTAAGTGCCGATGTTGATTTTGAATAAAAAACAAATTATTTAGGAAATTATTTTTATTTCTTTTTATTTTGATAATCTTGGTATGGTTCAATTATGTATAGAACATAATAACGGTCACCGCGACCTCGTCCCCTTACCGCCATCAGATGCTCCAAATTTTCGATGACGCTGAGGCATAATTCAGGTTTTATGTCGTTAATATGCCGAATTATCTCATCCTTTAGCTCTTGAATTGTTGCTGGCTTATCAACGTACACCTTTTCTTTCAAATAACCCCAAAGAAAGAAGTCCAATGGTGTCAAATCACATGATGTTGGCGGCCAATTAATAACGCCACCACGTGAGATAACACGGCCATTGAATTTGTCGCCCAAAAGAGCCATGGTTTCGTTAGCTGTGTGGCAAGTGGCACCGTCCTGTTGAAACCACATAAAGTCCACGTCCATATCTCCGAATTCGCGCCATAAAAAGTTCGTTATCATCTAACGATAGCGAACACCATTCACAGTAAATAACTGACCGGCCTCATTTTTGAAAACATACGGCCCGATGATGCCGCCAGCCCACGAACAGCACAAAACTGTCACTCCTTGGGGGTGCATTGGTTTTTCGAAAATCACTCTTGGATTATCATTCGCCCAAATGCGGTAATTCTGCTTATTGCTGAATTCACTGAGGTGAAAATGTGCCTTATCACTAAAGATGATTTTCTTCGAAAATTGATCCTCCAGTGTGGCCATATCTTGCCACCATTCTGACCATTGACAACGTTTGAAATTGAATCAGTCTGAAATTGAGAAATGTCAAATTAAATGCAGAAAAAAACTTGACGTTTAGGTGTGATTCACAGTCAACATCGGTCCTTAAAATTTAACCCGATATATACAAGTTATTAAACGAATCCTCAGCTACATTATTACCGAGAAAAGTTAAGCGGTATCAGCTAGTTTGAATTAGATTTCAGACAAAAACTGATGACACCTTTTTTACAGGGCCCACTGATTTTCCGAATCTTTCGAGGCCCATAAATAAAAAATGGTCACCCATTTCGCCAAACTGAGTATAGGGTTTAACTACTGATACTTTGATAGTAGAATCGAATCTATACTGTCACTTCCTTGTATTTTTGTCATTGTAGCCCTGTGTGTTATTTAATCAGTTAAGATGGAGTCGAACTTATGTACATACGAAGGATAGCGTAACAGCGTAAAATATTGAACTTTACATTACAGACACAATAAAAATGTTATATAATTCAAAATGATCGAGGGAACATCAAATGGAACATGTTTTAAAAATGTAACGTGTTTCTTTTTACAATACACGACGAGGAAACTACAAGAGAAACACTCAAAGAAACATCTGTCTGTGTGTATTGGCGGAAGAAATGAAAGAATGTTTTTTTTGTAATGAGTAACTTAAAAGGAGTGATAATTGTCATTATTCATATTGACAATAAAATTTTGTCATATTTTAAGTGTCAGCTATGTTATGACTGCAATGTCATCAATTCGGCCCATAGTTTTTATATTAGTAATATGTAAATAAGTTAACCAGACAACAGCAAAATGTGTTCTAATATATCTATCAGCATTTCAATAAAATTTTCTTAATTATAACTTAGCTGTGCCCACACACTGTGTGTGCGTCGTGGCAATATTTTGTACGATTTGGCTTTGAAAGTAATCCACGCCAAATTTTAAGACTCTTAGGTGCATATTTACTTTATATAAGGGTACCCATCCCGGGATAAAATTCTGAAATTTATATAAAATTCTATTCTGAAATTCTAAAAGTTATTGTAAAGCTCTTTAAAAAAGGTGTTAAAAATATTTTAATAACAATGGAATGCCACAAAGTAAAAATACAAATCAAATGCAAATTTTATTCAATTGGTAAGTAATTTATATTTTGTCATTAGTTTAAAATAGCGCCATCTGTGTTTAAAATATCCCGCTTTATATTTATATTTTGACATTCTTTTCAAACAGCGCCATCTATTGCGAAACCGTGTTTAAAATATCTCGCTTTTAGAACAGCGCTGCGCGCCATCTGTTGCGCAACCATGTTTAAAATATACCGTTTTCATTAATAAAAACTGCCTTACAGTATGCAGCATTTTTCTACTTTCTCTTGGAAATAAGATATTTTTCCGGGAAAAAAGTATACCATATTCGAATCGGGACCCCCTCAAAAAATTTTGTTAAAATCCATCCAGTAGTTTTTATGTAATGCGAACACAAAAATGAAAGACAGACAGGAAATGAGTTACTATTTCATTTTATGTATAGATTTTCATTTTTAAAAGTTTTTTTCTTATAAAATTTCAAGAATAAAATCGCACTAATTCATCAACATTATTATGACAAAACCAACACTTATGCAATTTAAACTGCCTGCCTTTTTAAACCTTAAATGAAACAGTGTACATAGACATACAAAACACAATAAGCTAACGAGAACATGACACCTTGTCTTGTTATTGATGACACTCAGACACCATATGTGACTTCAGCATAAAAAACTATGAGAGTAAAATGTCAAAAACTGACAGTTGTGTAGCTTAGTGAATAAGCACGTTACCTAATAAGCCATGAATTGATTTGACGTTCATAGGTTTAAATCCCATCTCCCCCATCGTCGGTATCTCTCAATAGCAATAAAGCGTCAACGAAGTAAAATAATTAGTAAAATTCCTATCTCAGTTTCAATTAATCCTCCTACTGAACATCAGAGTCTCTGCAATACTGCTCTAGAAATTAAAGCCTACTTAAGCTCATAAACCAACAAACTGTCTTTTTATATCTCTTTCCAAAAGAGGTAATGCAAATGATTAGGAGACAAATAATAATTGCTAGATTTTTACTTCTCTTAAAAAAAAAAATAAACCAAATTTTTGTATTTAAAATCAAATATTTATTATATTGATGACAACTTGTCATTAAATTCATCTCTATTTGTCATTTATTTGTGATCTGCGTTAAATTGCGTCGACGATGACAGTAATGTAATCGTTTTCATTGATGACAAAATGGCGAAATGATGTAAATGTTAGCATCACAGCGATGACAATTGTCACTGGGTCAAAAATGAAGACATTTGTCATAGTATGGATAATAAATTACATCTTCATTATGATGGTTTTTGTATCATTCTAAGAAAGGCTGATTAACAATTAGCATACGCTTGCATATATTAGCATATGCTTGTAAGCACATTATATTTATACTAGACATAATTATTTTTTTTTTTTTTTTGGTTATGGCAACTCGTTTCTGTAAATGAATTTCATAATTTTTTTTTTTATTTTATTATTTCCTTGAGGTGGAGTTTTTTTTTTTAATTTATTCAATTAAATTTTTCTGCTTCTTTACTTTATTATCGACTTTTTAATGCTGTCCACTATTTGTTTTTAACTTTAAAATTTTTAATTAAATTAAATAATAATTGCATAATTTTATGGTCTTTTATTTTTACAACACTGAAATGGAAATAAAATTATAATTTTTATTATTTTATAACATAAATTTAATTTAAAACCATCATAAACCGTATGAGTATTTTGAAAAGCGTTTATTTTTTTTTTTATTTTATTATAATTAAAGTTAATGCTGAAACTTATGAAGTTAAGGACAACAATGCGCTTTAATGTGGCTCAAGAAAAATATATTATGCACATAAATACATAAATTATTTGTAAGCTTAAGTAAATGCTGGACTGCCAGGGAAAAATAATAAAAAAAAATTTTGTTCAAGACAGAAACCCTTCAGACGGTATGGTGCTGAAAAAATGTCAATAAGTAATATTTTTTATGGGCTTGAATTGAATTCAATTAAATCTAAATTTTTTTTTTAAAACCCGATACCAGACAGAACGTTGCTATTCAAACTGTCCACATGGCTATTACAGTGGCCGAATAATTAAACTGGTGACAGCAGGTCATGAATTACGACATTTGATGTCCATCAAAGTTTCAATATAATTTAAATAGAAATTTGAATTCATTCCGAATTACATTTTTTTCATCAAATAGAATTATGAAATTCTACGTAAGTGAAATGGAAGGGTACAAACATACATACACTGATAGAAACACCTCCATAACCTCGATAGACCGTTTGGTAGGGCACTAATCTATCAGTCTGGAGGTTGTGGGTGCAATTGCCGCCAAAGACTCTGGTTGTTTTCTGCAGACAAGCAAAAAACTTCGCAGAGGTAGTTTTGTCTTAAAAAAAAAAAACGATGATGTAATTTGAAATCAATACTATGACAAGTGTATTAATTTTAAACCCGTGACACTTGTCATCCGTGTGATGACAACCTGTACCTAAGTTTTTAATTTCATCATCAATTGCAACGATCCCAATTCTGTCATCAATACAATGACACACAGATATAAAATAAATGACCAATAGAGATGAATGACAAAATGTCATCAATATAATAAATAATTGATGATCAATAAACGAATCAATAAGGAATTGTTTTACATTTTTTCGAAAGGGTTAGAAATAAAAAAAGAATGAATTAATTTGAAGCAGCTACAGTAATTGTATTCATTATTTTACTTCGCCGACGATTTATTGCTATTGATAGCTACTGACGAATGAGAGCGCTGTGATACAAGTTTGTAATGTATCAGAAAAAATTGTATAATGTTAATTGGCAACGGCTGGGATTTGAAACCCATTAGCCGCCATGCCAAATCAACTATGTACATGCTTAGTAGCCAACGTGCTAACCAAATAAGCTAAAGCAGCCTCATTAATTTGGCACTTTACTATTCTACTCTTTTACGTTGACGCCACATATGATGACTAAGCGCCATCCATAAGAAGTCATATTTTCGTTTGCTCATATGCTTTTCGTTTGCTCACATGAGCATCCTTGTGATGTCAACATTTATATAAGTGTTTTTTTTTTTTACATCATTGGCAGCAGTCACAATTCTGTCTAACAATGCAAGGAAACACAGGCATAAATTGACAAACAGACATCAAATTTAATGACAAGTTGTCATCAATATAAAAAATATTTGATATTCAATATAAGAATTTGGTGTATTATTTTTACGACAAATAACACAAAGGCAAATGTTATTTGCATAAGTTTTCTTTAATAATGAACATAAGATGGCATCGAGTTAATTGCATTGAAGTCATAGCATAGATGACACCTAAAATATGACAAAATTCTTCGATGACCCAAGTCATTACAATTTCACCCTATTGATGACATTTTTCATAACATTTATGTCATAGTTCCGACTATAAGCGGTCTTAAATCTGCCGGTGAATTTTTCTATCAGTGTAAGCATTTATAAATATAACTTTTCTTTTCCCATATTAAATGAAAATAAAGGCTTTAAAAAGGTATGACCAATTTGGGTAATGCTGAGTGCGATTTATACCTCTCTATCATGGCGATCCTTGTCAGGCTCCTATAATGTTCAGACAAAGTGAATAGAACTCTTTCAAAAATTATGTTAACCCGCTGTGGAAGAGCTTAAGCCAAAGGTGCACGGCCAAGAGAAGATTGTTTGCTACCAAACACAAACTCAGTCAATATAAACTTAGAATGTAAAATTTTCTCCTAAATGTGGAATTTTGCTCGATTAGATTTTGTTCTCTGCTGTGGTTGGACAGGAATTACGGGTATTAAACATACCCAACTAGCAGCAGATGAAGTGCAATTACTGAGAAAAAGGTTTAAGGGTGACAATTCTGGAAAATTCAAAGCAATCTAACCACGAAAGAGAAAAATACTTGTGTAACAGGAGTTCAAGTACCAAAATGGCACTGCGTAAACGATATCGTGTAAGCATAGCTCTTGCATAGAGCTGAAATAAAATGTCTAAAGGGGTGACATATGGTGAAATGAAAGATAAGTAAAAAAGTTACTTAACTCCACTGGTGACAACACTTTAAATATCATCTGACCGAAATCAAACATCTAAACTGAGCTGAAAAGACCGTTTCAATATCTTGCACTGGCTGACTTTAGACTAAGAATTGCAAAAAGACACATAATGAATATGGATGTCATAGGGAACACCAGAATAAAGGATTGCAAACATGCAGGCTCAGTATAATAAAACATGAGATGGAGTCACAATTTGACCACCAAAATGGCAATGAAACCAACAGCTAATTAGAATGATGTAATGAATAAAGACTCCCTACGGAAGGAAGTTAACAGCAACAGAACACAGTTATTATCGGGTGATTTTTTTAGCAACTTTCTTTTTGGCAACACTCTTTTTGGCAGCTCAGCTGTTTTCGTGTAGCATGTTACTGTTAAAAATCTTCAGTTTGTGACTAAATTTCGTACAAGAGGAGCAGTCAGAAGCATTGCAAGAACTGCCATGCATCCCAAAAAGTTCACTGTTTCGTGTGGATTATGGCCCGGTAGCATCTTTAGAGCGTTTTTTTTTAAGACTACGAAGGCAGGAACGTTATTGTGAATGGTGAGTTGAACCATGCCATGATTATAACTTTTTTATTTTTCTCCCAAAATGAAAGAGCTGGACTTGGATGACATGTGGTTTTAACAAGATGATGGCCAATACTACAAAGCACGCAAAACAATGACTTAATTGAGAAACGAGTTCGGTGAACAGTTTATATTACGTTTGAGGTTGAGCAATTGAACGCCCAGATCGTACGTTTTAACGCCTTTAGACTATTTTTTTGTGGTGCTATGCTAAGGCTCAGGTCTATAGGGACAATCCCTGAAACGGTTGACGCACTGGAAGCCAATATTAAAGAATTTATTAGCGAGAGAGGATGACAAAATTGGACCCAGAGTATGAATCATTTGAGGCGTAACCGCGGTCAACATTTACATGAAATCCATTCCATTGACTTAAATAAAGAATTTATACAGAAAAAAAATTTTTGCTCCAATTAATGGTTTTAATTAGTTTCAGATACATATTTCATTAAATTTTTAATTGTTTCAATTAATTTACTAAAATAAAGAATATAATTGAACCAATTAAAAAATTAATTACATTTCTATCGTAAATTAATTAAAACTATTCATTGGAGCAAATATTTTTTTTCTGTGTATACATTTCTCTAAATTGTAGGTGTGTGTTTTTGTTTTTTTTTAATTCAAATGCGAAAGCTCTAAAAATTACCCGTTTTAGTATTGGGCATCTAGTATTTTTTCATTTTGAATTAAAAATATTATTGAAATTTAACTCCCACAGAAAACAATATTTTCATCAATTAAAGGTTTTAATTAGTTTCAGATTAAATTTTAATTAAAAAATGAATTGAATCAATTATATGTGTAAATATGAATTTTTTATTTTGTTTTAAACAATTATATATTTGAATCAATTAAAAAATTAATTGAACTTAAATTTAAAACTAATTAAAATCTTTAATTAGTGCAACAAATACAACTAAATAAATAATTGATTCAATTATTTAATTAACTAGGATTTTTTTTTGTTCTGTTTTAAACAATTGTGTATTTGAATCAATTAAAAAATTAATTGAACTTAAATTTAAAACTAATTAAAATCTTTAATTGGTGCAACAAATACAACTAAATAAATAATTGATTCAATTATTTCATTAACTAGGATTTTTTTTTTGTTCTGTTTTAAACAATTGTGTATTTGAATCAATTAAAAAATTAATTGAACTTAAATTTAAAATTAATTAAAACCAAAAAAATTATGCTGGGCACAAAAAATACAAGTAATTGATTAATTAATTCAATTATTTATTTAATTAGGAATGTTTTTCGTTCTGTTTTAAACAATTATATATGTGAATCAAATAAAAACTTAATTGAGCTTGAATTTAAAACTAATTAAACTCTTTAAAAAGTTATTCTGGGCGAAAATACAACTAATTAATTTATTGATTCAATTATTTAATTAATTAGGATTTTTTTGTTTTGTTTTAAACAATTATATATTTGAATCAATCAAAAACTTAATTGGACGTGAATTTAAAATTAATTAAACCCTTTAATTAGAGCAAAAAAATTATGATGGGCACAAAAAATACAATTAATTGACTAATTAATTCAATTATTTGTTTAATAAGGAATGTTTTTCGTTCTGTTTTAAACAATTATATATGTGAGTCAAGTAAAAACTTAATTAAGCTTGAATTTGAAACTAATTAAACTCTTTAAAAAGTTATTCTGAGCGAAAATATAACTAAATAATTCATTGATTCAAATATTTAATTAATTAGGATTTTTTTGTTCTGTTTTAAATAATTATATATTTGAATCAATTAAAAAAAATTAAACTTAATAAAAATAATCAAACTTGAATTTAAAACTAATTGAAACCTTTAATTGGTGCAAAAAATTTATTCTGTGCACAAAAAATAAAATTTTTTGTTTTGTTTTAAACAATTATATATTTCAATCAAAAACTTAATTGGACGTGAATTTAAAATTAATTAAACCCTTTAAAAAGTTATTCTGGCCAAAAAATACAACTAAATAATTCATTGATTCAAATATTTAATTAATTAGAATTTTTTGTTCTGTTTTAAACAATTATATATCGGAATCAATTAAAAAATTAATTAAACTTAAATTTAAAATTAATTAAAACCTTTAATTAGTGCAAAAAAATTATGATGGGCACAAAAAATACAATTAAATAATTAATTGATTCAATTATTTGTTCAATTAGGATTTTTTTGTTTTGTTTTAGACAATTTTATATTTGAATTAATTAAAAAATTAATTGAACTTAAATTTATATCCAACTAAAACTTTTAATTGGTGCCAAAACTTTACTTTGGAAAAAATACACCTCTGTTTTTGCTATTAAATGGAAACTACAACAACAACACTGTGTTATAATAAGCCATTATTTTAACACTACACCAGCATAGAAGACTACAAATGCATACATGTGTCAGTGTGTTTGTATGCATTTATTAGGTACTGCTGTGACAATATGCGCCATTGTTGTTTACAGCCAAATAAAAAACAGTTTCTATACAAAAACACACAAAAAAGAATTATGCAGAATGAAATTAAAAAACCTATAAGAGACGAAACAAAAAAACAATATGGTCGGCTTCTGCAAATAATAATTAAAATCTAAAAACATCACTGTGTGGTAAAGATGTACATATGTACGTATGTACATATGAATGTGTACATGTACATACATATGTAAGTACATAGGTAGTTGTTTTAATCTGACTATAACTACATGTTTAAGACCTTAAATATCTACTCAGAAAAACAACAAAATAGTTTTTATATAAATTATTTGTTTTTTGGTTCTAAAGTTGTTATTTAACATCCTTGTTGCCTTGTCACTCTCACCCTCAATACCTAGCAAAATAAAATGGTGGATATTATTGAATTTGGTAGGTATGTATGTATATACATATGTGTGTGTGTTGGATTTTTTAATGTTTTTTTTTTAATATTTTTTTAACATTTCATTATTTTTGTGTGTACATACCCTGCAGGAAATGTCAATAGTGAATCTGTACTGACTTACTATTGACACAGTCACCAGTACTAGTATCATTATACCCCAGACAATGCTATTTACTATAGACATTTAACATGTGCATGTCATTGAAAATCCACTACTGACATTGGTACTATGGACTAGGTAGTTCTTTTGGGACCATATGTAGACATTGGAACTAGTGATTCACTAGTACATTTTAGTAATTCTAGTCTACACTTTTGGTACTTTTCTGAAATAGATTGGACAATGAAAATGCAATCTTCGTAACATTTGTGGGTTTATTAAAAAATAAAACATAAAATCTAAAAATTTAAATTTTTCGTATGTTAATATGAACAATTCAAGACTATGATTATAACAAATTTAAGTTAAAATTAATTATTACGAACATTTCAATAAGATTGTTAAGAGTATGATTATAAATAATTTTAGTTAAAAAAATTTAAAAATTAATCTTTGTTTGAAGTGTCTTCATCCATTTGTTTTCCGTTTGATTTTGCTTTGTCTCGACCTATTTGTTAAAAAAGTTTCCTTTTTTGCCGCTGAAATGCTGCTCGAAGCGTTTTATTCAAAAATTCACTAAATAAATATTATGAAAAAAAATAATTGTCAAAATATTACAAAACTTAAAACAAACAACAAACTGTTTACCTATTAAAACTTATTAAACACATATGGATAATCACGCAATCTCTTTTTCTTCTAATGGCTTAAATATCGTCCAGTTCTTTTAATTTTTACTCACTCCTACTTGGGAAAAATAAGGTTTGTAGCAACCATATTTTACTTAACTATTCTGTCTAGCAAAACTTTATACTCCGAATGTCCAGAATGTCCAGTAAGGTCTTATACCGTTTTGATGATTTGAAACAGAATTTATATTGATTTTTTAATAATTTAAAATAAACATATTTTTGAATTTTATTTTTTATCAAGCACAAGGTCTTTTTTATATAAAAATGTTTTAACAATTTTTATTTACAATATTTCGCTACACTATTGGGTAGCATCTTCAGGAAATAAAAATGATAACAGTTATAAAATTTTAAATGATTGAATGATTGAAAAAATTTTTTCAATCATTGAAAAAAATTTTTCAATCATTTAACCATTGGGTAGCATCTTCAGGAAATAAAAATGATAACAGTTTTAAAATTTTAAATGATTGAAAAAATTTTTTCAATCATTGAATGATTGAAAAAAATTTTTTCAATCATTGAATGATTGAAAAAAATTTTTCAATCATTGAAAAAAATTTTTCAATCATTTAAAATTTTATAACTGTTATCATTTTTATTTCCTGAAGATGCTACCCAATGGTGTAGCGAAATATTGTAAATAAAAATTGTTAAAACATTTTTATATAAAAAAGACCTTGTGCTTGATAAAAAATAAAATTCAAATATAAAAAAAGGTCAAAAAATACAATAACTATTTAATAAACATATTTTTTTTAAATATAAAAATGTAGACGATTTGTTGACAATGTCGCCAAAGAGTCACCATAATAGTTGACAAAAGTGGTGACATGGGGGCAATTGCCCCAAATTTCCTTCAGGGTACAGACTTATGTATGTTAGTATGTATGTATGTACATATATTGTGTTTATTTAAGTTGTTATTATTTAAATGTAAACAAAATAATAATTACATTTAATTGACATCACTGAACATTAAATTTAAATTACACATATACGGGGACTCAACAATCACACAATCCATTTTTTCATTTTGTTTATTATACAATTTTAGAGAGACAATAAATGGTTACGAAAATAATAAAGAACTTCAATTAAACAAAGCCATATACACCTTTTAACAATTATTAAATAAATCAGACAACAGCGAGTCAGACTCACACGCGCAAACACACACACGTAGGGTTCCATACTAAACAGCTGCATGAGCAAGCTCATCTAATGGGTGGGCTCATAAGCTCATAAGCTTACTCGAACATAAACTAGCTTACTAAACACATGCCTCCTACTCATAGCATACTATTAGTGAACAAATCCCTGTTCGTATCATAAACGCAATGAGCTGACCAAGTAAAAGGAACTTTCTTACTAGTGAGCGCCGTGTTTACTCATCTTATGTTTGAAACTTTCAGAGTGTTTTCTTTAGTAGTTGTGTGGAACTTTTGGCTAAGGCTTAGTGCGTTTTGATGGCACCAGTGGTTTTAGGATTTTTTGTATTTCTGAAGAAACTAAGACCTTAAAATGGACATATGTAAGTAATGTTGTTAAAAAATTCTGTGTATTTTGTTTAGACACTCGAACTGTGTTCGTGTTTTACTCAAAGCATAAAACTGCTTAAACTCTTCCAACTTCATTGTTATTATGTTTAACATTTACTCATACTTATTTAAACTTGCTTATGGAAATTCTTCCAGCTAATTGCATTTAGCTCACTAGTCTTTGTTGTTAATTAAAACTGTCCACTCACCGTTTCTTGTGTGCAATGAACAGATACGAGTTCAATGAAATATTATAATGAGCGTCTTATGAGCTTTGTTTTTTGTGGAAATAACCAATCGCAGATGGTCCATCCATTGAGTCCAATTTTCGATGACTCGTTCGAGCGTTTCGACTGGTAACTGGCGAATGACACGCGTGCTGTTTTGTTTGTCCGCATAAACTTTAGACTTTACACGCAAGCAAATCCCCTCAATCAAATGGCCCAAAACGTGAAATTATGTGCTCACCGAAATGTTCTCTCAATAAATCCATTGATTGATGCGATGCGTGGGAAGTGGCGCCGTCTTGCTGAAACCAAATGTCGCCGAGATCACGAGCTTCAATTTCAGGCATCAAATAGTCGGTTATCGTGGCACGATGACGGTCGCCATTGAAGGTTACATTCGCACCGGCATCATTGTTAAAAGCCCATAGTGCGAAGCGATTCAGACGTAAGTCTTTCCATTATGAAATGCCAAACAATACTAAACCAAAATAACATGACAGCATGAAACGAATCACACGTGATCTGTCAAAAAAAAGGCTATTGAAAAAAGTACCTCAAAATGGAACACCCTTTATTTTATGGAAAGACAAACTCATATACATATACCCTTTCCAGCTGTAGTAAAGGCTATAAAAAAAAAACTTTGACGTTTTATAGGGCAGTTAATTGTCTATGGTACAAACCACTGTGCGTCGCAGGTCGCAGGTCGCAGGATAGTATGTTAATAAACGAAATGATATTTTAAAGTATTTATAAGAAGTATTAATTTAATAATTTACTTATTTTTAATATAAATGCCAGACATAAAAGCCATTTGCTGAAAAACAAACAAAAATAAGTTAAAAGGGCTTCACTTTATTTTTGAAAAATTTATACTGAGAAGAACCTGATTAAAATTTCGTCAAAGTTTAACCCCTCTTGTTTAAAAAACCAACAATAAAAAAATATTTGTCATTAGACTCGATAAAAAGCTTTAAGCATAAAAACAATTGGCAAACACATCAAACGATGACACTTGCAGCCAATAAAGTAGAGTTTCTTTTTAACAAGTTGGTCGTCAGTTAACAAAAAAAAAACATGATTTTGCTTTTTCCCTGTACATCGAGGTGCATAATAAAATCGTGATAATTTATGTAAATGATTTATGATGGCGATACGTATTTTCATATAAAAACGTTGAAATTTTTTGTACAGACAGTTGTATGGGTTTTGGTTTTTTTCTCTGACGATTTCAAACTGCCTGCCACATACATATTTGTGGCGCTGGGCAATAAATATTTATTTTTCAGAAAGAAAAACTACTTTAGCTGATGTTGGATTAGATAATGACTCTCTACAATTATGGTACAATGTTTGGTTTGACAAGTGATTAATATTTTTTTTTTATGTGTAAATGTTTGTGCATTTTTTTTTCTAACGAATTGCACATTTTACTTTTCTAAGAAATAAAATAAATTAAAACACACGTTGGGGCTTCGAATAAAGAAAAAATTTTTGCACCAATTAATAAAGGTTTTAATTAGTTTTAAATTAAAGTTCAATTAAAATTTTAATTGATTTAAATATATATTTGTTTAAAACAGAAAAAAATCTTAATTAAGCAAATAATTGAATCAATTGCAAATAATTGAAAAAATTATTTATTTAATTAAATTTTAATCTGAAACCACTGTGCGTGATAGGTGAAAATATTTTTTTTTTTTTTTTGTGAAGTGTTACCCATTTAATTTTCGTGAATTTTTAAATATTTTATTTAAAAACTTCCGTGTTTCATAAAAAAACATTTCAAGGCTTAAAAAAATTATTATTATTTATCATCTGATTTGGCCACCTTTAGCGGATTTAATAACATCAATTCTTTTCGGGGAGGCCTCACGCTCTACTCGAAGGTCGCCTGATGATGATGATATTTTGTTCGGCGAACAGCAGTACAGCGCTCTGTTTCTTCTTCGATGTCTATGAATAGCAGTAAATCGACGGTGAAGTTAAACATGACTATATCAGCTAGCATTACCTTTCCAGAAAAGGTAATGCAATTGTCTACTAATTGTCTGAGTTTCACTTCTCTTAAAAAAAAATATAAACCAAATTCGGCTATTGCACATCAAATATTTATTATATTGATGACAACTTGTCATTAAATTAATCTCTATTACTCATTCACTCGATAACTGTGTGTCATTGCTTTCTGAAGACAGTATTGTGATCGCCAATGCCATTGAAGACAGAATGACCAACTTATTTAAAGGTTAAAATCACAGAGAAGTTAACATCACAGACATCAGACAGAATTAGAACAAGAACAAGAACACTCAGTTGTAGGCAATTTTGTAGGTACTTGCAATTGGTGGCCAGGGAAAGGGTGCCTCGGTGGTTAAGTAGATAGTGTGCTAATCTATTACTACGTGGTTATGGGTTCGAGTCCCACCAAACACTCTGAACGCCTACAAATGGGTAACTGCATTAGTGACAGGTCAAGGACACTTCACGGACCATTTCCAGCCAAGTTAAAAATGGAGGTAAGACAATACTTGGAGTCTGGCAAAAGCCTAAAACGGCATAGAACTTTTGTGTGAAAGCCAGTCTGCTAGGGCTTAACATATAGGCTTTGGGCCGCAGCCAGACACATATTACGTATTTACTTTATATAAAGGTACCCATCCTGGATAAAATTTATATAAAATTCTAAAAATTATTGTGAAGTTTTATAAAAGACATACGGGAAATGAGTTACTCATTTTTTTAAAACAGTGCCATCTGTTGCGCAACATTACTTAAAATATACTGCTTTCAAAAATAAAAATGCCTTAAAGTATGCAGTACCTTTATATCGGTAAAAAATTCGGCTTATTTTCACTGCTTTTTCTCCACTTTCTCTTGGAAATAATATCTTTTTGAGGAAAAAATATCCTATATTGGAATCAGGATACTAAAGGAAGAATATCGACATTTATCAGTCGCTGGTCTGAAATCACTATTGCGGAGAGTACAAGGCTAGTTTCAGCACGAGACTCAATGACAGTAAGGTGGTCGTATATTAGCAGTCGGATACCAGAAATCATTGAGAGACGAAGGGGATCGTGAAGGGACTCATATGCTTCGGTATCCTACAAAATAATTCAACCAGGAAAAGACCACACAAAAGTAGAATCATACAGACCTGTAAGCCTTTTTTTAAATATGTCGAAATTGTTTTCGAAGATATTATTAACTAAGCTGTACCCAATGAAGTTTTATAAAAAAAAAACTCTCGATAAGGTATGGCATGAATGCCTAATCCAAGACAAAGCTGAACTAGCCCGAAAACTTCCACCTATAAACTAATAAAAAATTATTTAACTGATAGAAGTTGTCTACTAAAAGGAAATTTTTTAAGCTCGACACAGCCCATATTGGGACCAATTCTATATTTATTGTATACTTCAGATATGCCAACCACTAACCGACATTTGCTGATTACACATGTTTTTTAAGTACATATATTAAGGCGCCAAATTAGGGGGAAAAGAAGTAAAGACTATGTCAATGTCAAGCCTCTCCCTATTACTGTTCAAAAGTTAAGCTATTTTCACCACCTTCCGTCTTTTATGGGCATACCATTCAAGCCTCTGTGTATAACGGTTTCAAAAATAAGGGTCACATAGATCAAATAACATATCATATTGGGACACCCTTTAATTTACCAATTTTAAATTAAAGACCTGTTGTTATAAAGGACTTGGCCACTAAGATTCTTTGTAAATTTCAACTGTCTGTCTATTACGGTTCAAAAGTTTGGCCATATATATCAAATTACATAAACTATTGGGACACCCTTTACATTATAATTCCAAATATTTATACTTGTTATTATACCAGAGAAAGTAGTTGAGATTCTGCCTAATTTTCAAGTGTTTGTGTTTTACGGTTCAAGAGATAGGGCCATATAGATCAAATTACATTATTTATGGGGACACCCTTTAATTTCTTAATTCAAATTGTATATTTGCTATAGTGGACTTTGGAATACAGGTTCCTTGAAAATTTCAGTTGTCTGTCTATAACAGTTAAAAAGTTTAGCCTTATACATAGAATTACAGTAACTATTGGGACACCCTTTTATTTCCAAATTCAAATTTTATACTTTTTGTTACAGCTGACTTAGCACTACAGGTTCTTGGTAAATTTCAGCGGTCTGTGTACAACTATTCAAAAGTATGGCCATATACATCAAATTAAATGAACTATTGGAGCACCCTTTAATTTAATATTTTGAATATTTATACATTTTATTATAACGGTCATAGTAATCGACATTCTGTAAAATGTTCAAGATTTTGTCTATAACGGTTCAAAAGATAGGCATATATAGGTCAAATTACGGCACCTATGGGGACACCCTTTAAATTTTAAATTTATTTTTTTTATTAATATTTGCCGTTGGGAGCTATAGCGGCACGAATTTTTTAAAATTTTAATTTGGTGCCCTTTACGGTTCTTAATACACGTAAAAAACATATATGTTGTATGGGGACACCCATAATTAATTTTTAGGGTTCCGTACACAAAGTGTAAAAACGTTACCCTATTGTTTTCGCTACAATGTCTGTCCGTCTGTCAGCGCCTTTTATCTCTGGCACCATAAGAGGTAGACTCTTGAAATTTTCACAAATAATGTATAGCTGTTGCCGCTGTAGCAACAAATACTAAAACTTATAGGGTGTTCCGATAGAGAGGTGTTATTCACGAATATGTGCCTATTTCGTGAACTGTAGGTGGGATACACTTGAAATTTACCAATAGTAATTAAAAGTTAGTTCACTATATAAACAACTATAAAAAAATAAAACTAAAAATTAAAGGGTTTTCCGATAGTGGTGTGATTTTCATGTATAAGGCCTAAGTTTGGAACCATAATAGGTAGATGCTTAAAATTTTCACAGATGGTGTATAGCTGTGGCCGCTATAGTAGCAAATACTTAATCTTATAGTGTGTTCCGATAGAGAGGTGTTATTTACGAATATGTGCTTTTTTCTTCACCTGTAAGAAGAATACGCCAAAAATATGCAAGAGTCTAACTCGCACTTGACTAATTTATTAATATAATGAACTGTTTTTAAAACGGGACCAACCTGAAAGCATAACCAGAAATGGTTGAGTTCTGCGGTTACATACATAAAAAAAAAAGCAACATTCAGACGAATTGAAAACCTCCTTCTTTTTTGAAGTCGGTTAAAAAATAGTTGAAGATTAAGGTAAATTAACAAAAAAGTACTATAAAGTACTAATATAATGATACCTATCAGCTATCAGACGTTAAATACTTCGGCATACATCTTGTGCTGTTATTCCTTCACGATTTCCTAGACTGTGTTCAGGAAATGCTCGATTTTTATTAAAAATCCAAATTTTGTGAGTTCAGATCTTCGCACCATTTTACCAAACTATTTTCTTCACCAAATTTCTTACTTGCTGATATAGAAATCGTAACTTCTCCTATTGGAGATAAAGCATTTCTTTGGGCATCTTCAGTACTTTGGTGCATGATGCTTTTAGCTTTTAGCTGTCTATATTTAAAATTTTCCAAATGTCTTAAATGTGGAGATGGGTATTTGTTACTTAAGGGAATTTCACACTATATTACAAAAGTATTAATAATTTTGAGAAAAATGAAACCCTAACACTATGAGTTGTTATTGTTTTTTGAAAAATTTTCAACAACAATTAGATCACTTTCATTTTATCACAGAAAAAAATAGTTTTCGGATTCAAACAATTAATTCGCATAAATAGAACAGTTTTTGTTTGAATATGGTCCTATAAACAAAATTGTAAATTCAGACAATTAATTTTAAAATTACTTTATTGAAAATATACCCAGATTTTTTCAAACAAATAATTGTGATATTTGGTAAAAAAAATTTGTTGACTTTAGAAAAAATTTTCAAACATTCAATTTTTGTCTGAATCAGACAAAAAAGTTTACTGAAAATTATAAAAAAATTTAAAAAAAATATTGTCTGAATCAGACAAAAAGTTTACTGAAATTAAAAAAAAAAAAATTCAAATAAATAATTTATCTGAAAATAATCAAAAACTTTACTGAAATAACAAACAATTTACAAAAAAATAATTTAGCTAAATCAAAAACAATTTTCGCTAATTGTGTTTAATAGTAACAGTTTTGTGACTAATTTAAATAACTACTGGGTAAAATTTGACCATATTAAAAAAACGGCCAAGACGAATCAGTTTTCAGGATGGCAATGGCAAATTCAATTTCGCTGTTTCTTAAAATATCAAAATCTTTATATTAAAAAATGTTATCTATATATGGAATTTGACAACTTCAGCAACAGTGAAAATAATGTGTCTCACTTTTTCTTTTTACTTTGGTCAAATTTTAGCTACTAATTACTTACATATTTTAGGCACAAAGCGTTTCCTCTAGAGCACAATTGGGGCAAAATCTGATATTTGATTCATCAAAATTATTGGTATGGGAATTGTTTGCTGGTCAAAAGCATTTGTCATACATATAAACTGTGAATAAAAATCAAAAATTAAAATAACTATATACATGTAGCAATATCTTCAATAAAAAAATTTGTACAATTTTACCCTTTCCTCTGCAGCTAATGGCTTTTAAATGTTTCAATATTTGTGATTTAAATTTTATTTTTACTAAAATAAATTTCCTTTTTGAAGTCTTGAAAAAATCAATATAAATTTTTTTGTTATTTTTGCAATGCATGACAGAAAGTGTTGCCGTTTTTTGCGTATAAGTAATTATTAATAAATTGGCCAAAATAAAATTTCTTGGATAATATCTGCAAAATTGTAGTGTAATTAACCGACGTCATATAAGGTGAAGGTGATCAACTCGTCTGAGTTAACTCCTAGAAATCATTTAATTCTGAACCGATATTTATTTATTTATTTTTATTTGAATGGCAATGCTTGTAGATTAGTTCCATTCAAAAAAGTTCATAATTTTAAAAAATAAAGGTTGTGCATCGGGAAAATCATGTATGATTTTTACGTATCTTTTCATATTTTAACAAACTAATAGCAAAATTACCTTACAAATTAGTGTCCTTATAGTTGACTAGCGGGCCCGTTGCCTGCTTCGCACGGCACAACAAAATAAGAAAAGAAACACACTTGTTTTTAATAAAGTTGGTTTTGTTCCCTATTATTTAACTTTTAATTTTAGTTTCTTACAATCTTAGACTATGTATCACTTAAACTATCTTAGAGCTCTTTCGTAGACGACATTTTTGGTTTTGCCATGAGTTGTTGTGTAGATAAAGAGAACTGAAGGCTTGCCAACACGTGAGCACGAAACATATAACTGGCCGTGTGAAAAGCAAGGATATTCTAAATCAATTCCACACAATTCCAACGATTGCCCTTGCGCTTTATTTATTGTAATAGCAAATGCAAGACGTATTGGAAACTGTAGTCTTTTGAATTCAAAAGGTAATTCTGATGGAATCATTGGAATTCGTGGAATCAATACATCTTCACCTTTAAACTTCCCCTTTAAAATTGTTGCTTCGATCAAATTGTTCATGACCTCAAAAAATGTGAAAAAATTAATATTTTCAAAAATCGATTATGATAAGATCAATCACCAATGACGTCCAAAGAGAAAAGAGAAATGATAACAAATTGCTATTTGCATCACTCCGTGCAATGCTCTCCAATACACAAACGACCAAAATGTATTCAATACTAATGAATGCTGTATGCGATACAAAAAATGCCTGCGGCAAAAACACACTCACTTCACATACGCACCGCACACACATGCGTTATCGGATTTCAACGTAGGCCACTGTCTACGTAGTGTATAAGTTTGGTTGAAATCGCATGACGCGTTTATGATTAGTTCGGCGACGTACATATACGGACTTATTTTTATATATATATAGATGTAACATGGAAATTAGGTATAATTTCAGAAAGTCCGTTAGGACCGTTATTATAAATATGTATTTCAAATTAGATATTAAACAGTGTCTCGATAGGTGATGTTATTTTATGTATATGGCCTTATCTTGTGAACCGTTATAGTCAAAAACTTGATATTTACACAGCCTTCATATGAAATAAAACTTAAAATTAAATAGTGTTCTCATGGATGACTTAATTTGACGTATACCTCCTTATCTTTTAATATACAGATAGCCACTTAAAAATTGTGTATGCTATAATAGCAATCATTGAAAGTAAATGTTTTGGTAATTCAACTATTATTTTAATATTTTAATAATATAATGCTAATAACCTATACTATTTTATAATAAACCAAATTATTATTGAAAAATATAAGCACAGAAAGTTTTACCTTCATTTTAAGAATAGAGGAAATTATTTATAAAAATAATGATTACACTCTTTAAGATGTCCAACACAAACAATAAAAGATTTAACAAAAACACTTATTCGAAAACTTCAAAATGATTTTTAGTTTAAATCTTAATAAGTTGGTTTATTTGGATGTTCAAAATAACTTTGTTATTCCTACGACACTAGTGCTACGTTTTGTATAAAACCAATTTAAATAACAGTGCGAAAATATTTTTCTGTCTATATGTAAATACCAAACTTAAATTTTATTAAGAAAAACAATTTATATACTTTTTTGCTTTTTAATTTTATAAGGTTGTATAAAAGGACGTAGTTCCCCTACTAAAATATAATTAGAGGCTATTCAAAATTTTAAAGTTTTTTAAATTTAATTTTTACAGAAGAACAACATTTCCATATTAGTAAATTTAGTTTGATCAATTATTTTTATTACGGCAACACTGTTAGCAGCAAATAAAAAATCAAACAAAAGTATTATTAGATTCAAACAAAAAAGTTTTTGAAAATCAATAAAAATTTAAAAAACCATTTGTTTGGAAATATTTTGGTAATAATTTTTTCTGTGATTCAAAAGTACTAATACTTGTATTATAGTGTGAAATGTCCTTTACTGCATCTCAAAATGTTATTTCCATTCAAAAAATCTTGCTGCCGACTTCAGAACCCTTTATTTCCTATACTCGGCAGGTCTTAAAATACAAATTGGAAAACAAAGAAATTTTTGTTCCTAATGCAGGCAACCATTAATATGAGCAAAAAAAATATTTTTTATGAAATTTTACATTTTACAGGCAATATTTAAATGTATTTTTATTATTTCAAACGGCAATGGTAAAAAAAATTATTTTAAATAACAGGTTAACTAACGTGTTTAACTTAGCCTTACCACTAAAAAATTTCTTTAAATAATTCTTGCAAAAAAAACCGACTACAAAACAAATATATGTGCATCAATTCTAAATTAAAAATATAAAAGGAAGTAATCTGTAAGAACTAGTACGCAAATCAAATACTTTTATACTTGTTGCTCTAATAACGGACATAGTTTTATACGTTCCGTATATTCAAATGTCTATCTATAACGGTACAGCAGATAAAGCCATATACGACAAATTACATCACCCTTTATTTTTTTACACTTATTATTACTGACACAATAATAAAAAGTAACGGTTCCAAAGATATGACCATATAGCTTAAACAATATCACCTAGGGGATACCCTTTAATGTACAATTTTAAATTAAACACTTATTTTAAAGGACAGATTCTTTGTTAATTTCAAATGTCTGTCGAAAACGGTTCAAAAGTTTGGCCATATGCATCAATTTACATCAACTATTGAGACACCCTTTATAACTTTAAATATTTATAAATTTTATTATACGGGACATAGTAGTGGAGATTCTGTCTAATTTTCAAGTGTTTGTCTATAACGGTTCAAAAGATAGGTAAAATTACATCAATTATGGGGACACTCTTTAGTTTCCAAATTTAAATTATATACTTGATGTTATAACGGACTTAGAATTACAGGTTCTTTGTAAATTTCAACCATCTCTCTGTTACGCTTCAAAAGTTTTGCAATATACATCAAATTACATCAACTATTGGGACACCCTTTAACTTCTAATTATAAATATTTAATTTCTGATTATAAATATTGGACATTCTGTCGAATTTTCAAGTGATTGTCTACAATGGTTCAAATGGTTCATATATTTAAATTGACTTCATATATGGGGACACCCTTTAATTTTTAAGTTGATTTTTTTTTATTAATTTCTGTTATTGGCAGCTATAGTGATATGCAGTTTTTTTAAATTTTAAAAGGGTGCCCTTTACGGTTCATAATACACGTAAAAAACACGTATGTTGTATGGGGACACCCTTTAATTTTAAAAATTCTGAAATTCTTTTAAAATGGGACCAATCTGTAAGCATTTCCTTTCTAATGAAGAAAAAATTTTTAAAATCGGTTCAGAAAAGACTGAGTTCTGCGGGCACAAACATAAAAAAAGCAACATTCAGACGAATTGATAACCTCCTTCTTTTTTTGAAGTCGGTTAAAAACAGGCACTTCTAGACGTTAAAAACGGATCAAAATACTCATCTCAATTAAATTAAAATTTTAAATAGACAGAAATTAGTGTTTTTTTATTTTTTTTTTTTTAAGACAACACTAACTCCGCGAAGCTTTAAACCTAAAACATAATTTTGTATTTAATCGCCGTAATGCTTGTGCTTGCCGAACTTAGGAGCTTTTAGCTTATAGCTATATATGTATATGTATGTATATGTATGTATATGTATGTGCAATGCATAAATAAAATTCTAAAAAAAATATCGTTAAACAGCCTAAAGTGTCGCCTAATAAACAAATAATAATTTAATTTTTTATATTTTATATTTTATATATTATTTTCTTTAATTATTTATATTGAAATTATTTGTTGAAATTTTTCAAAAACAAAAATGAAGTAAAACGCAAATTTGACTGTGTCTTCAATTTTTAGTTTTCATTTTCTTTAACTTTTATTTTAGAAAGAAAATACAAATAAAATGTCTTCTTCTCAAGAGAATTATTATAGAGGTACACACATATATATAAATATGTACATCCATACATACATACATACATACATATATGTATATGAAGCTATGTACATACATGTATAAACCTAATAACGACATTATGTACACTACATAGCAGCCAAGAATATAAAAACGAACATAAAAACATGCTTCAAAATGGCCTTGAATTAATATGACAACAACAACAACAAGCAGTTAAAATAATAGATCAATAGGTCAATTTATATTGAAAAAATAAAATAAAAATAATCCAAATTGTAACCTATAAAAAGGCTTTCAAAAAATTGTATTAGAAAAACTCAATATTTTTATTATTTATTGTTATTTTTTTAATTCATTAAACCTAAATAAATAATAGCAAAAAGAATTGCATTTTTTTTTTTTTTTGCAAATAACTCAAAGCAATGTTAACTATTTTATGTTGAAAAATATATGTACAAAAAATATTTTATAAATAACTTTATAATAAATAACTCAATTTTTTGTTGTTGCAAATCTACTCTGTTATTGTGAGCAATAAATTACAGTTTTTTCCCATTTAAATTATTTACATTCCAATTGAGTGTTTTTCAGAGAGAAATCCACTCAGTAAAAACCATTTTTGTTTTTTTTTCTTTTTCCAAAATTTCCATTTGTTGTTACAAGGAAACAGTGTGGCAACGGCACAACGCCATATTTGAATCATTGCTGTTAACCACAATATTAGTAGAGTTGTCTCTTTCTTACACATAATGAGCAGCAAAAATAAATTATTTGTTGGTGGATTTGTTGGTGCCAGTGTTTGTTTGAATTTATAAAAGGGCGGAGATTATTTTCAATATTAAAAAAAAAGAAACTAGAAGAAACCTTAATTCAAGGCAGCATGAATGTTGGAAACATCATCATTCTAGAATTGGCTTGCTTGGGTAAATTTAAAACAAACTAAAACCTAATGATTGATGTTTCTTTATAAGTAATTTTTTTTTAAATAAATTAACTGCCGTTTTAAACTAAAGAGGAAAAGAATTAAAAAAAAATACTTTTTATTTTTTTAGGTGTAAATATCTTGCTAAACCAGCCATATTTATACAGGTACCTCTGCAGGGCACAATAAAAAAAAAACAAAGCTATCTATTTTTGCCAGACTGGGCCAAAATATTTGTTTGAAATAAAAAAAAAATAGAAAAGAACATGAGATGTGTTCGCTAACTTTTCTATGTCAAATTATTTATTATAGTAAAAATTAAATGGATTTATATTAAATAATTAAATTAAAGTGTAAGTAAAAAAAAAACGTCATGAAAAATCTAACGAGCATTTGGCTGTGTTCAGTGTTAACACTACTTCCTCTATCCACCTCTCCATAACCTAATTTTCTAGTTCTGGCACAATGCATTGAATAAATAGGATCAGCACTCATCCTATGAGTGCTGTTCAAGTTGTTAATTTCTTCATATCTTAGGGGGCACCATTTAATTTCAAATTAAATTCATATTCACGAAAATTGCATTACTATTTGAACACCCTTTAAATTGTAGTAATTATTTTCAAAAGCGTTCATGGTAATAAATTTTCGATAAAAATATCAGGTTAAAAAAATAAGGTAATATACGGAACACCCTTTAATTTTGTTATGTCGGCCATGGCAATTCTCTTTCTATGAATATATCAAGAGTTGAACTATTACGATTAAAAAAAGATTGTCACTATATGTAAAAAAATGTCACTGTCGGAACACCCTTTAATTTTTAGTAATTTCCATATCTGCCGTGATAACACATCTTCTGTAAAAATTGGAAGAATCTACCTATTACGGTTAAAAAAAAATAATGTGTATAATACCTTATGCAAATCACGTCACTGTCGGAAAGCCCTTTAATTTTTAGGTTTAATTTTGTATACTTGCTTAAAGAGCGAACATAGTTTTAATTACTGTCTGCAAATTTTAAGTGGTTGCCTTTTACAGCTCAAGAAAAAAAGACATAAACGTAAATAACACGTCACTTTCGGAACACCCTATAAGTTTTAGTAATTGTTGCTATAGCGGCCACAGGTTTACAGCTTCTCTGAAAATTTCAAGATTCTATCTATTATGGTTCAAAAACTAGGCTTTATACATGCAAATCACATCACTATCGGAACACCCTTTAATTTTTAAGTTTATATTTTTAGACTTGTTTATAAAGCGAACTAAGTTTTAATTTCTGTTTGTAAATTTTCAGTGTATGCCTCGTACAGTTCAAGAAATAAACTCATATATGTGAATAAAACGTCTTTATCGGAACACCCTATAAGTTTTAGTATTTGTTGCTATACCGACAATAGTTATACATCTTCGTGGAAATTTCAAGAGTCTATCTATTACAGTTCCAGAGATAAAAGGCGATGACAGACGGACGGACAGATATTTTAGCGAAAACAATAGGGTTAGGTCTTTACCCTTTGGGTGTGGAACCCTAACAATTCTTAGAAAAGCAATTCTGGAGGTGGCTTTGCACCTCCCAGAATGGCCTTCTTATACCAATGTTTTCCCCCTAAACGTTCCCTGGCACAGATGAGGATGGCGTATACTACGCCTGAGAGATCGTTAGGTATTTGCCCATGGTAGTGGCCAAATGAAAATTAAATATCAAATAAAATATTCGGACAGGAAAAGGGAAACAAATAATCAAAAAATGTAAGTTAATTAAAAGCTTGAAAAGCTTTAGCGTTTACTTCAGTATTATAAAAAAATGTTTTTCTTTTAACAAATTATTACTATACCTTAAGTACACGAACACACCTATATACAAAGTTTGACATTTTCAGGCAAAAACATAGAAACAGCTGTTCTGATAGTCGCACCTGTATAAAATTATGTATGTATGTACATATGTATGTATGTATGGATGTATGTATGTATGTGTGTATGTATCTTGTTGCTAACAAATTGTCAAAGTTGCTGTTTTATCCCATCTGGTAAAAACCATTCGTCTCGGAAAAAATTTAATTTAAAAATCCATATTTTGCCAAATCTTTTTTTTTTATAAAAAATCTAAATTTCGGTATTGATTATTATTCGCAATGCTGTAAAGCTTTCGAAAAATAGGTGTGTGCGAGGTTTTAGAATTTTTCATTGCCGGTTCAAATTTGATTTTTCAAAAACTAGTGTTCGAGCGAATTGAAAAATGTCTATGGAAAATAATTCAATTAATATTTTAAAATTGTATTAAATAATTCAAGCTCAAGTTCGTTTTTATTCTCTCTAAGAAATTATAAATCAAATTACAAAATTAGGTGATATTATTAAAGAAAAATTGGGAAAAGTTAATTTTTACGTCCGTCGTCAGCACTCGTAATATCTATCTACTTTGGGTAATGTGTAGTTGTAAGTATCATCTATTTAACCAACCAAAATCAGATAACGGAATGCGAAAAAAACTGTATTCAATCATCAATCGTCAGCTGGTGGGTGATAACGAAGTCTACCACTACCTAAAGCTTCCCTTTTTTGTTTTTTTAATATTTTTACTTCATTATTTACCACCTTATATTTGTTGCTGCTTCAGCCAACCTTCGGTTAGCAATGAAAATATGCATCCCGTCTGCTGGTGTCTGAAAATTAAATTTTCCCAATTTCTCTTTAATATTATCGCCTAATTTTGTAATTTAATTTATTCCTTCTTAGAGAGAATAAAAACGAACTTAAGCTTGATTTAAAATTTCATATGGATGTAAAATAAATAGTTCGACTAATAAAAATTTCAAATATTCAATTTTATTAAATTTAATATTTTTAACATTTTTCAAAAATTAATGTACAAGTTTCATCAATTTTTTTTTTAAATAAAAATTGTAATCGTGCAGGTGTTTTCTAATTTTCAAAATTGATCAACTAAAATAATAATTAAAAATAAATCAATTAATGACCGACCCTTCTTCGAAAGGAAAGAAAGAAATAAACACCAACAAAATATTTTAAAAGAATTAAATTTTAAACAAAACCAAAATCATTCAGAAAATATTTTATTTAACCAAAAGTTCACGAAAAATAACTTGTTTTTTCAGCAGCTATCAAAAGAAGGAAAAAAATCATCAAACAATCGGTTTGTCTTTAATAATGGAAACAAATTTGATTGACATTTTAGACCAGACCGCAAGACGTAAAAGTAGCCAGGGACCACAAAAGCCGTCATTTGTTGTTAAGAAGAAATTAAAAAAGAAATGTTTGATGAAATTTATAATTATTGGTTTTATCTTCTACCCCAGCAGCAATTAGAAATAGAGGAATAAAAAGCTGAGCATTTGATCATCTACCGGATGTCGAAAAAAATATTCGTTCATTCTTGTTATATTTTCTTTGTTACTGAATTTATTTGTTTTAAATTTTTTTTCACTTTTATTCTATTTTCTTTTCATTTCTTTTCTTATCTTTTATTTTCTTTGTTCACTGATATTAAATGACTATGAATGAAAGATATAATAAAAAATGGCCGATTGCCTTAACGGAAACCACAATCTCATTTGTATTACAACAGGAGAGAATGCAAAACTGCATTAAACCGTTATTTGTCAGTGAAAATTAGAAGGATGCCATTACTTACATCTTATCTTAAATATCGGGTGGTTAAATTTTAAGGGCCGATGTTGAAACACATCTAAACGTCAAGTTTTTTTCTGACTTTAACATTTCCCAATTTCAGACTAAGTCAATTTGAACCATGGAAAGATGCACAATCGAACAAGGTCCGATTGTGTATCTTTTGCGCGACAAATTCAATGGCCGTGTTATCTCACGTGGTGGCGCTGTCAATTGGCCGCAAAGATCATGTGATTTAACATGGTTGGACTTCTTTCATTGGGGTTATTTGATAGAAAAGGTGTACGTCGATAAGCCAGCAACAATTCTAGAGCTAAAGGATGAGATAATTCAGAACATTAACGGCACATTAGAACCTCAATTATGCCTCAGCATCATCGAAAATTTGGAGCATCGGATGGAGGTGTGGCGGCGAGGTCGCGGCGGATATTTGGCCAGTATTTTGTTCCATATATAACACAGTGCAACACGGAAAAAAATAACCATATAGGGACACCACTACGTGATAAAAGACCAAAAAAAAGACCCCTGTCTCCCAGTTTTGCCCAAAGTCCTCCAGGTTTTTTTTATGGGCCCTCAAAGATGTGAGGCCTCGATGTCATTTTTGCAAAAAATGATCATTTACCCAAGCTCATATTTTGCAAACCGTTTGAAATTTTGATATACTCTCTGAGGCAAACTTCAAACTTCAAAAAACTTCATCTTCAAGGTCAAAATAGCAAACACTTTAAAAAATTCAATTTTTTTACCTTTTTTCCCCTGTTCAGGTCCATAGGTAGCAAACCGTTCAAAATTCAAGGAAACAATCAACAACAAAAATGAACCTAAGATCTCAGTAAACAACTTTCTAGAACATATGAACTTCCTAGGAATGATTCTTAACACCGTTTAGGTAGCGCTTAGGTAGCCGCAAAAGTTAAAAATATCCCGAAAATTTTTAAATTCATTTCGGCTACCTAAGCGCTACCTAAACGGTGTTAAGAATCATTCCTAGGAAGTTCATATGTTCTAGAAAGTTGTTTATTGAGATCTTAGATTCATTTTTGTAGTTGATTGTTTCCTTGAACTTTGAACGGATTTTATATGTTAACAATTTTTGTTCTTTATGACAAGAGCTACAACCCTCAGAGAGTATATCAAAATTTCAAACGGTTTGCAAAATATGAGCTTGAGGAAATGATCATTTTTTTGCAAAAATGACATCGAGGCCCCACATCTTTGAGGGCCCATAAAAAAAACCTGAAGGACCTTGGGCAAAACTGGGAGACAGGGGTCTTTTTTTTTGGTCTTTTATGACGTAGTGGTGTCCGTATATGGTTATTTTGCCATGACTTAAAAAATTACACAGAGTGTTATTTTTTCTGTTAACTTGTAGTTTTCTTGATGAGAGCGTTTGTATGTGAAGGTTATTTTGTTGTTGTTATTTTAACAAAAAAAAAAAAAAAATTTGTTTAAAAAATTAACAATAAATAAAATAGCAAAAAATACACTAATAATTTTTCATTTGCTTTTCCTCATTATAATTTAGTTGTTAACAAAAAAACATCTTGAATTTAATTATGATTAAAAATAATGATTTAATGAAAAGCGATTTGAACAATAAATATTATTAACTCTTGCAAAAAAACAACGGATCTTAAAACAAATAGACGGGCCCATTGTGTAGAGACTCTCAGGGATAACCAGATAGAGTTTGCAGTACTAGGCAATCGTATGTTGTTTTGATGCTTGCCCAAAGCGGTTTTGTGAGTCTCTTTTCGATCTCCTTCATTGATTATTCATGATTTCTAGAACCCGATTGGTAATTTACAACTACTTTTAATTGAATCTCGTCCTGTCACTAACCTTAACACACGACTGTAGTGATTTCAGACTGTCGACTGATTACTGTCAATTTTTTTTCCTCATCCCAGGGTTTCTCGTAATTGCTAACAAGGTCTAAGGCTAAGGTCCACCAATAGCATCTAGGATGATTATGTGTCTAAACGTGTTGTAAGCCTAATACTAACTGGTGTTGGCCATTCCCACACAATGGGCGCTACTGTTCTAGCCATATCCAGTTAAAGTCTGCATGTATCGTCTTTTTTGAATTACATTAGTGCCTGGCTTGTAGCCTTAATCTGAAGCTAGTCTTACTACTGCGTGAATATATGTAAATGCATCTGTTAACGTCCTTGTCACGCATAGCGATACAATAAGTACGAATTTAAGAACCTGGTTCATACTCCTTGTTTAGGAGGTAGAGCCACATCATTGCTGCCTTCTATTGGAGTGCAACCGCTCACCGGACTAAATCGTCCTTCCTGCAATTTAGATTCAAATAAGAGCCACCAATAACAGGTTACAGGGTCACAGTTGGGTATCGTTTGGATATTGTTAGACCTCAAAGGTTCTTATTTTCCAATTTGAGAGTTTCAAGTGCAAATTGCAAGTCAAGCAGTTGATAAATTCCCCGAGGGGCTTGACTAGATGATACTTAAAGTTTTTATTACCTGCCACTAAGGCAGTACCAGACCATTGGTGGCTTCAGTTGCTGTGTCCTGCGCTTCAGGTCGGTCTAAACCAATAACCAATCAGAGAAACAGTAGGGCTGACCCCTTTGGGCTACCGATTTTCATAATACCAGTTAATGGGACACCGGTTAGACCTCAAAGGTTATTATCATTCAGTTTCTGACCCGGTGCCTTAAGGACTAGTGAACCTATATACCTCGGTAGCATTCGTAGCGTCAAAGATACTTAAAGTTTTCATTACCTGCCACTAAGGCAGTTATTTAGCTTAAGATACCTTGATTATAGTTAAGCAAATGTCTTGAGTTCCTGTTCAGTCTCAGAAGTGCCTTTAGAGTGTTTTCACATCTTGTAAGGCATTTGTGTCCATCGCTTCCGGATTGCTCTATTCGCAAATAAAGTGATGAGGTCTATCAGAGATTCACCACTCCACCTCTTGCGACACTTCCTTGTCTATCCCTATCGGTATTTTCACGATACTGAGTGTTTTTAAAGAAATAAGTAAAATACCTAAGAGTAATAGGGATAATACATTCAATAACACAGAGCTACATATGTGTAGGTAAGTCTTCAAAAACAAGCTGCAATATAGCCACAGATCTGTGGTATATGCTGTTTCACCCTGGACTAGGTTAACTTTTCTAGGTTAACCCTTCTCCTCACTCGACTTCACAGAATTTTTTTTTTTCACCAATTAAAGGTTTTAATAAGTTTTAAATTAAAGTTCAATTAATTTTTTAATTAAGTTAAATATATATTTGTTTAAAACAGAATTAAAAAAAATTCTAATTAAACAATTAATTGAACCAATTAATTATTTAATTAAATTATAATCTGAAACCAATCAAAACTAGTAATTGGTGAAAATATTTTCTTCTGTGTTAATTTAGCCAGCCTCTTAGCAAAGACTTAAGACCTAACTAGAAGCCTCTTACCGTCCGCCGAAATGAGGAGGTATAAATTGAAGAGCATACCCTTTTGCAATACCCTTTTGCCTGCTAACCTTTGGCCCTCATTCTAAAATAAATCCATTTCTAAGTAACCTGTAATGCTGTCCACCAAAAATGATACCTCTTCCATCTAGAAGATTAAGAGTGCCTGCGCATAATTGACGTTCATTATTAAATCAATTAATTTAAACATAATTTTGTGCAATTTGCTTCTTCAAACACCCACATTTTTTTAAATCACATTGATAAAAATCTTTAAATAATTTATTATTTCAAATAAAGGAATTTAACTTAAATTTGAAGAAAAAAAATGAAAGAAAAAAAAGAGAGGGGTCTTGCTTAAAACACTTAAACTGAAAACAATATAAACAACAAATAGCTTTAACCTCAATTTAAATTGCTACAAAGTATGAAGAAAGGGTGCTTGATGACTGATCAAAATGATGTACAATGTTGTTCTTAAGGTTGATAGTGATCATCATCTGAAAATAGACCCTTCCTCTAGATACTTTTAACTTCTACCACAAACAACCAAAAGTGCAACCAACAAGTGTAACCAGACAACAGAAAGAAAAAAAAACGAAACGAAATGAATTTATGTAAATGATCCCCACGCTACAAAAAAATGGTGTTTGTTGCCCGAACAAGTTGTAGAAACAACAAGCAAGTATTTTGAATGCCATTCAGACAAATTAGTAACGATTGGTTTTTAATCACTTCAATCGCTTTGAGTAGAAGAAAAAACGAGTGATTGTCAGAAGTGATTATGCTGGTATGACACCCTATTTGTTCAGCAACTATAACTTTTCGTTTTTTTTAAAGCTTTTGAAATCCTTTATTGTTTTTTTGTTTGAGCTTTAGTTAAAACTTCGGGCTTTAAAGGTACTTTAAAGTTAAGCTTTAAATCTACTTTAAATCTAGTTTAAAAGTAAGCCTTAAAGCTACTTGCAATGTTAGCTTTAAAGCTGCTTTAAAAGTAAGCTTTAAAGCTACTCTAAAACTAAGCTTTAAAACTACTTTAAATCTACTCCAAAAGTAAGCCTTAAAGCTACTTCCAATGTAAGCTTTAAAGCTGCTTCAAAAGTAATCTTTAAAGCTGCTTCAAAAGTAATCTTTAAAGCTGCTTCAAAAGTAAGCTTTAAAGCTGCTGCAAAAGTAAGCTTTAAAGCTGCTTCAAAAGTAAGCTTTAAAGCTGCTTCAAAAGTAAGCTTTAAAGCTACTGCAAAAGTAAGCTTTAGAGCTATGTCAAAAGTACGTTTTAAAGCTGCTTTAAATATACTTTAAAAGTAAGCTTTAAAGGTATTTTAAATCTACTGCAAAAGTAAGCCTTAAAGCTACTTCCAATGTAAGCTTTGAAGCTTCCTTAAAATCAAGCTTTAAAGCTACTTTAAAAGTAAGCTTCAAAACTACTTTAAAAGTAAGCTTCACAGCTACTTTAAAATTAAGCTTTAAAGATACTTTTAAAGTAAGCTTTTAAGCTACTTTAAAAGTAATCTTTAAAGCCACTTCAATTGTAAGCTTTAAAGGTAATTTAAAAGTAAGCTTTAAAGCTACTTAAAATGTAAGCTTTAGAGCCACCTCAAATCTAAGCTTGAAATCTACATTAAAATAAGCTTTAAAGTTAATTCAAAAGTAAGCTTTAAAGCTTACTCTACACTTAAGTTTGTAGTGTAGAGTGTGTTAAAGCTTATTTTAAGTAAAAAAAGTTTAACCAAATTCATCAAAACCGCCCGCAAACCATATTTTTAAACAAAATCAAATCAATCTTTGGCAGTTGTCAGTTAAAAAAGTTTGCTGAACAGGATGTTTTTTTTGTTTGCTCTTAAACTCATTTTGGTTTCTTCTCCAAAACTTTATACAATTTAAAATTTAACAAAAAAAAAGTTTTAAAGAAACTCCAAGAAAATTATTGTACATAAAACTTCAATTCTTCTTTTTTCTCAGTCTATGATTGACAGCTTAAATGGATTTTTAATGATGGGCGAAAGATGGGTTTCTTATTTTTTTATTTTTTTTTTACCTCTTTATATCAACCAGCAGCTTTAAAAGATCCAAAAAACAAAACCGAATGATTTTTTATAACAAAAAAAAAATTGTAAATGTGACCCTGAATTTTTGAATTGAAACTAAAATTAAAGTTAATTTGAAATAATTTTCTTTTTAAATCAGGTCTCTTAGCCCTAAACAAAAACTAAAAAAAAAATAGTTTTTGAAAATTACTCCAAAAAACCCGTTATATTTCAAATTAAAGAAAACAAAACAAAACTAAATAAAACGTAACAGACGAAATAAAAACTTTATTTTCTTAAAGTAACGAAAAGATTGAATTTTGTTGTCTTTAAGTAGTACATTTTTGCACGCAATCCACTGCAGATCGAGAGTAATAGTTTCCCGTTTAAACATACACACACCCAAGCTCACATATTCTCTATAAACACCTACTGTATGTCCGTCCGTTCGCCCGTTCTTCCGTCGCCTTTTGATGTCATTACATTGAAACTAAAAACCAAAAGATTAGACGGACGTTTAAATACAAAAAAAAATTAAATATTTTTTTGAAAGCGTTGAATGTTCATTAGGGTGGTACAAAATTAGACAAAATTTAAAAAAAAAATTATACATTAAGTTATTCCTTTTGTGATTCGATTAGCGGTTAATCGATTAAACAAATGTTCGATTAATCGTTCAATGTGACTTTTCTTTCCTTTTGAAGTAAATTTAGAATTGAAGGATTTACTTTATTTATTCGGTTATTGAGTTTAAATTCGGTAGTTTTTCCAAAACGATTAATCAAATGATCGTTCATTACATTGAAACTAAAAACCAAAAGATTAGAAGGACGTTTAAATACAAAAAAATATAAATTTTTTAAAGAGTTGAATGTTCATTAGGGTGGTACAAAATTAGACAAAATTTAAAAAATATTTTAAAAATTATTTATTATGTGATCCGATTAGCGATTAATCAAATAATCGATTAATCGTTCAATATAAATTAAGTATCAACTCTTCTTTACTTTTGAAGTCGAAATTGAAATTAAAGGTATTACTTTAGTTATTCGGTTATTTTTCCGGTTAATTATTCGATTATTGAGTTTTGATTCGGTTATTAAAATTTAATATAATCCCAAATGAATAATCGAAACATCTAGTAATCGTTCAATATGAATCCAAAAATCACTCTTTTTTTACCATTGAATCCAATTTAAAATCAAAGATTTTATAGTAATTATTCGGTTATTCAGCCTTAACTCGGTTATTTGGTTTCATTAAAATTCGATTTAATCTTGAATGATTAATCGAAAATAAAGGTTAAGCAGCAAGAATTCACTGAATGAAACTTAAAATTAAAGACTTTATTTTAATTATTCTGTTATTGAGTTTCAATTCGGTTATTTGTTTTCATCAAAATTTAATTGAATCCCATACGATTAATTGATAACGAATGATAATAAACAATTCACTTTATTTACTTTACTTTTGAAGCAAACTTAAAATTGAAAGCTTTATTTTAATAATTCGATTCATTATTCGGTTATTAAGTTTAAATTCGCTCATTTGGTTTGATCAAAATTTCATTTAATCCTAAACGATTAATCGATGTTAATAAAGAATTTACTCTTTTGTTCTTTACTTATAAAGCAAACTTAAAAATAAGGGCTTTACTTTAATTATTCGGTTATTAAGTTTAAATTCGCTCATTTGGTTTAATCAAAATTTAATTAAATCCCAAACAATTAATCGATGTTAATCAAGAATTTACTCTGTTTTCTTAAATTTTGATTCAAACTTAAAATTAGAGGTTTTCTTTAATTATTAGGTTATATATTCGGTTACTTGGTTTCATCAAAATTTTATTTAATTCCAAACGATTAATCTATAATCAATGTTAATAAAGAAGTCACACTTTTTTCTTTACTTTTGAAGCAAACTTAAAATTAAAGGCTTTACTTTAATTATTCGGTTCATTATTCGGTTATTAGGTTTAATTTCGAGCATTTGGTTTAATCAAAATTTAATTAAATCTTAAACGATTAATCGATGTTAATCAAAAATTCTCTTTTTGAATCAAACTTAAAATTAAAATTTAATTATTCAGTTCATTATTCGGTAATATATTCGGTTCATTATTCGATTATTCTGTTATTTGGTTTCATAAAAATATAATTTAATTTCAAAAGCTTAATCGAATAATCAGTTATTAATTCAATATGAATCAAAATTTCACTCTTTATTTAACTTTTAAATCAGACTTAAAATTAAAGGTTCTACTTTAATTATTCGGTTATTTATTCGGTTAATTATTAGTTTATTGAGTTTTAATGATATTCAAAGCGTACAATGCCGCATACGCTATACCTTGATGTAGATTTTGAGAAGACGGTGTCCTTATTTTTTGAGAAAGGCCAGGCCGTCACCGTAAACGGCGAACACTGTAGCCAGGCCGTCACCGTAAACGGCGAACACTGCAGCCGTTTACGGTGACGGCCTGGCCTTTCGATTATTGCCAACTTCTACTGACCTGACCTAGATGAAATGGACACCAATGGCATTTGAGTGCATGGTCATCTCACGTTGGCCAAAAAGATTATGAGATTTGATTCCAATAGACTTCTTCTTGTAGGGTTTTCTTAAGTCGCAAATCTATGCGAATAAGCAGCTCTCAAAGCCAACATAACTCATGCCATCGAGTTATGAAATATCGATGGGCTTTTCAAACGAATAAAAAATATCAATGGCATCTCACACTCACTTTGTTTTATTTAAATTTAAAGATAGAAAGCGCTGACTGAAAGACCATTTATATAGAGTTTTAAAAAGAGTTTCGATTTTTTAACACTTTTAGCGATTAATCGTTTCTTCGTTTAATATTTTTAAATAATCTTAATTTCAAGCTTTATTAAAAAAAATTCACACAAAAAAATTCAAATCTTGTAAAAATTATTCGAATAATCGATTATTCGATTTTTGTTTTTAGTTTTTTAAGCTATTTTGACCCTAAATTGAAATACAAAAAAACAAACCTTTTAAAAATTATTCGAATAATCGATTATTCGGTTTTTGTTTTTTAGTTTTTTAAGCTATATTGACCCTAAATTGAAATAAAAAAATACAATCCTTTTAAAAATTATTCGAATAATCGATTGTTCGGTTTTTGTTTTTTGTTTTTAAAGCTATTTTGACCCTGAATTAAACATCTTTAATAGACTATTGAACATATTTTTTTTTTAAACAATTAAAATTTTTACTTGATTGTTTGTCTAATATTTTTAAATAATCTTAATTTTAAGCTTTATTAAAAAAAATCACAAAAAAAATCCTTTTAAAAATTATTCGAATAATCGATTATTCGGTTTTTGTTTTTTTGTTTTTAAGCTATTTTGACCCTAAATTAAAATACAAAAAATACCAATCTTTTTAAAATTATTCGAATAATCGATTCTGTTTTTGTTTTTAAAGCTTTTTTGACCTAAATAAAACATCTGTAAAAGGCTGATTGACATAATTTTTTCAAAAACAATTAATTTTTTTTTTTCAAATTACTGGTTATTTGCATTACTATATTCTTAATTAATCGGTTACTCGGTTTTTTAATTTTTTTTTTTTCAATTAAATTTATTTCAAACTTTAAATAAATTGATTGTCATCATACTAAGCAGACTGATAACACATAATTTTACTTTTCACTTTTAATTTTTTACTCCCCCGCGCAGGGAAAAATTCACCCGTTATTATATTCGTATTTCAGTTTTTAACAACAACAACAACAAGAAAAAAAACGGAATTAAATTAAAAACAGAAAATGGCAAAAAGTTGGAACAACAACAACAATATAAAAAAGTAGCCAAAGCGTATTGTTAAGTTGTGCGTGTCATCAAGTTGGTCTTAAGTGACAGTTACGATTTAATGGCCAAACGGCTAAAGTTACAAATTAATAACGACCATCGAAATAGAAATGACAACAACAACAAAATATCAGCTGCCTGCCTGCCTGCTAAATGGTATCAGTTTTAATAAAAAATAAAAAAAAATATTTTTGCAGTCATTTTAGTTTTAAATACAAATTTGTTGTAATATTGTTTGAAACTACTGGGGCTGTTGTTACACACAGCAATTAGCACCTTTTTTGCGTGGCTAAGACAACAACAACTACAACAACTATGTATAACAATATCAAATATGTGACATGAAGGCGTCCATAGACCTCAAACATTTGAAACTCCACGTACATGTTGGTTGTGGCAATTTTAAAACTTAATTACAACAACCAATAACCAACAACAACTTACACCCCCTTGATTAAGTTTGTAACGTTTTTTTTTGTTTTTAAATTAAAATTTGACGTGATTTGTTGTTTGGTAAAGTTGCCAGTTTAAATCAATATTTGGAAAAATAGTTGTTAAAATAAGCGGTTGTGTAAATGTGCATCTATTCATGTAAATATAATAAGCCCTTCATATTATGTCGTGATGTGCCACCGTTTGGTCTGGACATCAATACTATGACAAGTGTCATTTTTGAGCCCATGGCTTTCTTGGCTTTCTTGCGATGTTAACTTTTATATCAGTTGCTTATTTCGTCAACAATGGTAACGATTACAGCTGTGTCATCAATGCAATGACACACAAACAAATCAGATAAATGACAAATAGAAGTCAATTGAATGACAAGTTGTCATCAATATAATAGATATTTGAATGATTAGAGGCAACCAATTAGTAGTTTATTCTTGACTTTATAAATTTCAGAGTGTCGACTGGTAACTTCGGGCCTTCTTCCCCATAATAGAGTCTCTTGTAATTGCTAGCATTTGTACAAGACTTAGATCCTCCATGGAGTCCATATTTAACAAGTCTCTTCCCGTGATCCTAAGTCTTATGCTAGCCAGTGCTGGACATTCACACACAATGTGAGCTACCATCTCAACCTCTTCCAGGCACAGTCTGCAAGTATCATCTTCTTTGATTTTCATCTTGGACAGCTGATACTTGAAGTCTCCATCACCTGTAACTAACCTCTGGTCCCCTCTGTAGGTTAGGTGCAGCTTAGCTGAGGATACAGCCGCCTCTGCGGGAATAAAAGTTACGACGAGTTACGAACATAAT
Organism: Phasia obesa; assembly: GCA_949628195.1. Taxonomy (NCBI): domain Eukaryota; kingdom Metazoa; phylum Arthropoda; class Insecta; order Diptera; family Tachinidae; genus Phasia; species Phasia obesa. The sequence goes on from OX451215.1 coordinate 204,729,420, forward strand.
ACGGCATGATTTAATGATGTCTATAACGCGCTGAAATAATCGCTTAAAAGTAAAAGCTAACGGGTGGTTCAATTTTAAGGGCCGACATTGATTGTGAACCACATCTAAACGTCAAGTTTTTTTCTGCATTTAATTTGACATTTCCAAATTTCAGATTAACTCAATTTGAACCATGGAAAGATACACAATCGAGCAACGAGTTAAAGTTATTCAGGCTTATTATGAAAATGGGCGTTCAAATCACAATGTATATCGTGCAATTCGTGATTCTTTCGGTTAATTTAATCATCCCAACCAGGTCTGTAGGAGATGTGAAAACACCAGTGCATGCTCGTACAGCTCGTACTGCAGAAAATATTGCTGGTGTTCGCGATAGTGTAGCTGGAGAGCCGTCCACCTCAACTCGTCGTCGTGCCCAACAATTGCACCTCTTACGCTCGTCGTTGATGAACATTATGACTTGCATTTACAGGCTTACCAGGTGCAATTGACTCAATAACTAAAGCCGCTTGATCATTTCAAACGTCGTCAATGGTCAGAATGGTGGCAAGAAATGGCAACAGTGGATGATAAATTTTCAAAGAAAATCATCTTCAGTGATGAGGCACATTTTCAACTCAGTGGATTCGTCAATAAGCAGAATTGCCGCCTTTGGGCGAATGATAATCCAAGAGTGATTGTCAAAAAAAAAACCAATGCCACAAACCACAAAGAGTGACTGTTTGGTGCGGTTTATGGGCTGGCGGCATCACTGGGCCGTATTTTTTCCCAAAATGAGGCCGGTCAGGCAGTTACTGTGAATGGTGTTCGCTATCGTGAGATGATAACGAACTTTTTATGGCCCGACGTGGAAGATATGGATGTGGACGGTGCCACTTGGCACACAGCTAACGAAACAATGGCTCTTTTGCGCGACAAATGCAATGGCCTTGTTATCTCACGTGGTGGCGATGTCAATTGGCCGCCAAGATCATGTGATTTGACATCGTTGGATTTCTTTCTTTGGGATTATTTGAAAGAAAAGGTGTACGTTGATAAGGCAGCAACAATTCCAGAGCTAAAGGATGAGATAATTCGGCACATCAAGGGCATAGAACCTCAATTATGCCTCAGCGTCATCGAAAATTTGGAGCATCGGATGGAGGTGTACCGCCGAGGTCGTTCCATACATAAATGAACCATACCAATATTATTAAAATAAAAAGAAATGACAATAATTTGCTAAATAATTTGTGTTTCATTCAAAATCAACATCGGTCCCTTTAAATTTAACCACCCTTTACTAAGTGGGACTTCGCAAAAAAATATCATGTCACACGTAAGCAGATTTGTAAGCGATAATAGCTCGTCAATCCCTTACAAAATTGCATGCGGCGAAATAGTTTTTTTGCCAAGGTCCCAAAATAATTATACAAATAATATTAATAAACCGGTTATTCGATTATTCGGTTTTTTATTATTTATTAATCGGTTATTTGTTTTTTTTGTTGCAATTTTTAATAATAAAAAAAAACAAATATTTTGAGTAAATTTTATTTCTTGGATTAATTTCATAGTTTTATTTTTTTTTTCTTTAATAATTATAATGGAGAGATACTAGTCCAGTAAATAAGTGGCTTTAACTACTCCAACTGCTCTAGCATTATTACATTTTTTTATATTTATTTAATTTTTATTTTGAAATGTGTGTGTGTGTTATTATCTTGGCCCATAAATCTGACTTTAAAGTCTTTTTAATTTTTATCTTAACATATTGTTCATGTTGTTCAAAGAAATTTGCATTTAAACGAAATAATAAGAAAGAAAGAAGAGAAAAACAACAACAAATAAAAAATAAAAAACTAAAAGAAATAAAAATTTAAATAATGCAACATAAAATTGCTTTTAACACAATATTGTTTTTTCGCTTCAACAGCAGTTGTTGTTGTTGTTGTTTTTTCAATGTTCATTACGACTCGATAATAATTTTTTGTAGTTGTAATTCTTCTAAATGATTTATATTTTTCTATAATTCATTTGTATTTTTTTTTTTTTTATTTTTTAGTTTTTCATTTAAATTTTAATACTTTTAGATTTTCTTGGATGTTTTTCTTCAACAATTTGATGGCGTTAAATTTATTCATAATTTGCGTGCAAAATGAATTATTTTTCAAAAACTGTTTTTAAGCAAAATTGTAAAAAGTTGAACGAGTTTTTTTTTTATTATTTTATTTTTTAAGAAGTGGAAAACATTTTTTCCAACAAGGCTTTAGTAAGAGGTTAAAACAATTTTTGATTAAATTATAAATTAAAATTATTAAAAGGCACAAAAAAACTAAAAAGATGTCGGGAAAATTTTGGGAAAATATTACATCTTTTATGGTGGTGGTGGTGGGGTGTAAACTTGAAACTATTTTCATTTGGCAATTATTCTTTTTAATATTTTCTCTTTTATAAAAAGAAAAGATGGCTTCAACAGTGTTTTTTTTTTAACAAAACCATCCAATACATATTATGCGAGGGTAATTTTATAATTAACCCATCTATTATTTGGTAAAAAATAAAGAAATATGATAAAACTTCTATTAAAATTATCAAAAAATTATCAATAAAATAAAATTAGAACAAAGTTCTTGCCTGGTATAATAAAACCTTAGGTATTAAGCCAAGCAAGAAATTTATGTTTTTTTTTTTTTTTTTGCTAGAAAAAAACATAAAAATTACATTTTGGGTATTTTTGAAACTTTTTTTGGGAATTATGGGATTAACATTAACCAACTTATCTTTTTAATTTTTTTGTCTTAACCACCAATTTCTTTTTGATCATCGAGCTCTTGGAATTTTTTTCCCAGAAAAACTAAAATTGACATTTTGGGAATTTTGGAAACTTTTATGGGAATTGTGTTCTTTATATTAACCCATCTCATTATTTTTAATTTTTTGTCTTAACCTACATTAGGTTTTTAATCACCATGGCCTTGGAAATTTTCTCTCAAAAGAAGCAGCAAAATGCCACTTTGGCTATTTTTAAAACTTTTTATGGGAATTGTGTAATTTACATTACATTTTTACAGGTTTTGTTTATTACCCATTTTTAGGTTAAAATATAAGGTCATTGGTTACTCACCGAGACCGAGTCAGAAAAACACTGAAAAATTCCATTTTGGGTATTTTTGAAACTTTTTTAGGAATTATGGGATTTACATTAACCAACCAATGTCGTTATTATTTTTTTCTTAAACACCGAAATATTTTTAATTACCTAGCTCTTGGAATTTGTTTGGCTAGAAAATAACTGAAAAATGACATTTTGGGTATTTTTGCAACTTTTTTGGGAATTGTGGGATTTACATTAATCAAACAATCTTTTCATTTTTTTTTTTTTTAACCACCAATATCTTTTTAGTCATAGAGTTTTTTGTCCAGAAAAACTAAAATTGACATTATGGGAATATTTGAAACTTTTATGGGAATTGTGGGCTTTTCATTAACCAATGAGATTGGTATTTTTATTTTTTTTTTTTTTTTTTTTTTGTTAATTAACCTACATTAGGTTCTTAATCACCATGGACTTGGAAATTTTCTCCCAAAAAAAGCAGAAAAATACCACTTTGGGTGTTTTTTAACTTTTTTGGGAATTGTGGAATTTACATAATGTTTTTCCCATTTTCTCATTTATGTTATGCAAGTGCCAGCGGTGTCTTACTCACCAATGCCGAGACAGAAAAACACTGAAAAATACCATTCTGGGTATTTTTAAACCTTTTTTGGGAATCGTGGGATTAACATTAACACCAACCATTTTTATTATTTTTGTTTTTTATCTTAAGCACCAAAATATTTTTAACCATCGAGCTTTGGAATTTTTTGCCTAGAAAAAAACTGAAAAATTACATTTTGGATATTTTTTAAACTTTTTTCGGGAATTGTGGGATTTACATTAACCATCCAATCTCATTACTTTAAGTGTTTTGGCTTAACCACCAATTTGTTTTTAATCATCGTGCTCTTAGATTTTTTAGCCCAGAAAATAGCTGAAAAATCCCATTTTGGGTATTTTTAAAACTTATTTGGGAATTGTGGAATTCGCATTAACCAATGTCATTAGTTTCATTGATTTGGTCCTAATCTCGCCTATAGCGATGTGAAGCTTTAATTGCAATTTCCCTGTTCAAATTCCCCCACTGTGCAACGTGATACTCTCACTACTAAAAACTTTAGTATTTGTTAAGTGCAACTACCTAAACCTCAGATGTTCTAGTTCTAGTACCGCCTTTGTAGCAATATTCATTTTTAAATTAAAAAAAAAATAAACTTTCAAATAACAACTTTAAGAACCCAACAGCAAAACCAAAATTATGGTCAAATAATAAATGATGTTTTATTCCCTCCAACTACTCTATATTTTATAATTTTTGCTTTTAACACAAACAAAAAAATAAATAAATAAATACAAGTTAAACAAAAAAGGACTTACCAAAATATTCATTTTGTTTTACTTTTTTTTTACTTTTGCCATCATGTTAGGCTCGATGTCCAGCAATAATCCTTGGCCAACAAAGCCACCACAAAAAGGTAAAAAATGTAAAAATACAGTTTGCGTGTCCATGATTGAAATCTTATCTGGAATGAATTAAAAATAATACAAAAGAAAAAAAACTATAACAGAAACAGAAAATTGTAAGTAATTCATATGTGAATGGATGGATGGATATGCATAGACATTAAACAAAAGCAACAACAACAAGAAATAACAGCGAAAAACATGGAGGATTAAAGGAAAAAAAAGAAAACCACAATAACAACAAAAAATATTAGTAACTACAGATAATAAATATGGAAATTCATAATATTAAAACATTAAAGGCTGCAAGGATACTGAAAAGGACATTCATTATAAAGGCTTATAGCTTTTCTTAAATTAATTTCTATTAAACACAAAATATACACGGAAAAAATTGTTTGCACCAATTAAAGCTTTTAATTAATTTTAAATTAAAGTTCAATTAATTTTTAATTGATTCAAACATATATTTGTTTAGAACAAAGGTACCACAAAATATCTAATAGGGATATCTGGTTCTGTACCGATAGTAAAGGTGCTATTCTGTCTTTAATAGGTGTGTTTACCACATCAAATATTAAATGCGATGGCGGAAGATTCAACAGTCACCCTTAAATCAGCAACTGTGTTGCTGATGAACTGGCGAAAAAGGGAACTCTGCTGCACGATGACGACATTGACGTCTATTGTGGCATTTCCCTTTTTGCTTGTAGGCATCGGATAAACCGAGCCCTTTAAGAACCGCCTGTCTATTTAGACTGCCGAAAATACAACTACGTGACCTGATATCAACGGTCACTGCCTATTTGGAACTCATGCAAGAAGAAAGGGTGTCCATCATAACGACTTCTGTAAAAGATGAGGAAGAGGAGGAAACAGTTGAACACCTCCTTTTCTACTGTCCTGCGTTAGAATACCAACGCCTCCAGCTCCTTGGACAACGGTGCTTCATAAACCTCTCTTGTGTTTCACTGTTGGAACCGAACAGGATAAACTCCTTTCTGAGGAGCTGCGGATGGTTTTCCAACCCGCTCCTATTTGGCGAGGCATAGTCACTTCTGTGGATAACCTGTCTCAGCCATCCTGCCCTGCACGGCAACACCTTCTTATTATTATTATCTCCGGCCTATATCTCCGGACTAATCTCTGTTTTTCACATTTTACCAATACTTTCTTTCTTTTCTACTTCTCCCCTTCCCTCTTTTCATCCTTCTTCTTGCAGATAACACAAAGGGACCAACATCTGGACCCAAGTGAACTGCCTGCCTGCCTTAACCTAACCTAACCTAGAACAAAACCAATAATTTTCTAATTAAACAAATAATTGAATCAATTATTTATTTAATTAAATTTTTATATAAAACCAATTAAAACTTTTAATTCGTAAAAATATATTTTTCTGTGTATTGAGTTTTTTTTTGTCCTCTAATTACACATTAAAGCTTTGCCAGAGAACTTGGCCATATTTTTGCAATGATTATTTTTTTGCAGATATCTTTTACACTGTTTCAAAAAACCGAGAGTTCTAACTGCATTTTCATGCCAAGACCATGATAGAACATGATTCTTTTTAATATTTTTTTTTTGGTTTGATCTCTTTCGACCCCCTTCGTTCCTCAATAATTTCTAATATGGAATGAGTAATTCGCGACTTCCTTACTTTCATTAGAGACTCGTGTTGCCACCGACCTTTTACTCTCGACTGTAGTGATTTCACACTGGCGCCTGGTAAATGTCGACATTCTTTCTAATTACAGACTATCTCGTAATAGTAAACATGTATCTAAGATTAAGGTCCCCTTTGCATCTACATTTATTTGGGGTCCTAAGCCTAATGTTAGCCAAAGTGCTTTCAGACAATGTAGGCGCTAACGCCTCAGTCCCTTCCAGATACAGTCTGCAAGTCTAATCTTTTCCCTATTTTTATCCTGGCCAGATGATACTTGAAGATTTTATGACCCATCATAGATTATGATTCTAGTGTTCCTGCCAAATTGTAGTAAAAAATACCAGGGGTCTTTTGTAGGAATCGAACTCACAACCCTGAACTGATAGACTAGCACATAACCTTCTTACAAAAATGATAGACACACAAGAATGATAGAAAAATGATTACGCTCTTCTCATGATTTCCCATTATATGACGTAGTTGGCCTATTGGAAGGGTTGCGGTAACGTCTCAGTCCCTTGCAGACACAGTCTGCAAGTCTGATCTTGCCTCTTTTTTTATCTTGGCCACTTGATGCTTGAAGTTTTCATGGCCCATCACAGATTATGATCCAAGCACCTTTTTAGTGTTCCTGCCAATTTGTAGTAAAAAAATACCAGGGGTCTTTTGTAGGGATTGAACTCACAACCCCGGACTGATAGACTAGCACACTACCTTCTAGCAACAATGATAGACACACAAGAATGATAGAAAAATGATTACGCTATGCTCATGATTTCCCATTAGATGGCGTCATTCGCCCATTAGATAGCGTAATTCGCTTACCAAGTCTATAATCAACAAATTGCTTTCAATAATTTCGTACAAATAAATGTGTGTAAAATGAAAAAATTGGCAACCCTTCAATTATTAGCCAATCAGAATTATTAGCCAATAGTAAGACAGTATTCTTGACGTCATTAGCCCAAAATGTGCAGTAGATTTAAATTTTATGTGCGAGATTGTGTAATCTTGTTTCTATCAGGAATAATATTTGAAGCAATTTGTTGACATTGGCGTAGAAAGGCCCTTCTGGGGTTTGCAATTCCCCCTTTAGACTTGCTGTTGTACATATTTATTTTCATTATATTATTTTCCAATAGGGTACCCCGATAGACTAGTATCTAGAGTGGTACATAGTATATCAGTCTGGGGGTTGTGGTTTCGATTCCCACCAAATACCCTGAGTGTTTCACTACAACGATTTAGAATATAATTTGTAATTTTACTGTAACTTTAAATAAATAAATAAATATTTTCAAATAAACAGGCCCCTCCCTCCCCCTTAGAAAATTTGTCCTCCTACGTCAACCATATTATTTGTCATTTTGGCAAGTTTCATAAAATAATTGATTTTATATATGTATGATGCCAGATTGTTAACAGTCCATTTGTATAAAACTTTATTTATTAATTAAATTATTTTTTTAATTAACTTTTTTTTTTGCTTTTAATAAAAAAAATATTTCGTCATTAAAGGGTTAAAAACGTTTGTATATAAAAAGGAGAGAGAGAAAAAATCAACATATTCACTAACAAGTAACAAGCCGCCATTTGGAAAAATTTATTTGTAACCCTTAGGACAATACAAACAATACACTGACACACAGAGTTGCAAAAATATAGATTTAAGAACAGATTGAGTTTGTGCTTCATTTTAATATATTTTTACAGCTGTGGACAACTAATTAGAAACTCTTTATCATTTACACTAAACGTTATATTTTGATTAAATAAATTAAATAGTATTTTGTTATTTATTTAAAATGTTCTTTTTAAAATTTGAAAAGTGACTGCGACAACTAATTGGAAACGATGCTTCTTCTTCTTAATTTTTTAAAGAATTCAATTTTTTAAAGAATTCAAGAGGTCTAAAGAATTCTTACTGTAGACCTCTGTCATTTCTGAACCGACTTTGATTTATTTTTTTTATTTAAAAGTTTAAGATTAGAGGTTGGTACCATTTGGAAATAAAACTTAAAAGGTGTCTTCATACAGGAAACACATCTGATTTTAATGTATCTTTTGAACCTTAAAGAACAGGTATTTAAAATTTTTACAATTTTACTATAACCGCAAACCACAACAAAAAGTAATAAAAAACTAAACTTCAAGGGTATGCCATTGGTGCCATAATTTGATGTATAAGGTATTATTTCTTAACCGTTTTTGGCAGATTTTTTAAATTTTTTTCAAAATAATTACCAAACATTTTTTTAATTAAAAGGTCACGAAGGTCCTAGTTTAAAAAAAAAAAAAAATATCCAAATTTTTTAAAAAAAATTACTAAACATTTTTAAAAAACATTTTCAAACAATTTTAAACAAAAATTTCAAAAAACAAATTTTACAAAAAAAAAAAATAAAAAAAAATTTACGAAAACTTTTAAAACAAATAATTTCCAAAAATTTTTCGATAAAAAGCTAAAAAAAATTTTTACAAAAAAAAAAATTCCAAAATATTTTTTATAATTTATTTATAAAGATTTTCTGTTTTTACAGTGTCAATAAAATTTTTACAAAAAATTTTCAATAAAATTTTTACCAAAAATTTTCAATAAAATTTTTACAAAAAAATTTCAATAAAATTTTTACAAAAAAATTTCAATAAAATTTTTACAAAAAAATTTCAATAAAATTTTTACAAAAAAATTTCAATAAAATTTTTACCAAAAATTTTCAATAAAATTTTTACAAAAAAATTTCAATAAAATTTTTACAAAAAAATTTCAATAAAATTTTTACAAAAAAATTTCAATAAAATTTTTACAAAAAAATTTCAATAAAATTTTTACAAAAAAATTTCAATAAAATTTTTACAAAAAATTTTCAATAAAATTTTAACAAAAAATTTTCAATAAAATTTTTACAAAACAATTTTCAATAAAATTTTTACAAAAAATTTTCAATATAATTTAAAAAAAAATTCAATATAATTTAAAAAAAAATTCAATAAAATTTAAACAAAAAATTTTCAATAAAATTTTTACAAAAAATTTTCAATAAAATTTTTACAAAAAATTTTCAATAAAATTTTCACAAAAAATTTTCAATAAAATTTTTACAAAAAATTTCAATTAAAGCTTTTACAAAAAATTTTCAATAAAATTTTTACAAAAAATTTTTACAAAAAATTTTTACACAAAATTTTCAATAAAATTTTTACACAAAATTTTCAATAAAATTTTTACACAAAATTTTCAATAAAATTTTTACACAAAATTTTTAATAAAATTTTTACACAAAATTTTCAGTAAAATTTTTACAAAAAAAATATCAATAAAATTTTTACAAAAATTTTCATTAATATGTTACACAAAATTTTTACCAAAAATTTTTAATAAACTTTTTACAAAAATATTTTTTATAAATTTTTTTATGTAAAAAAATATGATAGTAAAGTGCCAAATAAACACGTTGGCTACTGAAGATGTAATTCATTGGACGACCACAGGTTCAACAAATCAATTACATACATGACTTGACATTTACTATTTTGATGACAACTTGTCATTAAATTTTTGTTATTTATTTGATATTTTTGTGTAATTGCATCGATGATGACAGAATTGTGATCCTTGCTATTGCAGACAAAATGACCAACTAAGTGACAAGTCTCATGTGATCATAAACAAAGAAACTTGTCATAGTATTGATGACAAATTACAAAATACCAATACTGCAAACTTGGCAGTACCATTGAAAGCAGGATATTGTAATTTTAGAATTTTATCCAGAGATGGTTACCTGTATATAAAGAATAAGTAATAAAGCACAAAGTAAGAGTATTAAAAGTTTGTGAGGATTACTTTTATAATATTGTAAGGACACTGACGCACAGCTAGTGTATAATTAAACTGTAACACGACAGTTCCTGTACATGAAATATTTTTGAAAAAATTTGTTTTGTGGTGCATATAGTAATCGAATCGATGGAATACCAAAATTAAATTGTTGAAACTTTTTTCTGTCTATCTGTCTGTCTGTCTGTGTTCGCATCATTTAAAAACTATGGAATGAATTTTATTAAAATTTTGTAAGAAGGTACCTTAGCATCTCGGTTCAAATATATTATACTTTTTTTCCCTAAAAATATTTAATTTTTACGAAAAAAATAGAGAAAAATTTGTAAAAGTATGTAATTTTATCGATTTTAGGAACTACAAACTTGACATTATTTTCAGAACTCTACAATAATTTTAGAATTTCATATAAATCCTAAGTTCCTAAGTAATTAATTATCTAGGGATGGGTACCCTTATATCTAAAGCACTGGGTGCGTATGCTACTATTTTTGTTGAGTTTGCACAGGTCATAGCGTTTGACATATCAATACTAAAATTCAGTATGTGCCTTTGGTATATGGAGATGTAGGTAGAGCTGTATAGTTTTTGGCCATAATCGAGAGAGGCCAAGGGGTAGTTTTCTTACCCCCAAAATTTTGTGAACGCTCTACAGGTCATACCATATGACTCATTAAAACGAAATTTAGTGTGCGGCTTTGGTATATGTAGTTGAAGAGTTGTGCGAATTTTAGAAATAATCGGGAAGGGGCAAGGGGTAGTTTACTTACTCCCAAATTTTGTGAACGCTCTACAGCTCATACTGTATTACATATAAAAATTAAATTCAGTATGTGCCTTTGGTTTGTGAAGATAAAAAGCTGTATAAATTTTGGGCATAGTTGGGAAGGGGTAAGGGGTAGTTTACTAACTCCCAAATTTTGTAAACGCTCTACAGGTCATACCGCATGACATATCACAATGAAATTCAGTGTGTGCCTTTGGTTTAAGGAGATAAAGAGCTGTATAAATTTTGGACATAATCGGGAAGGGGCAAGGGGTAGTTTACTTAACACCCCAAACCGAAAATAATTAATTTTTCGATTCGAATATGCTTTGAACTTATATTCTTTATGTAATATATCCATGAAAAAATCTTTTCCTTTGGGTATGGTGAAGTTGAGTGTAGGTCACTTCACTTTTACTTCTTTTAATGTTTTCCTTAACAAATATTTCACTTATATAAAACTAACATTTCTAATTAGCTGTGAACAGCTGTAGACATACATACATATATGTATGTAAGAATATGGCAGCAACTATAACAGTAATGTATTCAACTTAACCTCATTATTATTACCAACTAATATTGTAGTTGTTTACTCTTTTTTTTTTGTTTTTTTCATTTCCAAGATTCGTATCGCAAAATACCAATCCGCAAACAAACTACAATTATATATGAACTCGTTTGGGCCTCCAAATACATTTAAGCATAAACAATGTTTGATAAATTCTAACAATATAATTAACTATTTGTTGTTTAAAAAATAAAAATGAATATTTATTTTGCTATCTGGCCATATTCTGGCAACCTTTCATTATGGCCGATCAAATCATATCAAATCAAATCAAACTCACACAGACACAGACACACACACGTCCCCATCCACAAGTCCATAAAAACTCACTTCCCTTAACTTTATTCCACGAATCCCATTAAAGTTTTGAAGAAAGTGAAGCAAAAAATAAAATTCAACAGCCTCTGAATATTTTCACTTTACCTGGGCATCGATAATAATTGATTTGATTGATGGATGGATGAATGAATGTATGGCTGGACATATGAGTAATTTCTGCAGCAGTCCATGATTATAATACAACCTTTTCTACCTGCAAAACACCATCAAAAGCAAAACATGTCGAAATTTAATGATTTTAAATTATTGATGAACAACAACATCAGACTTCAATCATTGGTCAGACGGTCGGTAGTATTGGCAGCATTTGAAGCCAAATTTTGCTAAAAATAATTGGCGCATTCGGGAGAAAGGTATTTTAAAAATGGCCGACGCGAATTATTTCAAAAATATTTTTTTTTTTTGTTGCAATAATTTAATTCATGGGAAACGAAAGACCATTTTTAGTTATAATATAGAGGCTGCAGTCTCTCTAATTGAAGGTTTTATACGAGTAACAACGAAACGTAACAGGAACTTGAAAGCAAAGTGGAATCATTGAAAAAAGCGTTTATTTTTGAAAATTCCATAAGTTTTTTTTATATATTTTTTAAATAAATAAATTTCGTACTTTTTCTGTTTTATCGCTATTTTCTCTTAAACATAAGATATCTTTACGGGAGAAAAAGTGTAAAAAGTATAAAAAAAAGCATAAAACACAAAAGGTGCTGACAAGTTTTTAGTATTTTTAAATCGGTACCTTCACTATTTTATCGCTATTTTCTCTTGAATATGAGATAAATCAAAATGTGCTGCCAAGTTTTCAGTATTATTAAATCGATTACATTGCATACTTTCACTATTTTATAGCTATTTTCTCTTGAAAACGAGATATTTTTAGAGAAAAAAAATATCCTGTATTTGCACCAAGTAAAGTACTTCCTCACAAAATTTTATTAAAAGTCATGCAGTAGTTTTTACGTGATGCGAACACAAACACACAGATAAGAATTCCAAAAATTGTCGTTTTGTATACAATGTCAATTAATATATGCACCAGTAACAAAATTTTTCAAATATACAGGGTGTCCGCCGGGAAGGTATACTACTCTGTTTTGACGCCATTTTGGTCAACATTAGTCTTGAGAGTTCATACGACTAAGTAGACACGTGTCAAATTTGTTAAGTAAAAATATTCGATAAACCATTCGATAATCATTAAAACATTTTATCAAAATCAATTATCGATTACTGCGACGATGAGAAAGTTACGTGAAATTTTTGGGAGAAACAACGTGCAACAAAACGAACTATTTATCATGTAGTGAATCATTTCGAAGAAACGGGGACTGTAGGTGATATGCCCAAGAATGGACCACAACGTACTGCAAGATCGTCTGAAAACATTACTGCTGCTCAAGAAACGCCGTGCTCAGGAACTTGGTCTTCAAAGAACAACTTTGGCCACAAGTGGATTTGCATTTGTTTCCATATAAGATTCAGTTGACACAAGAGCTTCTTCCACAAGACCATTTACGCCGCGGTAGATATGCCAATAGGATGCTACATCTAGATATAGATATCCCAACAGGATGCTACATCTCGCCCATGAAAACCCTGATTGTCATAAAAAAATCATAGTGACTGACGAGGAACATTTTCATTTAGAACAGAAACAAACGCATAAAAAAATATGTTACTGTATAAACACACATATATTCATACTAATACAAATATGTTATGTTACACTCATGATTTTTATTTTCAAAGAAATATTGAAATTGTTTTTAAATATTTCGAAAATTGTTTGTAAAAGTTTTTCGCAAATTTATTTTTTTTTTTAAATTTTTTTGTAAAATTATATTCAAAATTTTTTAAAAAAATTTTTTTCGAAAATTTTTCTATGAAAATGTTTTGTAAGTATTTAAAAAAAAAAATTTTAGATTTAAATTTTTAAATCAAAATTTTTTTTTAAATTTTAATGAATTTTTTTTTTTAATTTAGGACCTGTCTTCAATCTATATTGAGTTAGTGGTCAGACTAAATAAAAAAAAATCCTTAAAAAATTTTCTCATATTGACCCCCCCCCCATGTGCCTTTTGACTGCACCTGTTTACTAGTGGGCACCCTGTGGGTTCATTGGTTACCTCTATGGGTATTGCTTTCTATAAAGGTCTTTAATACAAATCCAAGAAGAAAAACCCTACCAACATAAGAACAAACAAAAAATATTGATACCCCTAGATCTCTATGCACTCCTTGCGATCTACCTGTCGCGTTCTAATATTTATTTGACAAACAAAATCAAATAAGAATCATTAAAGCCGAAAATAATTTAAAAAAAAAGTGAAAAAAATATAGGTGGATGTGGTTTTTGGCTCGCAGCCTCCGAAGGAATGATCCGATATTGCTGAATTGCAATCCCAAAATTTGCGACACTATGCCTGACAGATTGGTGTGCTTAAAGGGTGTCCCCATACAACATACATGTTTTTTTCTTGTATTTAGAACTGTAAAGGGCACCAATTTCAACTTTTAAAACATTGCGTGTCCCTATAGCTCCCAACAACTAAAATTAATAAAAAAATAAATTTACAATTTAAAGGGTTTCCCCATAGGTGACGTAATTTCACCTTTATGGCCCTATCTATTGATAATATATAGTTAAAACCTTGAAAGTTGGACAGAATGTCGATTACTATGGACGTTATAATAAAAAGTATAAATATTTAAAATTATGAATTAAAGGGGGTCCCAATAGTTGATGTAATTTTCTGGATATGGCCAAACCTTTGAAACGTTATCGACAGACAGTTGAAATTTACAAAGAATTTTGTGGCCAAGTGTAAATTAAAGGGTGTACCAATAGGTGATGTTATTTTGCTGTATGTTGCCCTATTTTTAAAACCGTTATAGACAGAGGCTTGAGATTTAAATAAATTTTGTTTTGTTGTGTAAGTGTAAGTGTAAAAAAATAAAGGGTGGCCTCAAACCTGACGTATTTGCACTATATGGCATTAATTCTAGAACCTTTATAGATAGATATTTGATATTTACACAGAACCTATATTACTATGTCCTCTATAGTAAAAAGTATAAAGTTGGAAATTAAAGGGTGTACATAAAGTTAATAATATTTGATCTATATGACTTTATCTTTTGAACGCTTATAGATAAACAATTGAAATTTAAACAAAGCTAATATCACAATGTCCACAATAAAAAGTGCAAAAAAACTTAAAGGGTGCCCTCATAGCTGAGGTAATTTGACTTATATGGCCTAGTTGTTTAAACCGTTATAGATAGAGACTTGATATTTACACAGAGCGTGTATTATTATGTCCCCTATAAGAATTATAAAATTGGAAATGAAAGGGTGTCCCTATAGTTAATGAAATTTGTTGTATGTTTATCTTTTGAGGCGTTTTAGATAGACAACTGAAATTTGCACATAATGTGTATTACTATGGTCGCTATTACAGCTATAAAAATTTAAAATTAAATGGTGTCCCCATAAAAGACGGATGTTGGCGAAAATAGCTTAACTTTAATAGGGAGATGCAATGTAGCAGCGGTAATTCGAGCCCGAAATATCGAAGAGTCCAAAAGGAAACTAAGGCAAGTGAAGATAAGGACCAAAACGTGGCTAGATGAACACGGCTTACAACTAGCTACACATAAAACAGAAATACTCATTCTCACCAGACGTCATATACCCGTGGAGATAGATATACATATGGAAGGTTTCACAATGAGAACAAAGAAATTCATCAACTATTTGGGAATAAGACTTGATTCAAAGCTAACGTACTCACACCAGATCCACTATGCCATAAACAAAGCCTCGAAGATCACAGGACAGCTGAGCCTATTGATGGCTAACATAGGCGCACCGCTACCAACCAAGCGTAAGCTCCTGATGGAGGCGAGCAACAGTGTTCTACTTTATGGAAGCGAGGTATGGGGCGAAAAAATGAAGGTAAAGAAAAGAGCGAACGCACTGCTTGCCGTGCAAAGAACAGCCGCACTACGGGTAACATCTGCGTATCGTACGGTGTCCGCAAGCGCTATACTAATTATAGCGGGAATGATCCCAATAGACCTTCACATAATAGGACGAAGGAGAATATGGTTAGCAAAACAAACCAACGACACAGAAGCCAGGAGAGAAGAACTAATCAGACAGGAGATTCTAGAGAGTTCGCTTATTAGGTGGAACACCGATACAAGAAGCAGATAGACTTCAATGCTCATCCCCGATATGAAAAAGTGGGTAAATAGACGACACGGAAATGTTAATTATTATTTGACCCAAATGTTGTCAGGTCATGGATACTTCCAGAAATATCTCCACAGAATGAATAAATGCGACACTCCCTATTGCCTTTACGAAAATGAAGACGTAACAGATGATGCAGAGCATACCTTCTTCAAGTGTTCCAGCTGGTCAGAAAATCGACGAGAACTGGTGAGCGTCACGGGACTATTAACGGTCGAAAATATTATCGATAGCATGATAGCAGAAGAAAATAATTGGCGAACAGTCGCAAAATATTGCGAAACAATCTTGCGTACTAAGAATGCAGATCTAGACGCCGCAGAAAGGAGAATAAACACAGGTGCAAGGGTAACCGGAAACTCGAATGCAGAGTAGATTAACTGCTGCAGGACTAAGCGAAATCAAACGTCGATATCCTGCTGAAAAAGAGCAGAGCCTGGAAGCAGGGAACCACCCCGAAGTAATGCGCAAGCGGTCCCGGGGTGGATTTCATTCCCAACAGCTGACAAGGGGGTTCTTAGTCGGTACTCCACACTTGTGGCAAACCCGACACACCCATGTAAGGTGACGACCATGCGTGTAGTGCGTAAATACATTTTTACCTCCTTACCGCAAAAAAAAAAATAGGCATATGCTTGAATTTCACATAGTCTTTAATTCTTTTCCTGCTAATTTTGACGCATTTTGTGTTATTTTTTTTTTTATTTGGTTTAAATACTAGTTCTTACAGATTACTTCTTACTAGTGCCCAACTATCTGCTTTGAAGTCCAATTTTTTGGCAAGAATTATTTGTTGTTGACGTTTCTCAAGCATTCGATAAGGTTTGGCACGAAGGCCTAATATTTAAGCTAAAGCTGAACTTGCCCGAAAACTTGTATAAGCTCTTAAAAGATTATTTAACGAATCGCAAGTTTTTACTAAAAGAAGGTGACTTTTTAAGCTCGCCACAGCTCATTGAAGCCGGAGTTCCGCAATGTAGTATTTTGGGACCAATTTTATATTTACTGTACACATCAGATATGCCAATTAGCACCCTAGTCCACACATCAACTTTTGCAGATGACACAGCTTTTTTAAGTATTCATGAAAGTGCCCAAGAAGCATCACAACTTTTACAAGACCACATACTCAATTTGGAAAAATGGCTAGAAAAATGGAGAATAAAAGTGAATGAGCAAAAATGTACTCACATAACTTTCACACTGCGTAGGGACTCATGCCCTCCTGTTCGCATAAATAACCAAATGATACCACAGCTTTCAGACGTTAAATATCTGGGTATACATCTTGACCGTCGCCTTACTTGGAAAAGCCACATTGATTTCAAGTTAACACAAATGAAACTAAAAGCAGTACAACTAAATTGGCTTATTGGCAGAAACCCCACCCTGAGCTTAGATTGTAAACTTCTACTGTACAAGTCGATCCTCAAACCAATTTAGTGTTATGGGATTCAGTTATGGAGCACTGCCTCAGCTAGCAATGTAGAAAAAAATTCAAAGACGCCAAAATAAGATACTACGTATGATTACATCTGCTCCCTGGTATATAAAAAATTCGAACATCCACAAAGACCTAAACATGCCATCAGTTAAAGCAGAAATAGCGAAACATGCAGTCACATATCTAAAGAGGCTTGAATCTCATCCAAACCCTTTGGCGCGTAACATTCTTAATGCTCCTGGTTACATTCGACTAAAAAGAAGAGATACTGCTTTTCTTGGCCGTACAATAGAGGGATGACCCGTAAATGATTTCAAAAATCGTGGAACATACAAAATATTGAAGATACAATAAACAATTTATGAAAAAAAAAAGAATTATTTGTTAATCTAAACTCTTTTTAACCGACTTCAAAAAAAGAAGGAGGTTATCAATTCGTCTGAATGTTGCTTTTTTTTTTATGTTTGTGCCCGCAGAACTCAGTCATTTCTGAACCGATTTTAAAAATTTTGCACTATTAGAAAGGTTATGGCTACAGATTGGTCCCATTTTAAAAAAAGTTCAAAATATTAAAAATTAAAGGGTGTCCCCATACAACATACATGTTTTTTACGTGTATTATGAACATTATAGGTCACCAATTTAAAATTAAAAAAAAGTGCGTATCACAGTAGCTCCCAACAACAAAAAGTAATTAAAAAATAAAATTAAAAATTAAAGGGTGACCCCATAGGTGACTTAATTTCACCTTTATTCTCCTATCTTTTGAACCGTTATAGACAAACACTTGAAAGTTGCACAGAATGTTCGTTACTATGTCTGTTATAATAAGTAATAATATTTAAAATTAGAAATTAAAGGGTGTCCCATTAGTTGGTTTATTTTGATATATATATGTCCAAACTTTTGAACCTTTATAGACAGACAGTTGAAATTTACAAAGTACTTGTATTGCTAAGTCCGCTAAAATAACAAGTGTAAAATATGAATTTGGAAATTAAAGGGTGTCCCAATAGTTAATGTAAAAGTAATATATATGGCCAAACTTTTCAACTGTTATAGATAGACAGTTGAAATTTACAAAGAACCTATATTGCTTAGTCCGCTATTAAAACAAGTATAAAACTTGGATCTATAAATTAAAGGGTGTCCCGATTATTGATGTTATTTGACCATTATGTCCTCATCTTTGGAACCGTTATAGACAAACACTTGAAAAATAGACAAAATGTTCACTACTATGTCTCGAATAACAACAAGTATAAATATTTAAAATTGGAAATTATAGGGTGTCCCAATAGTTGATGTAATTTGATGTATATGGACACAAAGTTAAAATTTAAAAAGAATCTGTATTACAAAGTGTTCTTTAAAAAGTATTTATATTAAAATTTGAATTTAAAGGGTGTCCCAATAGGTGACGTCATTTGATATATATGACCCTATCTTTTAAACAGTTATTGATAAACACTTAACAATTAGACAGAATGTCCATTACTATATCTGTTATAATAAGTATAATTATTTAAAATTATAAATTACAGGGTGTTGCAATAGTTTATGTAATTTGATGTATATGAACAAACTTTTAAACCGTTACAGACAGAAGGTTGAAATTTACAACGAACCTGTATTGCTACGACCGCTATAACTAGTATAAAATTTGAATTCGGAAATTACAGGGTGTCGCAATAGTTACCGTCTTAAAGAAACATGCTTTTAAGTTTGTCTGTTTTGAAGTCGGTTTTTTTTTGCAAGAATTATTGTTTCAAATGCTTCCATCTTTTCTTTGTTATGAAGCCTTTAAATAAAAATGTTACTAAATTAAAGGAGCCCTAATAAAGTATTTGTTTAAATAATTCTTGCGCTAACTGCTATGAATTAAATATTAATTGACTTTGCCTTTAAAACTAATTTACTTTTTGCTTTTTGTATATTTATTAAGACAAAATTATAATTTTAGATTTTTTTTGTTTCTTCTTTTCCCTCAAGCTTTGTTGCACATCGTGTGTATCATTTCACATTGGGTTGTGGCGCAAACAGATATTAACAAAAATATCACCAATAACCTGTAATAAATCATCTGGCTGCCATCGACACATACTGGTACCCCACATACATATATATGTATGTGTGTGTGTGTGTGTGTGTAGGATAGTATTTCATTGTGAATATGAAAAGCGCTGCCTGGGAAGTACAAATTAAAATCCAAAGTAAAAAAAAGAATTGAAAATCAACGACAACCAGAGCCAACAAACCTGTCATAATCCACTCATATAAATATTCAATGTCAGCGCATTCCTGTCCTGTGAACTCTTGTGAACATTTTCTCTTTTTTTTTTTTTTTGGTATAACAAGCACACAACTCAACATGTTGTTTCTGAAATTTATTTTTTTTTTTTTTTTTGTTTTTTGGTTGAAACTTTAATTTTGTTAAGTCCAATCAACTACCAATATTTGTTTAATATTTTCTGGACTCACTCACTCGCTGGGGTAAGTGTGTAGATTGTAGAGGGCACACCGCATTTATACTTTATTTTATTCAAATGCGGCTCCAGTTTGTTTACCCTAAGATGGCGTATTGTATAACATCATTATGAGGATTACGTTCATGTTCATGTCATAATTTTCCTAAAGACTACAAAAATCACAACTGTGCAGCAACAACGCTGAAACGTTTGAAACCAAAAAAATTTAAAAAAAAAAATGGAAATAAAATAAAATTTTGTAAGTACATGATACCATGCATTCCAACAATATTGTTTGTTGCTGCTGTTGTTGTTTGCAGCTTGGAAAGCTTTTTACTTATGATCATCATCGTTGGGCTTTTTGTTCTCTTAACTTTTAAAAGGTTGACATGGTTTTTGTTAGCATCATCATCAGCAATACAACCCTGCTGATATACGATAGAGTTGCATTTGGAATATGTTGTTGTTGTTGTTGGTGTTGTTATTGTTATTTTTGTGCTGTTGTCGTTGTTACTTGTTGTTTATGTTATATTTTTGGTTGTTACTGTGTTGTTACAAACTAAGAAAGAAAGAAAAAAACTTTTATGCCAAAGAGAAGAAGCTCTTGTGAGTAATTAAACAAATATTTTATATTTATTGTTTTTTTTTTTTTTTAATTTATTTAAGTGTTGGGGTAAGGCGTTTTGAAAAACAGGGCCTCGTTTAAGTTATGTTAGGTTATCTTAGCACATGTTAAAAGGAACCTTAGCCTTTGAATGTTAACAATTAATACAGACTCTGTGATGAGGAAGAACGTCGATAGTTACAGACAACAGTCGCACAGAGGGATATTTTGCCAATCTAGCTAGTCATCAGATCATTTATTAAATTTAATAAATATAATAAATATAAAAAATCTAAATACGCAGTGCGACATACAACAAAATTCTACATCGTATACTGAATTTTCAAAGCTTTTGCTTAAGATTTGTCGTTTTGGGACACTGTTAAAATCAGGAAAGTTGAGTAAATTGCATACGTTTTTATTGACTTTATACGATTT
This sequence comes from Phasia obesa, assembly GCA_949628195.1. Classification (NCBI taxonomy): domain Eukaryota; kingdom Metazoa; phylum Arthropoda; class Insecta; order Diptera; family Tachinidae; genus Phasia; species Phasia obesa. The sequence continues at coordinate 204,750,361 of OX451215.1, forward strand.
TGAGTGGTTTGCAATATATTTTTTTTGGAGCTAAACGAATAACGATTTTGTATTGATTTATTTTTTCTGTGAAAGGCTATATTAGCAGCTACTTTTATTAATTTTTATAAAAATTTTATTTTAAATTTTTATGATAAAAACTTTCGGTCGAAATTAAAAAAAAAAAAAATTTTTCTTCACCTTTTTGTCCAAAAAAAAGTGAAAAGGTTTTTAAGAGTGAGGGCCATTGCGATCCTAAAAATTTTATATATCACTATACAATTTGCGATCTCTACTTTTAGACTGTAGAAAAAGAGTTGCGCGTTTTTGCGCTATTTTTTGCGATTTTTTCCAAATTTCATCTTTTTTCTGGTTTTGATCATCTTGCAGAGGGAGATACGAGTAAGAAACCTTTTTGTCGGTTATAAAAGTTTTTGGTTTCTAAGTTGTTTTAAATAAATTAATTATTATTATTTGAAATAAAATTTAAATTTTTAAAATATAAAATTTAAAATTTAAATAAAATAAAATAAAACTGTCTGGCTGTTTGTGTTCGCATCACGTAAAAAGTACTGGATGAATTTTAATAAAATTTTATGGAAAGGTACCCTAGTGTCGTGGTTCAAATATAGAATATTTTTTCCCCATAAAAATATCTCGCTAAAGAGAAATAGAGAGAACAAGTAGTGAAAGTACGCAATTTTATCATTTCTTTTAAGGAATTTGATTTTAAGGAATGAATGACGGAATATTTTAATGAAAAAAAAAAAATTGTACGATTGTGGATTAAGAAGTAAGTGAATTTTCAATTATTTTATTTTTTTATTATTTTATTACAACTCAACATAATATCCCTTTAACTCGGAAAGGGTGTTTTTATAGCTGCATGAGAATTATCGATATCGATAACTATGGTCTGACAGCTGAAATGTGAAACTGTGTTGACATACATACATATTTGTTCAGTAAGGTTTGGCAAGTCATCATGAATCTCTTAACGTCAAAGCAAATAGCTAATTTTTGTAAAAACTTATCGAAATTTTTTCGTTAAAATTTAATGGATTTTTTTTTTAATTTTATCGAAAATTTTTTGTAAATGTTTTATCGAAAACGCTTAGTAAAAATTTTAAGTTTTTTGTAAAAATTTTTTTTCGAATATATATTATAAAAATTTTATGTATTGAAATTTTTTTATAAAAATTTTATCGAATTTATTTGTAAAAATTTTATCTAAAATTTTTTTTGCTAAAATGTTATCGATTTTTTTTTTTGTAAAAATATCATCGACAAATTTTATAGCAAACTCTTTGCAAAAATATATTTTATCGAAAATTTTTTGTAAAAATTTAATCGTAAATTTTTTGTAAAAATATCATCGATATCTTTTTTTGTAAAATTTTATAGCAAATTTTTTACAAAAATTGTATCAAAAACTTATAAAACAAATGTTATCGAAAATTTTATGGGAAATTTTTTGTAAAAATTTTTTAATTTTAACGAAAAGTTTTTGTAAATTTTTATTGAAAACTTTTTGTAAATTTTTATTGAAATTATTTTTTATCATTTCTATGGTACTGCAAACTTGGCAGCACCTTTTTTTTTGTTAGCGGGTAATTTAAAATAGTATTTACAGCATTCTACAATAATTATGGAATTTTATATAATTTTTAGAATTTTATATAAAGCCTATGTTTCTGAGTAATTACCCAGGGATGGGTACCTTTATATAAATTTATTACATAAACCATATTTGAAGCACTATAAAAGTAAGAGTCTTAAAGTAGACTACTTTCAAAGCAATATAAAGACGTTGACGAAATGGCGGGCACAGCTAGTTATGAATAAATAAATTATTCTCTGATAAATTAAATACTATAAAGTAATAAATTACAAAAATGAGTTTAAATAATATTCTTCTCTTCGTCACAAAAGCTTAAAAATTAATATTTTTTTGGAAATCAGCAAACAAACAAATTTTTTTAAATTCACATGGAAGTTTCGGAGGGTAGGATTGGAGGGATACCTTCCCCTGCCCGCAAAAAACTTAAAAATTTTATTTTTATGGTATTAACGAGTACTTAATCCATTTCTTTGAAAATCCATTTTTTTTAATAATATTTTATATTACCGCCCACAAAAAAGGGGCGGGGCGAGAAAAATGGCATTTTAGACTCTCCAGGTTCCAAGTTTAGCTTTTTGAAGTTGAAAAAATTGAATTTTTCAGAGCTAGGATTAATTCTTCTAAGGGGAACTTTTTTCTCCTTGCTCCGATTTTTCTTTTTTTTATAGCTTTAAGAGCCTATGACCCTAAGAGACTTTTCTGCCAAGTCTCATTAGTCTAGAGGCATTCAATAAATTTTCAGAGCCAATATAATCTAAAAAAAAAGCCATGTCCGTCTAAATTGCCAAAATACCCCTGTGTGAGTCGGTTGTAAAACGCATGAGCCAAGTGAAAGTGTACTCCAAACTAGAGCTGGAATGTATTTTAATTAGGTAATGTTAATATGCGTGAAAGGACACATAGGCACATCTGGGAATGAAGCGGATGACCAACTAGCAAAACGGAGATCTGTAGTGAATTCCTGTGAATCGGAACCAAGAGTAGCATAGTGGGAAATGGCCTAATGTGAGCGAAGGTCCTACAATGGCTGAACTGACTAAACCTGAAAAGTCGGAAAGAGGCTACTATATGTAGAAAGGCTCGAATGGTGGTCAAAGAGCCCCTTGGTATGACAGCCATTAAGTAAGTCCTCAGATATAATAGACGTACATTAATACTTGTATAATAGTGTGAAACGCCTTAAGCAATATGTTGAAGGAAAGCATATGATGCATGTAAAACTTGGTTTGCCAAACGTTCTATCTGTCAGAAATAGCATGTGTGCTCAAAAAGTAAGAAAGTGTGAATTAGAAGTGTACATTTGTGTGTGAGAGACATTTTCGGCAGATCTCTACGATTTGATAATTTTTTTTTTTTAATTCATAAAATATTTCTCACCATCCGATCAGAAATGAAAATCTTTTTTTTGCATCTACAACGCCATTTTGAAACGATTTTTTTCAGTAAGACAGAATTCTGTCAGATTTTTTTTTTTTTTTTTTTTGTAACTGATTCGTACGTTTGTGTGGGATAGTGACTCCTGGCCTTAACAACTTAATTTGTCAATCGCAACATTTTTCCAATTCATTTATTTATTATTTTGTTACATCAATTGGCCATTGTCCATTATTTGGGGCCCCCCTTTTCTTGCCTTGTGAACCTCTTAATCAGCCATCTTGGTAATATTTGTATTATAATTGTTATTGAATAAAACACAGATTTTTGGTTTAACAATTTATTAGTCAACATATTGATTTCAGCATACGCCTGGCTCCAACTAAATATGAACAACATGTTGTATGAACATGCTGATGCATGTTTTTTCTTCTTCATTTTTTTTTTTTTTTTTTGGTTTAAAGCCTGGCCAGCAAACAAAATAAAAAAAGAATTAAGTTTATACGGTAGTTGCCGACATAAATAGCAAACAATTTAAACAGACACCACAAACGAGGCATTAAACATGAGAACGCGCGACAAGCTTAACACACAGGATTAACACACCACAGAGACCCCAAAGTTTTATTCAATGGAGCCAAACAGCCAAGCAACCAGCTCAGCCGGAGCTCAGCTGCGGATAAGGGATTTCAAATAAAACTTGCTGATGCAGCCTAAACAAGAATCAAATTAATAACAGATCATATAACGTAAAACCAAGGGGGGTCAGTCATATGGAGAATCCAAAAGTAAAAAACAAAAAAATATAAATTTCGAAAAAAAAAGTTGTGGCTTTAAGTTGGAATTATTTTAAATAAAGTTTTCGTTGTTGAAAAAAAAGACGAAAACAAATTTATATTTTAATATGCTTTTTTGTGTTTTATTGAAAACAGAAATTAATTGTTTTTCAACTACTGTGTGTTGAATTATTTCACAAATAAAAAATTTAAATAAAAAATATTAAATTTATAACAATTACATATTTCATTTTTAATGACACTTAAATACCTCTTTAAATGTATATGTAGTTATATATATATGTGTGTGTGTGTGTATGATCAACTTATTCAATGCAACCATATGTTTGTTATTTATATGTCAGAAGCACATGTCACACAGCAACCCCATCAATACAACTCTGTAGTATTTAGAGACAGGCAGGCAGGCGGGCAAAAGGAGAACAATATGATTGATCTGTGTCTTGAGTTATTTTATTTCCATCTACTAACATTAATTAAAGCACCCTGTAATTATCATATTTTTTTTCGTTTCATTTCATTTATAATTGTAACAAACTGTTCGCATATTTATTTATGTAAAATGAAAAATTTCCAATGAATTTTGTTTTGTAAATTTGTATCTTAAGTAAAACAAAAATTTATTTCAATTTAAAGAAAGTGTTTCTTACTCTCTTTAAGGAATGAATGACGGAATATTTTAACGAAAAAATTTGTACGAAGGTGGATTAAGAAGTAAGTGGATTAAGAAGTAAGTAAGTCAAATATGTCAGCTTATTTTTTTATTTACATTATTTTTCTATGAAATATAATGTAAAATTAAAATTTCTCAGATTCTATTTCTTTGATCAGTTTGTATAAATAGAAAATTAATAACAATTGAAACTACCGGGTAGATCGATACGAAGAGTACTGATGACGGACGTAGCTGTCTAGAAAATGCATTCTGCTTTGCTGGTATATAATTTTTCTTTATCTCTTTATAATTAAGAACTTAAGCCTAAATAATTAATTTATTTATTTTTGTAAAACTTTAATCGAAAATTATTTTTTATATATTTTATCGAAAATTTTTTGTAAAAATAATTATCGATTTTTTTTGTAAAAATTTTATCAAATTTTTTGTAAAAATTTTATCGAATATTTTTTATAAAAATTTTATCGAAAATTTTTTATAAAAATTTTATCGAAAATTTTTTATAAAAATTTAATGGAAAATTTTTTGTAAAAATTTTATAGAAAATTTTTTATAAAAATTTTTTGTGATACTTTTATGGAATTTTTTGTAAAAATTTTATTGAAAATTTTTTGCTAAAATTTTTTATAGAAATATCATCGATTTTTTTTTCAATTTATCGCAAATTTTTTGTAAAAATTTTATAAAAAATTTTATAAAAAATTTTTTGTAAAAATTTTATCAATTTTTTGTTAATTTTTCCTGATGATGCTACACAAAGAAGTAGCGAAATATCGAAAAAATAAAAATTTAAATTATTTAAAGACCTAAAGCTTAAATAAAATATTTAAATTAATATTTTATCAAAAATTTTTTTTAAAAATATTATCCAAATTTTTTTTTTAATTTGTCGAAAATTGTATCGAAATTTTTTTGTAAAAATTTTATCTGAAATTTTTTTGTAAAAACATTATCGGAAATTTTTTGTAAAAATTTTTTTTATAAAAATTTTATGACAATTTTTTTTGTAAAAAATTTCACCGAAATTTTTTTGTAAAAATTGTATCGATAATTGTTTGTAAAAATTTATCGAAAATATTTTTTATAAAAATTTTATGGATAATTTTTTGTAAAAATTTTATCGATTTTTTTTTGTAATTTGTCGAAAATATTTTTTATAAACATTTTATTGAATTTTTTTTTGTAAGAATTTTATCGTAAATTTTTTGTAAAAATATTATCAATTATTTTTTGTAAAAATTTTATTTATTATATTAAATACCGAATTTTTTTTGAAAAATTTTATCGAAAATTATATATAAAGGCCTTTAATCCAAATCATTAGCACAAAAAACATACCAACCTTAAAACGAAGAAAGAAAAATCGACCCCGAAATCTGTATGTGGTCCATGCGATCTACAGTTCCCAGTCTAATATTCATTAAACAAAAAAAAAAATGCAAAAGACAACCATTACATCCAAAAAAAATAAAAACAAAGTGGTTTTTTCCCGCAGCCTCGAATGAAATGGTCTGATGTTGCTGAATTGGATTAGCGAAATTTTGGCTTCACCACCTGTGGTGAAGGGTATAATAAATCTCTTCACGAAGCTGGTCAATATAATCGCCCTAGTAAGCAATCAATTCCTGCAGTTGTTGATCGATTCAAAACCATCAACAAGACAAAGAAGTGTTCAGAACGAGAAGAACATTGCTGCTGTAGCGCGTAGTATTGAAGAAGACGCTGAAATATCGATTCTTCGTAGTTCTCAAGTTGTTGGCCTTTGTTCTTCGAGTACATGTAAAATTTTACGGAAGGATCTTGGCTTAAGTGCCTATAAAATACAGATCGTGCAAAAATTGAAACATGATCTGAAGAATCGCATTTTTGCTGATTGGGATCATTCGAAACTGGCCAATGATGAGGTTTCATTTCTAATTAAATAGTTATGACAATAAGTAAAATTGCTATTTTTAAAGCGAGGACATTTCTCAAGCTGTTAACGAAACATCATTTCAATCAATAAAATTGACTATTTGGTTCGGTTTACACTCTGACTCCCTATTGGTTCTTATTTCTTTCGAAATGAGCAACGAGTTGCCGTTATGGTAAATGGCGAGTGCTATCGATTCATGCAGAATGAATTTTGTATTCAAAAGTTAAACAGCTAACCATCAGTTTTGGTGGCAACAGACGTCACCATAAAGCGAGTTGAACAATCCCTTAACCTTATTTTCAGAAGTGTTTCTGTTCACTGCCCTCCTCGTTTGTGCGATTTGACGTCTCTGCTTTACTTTTTATGGGTCTATGTTAACGTCAATGGTTTATACCGACATACCAGCAACTCTTGAAGCATTGGAAGGTAATATTTAATCCATTATTGACGTAATACGGCCAGATTTATTTTAAAAAGTAGGTTAAGAAGGGTTGTGCCTAAATATACAGCTCGGAAATCCAGAGGGTACATTATTATTCCCTACAAAAATCTTATGTACCGGTAACCCATCTATTGGTTCTTGCTCTTATGGCGCAATGGCCAGTGATCAAGTTTTTGGTTTTTGCCGCGTCTAGTCTGGGCTAAATTTCCTAACAGACCCCGCGACCCTCCCTGTCTTGTCAGTACTTTTAAGTTCTCCTTACTACCCAATCGGATAGAAGCCTATAGTAGTGACTAATCGGTCGGTAATCAGAACCCAACACAATCTCACCCTATACTTGTCGATCATCACATCGATATCTTTCTTTCTCTCGCCTACCAGCCTTGATTTGACGCTGTGTTCTTTCAAGGCTTTAAGCGCCGATTGGCTGTCGACGTACAGAACGATCTCCTTTCCTTCTGACACGTGCCCAGACACCAATTGGGTGGCCTTCAGAACCATCAGCACCTCTGCTTGAAACACACAACATTTATCTGGGAGCTCACCACATACTTATTTCCAGTAAGCACCGCGAACCCGTAGTACACTTTACCAAATTCCAACCAATCATCCCTTTTCGGAAATACTTCTAAGGGTATCCTGCAGAAATCAAGCTCGGTGTCCGTTAAAGTCCGTTAGCCCTGGGATTGCTGGAAGTGGTCCGTTGACCCCGATCTCGTACAGAATCTTTGAGTTTCCTTTATTACTCGACCGCATCAACCCCGATTCATGAAGTCGAGTCCATCCCGACTTTGTCCTTTAATAGGTGCAGAATGCCGATGTCCAATGCTACCTGAGGTGATTTTTTTACACCTGTGATGCCAATCAAAGCACATCTCTGTACCTTGGCATTGAGAACGGAGGCTCTCCCATCAACCGGCTCTCCCATCAAACACCACAGTACAACCAATGTGTAAATCTAATTTACCTCTTTTGGTTGTCCCCAGTTTTTACCTATGAAGTTCTTACAGACGTAGTAGGCTTTTAAACCTTTTTTGAGTCTCTCCTAGATGACACCTAACGAATGACATAATTTTATGATGTTTTTTGTCATTACATTGATGCCAGTTTTCACCTTATTGATAACATTTGTGGTAACATTGATGTCACAATTCCTATGATACGGCATCATTAATCCGACGAAAATTTTTTGGGTAAAAACAAGAGTTGGATTTATCGGTCTCCACATTGAATTTCCAAGGCAAGTATATCCAGATTAAATATAATCTTTTAGTAATTAATTAATTAATGTTAATCTCAACTATTACTCTGAAAGAATTTTTCAGATTGACCTCATACATTTTTAAATGTTGATTATTCTCAAAAAAAGAAAGAAAAAAAAACAATAAAAGATATTAATAACAATCATCATCATTGAATTAAAAACCATCATATATTTTGTGTAAAATTATGCTGGTTTTTTTTGTGGTTTGACCAACAACTAAATGTGGTTTCTTAGAACTTTTGCGCTTTTTTTTACATATTGGTCACTTGAATCCATTATGTGTAAATGTTTCAGAAATTGTTGTTTCCCTCCAAGCTGTCAATCAAAATGATTTATACATCTTCCCACCGTACATCATCACAACAAACAATTTGTTATCGGACAACATTGTTGTTACTCAACATCTTGTTTCTCGCCCCGGTTTTATGTGTTCCACGTTTATTTGGAACCTTATGGTCTGTTTTCACTCGCGTAAGTTATTTGTCGGCTCCATCAACATCCACCATACCCATCATCATCATCATCAGCATCATCCACATCAGCAATGCTTTTATTATTTTGCTGCTGACTTGTGTGCCGTGGTTGTAGCCGCTGCTGATGATCGCAATGATCATCATCACAACCATGCGTCTATGATTATTAAACGTTTTTCATTTAAATTTCAAATTGTATTTTATTTATATTCTCGTGCTCTTCAATCTTAATTGATTTGAAAGGAATGTATGATTGTGTTTTAAATTTTGTTGCAAAGTGGCGCTTAATTGTCGGCACTTAGATGACACTGGAAAGTGATAACTTTTGATGTTTACCGTTATGTGTGTAGAAAGGTTATGAGCAAAGTATTTTAACGGTAAACTGAGCACAATTTTGTTATCACATTAAATCAAGCAGTAGGACCTCACGCAGTTAAAACATCAAATAGACAGGAGAACATTTTAACATTCCGCTAATTTTTTTTGCAGGGTCCATGGACACAGGAAAATCATTCAAAAACATAGTAAGGAGTCAGTTACTTATTATTATTATTTGCAAGTTCTTTTAAATTATTAGCTGTGCCCGCCACTTGGTAAGCATTCTTGCAATATTTTGTTCGATTTTGCTTTGAAAGCAATCCGCAGCAAATACCCTTACTTTTTTACAGCTTCAGTTATGGTTTATGTATTTACTTTACTAAGGTTCTCATCCCTACTAAAATAAGTTAATATATAAAAACCATAATTGCAGCACTCACCGATATGCATAGTTTAGCCATATCGGTTAGTTCTTCAGTTATGGTTTATGTATTTAGCTTATAAAGGGTCTCATCCTTACCAAAATAGCTGCTTTCACTGCTTTTTCTCCACTTTCTCTTGGAAATAAAATAGTTTTGCAAAAAGAAAGTATCCTATATTGGAACGAGGATATTAAGAAACATCCTTACAAAATTTTATTAAAATAGATGCAGTAGTTTTTACGTGATGCGAACACAAACCGACAGTAAGGATATGAGTTACTATTTTATTATATGTATAGACTAAGAAGTAAGAACAGAAATCAAATATGCCAGATTAGTAGTCTGAACGTCAAAGGATAATTCTAACAGGACTTAAACCAGGAGTCTTCGATGAAAAAATTGGGTTTTATAACAAGAGATCCCAGTAAAAGGAATTGTTGCTGACAGATGGTTTGCTTTTAAATGCAGGGTGGTCCAAATACATGTATCTTTTTAAATCATATGTTGTTTTGATACCGATGGATATTTTTCCTGTCCGAAATATTGAGTATAAGTCAGTGTCATACCTCGTCGGAACAAAATGAGTCGCTTGGGCAATATTGAGAATTTATTTCCAAAGTAAGAACATCGAAATTTGTTAAAAAAAAATTTATTTCTGTTCTTATCTCTGCGGATCTAAGAATCGGAAAATCCACACCTCATTGTTGAAAAACTAACGCAGAGACGCGCCATTTCAGAAAACGGTGTGCGCTACAGAGCCATAATTACGGACTTTTTATGACCTTAAATGAAAGATATCAACATGAATAAACTTTGGTTTCAGCAAGATGACGCACACATGTCACACGTCTCATCGAACAAACGAACTATTGCACACCAAGTTTGGTAACTGAGTTATTAGCCTTATTGGAGAATTCAAATAGCCGCTTCGGAGCTGCTATTTGACCCATTTAGATGAGAAATGAGCTTCTCCAGCTCTCACCACGAGATATTCCGATATGATGCCTACTAGAAGTGATATCGAATTTTTCACCGGGGGCCAGTAGTGTCTTCGTCCTTTAATTGTCGACTGAGGGTCAAAGAATTTGGACAATCCAAGCTAAAACCGTTCTTCACACATTGATCTCATTTCTACGAATGGCTCATGACTTGGAACCCAAACTATTCTTACACCGTGTCGTTTTATTAACCCCAAAGATTGAATGCACGTCAATACATAACTCGACTTCACTATTTTCGCATCAAGGGCCTTAATGGCGGCTTAACTGTCTTAAAACTAAATATTTGCACTTAAATTAGTATATGTACGTTATTGAAAGCTTACTGTGCCTAACTCTCTCTTCACCACAGAGATGGCTAACAGAAAGACACATAGTGAACTTACGATATTGTAAATGCAAATGCTAACTTTGCAAAGATAAGATTTAGATTTAGTCTTGCCATTTTTAGGCCGTCGGTTAAGGCTTGGTATCTTTTGTAACATCGCCTTCCGTGGTTTAACTGAAAATGTTTCCCCTGAAACATTATCCCGATTCTCCAATTATCGGGAGCTGTCTGTATAGATTAGCTTTTCCTTACCCAACGAGGCTAAAAAGTTAATCTCGACCCAGGATTCTTTCGCTTTTTCGCTGGTTGGTTTGGGTCGTAGTTCCCAAACTTATTATCTCTAGATCTCCTTTGTGATGTTTTCTGTTCCGGAATCGCTCATTCGCTTCTCTTTACCATGCATTCTTTGAAGTCAGCTATTCCACCGTGGCTTATGGAAGTTTTTAAAAGAGTTTAGTTGACTTTGTTTGAGTTATTTGATCAACACCTCTACTTGAAGCCTGCTTTCGATCACCTTCACGAAAAAGTATAAGTTGAACTTTTGACTTATATACATCTACCTGTAGGCTGGCGTCGATTTTATACAATAAATTAATTTAACGATGGTGGTTTATAGTGGTCAGTAGGCTTCAATACTTCAAATCCCGTTTGTGACTATGAGGTAGCCAATTCGACGGTGTCTTAACAAAGTTTCTAGACTAGTAGCAATACTGTTACGAATTGCCTAAATATTTTATGTTGAACGACGTGTTAAAATTTGACCAGAGTGTCTAGTTTCAATGATTAATCGGTAACGAACGAGACAAATATCTGTCAAAAAAAACTAAAGAATTAGAAGAAGTAAGATTAAAGAAGAATGTTTCGAGGCTACAAAACCTGAGTAAAAAAATTTGGTATAAGCCTATAGAGAACTGTAGAAAAATGATTTTTTAGGAAGTATAACTTAAATCCTGTGGAGAGAGCATAAAGAGCAATAAGCACGGTGCGCCAGTGATGAGTGTTCTAACAAGGCTCTCAAAGTTTCAAGCACATATAAGTGCCTACGACTGCTTGGTTGTAGTAATCTATCAGTTGGCGTATTGGGATTTCCATTTCCGCTGGGTGTTTTCTGCAGGAAAGCCTGGAGCTTTGCAGCTTTGCTAAAGAACTTGCGGGAAGACATCAAATATGATTCCCATTGTTTATGCCACAAAATTTATGTATTTCCTTGACAAACACGTTGTGAAATATGTGTATTGAAAGTATTGCCAATTAATGTAATGTGCCCCGCCAAAAATTCGAGTCTGAGAGACGCCTTCAACATATTCACCGTCCTGGGACAATTGTTTTTTTTTTTGTTTTTTTTTCTCTCCAATTGAAAACGCTTTGCCCAATAGCAGCAGTAATAGCAGACATCATCAGTTGCGTTGTAAGTTGCCAAAATTGCATTACGTATGGCAACTGGCAACTAAAATTAACAACTTTTAGTTGCCAATCGTAACCATAAATTTGTGGTTGTTGTTAATTTTTTTTTCACAGATTATAAAGTAAAAACTGCACTAAAACTGAAAAGTGTGTTTATTTTTCATATATTTCCCCATAATTATTCAGACAACGTATATTGACCCCCTTCCTGTATTGCTCGCGTATTTCCAAACATAACATCTGCAATGCAACAAAAGAATAACTATGATACGAATAATATTCCGTATTTTTATACACACATTTTTTATCAGCACCTAGTCAGCTTTTCAACTTTTTATGAAAATGCTGGTATAAAACTTGGTATATCAAAGGCTTTATGCTCAAGACACGGAGGATTGTAATTTACAGGAGGATCTTTAGATTTAGATTTATATCCTTGGCTGGAACATTACGAGTGTATTTAGGCCCATTTTTAAAGAGATTGGAAATTAATTTCAAAAAGAGTCAAAACTGTAGAAATAAAATTATTTTTTTTTTCTTTGTTATTTATTAAAAACTATTTCATTGTTTACATTTTTTTCCAGTTACTAGACTGTCAAAATAGCACTATCGACAACTGGCAACTGAAAAAAGTTGCCTTACGTAATACCCCTGTTGCCTTGCCTTTTGACAACGCAACTAAAGTTCAGATGCCATCCATAACCGACCTATTAAATAAATCCCTTAAATCTAATAAATTGTTATCTAAATTAAATAAATTTAAATCAAATACATTAAGAAAAAAAACCCAAAAGTGTCTTAATTGTTTGTCATCAAGGGAGCAAACTCTGGTTAATAGACACCCATATTTCGCGGATTTACCGGATATAACTCATTTAGGAGATACTAACTGGAAGCTATGGAGAAACTTTGTTCATGATATTGAGCTTCTTTAGTAACTTAAGGACTTTTTAATTCATAATCCAGAAGAAGCCAAACCTCTGGCCTAAATGTTTATCTACGTGAGAATATAGGATTGTCTCTTTCTTTCTAACCTCTCTGAGTTGACAAAAAAAACCTTTTTCTATTAATGTAGGGGAAATATCGAAGCAGACCACTTTCTTTCCCTTCGACCTACTTCCGACTCCAACAATTATTGGCAACCGTCTTGTAATTTACGGCAATCTTACTTTCATTGAGACACGCGCTACAACCAGTCGTTAATATTGACTTTAGCGATTGCAGACTGTTATGACAGGTAACTGTCGGCTTTTTCTCTTATCTTGCAGTCTCTAGTAATTGCTAGGATTTGTCCAAGGCTCATATCCGTCTTGGCATGCTTATTTAACAAGTTTCTGCCCGTGGTTCTAAGTCTTATACTAGCCAGTGCTGGACATTTATACACAAAGTAGGCTACCTTATCATCTTCTTTCAAGGCACAGTCGGCAAGTATCATGTTCTTCGATTTTCATTCTGTCTAGATGATACTTGAAGTTTCCACGGCTTAGATCTTCCATGGCATCCACATTTAACAAGTTTCTGTCCGTGGTCCAAAGTCTTATACTAGCCAGTGCTGGACATTTACACACAATATACGCTACCTTCTCAGCCTCTTTAAAGGCACAGTCGACAAGTATCATCTTCTTCTTCATCCTGGCTCGATGATACTAGAAGTTTCCATGATCTGTCACTAACGCAGTTATTCAACTTAAGGTACTTCCAAAAACCTTAAAAACATTCATGCGACCTTGCTCTTATATTCTGCGGATTGACTTTCGCTATTGCATTTTATCTTCTTAAATTATTTAATGCCATGTAATTCACCACTTGTTTATTTACGTTTGAATGACATTGAAATGGAAAGTTTTTGATTGTGTTGAGTTTTTTTCTTTCACATTTTTAAAAACGCATACAAAGTCACTTTTTTTTGTAACCATTCTTTCCGTCTCAACTTAAAACCGGGCAGAATTTTCATGTTTTTTGCTTGCGTTTTTCCTTAAACTTTTTTTTTTTTTTTGTTTTTGTTGTCTGGTTAACAACACCAATGACACGCACGCATTGTCTACTTGAGCCATTAAAATGAAAAAAAAAAAAAAGAATTAAATCTAAAATTCTCAAGACCGGTATTAAATTATTATTATAATAGTATTTATAATAGTAAAAAAAAGAAAGAAGACAAGACATGACTGACACTGATACTGATACTTCGCACATACATACCTGCATACAAATAAATACAACTCTGTCATCAAATGTTTAACAAAGTCGTGTGAGTATCAGTGAAGCTTTCAACTTCAGTTTAACTACAAACAAAAAATTAAACAACTTTAAATAAGGGAGTTGCTAGTAATTTCAAATGGGAAAAGGGGCATGTAAACAATATGTTTTTTTATTCTTCTATTCTTTAGAAGCTCTCCCTCCCTCCAGCTCCCTGTATTTTTCTTGGTTGTTTAACAAAAAAAAAAGTATGAAAAATCGAACAATGCCATCCACAACCTTCACACAGAAAATCATTCATCGAGAAAATTATCAAGTGCAACGACAACGGCATTGACAATAACAAAACTAACATATAATGACAGGTATTTATCGGGCCTAATTAGGGTTGCCAAAGGTTGAAACTTTATAAATATTTTTTTTTTTTTTTCCAAATAAGCATTTCCTATTTTACGGTAAAATAATTATCGTGTTTCCACAGAACTATTGGTAGAGTCTTAAAATTTTCCAAATTTAACCCATTAAAGGGCAAAGTTATTCTTGTTTTTTAATTGGGGTAAAATTTACCCCACTGTGGCACCACTCCATTTCGAGTACAGCAAAAAAAATTCATAAAATATTTAAATATTTTTTGGAAAACTTTGAAGTTCAGTAAACCGTTTTAAAGGGTTAAATATCTATTTTTGTTTTGTTGGCGTGAGTGAAAAATCGAAAGGAAGTGGTCCTCTGAAGAGTTTTTAAAAACGAAAAACTTTTTTCAGTGTGTAATTGGAGTACCGAGAAAAAGAATGAAAAATCGGCCATAAGCGGTAATTTCGGGGTCATAACACGTACATATGTTAACAGCATCTACACATCATAACATAACAGCATCTACACTTGCGAAAACCGTTGAATAAAGACTCTTGTGTAAAACTTATTCATTTACCCTTAGGTCCCTTTCTATATGCGCTGTTACTTATTGTAATGATGCGTGATTGACCTCAGAACCAGCAGGGTGATAAATGAGGGCGTGGCACTTCTTACAAAAATAAATATTTGTCATCATATAGCAATAGAACTACAAAGCGTTAATTTCTCAAATTGTACACGGTGTTACATTTCTAAATGGGTGTGTGAGGTCGTTCAAAAAATAGGCCCAAATAGTAACAGTGGGCGTAGTCACATCCACCAAAAATTAATAATAATAATCAGGTTATATCTAAGAAACTGAATTAGCCGAGGTTTTCATCCTTTGTGAAGATAAACTGGAGACATTCTTAGATCATATTTCTTAAAAAAACTAGGCCCATCAACAGAGTTATTTTGCCTTTTCTGTTTAAGGAGCTATTTGAAGTCAAAGTCAATTGCCAAAAAGGCCATAGCAAGATGTACGTTTAAGAAGAAAAAGAGGGTGCTGTAGCTTAGGTAGTAAGCACGACTAGTGTTAAGAATACATGTTAGTTTGAATCGCCTGGGTACGTATCCAAGCCGCGCCAATCATAATTACAGAATTGGGAAAAGTGAAGCTTTCTTGTTCTTTTAATACGGTACCGCACCCAAAGAGTAAAAACGTAACCTTATTGTTTTCGCTACAATGCCTGTCCGTCCGTCTGTCAGCGCCTTTTATCTCTGGAACCGTAATAGATAGACTCTTGAAATTTTCACAGAAGATGTATAACTGTTGCCGCTATAGCAACAAATACTAAATTATAGTTATAGGGTTTTCCGATAAAGACGTGTTATTCACGTATATTTGTTTATTTCTTGAACTGCAGGTGGCATACACTTAAAATTTACAAACAGTAATTAAAACTTATTTCGCTATATACACAATTATAAAAAAATTAAAGGGTGTTCCGATAGTGACGTGATTTGCATGTATATGGCTTATTTATTGAACCGTGATAGGTAGACTCTTGAAATTAATTTTCACAGTACATGTGTTGCAATTGCCGCTATAAAATTTAAATGGTGCTCCGCAATTAAAAGGGTGTTCCCTAGATGTCGCGAATTTGAGAAATTTGACCTTCTCTTCTGAACGTTATAGGCAGAAAATTGATATTTACATATGGTTTTTAATAGTATGCTCTAGTATAAAAAATAATTAAAAACTAAAGGGTGCCCCTGACGAGAAGAAATTAACAACTTGTATTTTTGAAGTTGTACTGAACATAGTACGGAACCCTACGTGTGCAAGTCTGACTCGCATTTAACTGATTTATTTCTCTACCTGTCTTATGTCTACTCTATCCCTTTCCAAAAGAAAGTAACACAATTAATTGGTAGGCATAATGGTCTGAATGTTACTTCTCTTTTAACGCGGCGTTAACAGAATTCAGAATGATCTTGGAAATCTTCAGTCGAAGCCATAAAATCCTTTTGTCTGATAAGCTTTTTTCTACATATCTCTCTTCTGTGTGCAGAGTACGTGGATTCATTTAATAATTCTTGCAATACCGATTCAAACCTGACTTCAAAACAAACAGACGGGCAGACAGGTATTAAATTTAAGGTTTTTTTAATTTAAAAGGAAGCAATTTTCGAACATCAATACCACGTCTTGTGTGGGGACACCCTACAAATGCTTGTTTTACGTTTTCATTACTTGTCGTAACAGTGGGGTTAATAATACATGATCTGTGTAAACTTCAAGTGTCTGTCTATAATGCTACACAATCTAAAGCAATATACATACAGCAAGGGGACACCCTTTATTTTATTTCTCATACTTTTTGTTAAAGGGGACATTTTACATTTACACAACACTCTGTGTAAATTTCAAGCGTCTAACTATTACAATTCAAAATAAAATCGCTTATACGTCAAAATCGCGTCTAATATGGGCCACCCTTTAATTTTATAATTTTACTAATTTTTGTTGTAGCATAATAGAAGAACACACTCTGTATAAATTTCAACAGTCTGCCTATTGCTGTTCAATATATAAACTCCTATATGTCAAAATCAGTTCTTATATGGGGCACCCTTTAATTTTTAATATTATACTCTGACTACTTTTTTTTGTAGCGATTTGGGTAAATTTGAATAATCTGCCTATTGCGGTTCAAAATATAAATCCATATGCTTTAAAATCAAGCCTTTTATAAGGACACTCTTAAATTATTTAATGCTTGTTACTATAGAGGACATTGTGCTACACACCCTGTGTAAAATACAAATATCTGTCTATAATGATTCAAAAGATAAGGCTATATACGTTAAAATCACAACTTATATGGGAACACCCTTTAACTGTCAATTATATTTTTATACTTGGTGTCCGGCAGATAAGGACATATACGTCCAATTAGGGCACCTAAGGGGACACCCTTTAAATTGGACATGAATTGATGATAACCTAGCTTTTCTTTCTCTGAAGTCGATTAAAAAATATCAATCAAAAGACAAGAAACTATATTTTTTATTGAGTTCAAATATTACGTAAACTTATTGGGACACCCTGTAATTATTCTTTTTTTTATCTCCCATAAGTTTTAAAAATTGTGATAATTTTAAATATTTTTTAATTTGTTTTGCATTTTATCAAATCCATGTTGGCAACCCTCGCATCAAATTCTAGCATTGTATTTAATTTATCGTTTATTATTATGATGTTGTTTTTTTTTAATTTGTTGTTGTAAAATAATCATTTTGTTTAGCAATGTCATCAAGGTAAAATTATTATTTGATAACTATTCAATCAGTAATTATTTTACGTCAAAATTCACACACAAACACACACGCACACACACATGCTGATCATTTTAAACTTCACAACAGGGAGGTTTGTAAGCGAAACCCTCTTTGTATGTTATTATTTTTTTAAAACAATAGAAAGTGGGTGTTGTGAAGTGGGCGTTTACAGTCACATAAGAGTTAAAAAAAAAATAATAATTATTTCTGAGAGCAAACTTCATGGGAAAATTGTTCTGCAAATTAAAAGTTTTTAATATTTTGTCACAAAGATTTTTGATGCGAAAAAATAAAATGTTTTAAAAGAATGTTAATTAAATTATTAATTAAAATTACACAGCATTAAAACTGCAATTGTTTGAATAGAGGCTTTTGAAGCAAAGGATTTTCCAGTAGGGAGTTCCGAACTTTAACAAAATAATAGGGGCTGAAATGATAAAGCTACCTCTATCTATTCGGCTGTGAGTTATTCACTCTGTTTTGACAAATCACCTTGGACGTACATATAAAGCGTTCAACAACTCAACTCGTGCAAATGATAAAATTATTTTATCAAAAAAATTTTAAACTAATTTTCATCGAAATATCATTTTTAGCGATGAGGCTTATTTCTGGGAAAAATGGTACGTCAGTAGACAACATTGTCGATTTTGAGACAATATCAAGACACATGAGATGCAAGAGCGTCCAATGCATTCCGAAAAAAATAACTTTGTGGTTTGGTTATCGAGCTGGCGCTGTCATCGGTCCACATTTCTTTGAGAACGCCGTCAACTGTGTGCGCTGTATGATCAAACCCAACGTTTTTTAAACCAGAATTAGATGATGTAGACAC
Source organism: Phasia obesa (assembly GCA_949628195.1). NCBI lineage: Eukaryota > Metazoa > Arthropoda > Insecta > Diptera > Tachinidae > Phasia > Phasia obesa. Next base: position 204,769,078 of record OX451215.1, read on the forward strand.
CAACGGCATATGTATGGTTTCAACAGGGCACGATGCTACGTGCCACACAACTCATGATATAGCGGCCATTCTGTATAGTCGTTTCGTCGTGCGAAGGTGTTGTGAACTGGAGTCACACGTCGATAGCCAAAATAATCCATCAAATCAGTGAAATTCATGGAAAATGGGACACTTCAAGTACGCGCTATACAGCGTATCCACGGCGGAGATTTAAACGATGTTGTATTCCTTACAAAAAGGAATCACTTTATTTTTTTTTAAGATGAGTCTCCGCCGATTAGGGGTTCACTATATCGTACCTGTCACAGTGCAATTTGATCAGTGTCACCGTTAATCATCTCTACTAATTGGTTTGTTTAATCGATAATTATTTGGTGTCTCCACTAACTGGTTAATGGCTGGGGTCGACCTCGTTTAATATATTTTCCAAAGATTTTGTTTTTATTGTTAACTCTTAACTCTTAATTTATTTTTTATCATATTTTTTATCATTTAAAAATAAATTAATTCATTTGGAAAATACTTCGTTTACAACGGCGGAAACGATGAACGTGTAGCAGTGATGGCGTTAAAATATTTTCAATTTAAGTTTAGACAGATTGTCTTGACGACTTTTAACACCTTGACGCTAAAGCTTCAAGGTGGGATATATGGGACACAGAGTATGAACCTGGAAAATAGTAACCTGCGAGGTTTCCTAAAACGGTGTAAAAAATACTTCACTCCATCCGATCTTCTTACTATTTATACCACCTATATCCGGCCGAAAATGGAATACAACTCTCATGTATGGGCCGGCGCGCCAGCTATTCGAACTTGTATACTTGTATGCACCAAAGAGGGCCAAGAGGCTCATTAGTGGCACTAGGGTATCCAACTCTATTGATTCACTTGAGCATCGACGCAATGTGGGGTGTATAACACTGTTTTGTCGTTACTACAGGGAACATATTCCCGATACCCACACATTTTTACGTTTAACACGCTTTTATAACGCAACCATTTCTGGTCGAATGGCCAGTGAATCGCACTATGTAGAAAATTCGTTTTTTAGCAGAACTGTTCGTATGTGGAAAAAACTCCCTTCAGAGGTCTTTGCTATCACTTTTAATGTAGGAAAATTCAAATTGAATGTTCCTCCTTCCTATAAACTAATTTTCCAGTTCTGGCACAATGTATTGCAAGAGTATGGGTCATCATCCCCTGAGTGCTTGCCCAACAAAAAAAAAAAAAAAAAACTTCTATGCAAGGGGTATGGTACTGCCAGCCATGTTCTAAAATTACAACTTGTTAGCTGCACAACAAGCGTTTTGGTAGACTTATAGTATTAACTTAGTATTAAGACCATCATCAGGTTAAGGCACTGACATACGCAGTTCCATGAGCATGAGCTCATTGTGTGCTCATGAGCGGGTGGTCACACTCGAACACAAAGTAGCTTACTAAACACATGCCTGCTCATACCAAACTATTAGTGAGCAAACCTCTGTTCGTATTATAAACGCAATGAGCTGACCGAGTAAAACGAACTTTCTATAATAGTGAGCACCCTGTTTACTCATCTCATGTTTGAAACACTCAGAGTGTTTTCTTTAATAGTTCTTTGGAAATTTTGGATAAGGTTTTGTGTATTTTGCTAGCACTAGTGTTTTTTTTTGTATTTCTTAAGAAATGAAGATCTTAATATAAACGTAAGTATTGTTGTAAAAAAATTCTCTGTCTTTTGAACTCGCCCAAGTTTATTGTTATTATGTTCTACGTTTACTCATACTTATACAAACATGTTTGTGGAAACTCTGCAAGCTCATCGCATTAAGCTGGCTGGTCTTCGCTTTTTATTATTGTCCACTCATCGTTACTCGAGTGCAATGAACAGACATGAATTCAACGAAATATTGAAATTAGCGTCTTATGAGCTTAATTTTTTTTTTTGTGTTCATGCACTGCTTTATGACATAAATCTGTATCACTTGCAGTCGGTAGCCTGCTGTCGTCTATGTGTTGACTTTCTTTTATTAAATCACCCATTTGAAGGTGTGTTTTATTATCCACCAAATGAATAACCCTGTATTTTATCAATTGAATATCGAATTTCACACAATCTCACTAAATCTAAAGCGATCATCCGCTAAGACTGCATCTTTTTGTTGCTTAAAATACTAAAAAGACAAAATCTGAAAATCTTATACAAAAATCAGATTTTAAACTTTAAGTTTGTAGATTTTGTAAGAGAGATATGAAGCTGAATTGAAACTACCAAGCGACACAAAATGGAGGTGTGGTTGCAGCACAACTACACACACACTCAAGCAACAGTAGTACAAATACATTTGGAGCCACAAAAAAGGCAATAATAAAAATGGAAAAAAAACTACGAAAAATGAAAGAAAAACAATAATTGTATATTTACATTTTATACAAAAAAAAAAAAAGAAAGAAGAAAAAAACAAATCTCTGCACACACAGCAGTAGCAAATTCATAAACAATAATGAGAAGTAAAAATGAAATGAAGAAAAAGCCAACGAACAGCAACGGGCGTTGCCCAACACCACTACGACATTGTCAAGGGAGAGTCTGGGAACTGGGAACACAACTTAAAACCAAAAAAAAAGAAGCACAACAAGAGTAAAAATAACACAGACAGACGACGCTTAAAACACAATGCAATTGTGCGCGCGCGCCGGACTGTAAATTACATGGAAGGAAGGATGGATGGATGGTATGAAGCAGTAAACAAATGGAAAACTGGCAAAACCAACCACAGATTTTGTTTTTTTAATTTTTTTCACTCACATTTTTTTTTTTTTTTTTTTTGTAAATGGCAGGCAGCCTAGACACTATACAACGGACACTAAAAAGAATATGGCTGCTTGGAAATATATAAAAAATAAAAACAACAAAACATTTCTACTCCAAAAGAAGAAGATGCTTTCAATAAAATATTTGTCTGTTGCAAAGGCGAAAATGAAGTAGAAGCACTAGAAAAATAAAAATCACATTAAAATGAAAAGACATAATTTTAAAAGGCTGTCAGTGGTTACAACAAAATACAACAACCACTTGTACCAACTACTCAGCATGGGTTGCTGCAATATTCACAACAACAACACAAAAAAACTGCAAAGGAAACAGAATTAAAACCACAAATACACGATATGTTCTTGACTGTCGCTCTGTGAGAACAAGTGTTTTTTTTGTTTTTAAGAGGATTATCAATGAAGAAGGGATTTAAAACGCCTCTGAAGATTAAGAAAAAATAACACCAGTCGTCTTCTAAATGTAATTACATAAATAATAAAAAGAATTATCAGCATATTGTGTAAAATTATAAAACATTTCATTTAATTATTAAATTCCAAAGGAAAATTATATTCGTCTTAAAATTAAACAAAAAAAAAAATAATTCTTGCAAAAAAACACCGACAGATGGGTGCCAGGGAATGTAAAAAAGAACGATAAAGATTACAGCAGCATATTTGATGAGGGACAGCCAAGCTGCGCTTAAGACCTTCACACCATTTGAGCTAAGATCTGGTGTAGTCATAGATAGTGCGAAATAAACTCGGTTCCCATAAAAGGTTAACACTATATTGGGTTCCCAATCATAAAGGTCATGTTGGCAATGTGAGGGCAGACTGTCTAGCCAATCTAAGGGCAGTTATAGGGCCAGAACCTTGCTTTGGTAGAGCCAATAGTTTTTCGAAATTGGGTTCCCAATCATGAAGGTCATGTTGGCAATGTGAGGGCAGACTGTCTAGCCAATCTAAGGTTACTTATATTGCCAGAACCTTGCTTTGGTGTAGCCAATAGTTTTGCGAAAGAAAAAACTGTGTCCTAGGGCCAAAGCAGAGGTCTATTGTCATAGGGAAGATATGACAGGTATACATCTCAAAGGCTACTATCACTTAGGATTTACTTACGCTATGGTTTTCTGGACATTGTAATCTTCGTTACCATCTGGTGTTTGTAGAACCTTGCTTTGGTATAGCCAATAGCTTTTCTAAAGTAAAAACTGACTCCTGGCGCCAAAACAGAGTTCTTCTGTCATAGGAAGGCTATGGCAGGGCTCAGACAAGCAAAACGTCTTAACACATTATCTTGGTGTACATCCCCAAGGCTACTATCACTTAAGACTTAAAGCTACTTGCGGTAGGGTTTTCTGGATATTGTGATCTTCGTTGCCATCAATTCAATTTAGGAAACACTGGGTCAAAACTTGCAGCTACTGTGAGCTGCATGATGAGACTTCGGAAAGCGTACTTTGTGCGTGTCCTGCCTTGGGGTATCCTAGAACAAAATTCCTAGGAGGCTCTCTTTTGTCTCCAGGGGATATGAATGATCTCTCGCCATATAAGATTATTGGCTTTATTCGTAGCCTAGATCAACCTTAGCACTAATTGTTATTGCATTACATTATCAAAGATTTGATAATGCATCGGGGAAAATGGGGGCACCAGACAACAGGGTTCATGGAACCTTAATCTGGATGAATATGTCTGTGATATACAGGGTCGTTCGAGGCCCGACCAGCGTTCAAACGACCACGGTACCACGGAAACCAGTAGTCCCACAGAGAGCCGCTCGTCTCTGTGACTGGTTGTTGGTGGGGTCCCCTTCTGGTGTACACGAGGTGGCTGTGGTTTGGATCAATGCATGCAGAGATAGTGCACGGTTGATCAAGTGTGCTATTTGTTGCACTCTCAACAGTAGAAAGCAATCAGCCACTACCCGTGCTTGACAGAGTATCAGTAACTATGCCAAAGATATTCTTTCGAGCACGTGCAGTTAAAAAGGTCTTAGCAGATCTTAATATCAACAAGTCTTCTGGGCCGGATGGCATTCCAGCACTGGTCTTGAAACAGTGCTCTTCGACGCTATCACGTCCATTAGCGATTCTTTTCAGCACCTTGTATCATGCTGGTGAGTTTCCAATGTGCTGGAAGTTAGCTAATGTAACGCCAATCCCCAAAAAAGGAGAGGCTAACAACCCTGAAAATTACCGCCCAATTGCAGTCTGTTCTACTCTTTCTAAGGTAATGGAAAGTATGCTAAATTTTCATCTTGTCAAGTATCTGGAGTCCAACAGCTTACTAAGCGACCGCCAGTATGGTTTTCGTAGGGGGTGCTCTACAGGGGACTTGCTGGCTTTCCTTTCGGAAAAATGGTGTCAATCCATTCACCATTTAGGCGAAAGTAAGGTGGTGGCTCTAGATATCTCCAAGGCCTTTGATAGAGTGTGGCATGGTGACAGTAGGGTATCCAACTCTATTGACTCTCTTGAACATCGACGCTATGTGGGTTGTGTTTCGCTGTTTTATCGCTACTACAATGGAATGTGCTCTGATGAGATTAGGGAACTAGTTCCCGATATCCGCACGTTTTCGCTCACAACACGCTTTTCATTAAGAGCTCATCCATTTGTGGTCGATTGGCCAGTGAATCGCACAATGCATTACCGAGAAAATTCATTTTTTAGCCGTACAGTTCGCTTGTGGAATCATCTTCCTACAGAGGTCTTTCCTGTCAATTACAATGTTGGAAAATTCAAATCGAATGTCCACAAACATTACTCCCTCTATCCTCCTTCCCATAACCTAATTTCCTAGTTCTGGCACAATGCTTTGCATGAGTAGGGGTCATCCCTACTCATGCTGATGGTCTCTAACCTTTAAACAAGAGGTTAAGACATGGGTCAAGGCTTGCTATGTTCTATAAATTGCTACTTATTAGTGCAGGTATTAGTAACATATGGTTGGAAGACAGTCTAATTTCCTACTATTTTCTAATAAATCAATTAAAAATTGGTTCTTCCACTGGTCCCGACAATGTTGCAATCAGATTTATCTCTGTTTGAAGCAGTAGAACACATGTTTAAAAAGTTACAGACCTACAAATGAAACTTCATTAAGGCCTATTCTCCACCGGGAGCAGTATACAAGAAGAAGAAGAAGAAGTAGTAAATTTTAAGTATGCTTTGGGGTCACTCTTCTATATTTGTTTATAAATGTTGTGATAGCGGGCTTGGAATATACTCTAGCTAAATTTCAATTATTCATGTATAATGATTTAAAACATAAGGAATACACAAATTTTATGGGGACACCCTTAAATATAGTATATGTCTGTTTACAAAACTCGGACTCAGAGGGATGAAAAAGGCAATTTATCTATAAATACACGTTTTAAAATGGTCATATATGGTATTTTTCGAAACCAACTTGCAGAACCAACTTGCCCTACATAAAAAAAGTTGCACTCAACATTTACAAAGGCCCCGGCGAGATTCGAACTCACGATCTCCTGTTTACTAGACAGGCGCTTTAACCAACTAAGCCACGGCGCCTTATAACCAAGAAGAAAGTCATAATTTATTTAGACTTATCGGAGGCCAAAGAAGATATCAATCGAAATTTTAAATTTGTTTATTAAAAAAATAAATCAAAAACTTTAGTAGAATAAATAAAATATATCTTAGAAATCATTTGGTTATCAGAAAATCTCACAAAATGTGTCTCCTTTAGAAATATAAGCAACAAACTTTCTTGGGGCGGTGTTCTTAAACCTGCAGTTTAAGATAACCTTAGTTAAATTATTATTCAAATTAACGTCACTACCAGACCGTGATGGCCTTAACCTTGCCACTGCCCAAAAAATATAATGAAGCTACCAACTCTCTCGTTGAACATAACAAAACAACAAGTAACAAATTTAGAACATGCGATCTTGCTTACACTCCTTTTTCAGGAGCTTCAGGAGACCAGCTCATCTTCCGTCACCCCACTGGTGGATCGCCCTTCCTGCACCTTAGATCTAAACCACTGTCATCAAGTTTTTCCCCGACGAGCCTCACCAATAGCCGGGCACAAAGACTTGTTGTCTCTGTAGGCTACCAGTTCCCGTGGTAATAGTCCTTTGAACACTGGTTAGAACTCGAAGGTTCTTATTTGCCAATTTCAGGGCCAGCGCATGCTTCGGGGACAGGTGTACCCTTAAAGACCGGAAGAGTTAGAGTCAATGTGTTAGACATCTCGAAGACAATATAGCCCCGGGGGGACATAACTTTAGCCATCTTTCATTATCACAACCTACCTGAATAATACATTCTTATAATTTTAAATTATCGATTACTTCTTAGCATATTTCCGTTAAAAAAAAGTGACAACTTTAAGAGACAAGCAAAAATGAGAACCTTAAAAACAATAAACGGGAAAAAACTTAAAAAATTACAAATATTCAGTTAAAAGAAATTAAAATATCGAACCTTTAGCTATTGGGAAGTTATGAAAACCGCCCTTAAAAATATGTATTTTTCTCATTTTGAATTTTTTAGTCTGCATTGTTAATAATAAAATAATAATTTTATCCACTAAAAGATATTAATTATTCCAACAAAGGCCCCGGCGAGATTCGAACTCACGATCTCCTGTTTACTAGACATGCGCTTTAACCAACTAAGCCACGGCGCCCTATATATCAACCGACTTTTATGCATAACATCGCATTATTTAAACATATAGAATAAAAATAAGCACTTCTGAAAAAGTATTTGAAAAATATGATAAGAAATTATATTCAAATATGTCCAATATGTATTGCGTTTTAATAAACTTTAAAAACTTGAGTTAAATGGTACTCCTTCAGTGCAAAAGTTGAGGAGTACCATTAAACTCAGGTTAATATATCAATTGAATTTTTATAATAAAAATAATACATAATATTAATTAATAAATAATAAAGAAAATGTCCTGTCCTGTTAACATGTTTTCGTTTTGAATTGTTTTGTTTTTTATTGTATTTATTTTATTGTCCTTTTTACCGCTAGGCAGTATAGAAACTTTGGAGAATCGAATAAAAAGATATTCTCCACAAAGGCCCCGGCGAGATTCGAACTCACGATCTCCTGTTTACTAGACAGGCGCTTTAACCAACTAAGCCACGGCGCCTTACGATAAACATTACCTTCGATATTCTTGAACTGTTATTATTAAAAAGCATTCTGATATCTTCACATATTTTGGTGAGGTATTTTATGGCTTGATTTTATGAGGCGCTGTAGCTTAGTTGGTTGAAGCTCCTATTTAATAAATTAAAAATTTTATGATGAGTTCAAATTCAAATCTGAACTTGATTAAAAAAAAGTGGACTTGTTATTGTTTTGTCGGTCCTTTTTTTAAGTTCAAGAAGTATATTTTCAAATTTTATTTTAATGTCTACTTTTCTATTTGTGCCTCCCATTTATTACTCTACATCCCAAAAATATAAAATTATAAAAATATAATTAAAAATAATTTTTTTCTGCTCAAAATTTTTCAAATCTACATATAAAGAAGAAGGCTAGTTTCGGCCATGCCGAATCTAATATACCCTTCACCGTAGTAATGTTATATATTCCCTTACTCTGTTATGTTTTTCACAATAATATACTTACACTCGGATTTTACTTTTGTGATTTTCAACTTCATTATTACAAATATAATATAAAGATATAGAAATTACTATTCGTAAATATTTTATCTAAAATTTTTTCTTATAATTTCATCCAAAATTTTATGTAAAAAAGTTATTAAAAATTTTATAGAAAATTTTTTTGTAAAAATTTTATCGAAATTTATTTGTAAAAATCGAAATTTATTTGTAAAAATACTATTGAAATTTTTTTGTAAAAATTTTATCAAAATTTTATTTCATATTTTTCGAAATTATTTGTAAAAATTTTATCGAAAATTTTTTGTAAAAATTTTATTGATTATCTTTTATATTTTTCGATTTTTTTTTTATTTTATCGAAATTTATTTGTAAACATAGAAATTTATTTGTAAAACTTTTATCAAAATTTTATTTTATATTTTTTCGATATTTTTTGTAAAAATTTTATGCAATTTTTTTTTGTAAAATGTTATCGAAAATTTTTTGTAAAAATTTTATCGAAAATTTTGTAAAAATTCTATCGAAAATTTTTTGTAAAAATTTTATCAAAATTTTATTTTATATTTTTCGAACATTTTTGTAAAAATTTTATCGAAAATTTTTTGTACAAATGTTATGCAATATTTTTAGTTAAAATTTTATACAAAATTTTTTGTTAAAATTTTATCCAAAATTTTTTTGTTAAAATTTTATACAAAATTTTTGTTAAAATTTTATACAAAATTTTTTGTTAAAATTTTATAGAAAATTATTTTTTGTTAAAATTTTATAGAAAATTATATTTTGTTAAAATTTTTGTTTGTGAAAATTTTTCGAAAATTTTTTGTAAAAATTGTGTCGAAAATATTTGTCAATATTTTGTCGGAGATATTTTGTAAAAGTTTTATCGAACATTTTTTCTAAAAATATTATATTTTTTATTAATTAAATTTTTGGAAATTTAAATATTAATTATTTAATATTATGCTAATTAACAATAACGTTTTATAATAAAAATGCACTTTATTTGTTGGGGGAAAAGAGCTAGTCCCTATACGTATTTCACTGGTTGCTCAGGCCAGATCATCAGGAAACCTTTTTCCTAATTTTACTAATTTTATACAAGCCAAAAATGCTTAAAAAATGCTCGCCACGTTTGGCGAGAAATCGCCATATCTGACAACCCTTGTGTATGCTTTTCATCACACCTTACGTCTGCATTAAGTGATGGCAAAAAAAACCATCCAATTGTAGAAGGACAGTAAGGAAAAATAAAAACGTGGTTTGTTTGTTGGTGTTTTGTTGAAGCTTTAATAATCTGTAATATTTTTCTATTAAAATGCATAATTCTCATTGTGTTTTGTAGAATTTTATTACTTATAGAGTATTTTAGGCTTCTCTAAAATTAGGAAAAAGGTTTCCTGATGGTTTCCTGGCCTGAGCAACCAGTGAAATACGTATAGGGACTAGCTCTTTTCCCCCAACAAATAAATTGCATTTTTATTATAAAACGTTATGGGTAATTAGCATAATATTAAATAGTTATTATATTTTTTGTTAAAATTTTTTCGAAAAATTTTTTGTAAAAATTTTATATCGAAACTTTTTTGTTAAAATTTTATCGAAAATTTTTTTTTTAATTTTGTCGTAAATTTTTATCGAAATTTTTTTATGAAAATTTTTTTGTAATAAATATTTTATAAAATTTTTTTGGTAAAAAATATTTCATAAAAACTTTTTTGTAAAAAATATTTTATAAAAATATTTTTAAATTTTATCGAAAACGTTTTGTAAAAATTTTATCGAAAATTTTTTGTAAAAATTTTATCGAAAATTTTTTGTAAAAATTTTATCGAAAATTTTTTGTAAAAGTTTTATGAAAAATTTTTTATGATCTTCCTTCAATGTATATTGTGTAAGAATGGTCAGACTAGAGCACATTGAGGGGTCATACTAACCCCCCATATTGCCTATTGACTGCTCCTGGTTCCAAGATCCAGAATATATATACTTTATATACATATGTATATATTCTGTCAAACGTATATACACCCTTTTCACCTGTGGTGAAGGGTATAAAAATGTAATACTTGAAAGTTTTTAAAAAGTGATATTTCCCTAATAAATCGAAAATAGAACAAATAACGGAAATTTCACCAAAAAATTTAAAATCAAAATTATACAAAAACTGGAAAATTCAAAAAAAAATTAAAATATCACCAATACGAAATTCGGCAATAAAATCGAATTTCAGCAAATATTACCAAATCCAAGCACAACTGGGACTTTGAACGATGAATTTTTTGCGCGTATATTTTTTTGTCCTCATTGTGCTTCATATAACGCAATTACGCAGCGAAATTTTACCGACGAATTCATCGTTTTAGGCGAAATTCGTCGTTCGTTCCAGTTGTGTTCCAGGCATTAATTGTATTTTTACATTTAACGACACTTTATGAAATATATATTGTTTAGACTTAAGACTTAATAAAAAACGATCCAGATCATATCCCGTAGCCCCATATCACACGACATAACATTATCATTTTTATTTTTCAAACTTATTTCAAAATAATTTTTTGCGATTTGCCTGTAATCTGTTTCATTAATTTTCTAATGTCTTCTAGATTAAAAAAAATCTTCTCATAGCGTGTTCAAATGTATTTAAATTTAAATTGTAGTTGATCGATATTTAACTGACAATTTGATCGACATTAACTGTTTGTTGCTGCTGTTTTGGTAAATTGCCACACAGCCATTGAAAAAAAGAAAAACATACATACATACGTACGTACATATTATTTGCCACCACCATTACAAACCAATTTGCCTCAAACGATTTATTATCGAATCAAAGCGAGATCTACTAAATAGTTGTTAGAAAATACATAGATACAGCTAGATACTAGTTTTCGATTAAAGATGTTGTAAAAAAATAATAATAACATGATTGATCAGAAGCTAAAAAAATAAATAAAAAAATACAGTCATTTACTACAAGTGACACTTTAATTAATGTTTGCTAAATAAAATTGCATGAATTAAAAAAATAATGTAAATAAATTTATCGTAATACAAAAAAATAACAACAATAAAACAAATAAAAATTATTACATATAATAAAAAACATATGTACAACAAAGGCCCCGGCGAGATTCGAACTCACGATCTCCTGTTTACTAGACAGGCGCTTTAACCAACTAAGCCACGGCGCCACTTGCCGAGATGTTGTCCAATGTAGGTTTTATACACAGAACTATATGAAGAATATTTTAGTGTTCTCATTCTGTCGTAATAGGTAAGTTAAATTTATACACTATGTAGGTATTTACAAATTTAAAAAACTTCGTATTTATTTCTTGGTGATAAAACAAGATGAATACGCTTGCAACATCATCTAAAAACAACTTCAAATAAAATGTGAAAAAAATTACAAGATTTCGCTTCGGTCATGGTTCTATTTGCAAAACGTATTGAAATATTCAGGCATGTCACACGTTCCTGAATGGTTATTGGATTCAAAGCAGGATACGAACGAACAATATAAAAGTGCTATTTTATAAAATTTTAATTTAAAGCGAATTAAATATATATATTATAATTTTTGCAAAAAAAAACCGACTTCAAAACGGATAGAAAGGTACCAGTTATAAACTAAAAATGTAAGAAGTAATCTGTAAGAATTAGATTTAAACCAAATAATAGATGCGCCAAAATTAGCGGAAAAAAGTAAAGACTATATGAATGTCAAGCATCTACCTAAATTTAAGCTTTTTCACCAGCATCCGTCTTTTACGTGGACACCATTCAAGCCTCTGTCTGATTTCAAAGATAGGGTTACATTGGTCAAATAACATCACCTATTCGGACATCATTTAACTTACAATTTTAAATTAAAGACCTGTTGTTATAGATAACTTGGCCACAAACATTCTTTTTAAATTTCATCTGTCTATGACGGTTAAAAAGTTTAACCATAAATATCAAATTACATGAACTATTGGGACACCCTTTACATTATAATTCCAAATATTTATACTTGTTATCATATCATTATCATAGAGAAAGTAGTGAATATTCTGCCTAATTTTTAAGGGTTTGTGTTTAACGGTTCAAAAGATAGGTCCATATAGATCAAATTACATAATTTATAGGGACACCCTTTAGTTTCTAAATTCAAATTGTATACTTGCTATAGTGGACTTTGCAATACAGGTTTCTTGTAAATTTCAGCTGTCTGTCTCTAACAGTTCAAAAGTTTGGCAACATACATGGAATTACATTAACTATTGGGACACCCTTTTATTTCCAAATTCAAATTTTATACTTTTTGTTATAGCGGACTTAGTAATTCAGGTTCTTTGTGAATTTCAGCGGTCTGGGTACAACTGTTCAAAAGTATGCCCATATACATCAAATTAAATGAACTATTGGAGCACCCTTTAATTTAAAATTTTGAATATTTATACATTTTATTATAACAGTCATAGTAATCGACATTCTGTCAAATTTTCAAGGTTTTGCCTATAACGGTTCAAAAGATAGGCTCAAATAGGTAAAATTATGTCACCTATGGGGACACCCTTTAAATTTTAAATTAATTTTTTTTTTATTAATTTCTGCTGTTGGGAGCTATAGTGACACGCAATTTTTTAAAATTTTAATTTGGTGCCCTTTACGGTTCTTAATACACGTAAAAAATATGTATGTGGTATGGGGACACCCTTTACTTTTTAATATAATGAACTGTTTTTAAAATGGGACCAACCTGAAAGCATAACCTTTCAAATAAAGGAAAAAATTTATATACATACATTAAAAAAAAGCAACATTCAGACGAATAGATAACCTCCTTCTTTTTTAAAGTCGGTTAATAAAATTAAATAACATTTTCAAAAAATTATAAATATTTCCTCCAATTTTTTTTTTAAATTTTTTAAATATTTTTTAAAAAATTTTTTAGAAAATTTTTTTTTTAATGAGATAATGGAAATGAGATATTTTTGCAGAAAAGAAATATCCTATATTTGAATCAAGATACCAAGGTACCTCCTCACAAAATGTTATTAAAATTCATCTGGTAGGTTTTACGTGATGCGAACACAAACTGAAAAAAATTCTAAAAATTGCCGTTTTGCAAAAAAAAATTTCAAAAAATATTCAATGTACAGAAATGGTCCTGCTACTTGTTATTATATGTATAGATAAAGATAAAACCCCCTATTGCACAAATGTTGAAATATATGTATTTAATAACAAAATATAAATGATGACAATTTCGTTAGTGGTTTTGTTCCAACCGATTATAAATAACCAAATTACAGAAATTTTAATTGATACTTGTACTTTCAATAGGATGGAAGCATATATCTAACGAAATTATCAAAGATCGCTTGATTTGACGTCTTTTGATTATTGTCTTTGGAGATATGTTCATTCCATATGTTTTAAGGACAACCGAACAACTTTTGCATAGTTGGAAGTCAACGAAAGTCATGCCATTAGTAAAAATGATACGAGAAGTCTAAACTTTTTCAAAAACAGCTAGTCGTGGTGATCATTTAAAACATAAATTACATGAAATTTTCCTCCAAGCAGAATATATATTTCATTTTGTTTATTATTTTTTTATTACTTTATATCAAACTAGCAGTGTTCGCCATTTCGTCAGCTTCCTGACAATATTTAATTCAAACAAAAACTGTTTTCAGGTGTTACGTTTAACTAATACTACCTTAACTAGAAGACACATGTTGTGCTTAGAGTAGCCTATATCAAATTCAGTAGCCTATATCAAATTGCAGTTCTCTAAATATAGAATAATTACTTTGTATGAGGGGTACCCTGCCAGCTGTTCTCACCCCCACCAAACTTTAACTCCAAAACACTCAGTGTAATAAATTTCAGCAAGTTCCCTAGGGTCACGATAATATGTCTTACATAGACGATAGCGGCTACACAGCTACCTTACCACAAACGCCGTTAATTACAATGGTCGTCGTGTAGTTAGCGACTTAATTATATTGAAGACGACAGCTACATCAAAACTGTGATATTATGGTAGAAATACATATTTTACTTTCAGAAAAATAAAAAACTTTTTAAAAAAATACTTTTTTCACATCGAAATAAATTTATTTGCCTCCTGATTGCAAATTAATTTGTAATTTTTTAATTTTGTAATATTTTCTTCTGTTTAATAAAATTAAACAGCTGTCATTGCTAATTGTTGCTTGTAAATATAGAAATTACGTGCTCATGTAGCCTTGCAGTTATAATGTCGTTAAAATAATCGACTTCGTATAAACGTGTGTATTTTAGTTTTGACAGGTTGTAGTCGGTGGCCTGCTGTCGTCTATTTGTTAAATCATAATTTTTCACTTTTTTTATGACAACATTACCTGCAAAGGTTTTGCTTGTCTGCACAAAACATCCAGAGTCTTTGGCGGGAATCGAACCTGCTACCCCTAAACTGATCGACTAGCGCACTGCCTACACAGTCTATCGAGATACTCAATATGAGTGGTAGGACGCCCATTGTTCCTACCCAGATAGTTTTTAGCTCGACAGTGCCCAATAATACGTGGCTTGCTCACTATATACTCTGTTTCCCAAATTACATAATGATGAATATTTACTTTTTATGGGAGGTACCACGCCCACAGTAAATTTTTTCTTCCAGTTCATCCTTATTGTTGCTACAGACATAAAAAAAATTTCAGACTCTACGTGTTACTGTTTCCTAGGTACACGATAATAAGTTTTCTCTTTGCATGGGAGGTACCACGCCCCCAACTGTTCCAATCCAACCTGTTGTTTGATTAAGTAGGCATATTATAAGAAAGTTAAGGGCACAAAATTTCAAAATTCCACCTATTATAGTTCCCAAGTAACACGATGATAAATATTTACTTTATGCCACGCCCACTTGGAAATATCCAAAATACCCTTTTTACGCACTAGAAAACGATTTATTAGTGAAGGCAACTATAACTTTCTGGCAAACAAACAAACATCTATACGCAGTTTTTGCATATAAATACATATATACATGTACATATATATATATAGACGCATTTTGAGAAACTATTTGCTGATAACAGATTTTAACTATAAAATTCAGAACAAAGAAATTCGAAAATGTACGCCACAGCTCTCGAAAAATGTTTTGCAAAATTCCGTTATAAGGCGCCGTGGCTTAGTTGGTTAAAGCGCCTGTCTAGTAAACAGGAGATCGTGAGTTCGAATCTCGCCGGGGCCTTCTCAGTTGAAAAAGTTTTTTTATTTTTAAATTTTTATTATTAAAAAACTTTGTATTACAATTAATTTAAATTAAATTTCTATTAAAATAAATTAAACATATATTTGACCTTCACAATGTCATTGACTTGTATTTTTAAGCAGCCATTTATAAGCATCAGCCCCTAATAAAATAGTAATCAATGAAACCCTCTTATTTAAAAAGAAAATGTTCAATTTTAATTAAAATATAAATTAATATGTACGAGTCTTGGCACCAAAAGGGTGAGTGAGCAATTATCGTTTGCTACAATTACTTCTCCAGTACGCAGTACAAGCGTTGCAACTTACAAAGTTTTCAAAAACTACCAAAGTAAAATGAGTGTCACGTACTATGGAGCAACTAAATTATTCGCATAAAACATTCAAGTAATTTTAATGCAACTTGTATTATTTAGCTGCTTTTAAAGTAATTTTCGCTGAGGTGCAATTACAAGAACATAATTTTGAATTTGTTTTTCAGCTCACTTTCTTGGACGTAATTTTTTAATATTGAAAATTTTATGCTGCTGTAGAAATTGTAGCGATTTAAGACGAATTAAATAAATGTACAAGTATGTTCATTTTATTAAAAGTTCTGTTTTAATTTTAAAACAAAAATTTTTATGTCAAGCCTTAAGAGCGCCCTTTTTCCCTTTTCTAAAAAAAGTACTATTTTGTCTTTTCTTAAAAGATATAATAAATAAAATATTTTATGTCGTAAGCTATTAAAAAAGGCATTGTATTAAAAAAAAATAAGCTGAAGTTTTAAAATAAAACAAGCCATCTCTTAACAAAAAGTACCATTTTAAGGTACTTTTTTTAAAAACTTATTTTTCTGTACTAATTTTTTTTTACAAAATATTGAAAAATGTCTAAGGATATTTTAAATTTGAAAAAAATAATTTGCTTATATCTTGCAAAGGATAGATCGACATACAGCCTTGACTTGGAGCACCTTGTAGTTTTTACTTTATAGTTTTAATACTTTTTATTGTAGCAGGCATAGACAACCTCTGCGTCTGCATATTTCAAGCCAGGTCGAAAATATAAGGTATATGCACCAAAAATATTACTGTTTAAAGTATTTTATGGGGCCACCCTATGATTTTAATACCTTTTGTTATAGCGTACATAGCAATATACGTACTGTAAAAATTTCTATCTAAAATGGTTTCAGGTATAAGACCGTTTACGTCAAATTACATCAGCTACCGCGACACTTTGATTTTATTTTTGTACTTGTGGTTACATACATATACCGAACATAGACACTCTATGTTAATTTCATGTGTCTATCTAGAATGGCTGAAAAGATAGGGCCATATACTATGTAGTATTACATCACCCAATGGACCACCCTTTTAGTTTTAAAAATTTGTTATTTTTTTTATACTTTTTACTTTCCACTTTTACTTCTTACTTCCATCAAGTGAATGTCTATAATATTTTATATGATAATTCCATATACATAAAATTACTTTAAGAATAGGGCCACCCTTTAAAATATAATTTTATACATACTTGTTGCATATTAATACTTGGGCATATTAATTTAAACTCTGTTTAAGTATCAAATATCTGTCTATTACGGTTCAAAAGATAAGACCATATACTGTACATAAACTTACGTTACCCATAGGGACACCCTTTAAATTTTATTTTTATACCTTTTATTGCTCTCATAGTAATACACACTCTGTGTAAGTATCAAGTAAATATCTATAACACTTTATATGATGAGGCGTTATACATAAAACTGCGTCACCAATAGGTACACCCTGTATTTTCTTATTTTAAATTTTATACATTTTGTTATTGTGGGCATAGTAATAACCATTATGTATAATATTTAAATGCCTGCATGAATTATATATCTATAATGGTTTAAATAATAAGGCCATATACGCCAATGTACCTTACCTAAGGGCACACCCTTTAAATTTAATTATTTATACTTGTTATAGCAGACATAGTAATTCATACTCTGTTTAAACATCAAGTATCTGTCTATTGCGGTTTAAAATATAAAGCCATATACTTTTACCTAGGTTATCTAAGGGGGCACCCTTTAAAGTTAATAAATAAATATCTAAATAAATATCTATAACAATTTATACGATAAGGCTTTAAACATAAAATTACGTCAGCAATGGGGTCACCCTTTATTTTCTTATTTTAATTTTTATACTTTTGGTTATGTGCCTGTCTTATAACGGTTGAAAAGTTAAGGCCCCAAACTATAAATAAATTATTTTTTGGGGACACCCTTTAATTTTTCATTTCAGTTTTTTATTACTTTTAGTTTTTTGTTCTAGTGTGATTTACACTTTGTGAAAATTTGGATTACGTTCCCTTTGCAGCTCAGGAGATACGTAAAAGTGATGTGTAGTTAAAATTACAATTTTTGTGATTTTGTACCATAAGGGTAAAAAATGTACCCTATTTTTATCGCTTCAATGGATGTCTGTCTTTTAGAGCCTTCTATCTCTAAAACCGTTAAAGGTAGATTCTTGAAATTTTCATAAGCGCTATAGCAATATATACTAAAAAATTACAGGGTGGTCCTGCTAGTAACGTGGTTTTTATGTATATGACCTTATTTTTTGTACTATAAGAGGTAAACACGTAAATTAACATACAATAATTAAAACTATGTTCGCTATATTAGGTGATATAAAAAATAAAAATTATAGGGTGTTCCGATGGAGACTTTATTTTCACTCATACGGCTTTATTTTTTGAACCTTAATAGGCAGCCACTTTAAATTTACATAGAGTATGTAAAATTATGTTCCCTATAACAAAAAATATAAAAAATAAATAATAAAGGGTGTTCCGATAGAGACTTTATTTTTACTCATATGGCTTTATTTTTAGAAACGTAATAAGCAGATATGTTTTACAATGGCTACTATAATAAAAAGTATAAAAAAAAATAAAAGTAATACAAATTAAAGGGTATTCCATAGATTTAGGGATTTTGAAACCTTTGGGCTTACCTCTAAGCGTTATAGACAGACACTTGAAACTTACACAGGGTATGTAAGGGGTGATATTTTATAGCTGATTTGATTAAAAAAAACACATCTTCTTTGAGTCGATAGAACGATCTATATAATTCAATGTTTAAAGATACTGTCATGTTAATGTTGACCGCGGCTACGCCTCTCTCTTCAATATAACGGCCGGTATCTCACAAATAAATTCTTCAATATTGGCTTCGAGTGCGTCAATCGTTACGGGCTTTTTCCTATAAATATGAACCTTAACATAGCGTCACAAAATAGTCTAAAGGCATTAAATCTTACCACCTAGGCGGCCAATTAACCGGTTTTTTATCTTTAAAGCTGGGAAAAGAACTGGGACGAATGCCGAATTTCGTCCAACGCGACGAATTCATCGGTAAATTCGTCGTATGAAACACAATAACTACGAAAAAGAACCTATCTTAAATGTTATAAAATAAAAATAAATTAATTATTAAAAAAAAACTTTATTTACTAAAATACATGAAACTAAAACGAATCATGATCACATTGTACTGTTGTGTTTGTCGTACGCCGGCGTAAGAGGCCGTCTTCACTAGTCATCACATTAAACAAAACATGTGTTTGTCAAAATAGCCATGTGTAAAAATCGGACATAACCTATAATATATAATTTTTCTGCCACACTGTTTTGTATTGCCAACCACAGCTTATGCAAAGAGACGCGCCGGCGTAAAAAATAAAAATAAATCTAATTCAGACTTCGCCGCGTATGACGAATTTCGTGTGCCGTCATAATTGTATGCGTTTTTATATACACATGTGTTTTATTTTTGGCGACGAATATTCGCAACCAAAATTCGTCGTTCGCTCCAGTTGTGTTCCCAGCATAAATAGTTTGAGTGTTAGATCTAGCATTTAATGCCCCAAAAAACACTATGTTACAAACTTGATTGAGGAACTTGGCATACCACCAATTTAATAGTAGTAATAACTAATAATTGACACGTGGTTTAAAAAAAATTGCGATACGAGTAAATAAACAAGACAACATTATAATTTTAATGCAGCAGCAAGAATATCAGCTTTTCACAATTTATTAAAAGAAAAAATAAAATAAGGATGAATTAAGGGAGGGCAAGAAAATAGGATGCAATAAGTATTAGGGTTACAATCGGGGGGTATGTTTCGTTTTCTTTTTGCTGATATTTTAAATATTAACTGCTGCAGCTTGCAGTTTAAAATGTCAAATATCATTTTGCAAGCAGCCAAAGCAACAACAACAACAACAAAAACGGGAATGCAACAAATTTGTTTGACCCCCTGTCTGAAACCGTAAATGAAATAAAGAATGGAAAGAAACGTTTTTTGTTGGCGCATTCTTGTTTTTTTTTCTTTTTCAGAAGATTTTCCGCCTTATAAAATAAAGCTACAACAACAACAAAAAGATACATACTTTGAGCTGCAAACATTGCCAGCAATCATTAATAAAAAAAAATATTTAATTTTTGTTGAATTTCATTTAAAGAAACCAGTTCATAAACACAAAGTGACAGTTAAAGAAACAAAATACAAAATAAAATGTAATAATTGAAGCATGACAAGCAGGTGTAGAGTAGAGTAGAGTAGAGTATAAAGTCAGCAGCAGGATCTTTAGAGCAAATCGCTAAACAAGCCTTATAATATGCGCAAATATCCTTTATCCTTTTCGCAATATGTATTTAGTATAATACTCGTAGTTCCACTGTGGCAGGATAGATAGCGTTAATTATTACCCTGGCACACTTATCAGACACAATGAGAAACAGGTATTATGTTAGTTGCAATTATATCACCAAGTACAAGAGTATCATTAACCCTTTTTCTTTTAAAAGTTTCAATTTGTTTTGCGGTCATTCAAGTTTATAATTAATGAGCCCCCTCTCTCTCTCTCTCTTTCTATTGAAGAATTATTCAAAGAATTAAGCAAAGTTAAGTTTTAAGGAAATTGTCTGGACCGTTTTATTTTAAAAATTAAAAGACATTTATAGGACTACTAGCTGTACCCACACACGTTCTGTGACAATATTTTGTTCGATTTTGCTTTGAAAGTACTACTCCACACCAAATTGTAAGACTCTTACGTATTTACTTTGTATAAAGTTACCCATACCTAGATAAAATGCTAAAATTTATATATAAAATTCTAAAAAATATTGTAAAGCTCTGTAAAAGGTGTTTAAAATATTTAATAACAATGTAATTCCACAAAGTAAAAATACAAATCAAATAAAAATTTTACTCAATTGGCTATTTGGCAGTAATCGCCATCTATTGTCAAACCGTGTTTAAAATATCCCGCTTTCAATTCATTTTGTGATTATTTTAAAACAGCTCCATCTGTAGCGCAACCGTGTTGAAAATATACAGCTTTCAAAAATAAAAGATGCCTTAAAGTATGCAGTACCTTTAAATTCGTTAAAAAAATCGGCGTACTTTCACTGCTTTTTCTCCACTTTCGTTTGGAAATAAGATATTTTTGCGGAAAAAAATATTGGAATCAGGATACTAAGGTACCTCCCTCCTCACATAATTTTTGTTGAAATCCATACATGGTTTTTACGTAATGCTAACATAGGCAGAAAGACAGACAGGAAATGAGTTACTGTTTTATTATATGTAAAAAATAAAAGATTAACAATGCCTGCAACTTTGTGAGCGTTCGTACACAAAAATAAAAGGTGCTGCCAAGTTCTTAGTACCATTAAATTGCTAAAATTGAGTACTTTTACCTTTTATCTCTATTTTCTATTGGAAATGAGGAAAAAGTATCCTATATTTGTACCGAGGTACCTACCCACAAAATTTTACTTTAATTCACCCAGTAGTATTTATGTGATACGAACACATATAGACGGACCAATAGACAAATAGGGCAAAATTTTATGTGTTGTATTCTATATCGATTACTATCTGCACCAGCTACAAAATTTACAAAAAATATTTCATGTTATTATCTCTCATTTGACAAAGCCGTCTATTTAAGAGCAAACGCATTAAAAAAAATGTTCTTTAATTATTTCCACCGGAAATGTCTAACCATGTAAAAATTTTGCAAAATTTTATAGGAAATTTTTGTAAAAATTTTCTTTAAAAAGTTTATAGAAAATTATTTCTAAAAATTTTATTGAAAATTTTTTCATTTTTTTTTTTTTGAATTTTTTGTAACAATTTTTTTTTAAATTTTTTACAAAAATTTTTTTTATATTTTTTTCTAAAAATTTGTTGAAAAATATTTCTTTTAAACTTTTTATAAAAAGTTGAAAATTTTTTGTAAAATTTTATAAGAAATTTTTTGTTAAAATTAATAGAAAATTTTTGTAAAGATTTATAGAAAATTTTTGTAAAGATTTATAGGAAATTTTTGTAAAAATTTTATAGGAAATTTTTGTAAAAATTTATAGGAAATTTTTGTAAAAATTTATAGGAAATTTTTGTAAAAAATTTATAGGAAATTTTTGTAAAAATTTATAGGAAATTTTTGTAAAAATTTTGTAAATTTTTTTATATATTTTATAAAACTTTTTTATATATTTTCTAAAATTTTTTTAAAACTTTTTTTAATATTATGTAAAATTTGTTTGATTTTTTTTTCATTTTTTGTATTTTTTTTAATATTTTTTAATTTTTTTTTTTTTAATTTTTCTTGGAAATTTTTTCTAAAAATATTAAAAAAATTTTTGTTTTTAAAAACTAGAACCTTGCTGCAATCTATATTGCCTTAGAATGGTCAGACTAAAGCAAAAAAATCCTTAAAAAAATTTCCTCATATGAACCTAAAAATCCCCTTTAAGGCAAATCAAAGCAGAAAAATCATACCAACCTTAAAACAAAGAAAAATCACCGCCCCACACAGGGGGTTTTTGAACCCCTGATATCTGTATGCACTCCATTCGATCTACTGGTCGCGGTCTAATATTTATTTAACAAAAAAAAGCAAATAAGAATCATTAAAACCGAAAAAAATAAAAACAACGTGATAGGTGGGCGTGGTTTTTTGCCTACAGCCTAGAATGGAATGGTCTAAATTTCATTAGCGAAATTTTCGAAACTATGCCTGGCAGATTGGTGCGATTAAATTTTCTTTGTCTCTTCTGCTGCCTTGGCAAAGTTCATTTCAACCCGAACACAAACGGACAGATGGACGGAAGGACATGGCTTAATCAACTTCTCTATATATAAGGATGCAGAATATATACTTTATTTGGTCGGAAAGGAATATTGTAGAAATTGAACACGAAATGACAAACCTTTCCACCTGTGGTGAAAGGTATAAAAAACACTTTTGTTAAGACATATTAATGTCATATTAATGTCTATTAATGTCTTAACCACTCATCTACATTAACCATCAATTGGTCTTCACAAAATTCAACCTTCATTTAAAAATAATTTTTTTTTTTTTTTTCATATGAAGTTTGACTTATGTTAAGACAAATTGATTGCTAATGTAAACGGGGGATTAGGTTTGCTTCATACATTTTGTATGTAAATGAGAATTTTTGAAAGTTAGTTTGCGCTTAGAGCGCTAATTTAAGTTTGGCTTATACCGAATAACGATACATTTGTGGTGAATAATACTTTTAAAGGTTTTTTCGTTTTAAATACTGTGGCCGTGATTTAGAAAACCTTTCTATAACCATAAAAAAATGTCTCAAGCAGAGCTGTTCAAACTTAATATCTCAACAAACAACAGTGTTTTTCTTAAAACTGATGTAAAAAAAAAATAGCAGAAATTATTTCCGTGTTGCCAATTACAGCTTCTATAAAGAATTATAAACCAACTAGCTGTCTTTAAAATAAATAGCGGAAAAACACGCTTGTTGTTAAATGTTACTTGATGCTTGTTTTATTTGGTTTTTGAAGATAGAAACTATTTCATTAACATTCGTTCTGTTAATTCTAATAAACAAAATGATTTATACAAATGCTAGGAATGTCACATCTGTTAAACACACAGGCAAAATAAATTAAGAAGAACTGCAGCAAAAATAAATACAAAAAAAAACACAAAAGATTTGTGGCTTGTGACTCACGACAGAAGAAAAAATTTTAGAAAATGAAAATCGAAAGAAAAAAACTTCAGTCAGCCAGCACTTGTTTACTGTAAAAATACAAAATAAAAATAAAAAAAATAAAAAAATAAAAAAAGAATCTTAGCCAGCTCATCAGATTTCTTAATTTAATTGGCTTTTTGACTTTAAAGCAGGCTTAATAAATAAACAAACAAACAGAAGTTGAAAGAAAAACATTTACACGTACGAGTATGTATGCACTTTCCTCATACTACAGAGGTATTTATGTTAAAATGTACAAAATAAAATTTGTAGGGTGAGGATTTATACTTCTTCCTTTTTTTCTCTTCATTGTTTCTTTTTAAAAAAGTATAAGGTGAAGCTGTGTTCAGGTTACCCCTAACGATACAAACTTATATCTATAGATACATATGTATGTATGTATGTATATATATATATATATATATGTGAATATAAAAGGTGGAGCAAAAGTAAGGAAATAAATCGGCCAAGGTTCAACACTCACAGAATTCCACATGACCATTAAATATTTGGTACTTTATAAAAAGAACCATAAGCAAATTTCTTAAAAAGTTTAAAAAAAAATTTTTTCTAGATTTTGACGTTTTTTTTACAAAATTTGACGATTTTGCACTTGTTTTATCTGGCAAGTGTGTAGTATTTAAGTATGTTATGTAAAGCATTTTATTAGAAGCATACTTTTAGGATCTATTAAAATTTACTTTAATTTTTTGCTATTGTAGAGAGCAGAGTTACAACCTTTTAGGTGCTTACCTATAACAAGAGATACAACCGTGTGACAAGCGAACATCGGAGTAATATTAATTGGGTGTCCCCGCATAATTGGTGCCAGCAGGATCCAATAGGTGGCAATAGAACCAAATAATTGGTACCAACAGAATCCAATCCAATTGGATCAAGATCTAATTGGTTCCAATAGGTTACAATTGGAGATAATAGGCCCTATTGTTGTCAACACGACCCAATTGGTAAAAACAGAACCCAAGAATTGATGCCAACAGAACCCGTTTGGTATCACAAGACCTAATTGGTGCCAATAGGGTCAAATTAGAGCCGGTTTCATTAATCATTTTAAGCTTCTAATGATTAGCTGATTGGGCTAAAGCATCCTAGTCTGGTATTAGGGCCGCTAGCTAATACCAGACAGGGAGGGGAGAACATCCAAGCACATTTATATAGCGAGCCGCTTGGTGCAGGAATAGACGCCCGATTGCCGACGTACAAAATCGGCGACACCCGGCAGTAGCTATTGGTTTTGGAATGGCACTCAGAATTTAGGAGGAGATCGATGCAACGATGATATCCCTCAGAGACCCTTCTCTTAAAACCGCAGATTGTCCGCGACTGCATAAAGCAGCTACCCCGCATACCTACAGGTCGTATCACTATCCGCAACCTGTGACACATCCGGTAGCATTCAGCTATGCTTCCAACATGCAGATAATACATCCAGCATCACCATAAGTGGTAGTGTGCGAAATATT
Organism: Phasia obesa; assembly: GCA_949628195.1. Lineage (NCBI taxonomy): Eukaryota > Metazoa > Arthropoda > Insecta > Diptera > Tachinidae > Phasia > Phasia obesa. Next base: position 204,794,333 of record OX451215.1, read on the forward strand.
ATCCGCAATCAGGGAATCACCACCAACTGATTACAGATATTTGAGGAGATTCCTGTGAAGCTACCGATTCCCATGGTACCAGTCGTTTGGACACTGATCAGATCTCAAAGGTTCTTATCGTCTGTTTCAGGCAACTGCTAGATTCGGGCCCTCATACGAGTATACACCAGGAGCATTGGCGCCAAGGTGTTAGAAGTCCACAAGACCATAAAATGCTCCCGAGGGTCCTACCTTCTTTGATATATCGATTGGCTATATATAAGGGGAATACAGCAATCTGGTTTGATTTCAATCGCCATAGCGAAGCTCTGACAAGGTTAATAAATCTGAAATCAGACAGAGTACAGTTCCGAAAACTGCACGATGAGACTTCAGAGCAGGTGATCGACCACTGTCTTGCTTCTGAGTAAGCAATCACCTTATTTGGTAAGAAACCGAAAGCAACTTTCAAAGTCAGTGCTAGCAACTTTGTCCTACTAGTCTCCAAAATAGGAAATGCACAAAGCACTTATTCCCTAAGGAAATTCTGCATAGTTTGGTGTCTTAGTTTCCCAAAATAACCCCGATCTGTGTGCAGTAAACCACTCTCTTATTAGAGTGAGCTCTACTATGTGGGGCAACAGAAAGCTTTAGATCTTTTTCGAGTCTACGAACATAACCACTTTGCTTATTTGAGTCCAGCTATTGCTTTTCAATGGTGAACAAATTCGCTCTGAACCCAGGAACCAATTTTACCAATAGAGCATAGCTGTTGTTATAGCGAAAGAAGAGTTACAGTCTTATCAAACTCGTTGGGTTGCCCTGTTTACTATGAGGCAGGCCGCTCTCTTTTGAAGTATCCATCGCTACCAGGCAACCATTACAATGTTAGAATATTGTGGCCAAATGTCCACCGTTCATGACAAGACCTGTCATCTCACTTGAAGTGATATGAAGGCCACCAACACTGTCTGGCTGTCTGACATAAAATAAATCCTTTTGCTCTCCTGCTCCTCGAACATTTCCTAACAGAAATCAAGATCTGCGCTTTCCGCCTTAGAGATTATCGGGCATTTCCTTATGAAAACTCCTCGGGAAAATCAACCCCAGTAAAGTCATGTTTTCTTTCGAACCATCACTGAACCAGAAGCCATCTAAAATATTAATGCTACCAAGACTAATGAAGATCGGAATAAGGATATGGTAGTTCCCAAGAATGATTGAAAGCAAGATTACGCCATACGCATGTTTTCCCGTTAGATGAAGTAGTGCGGCCGATCTAATGTTGCATGCCGGCCTGCGCAGATCTTGTTTTTTAACGTTCTTGGTGGTTGCTCTAGGGTTGGTTTCTTACAGTTAGGTATCGGGAGATAAGTCAAAACACAATAATAATTAACACAATTTCCAAAAAATTTGTAACATTCACATCAAGTCAATTCGTTTGGCCCCACCCTGTAGGAGACTATGCTTTATCTTAAAAGGTTTCTACAGACAAACTGTCTGCAGAGCTTGTTACAACACCATTCCCGAATACAAAAACAACCAAACAATAACAACGACGACAATTTCGTTTTTAGACACAATTCCAACACCTTGTTTAACTTATTGTTGATTTTTTATTTTATATTTTTTTTTTTTGCTCCATGTTTTTGTTCGTATGTCTACTGGATTCTGTTGCCATTAACACCTCGTTTTTGCTTTTGTCTTGATCAATGGATCAGTGTTTCTTTTTTTTTTTTTTTTGCTATGTAGAAGGAAAAAAAACTAAAACTCAAATCCATATGGACTTTTGTAGCTGTAAGTTTGTACGATGTCATTTCAAATTAAAATACATTCGCTTGTATTCAATACTCCTCATCCCACAAAATTTTCAACGATAAACGATCTTCTTTTTAAGTCTACTTCTTCTCCTTTGCTACTCGCACCATGGATGTTCTGTTTTGTTTTGTTTTTGTTTATTTAAAAAAAAAAGATTCTTTTTTTATATTAAAATTGCCAGCAGCTACTGGTCTTTAACAAAAATGTAAGAGTCTTACGGTTGACGTTGTGTTACATTCAAACCACTTGTAAATTAACGAAAACGTGGGAATTTCGTTTGTCATTTAAATGTACGATTGTGATTTTTAGTTTTAAATAATTCCACTTTCAATTTATGAATGCACCCTACGAACATATGCAACGAACGGTAACAGGTGTTCATAATAAATTTCCAACTGCTCTAGTGAATTATAATCCTTGAATATTCACACTACACTAATAGAGATGGGAGCTTGGATCCATCCCAGACTTCTTACAGGAAAGCTATTGAGGCTGTTTAAAAACTCCATTTCACACCATCACAAGCAAAATCGACCGTAGAAGTTTTCACTCCAGAACTCGTCGATAAAATCCATGGAATGTTAATGACCCAGCAAAAAATACTGTTTCGTCGTATGCAGGTTTGTAAAGGAAAGAAAGGTTATCGCTTACGAACCTGCTTACGAATGACATGATATTTGTTTGCGATGTCCCACTTAGTAGCATTTCCTTTTTAGCGCTCAATGCAGCGCAGTATAGATGTTCTAAAATCATAGGGTATTAAGTTCGTAACTCGTCGTAACTCCTCGTAAATTCGAAATTTATTTATCTCTGCCTTACAGTTGTGCTTTTTAGTAAGCAGGAAATGATTTTACTGCTTCCAAAAACCCAATTATTTTTTGCTGGGGAATGATCGCAGAATGAAAGTAGCTGAGACTTTCTTTTCTTTATGTTTACACATAAAAATGCTATTCCCACAATGTGTTCCGCGATTGACTGTTAGCACAATCGTATAATAACTGCTTGCCGTCATTTAATCGCAATACAAAGGAGCTTGGTTTCGTTTAACAACAGCGAACAAAACGTACACTTATCATTCCATATCAGAGAACAGTCAAATCAGTGGTCTTCTGTGGGGTACCAAGAAAGACCAAGCTTGGTCCATGGGCCAACAATGTCGTGGTGAAACTTTTCTTGCAATGCGGTGTCATTTTTTGAAAGATTCCGTATTGACTTGAACAATCGCATTTGCCTAAGAAAAAATACACCCCCCCCCCCCCCCGTGACAATGGGCTACGCACTGCCACCCCCTCCCCTTAACTATATTCTATTTTTAGAGCTAAAGAAATTGTTCGGCACTAAAAAGTCAAAATAACCGATCAGCACTGAAAGCAGTTTTCGGAATTGACGATAAAGGGTCAACATAATCCGTCAACCAGCGCCTTTGTTACACATAGCGCTACAAGAACTAGCGGCATCATATTCGCACCCCTTGTTTGGAGTTGGAGACCATCTAAATACACTATTTGGTGGCCTGGATTGATTTCAACAACATATCGGAACAAATGGCTCCTCCATAACATCGTAAAAAGTCAAAACCACCACTTTACTTTCCGAAGGACCTCATCAATACGGCTACTTGTTGCCGTGGTACCCGTTTGTTTGGAAACTGGTCATACCTCGAAGGTCCTTATCTTCCAGTTTCGGGCCGCGTGCAAGTCTCAGTCAGAGATTGAAGGCGAAAAAAGAGAACAGCACTGAAACAATGAAAATTTAAAAAAAGATGAATTAAATGTATCTACGTTATTTATTCAAATAATTACGGCCTTACAAATATATCACGTACTATTTCTTGAACATTTTGTTACCCCTTGCTTAGGGGTTCGGCAACCATCCGCTGGTCCTAACTGCTGGTCTCAACTACTGCTACCACGTGTACCCTGAAGGGACCTCACCAGAAATAAGCGACACTCTGTGGGGCTATCGGTTCCCGATACACCCCTCGTTTTTACACTGGTCAGGCCTCGAAAGACCTATTCTTCCAGATTTAGGTTGCAGAAAATCCAGGGATCTGGTGCCCCCATTTACCTCGGAAGTACTTCGTCGAAGCACTAGCATGTGTCAACAAAGATATTTAGTGCCCGGGGCGTGTAGGCTGTGACAAGAACAATCCCAGATGGCCGTAGAGAAACTACTCCATTCTAAAGTAATTCGTAATCACAGTTACAATTTCGCTTCAGTATTTCCGCTACACATTACAGAGAAAATAGAGTGACTCTTAGAGCCTTAATACGACTTTAAAGTTAAAAGGTCATTAAAGCTAAAGGAGTTAAATTAATTCGAGTTATTTCAAAATATTTTCTTATTCGATAGGCATTCCCTGTTGGAAAAAAAATTATTTTCCAATTTTATTCTAAACTGATGATGCTTTTTTGCCGTAAGTGCTTTTTTTTGCAAGAAAATATTTTATTGAAAACAAAAACTTGCTGGTTGTACAATGACATCTGCTTTTCTCGTGTAACAACACACCTACTTTTTGATTGGATTTTGACTTCTTTTGATTTTAATTTTTCATAACTATTTTTTGTTTTCTATTTTATTTAAAAGTAAATGTCATTCTTTTTAATAACATCATCATCATCATTATGATTATGATTATTAAATGCTCATATAATTTTCATTTAATTACTGTTTTCACATGCACAGCAAAAAAGCTTGCCATATTTATCATTTAAATACTCGTATGCATGTAAGAGAGTGAGTGTTTGGCGTTACCGTAAGTGTGGATTCTAAATGTCACCTGTCTTTTTTTATGAAAACGCCTTTGCAATAATTAAATATAAATTTTTTACAGTGCGAAATAAATGTTGCTTTAATAAAGATAATATAGTGATAATATAGACAGACACCATCACTCGAAAACCTAGTGATACACTTTTGATTCCCCCTGGAAAGAAGTCCTGTTTTTTATATAAACTAAACTATATTGTGGGTAATTAGCATAATATTAATTAAAGCCCCTTTCACACCATAATACTGAGTATTAAGATTTTCATTGGATTTTGTAAGATAGAAATCCAATGAGAATTGTGTGATTGTCAAAAAATCTAACGTAACATAAAATTTCGTTTTCACACTATCACACTTCAAATAAAGTGAAAAATATGAGCAAAGGAACAAGCCGAGACGAGACATTGACGGCGTCGGCTGAGCAATTTTATGTGGACGGCAGAGGTGCCGGGTCTTAAGTTTATTTGGCCGTTCAAGTTTTCAGAAAATAAAAAAAAAAACAAAAAAACATCCAACAATATCTAGGCATGGCAGAAACAAAGTACATATGTAGGCGTTAAGAGTGATGGCAATTTAAGGCAGGTGCAGGACAAAGAAAAAATATTATCGGCGGCGGCGAACTATAGGCTGAGACTCACTCAGCTTGGTTCTTTGCTTTAAAAAAAACACAACCCTGATACAATGAAAAATGTTATCGTTTAGAAAATTTTCTAAAAATGGTTTGGTAATATGGGATGTTAAATTTCTTTCCGTATTATTTCATATTTTGATAACATACTGCTTTTACACTATCACACTTTCTCAATGGATTTAAGTATTTGACAAGTCTTAATACTCAGTATAATAGTGTGAAAAGGGCTTAAGTAATATTGAAATTCCCAAAAGTTTTATAAATAACTAAACTATCGTATATTATGAACCCGTCTTATCATGCCCGGATTTCGCGATATCGACTAAACCATGGTGGCAAAATTCCTTTGCCTCTCATCCTAGCACATTCTGCAAAATTCCAAAGCGTTATTATTGCAAGAAGAAAGAGTTATTCTTCTAAGCGACCCGCAATAACACCCACAAAAACCATAATAACTGTGCAAACCTACAAGTATCGTCGTCGCAATATCCAGTGTAGGTAACAAGGCTCTTGATTATTTTTCAAAGAAAACTTGTACACCGTCTATGGGGTAAATGAAGAAATAAAATTGAAATACTATCGCCAGATCATAGAATATTGGCAGAAAAGCGAACTATACCTTATCGTACAGGCCACCAGGAAGGAGAGAAAAAGTAAAATATTTAATAAATGACCTTAGTATGCGGTGGAACAGCAAAGGCATAAACTACACGAGATATTATATGGACTTTGAATATCCGTCGACGTTCAGTACTAATATAGTCTTAGCCGCTTAAATTTGATCTTGGCATCCATTGATTTTCTCTCTCTCGTCTACATTGGACGGGTGAGAGCCTGAACGATGAGAACAACATGAAGTAGCGCAAGGGGTGCAGAGAAACCCCAACTAGGGTCAGATAAGCAAGAAGAAGATTTGGAAATAGAGAGACACGAAAAAGAGTCTTAAAGTTTATAACTCCAATCTTGTTCATCCGCAAACAGATAAAATTACGATCAAAAAGGCGCAGCATCAAATGATGCGCGTATAAATTTGAATCGAAAATTACCTTGGGTACTGGTATGAAGGTGTGTTAGTGTGTCAGTCAAGACATCATCTTGTATAGAAATTGGGATTGGGAAAATTTCTGTGGGGCAACCGGAACCCAGTACCGGTACTAGTCAGATACGAAGGTTTTAATCTTCCAGTTTCAGTCCACTTGCGCGACTCTGGGAATGGTACTCCAGAAGCATTGGCGTTAAGATGTTAGAAGCCAATAAGACAATATCCCCCTGAGGGGAACTAGTATAAAGATGTTATGAAAGAGCTCATTGATGACAAGTAATATTAGATGCTCTCGCAGGACCCTATGTTGGATAACTCGAAGGGTGTTAGGAAACACCAGTTTCAAAAGTCATCCCACGGAGATAAGATTACGTTTCTAGAGTACGCCCGAGCTAAACATTTTACATATAAAGATACAGCACTATCGGACATAAGAATGAAGACCACAAACAGACACATACTGAATACTGTGACAGGAAGAAGGTCTACATATAAAAGTCGAGTCTGAAATCAGTACGGGTTTAAAACGCTAGTGACAGTGTTGTCACTTCATAAAAGTTAAGTAGTCCCAATTATCAATCGGGTATCAAAAATCACTGAGGATTACCCTCTGTAGGGATAATATTCCCCCACCGAAATTAAGCTCTTGACGAATTCGTACGAGTAGGAACGGACTTGAAGATATGTTGAGATATATAATGTTCTGAGGAGATATATACTGTGGTCTGGAATGTGTGTAAGATGTGTGGCGTAGAAGAGCAAAATGACTTCCACTATCTTTGTTAATGTCCTGCGTTATAGCTAGTGACAGCACAACACTTCATAAAAGTAAAAGAGTCCCGATTATCAATCGGTTATCAAAAATCACTGAGGTTTAAGGAGGTCGAAAAGGGGCCTCCCTACCCTCTGTAGGGGTAATATTCCCCCACCGAAAATATTAAAACAAGTTCTCAACAAATAACATGCACTGAAACTCTTAAGCTCCTGACGAACTCGTACGAGTGGGAACGGACTTGAAGATATGTTGAGATATATACTGTTCTGTGGAGATATATACTGTGGTCTGCAATTTGTGTAAGATGTGTGGCGTAGAAGAACAAAATGACTTCCACTATCTTTGTTAATGTCCTGCGTTATCATACAGTCAAAATAAATGCTTTTTTTTCTTTAGATTATATAATAGAGGACCTTAAAGGTGTGGACCCAAAATATATAAAAAAGCTAACGAAATTACTTGTAAAGATTATTGAAAACATCACTATTGATAGTGGAGTAAATCAGAAGAGTAACTATGGATCAATAATGATGGTCTTGTGAAATTAGAGAAATATAATTATGTGTGATCCTCTCATAATCTAATCTCACTTAACACATGATGCGGCACAGCTGAATGAATATACATAACAAAAAATGGGCACCAATTAAAGACATTAATTAGTTTTAGTTAACTTTTAGTCAATTAATTAAATTATTAATACAATTTTATATTTGTTTAAAACAAAATAAAAAATTTCCGTATTAAATAAATAAATTAATCAATTAATTATTACATTAAATTTTAATTTCATACCAATTAAAACCTTTAATTGGGGAAAATATTTGTTTCTGTTATTTTTTAATTGTTTTTTTTTTTTTTTTGTTAAATATTTTTATTTAATAATTATTATTATTTTGTTTTTTAACTTATGATCAGTTCATAATAAAAATTGTTAAAGAGAGAGAAAAAAGAAGAATTTATTTATTTTATTATTATTCGCAAATTTATTGTACACACTGTTTGTTGTGTTGCAAATAGACGACAGCGACTACACAGCTACATGACTACAAACGCCGCTACAATTGCCGCTGTGTAGTCAGCAACTTAATTACATTGAAGACGACAGCTACGTCGTAATCACCGATATTATTTAGATTAAGAAACCGGAAATTAAGAACTTCTTATGTTTTTTAAACTAAATATGTGAGAATAGATTATTTTTTTTTGGGGTTGGATACTGGTTAAATAAGCGTGTTGTGAAAAGGTGTGCGTAATAGAATAAATATTTAAAGGAATAAGCTAGTATATGGTTGAGTATGGGCATCCGAAAGGACCACTTAAATTCCCGTTTGTAATGCATTAGCAATATACTCGTGAATAGAATTTAGTATTTTTTTTTAAAGTATAGTTGCTACGGGTTTTTGGGCTTGGATGAGGGTTGGGAACAGTGTTGGGATTTGTGGTACAATTGTACCAAATTTGGTACAATCGACGCATCAGTGGTACACTGGTTCACTTCCTGCTTTTTTGGCACAATTTCACGTAAAATTTGTTAAAACTGAAGAAATGGCAAACTGTAGAAGAATTTTCAGGTACGAGGTTCCCAACTTTGAGACCACATAGCACCACCTCTAGAGGATGTATGGTACCCACCTTTAAAATCGGATCAATCGGCCTAGCTGTTTATAAATGACTGGGTTATTTCCAAAATATTTTGTTTCTGCCCCACTATGCACTGTATTGTGCGAGTTAGCAGCATAGCTCAAAAGGAAGATAAGCTGAGGCAATAAAAAATGATCCCGATCCACTGCCTATCATTACCACAGTAAGATCCGGCGAGCAGAGGTACTGCACAGGTGCTGCTTGTACACCATGCCGCATCAGGATACATGTCCTTAGTTTACCATTTGTCTGTGAATGGAACAGATTGCCAGTTTGTTGAGACAGGCCCTTATATTGTTATGAACAATCCAAGGTTCCCCTGCTTTTTTGATGGCCTCCGCATCTTCCTTCGGACACCAGACCATGAACACTACCCCCTCTTTGTCTGCGCTACCAAATCTTTTAGCGAGAGTAACTCTCCATTTGGAAGTGTCCTTCACGCATACATTTCGCTTTTGCAGCCTTTTCAAGATGATGGTCCTTCCCTCGGTAGAACCGTGAGCAACGACCGTCATCCTGACCTCGTTCCGCAGCGCCTGCAGGCTATCGATTGTAAGCTTAGTCCCATCCCAAAGATCGGTCAGGGAATTTGCTAGTCCGATTTACCAGCTCTTTGTCGATTGGTTATTGCACGTGAGTACAATGAACCCATCCTCAAGTTTGGCGTTTCCTACGAAACCTATGTCACCAGCATCACCACTCAGGTCATGTAGAGCACACAGCAGCGATGCTTAAAGACATTCACATGTGTGTCACTCTAAGGACCATCCATAGATAAGTCAGTGACACCTAAAATGAGATCCTTATTAGCAACTTGTGTAAATGAAGGTCTTATTTTCGCACCAACCTTGTGACCTCCCTTTAGTCTTTCGACTTCCGCTCGGCTTCTGGTTGGTGCCCTTATTAGCCTTCTTCATAACAACCTTTGGGGATTGTTTGTTGGGCTTAATATGTTTCTTTGCCACCCGCAATCGGACCTGTTCTGATACTTCTTAAATCTCTTCAACTTCCGGAGGGGTATTTGGCCAATCTAGGCGGCCAAAATTATTTTGATTGAATTTTGTATGCAAAATATTTAGAAAAGACATGTTGTGGCATTTAAAATTGTAAATTTATATAAACAAGCAAAAAGACGTAGGGTATTAAGACGGTATTTCCCCAAACCAATTAAAATAGGATGCTTTTTAAAGAAACTCTAAGTCGTGCAGTATGAAAAATTAACAAACAATTCTGTTTTTATTGAAAAGATAAAAATATGATATAAAATAAAATCAATCGGCCATTTCTTCATTGCCTGAGCTGAAAATATCTTCTTTATTTAATTCATAAATGTTGTCTTCGTTGTCTTCGGTTGGGACAAGCATTTTTAAGCATTCCTTTGAGAAAGGATTTTGTGTTTTTTTCGGCTTTGGTCTTAGTCCCGTTAACAGGGGATCTGAAGTTAGCAATAATCTATTAATTATATCTCTATTGCAGGACTCTCTTGAAAATTTTCGGGCGTAGTTTTCACGATATTGCCGAAAGTGCTTATTTCTTGCTTCTGCCGCTTCTTCCGATAGCTGTCCTATAGGCAACAAAGCGCTTTCGATAACAATTCGGCCATGAACAAGTATCTTGTGCATTGTTGGAGACATTGGGTACCAGGTGTACAACTTAACATACATCTTCGCTGTATCTGTTGCATAGGTGTGAAACTGTTCAGTGTCTATTTTATGGCAACTGGATATTACTTCCAATATAACTTTCAAGCGAAAAATTAAGTCTCTATCAACTCCTGTAATTTCTGCTGCCAAATTAGGATCGGAAAAAAAGCGTCTGCTTGTGTTACCGTCATTACTGTTTCCGAAACCAGGTTTAGGAACATCCACAATCAGGCCCATTTTGCTTTTGATTTCTTGCTGGATTTTTATTTTTCGGGTTTTTACTGTATTTTTATCCTTTTCTGTTCTTGCTTGCCATTTTTTAAGAGGTAGTTTGTAGGACATATGTAAAATACCTTCAAATAATCGTATCCGAGCATGGAGAGTCGAAAGTCCGAATGTGAGCGAGCTTTCATTGATTACTCCAGTTTTATTCAAATCATTAAAATCTTTGGAAGTTTTGTTGCAAATATAGCACTTCATGGTGGAGCTGGTATTAGTCACAGCGTTGCATACTTTAGCATCGACCATAGTAAGCAGTAATTTATGTTGAACGCGAATTTTTATTCCTTTTAGGTCAGCTTCCGTTTCTACCAAGGTGCTAATGGCATTTTGAATATAATTGACTTCCTCATTAGTTACATCTACCGATTCCTTTACAAATCGAATCCGCATCGGTCGACAGTAGCGTGGTGAAGACGGTGTAGGATTTTTCCAGATGACTCTTTTCGTTGGTTTTGATATGAGCTGCAATGGGACCATAGAACTTTGAAATATGTTTGAGTCCGAATCAGCCTCGTTTTCAAACTTTTGTTTATATTGAGATTGATTGGATCCATCACAACCCCATTTATAAATAAGCTGCAAGCTTGAAATCTCATCCGCTTCTAAGGAATCAAATACTTCTTGAAGGTACTCTAGAAGTCGAGTAGATGTATGGTTCACAAGATCTTGTAATTTGATTTCGGCACTGGTAGCACTGATTATACATGCCGACATTGGAGGATAACAATCCCGTTTAGCCTTTTGGAGCAAAGTGTAACACGGATAGAACTTTTTGTTGCTCATTCTAACAACCTCATACTGCCTGCGAATCAAATTGGCTTCAATGAACATCGAGAGAGCTCCTAATATTGATAATTGTTCGTTACATTTTGAGTTGGATTGACTCTGTTGGTACGCAATTTTATATTTATGTGCGCGACTTGGTGAAGAAGTTACTTCTTTAAGCACTTCGGCAGCATCTCTCATACCAACTGACCGTAATTTAATTCGAGTAGCTACAGCCAACTCTCCCGTATCACTGCAGTTGCGTAAGGTTTCCGTTTTACGTCTTTTGGTTCTATCACTGGACTCGTCGAAAAGTTTGGTAGGCCGCCCAGCATGATTAACCACTTTTGGTATAGAAAAAGACCCTTTTATCCACGGCTGATTAGCTTTAATGAAAATACTGGCTTTTCTATGGGCTTCAGCCCACTTTTTTTTAAAATCGCTTTTAAATTTCGAAAAACTATTTTTTAACAAAGTTATATCTTCTTTAGAATAATTTCCGGATTGCATTTCATGTTTTTCGGCAGCAGCTATATTAGCAATTATTGATGAAATATTGCAGATTTCCGAAATTCGTAAAACGTCTTCACGAACTATGAGTTTGACCTTTGAAGAACCTAGATTTGGAAACAAAAAATTCTGTAATTGCTAAATTTTAAAATTAAAGCATCAGAATTTTTGGTACATTTTTCAGCAGTAGCATACTTCAAAGGGCCATAAAATAGTCATCCGCACATATCCGCAGCCAATTTTTTTTTTTCAAACCACGAAATATCAATTAACACACCCGAGCGAGAATCTCAGTTGCGTTAAGTGGTGTTATACAACTTTACGACTATAGTTAATTTTTTTAATCAATTAAAATTAACAAAAATACCATCATTTTTAATGTAGCTCTGCCGGTACCAGAATATATTATATTCTTATTAAACTATGTGAATTATATCATATTTACCTGCATTACAATTATCCATTTTAATAAAATTCATAAACTGAAAACACGCTTTTACTCAATTTTTTTTCACATTGACTTGTCTCAAACACAGAAAAAAAAGCATATGCCTACTTAGCAACACGGAACTTTAACTGCGTGGCGAGAGTGAACGAAAGCAAAAAGGAATTAAAAAATAACAGGATCTAGTCCAGCATTCTATTCTCTTCACCCTACGGTGGGTAGTTAAAGAAAAAGTGAGTTTTGAAAATTCGAATTTTGGCCGCTTAAATTGGACAAATACCCTTCTGTGAGTCGTCAGAAACACAATTTTTAAAGTATGGACAAAATGTTTCAGAAACAAAAATTGCAAGTGTGGAACGGGACTTAGTAAATTATCTACACAAAAGCATTATAAAAGTGTATGTATGATTTTCTGTCATATTTAAATGTTTTTTTTTTTACTTAATGGCAAATTTTGGTACAACTGATTCTGATTTGGTACAATTTTATCATTGGGGCGGTACAATTTGAACATTGTTAGATTCCAACACTGGTTGAGAACACTGACCTCTAATTTTCCCGAACATGAGCTAGTTTTAAAACATCCAAGTGCTTTAAGGACCTTCAACCAAGGCATGTTTATGAGTTAGTCTCACTATGGAGGGGCAATATTAAGGTGAAAATTTTTAATTTTTTTATACGTATTTCGACAGTTAAATTTACACTTTTTCCCCTTAAATGCTAGTTTAACTGTCAAACTTCATATAAAAAAATTTTAAATTTTTGCGTTAATATTTCCCCTCTGTTGTGAGCCTACCTAATAAATGTTCCTTGCTCAGAGCAAATGATTTTCAAAAAATACTTCTACCACGTTAAATCCTATAAATTTATTTGCTGCAAACGAATTTTTATATCAGCTATAAGATTTTAAATGTCAAACTCCATTTAAAAAATATTTTTAAGGGGAAAGAAAATGTCTTATAAATGTTTAGTTATTAATATTCCGCCTCTGTAGTGAGGCTACCTTGTAACAATTGCTTTTTTTTAAATACTTCTATCATGTCCAAACAAATAAATTTATTTGCTTGAAACGACTTGATCAAGGCACATTTATATCAGGTAAACTCATTGCGAGGAGCTAAAATATTAAGGGGAAATTTTTAAATATTTTTTATATGTAGTTTGACATTTAAAAGACCTTTTAAGGGGAAAAGAAAATATCTTTTAAGTGTCAAACTTCATTTAAGAAATAACTTAAGGGGAAAATGTCCTTTAAATGTCAAACTACAGAAAAAAAAATTTAGTAGTAAGTTTATCTGATATAAATATGTTTTTTTTAAGACAACACTACCACTGCAAAGCTTTTTGCTTGTCTGCTGGAAACACTCAGAGTATTTGGCAGGAATTGAACTCGCAACATCCAGACTGATAGACTAGCGCGCTACCAATCGATCTATAGAGACTCTTGATTGTAAATTATCTTATAATTTTTAGTTTTTTTTTATATTCTGTTCTGCTGAACAAAAAAAATATTTATCTGTTTACCTCTCTCTCTCTATCTCAGCTCTTATTATTGCTCATTGTAACAAAAAGAGAAATTGGTCTAAGTTCGTTACAGCCATAAAGATGATAGTGTAACTATAACGGTGTCAAAACACGTTGTGGTCGGTAGCCTGCTGACGTCTATGTGTTTAATGCATAACTGTTCAGTAGTAGTTTAGTATAAGTAGTTGGCAGCGCGTCGCATTGAATAACCACTAAGTATTTAATCGTAGGCATAAATTATATTTTTATTAAAAAGAGGAGAATTAAAAAATAAAATAAAAAAAATTAAACATGATTAATTACCATGGCCAAACGAACACTTTAACTGCATTTTACGGCGAATTTAATTGCAAATAGCAATAATAAAACTTATCATAAAAATACTTAAACCGGCAACAACAGCAACAAACATACATATTACAACAATAATTACCGGGCAAAAGGGTCACAAATTGCAAAACAAAAAAAAATTGAATTTATTCCTGGTTTTTTGTTTTAATTTATAATAAACTTTGCTCGTTTATTATGTAAATAATAAAAACATAAATATTAACATTTAATAAGGTGCCAGACATAAATTAAAAAATAAAAACTAAAGTATTTCTTCAATTCTTTGTAAACAACACAAATGCATTAAGGGGGCCATTAAAAATATAATATTTTTTTTTTGTGAACAACTAAAACATTTTTTGTTTTTTTTTTTTATTTAGTTTAATTTCTTTTTTCCATCAGTCACAAAATTGCACTTTGTCATTTTGGTTGAACGTTATTTTGTTACTTGTTTTAACGTCGAATATGCACCGCACCACACCATTTGTTGCAAGCGGGAATGTGTCACAAAAAGGGGACATGTTGTCATTTATATTTTTATGTTTTTTTCTATTTATTTTGTGTTTGTATTTGTGTTGGCTATTTAAGCGATAAGTGGCCAGTTGTTGTCCACCCTAAAAACATGTTAAAAAAATTGTTATATTTTTGATATGATATTGATAAAATAGTTGCGTCCTTTTTTGCTGCCTTGAAAGTGTTTGAGTGAAAAATAAACAATTTTTTTTTTTTGTTGTAGAAGTTAACAAACAATAGTTATGAATATTCATGTTTGTTTTTTTTTTTTTTTAATATTAAAAAATGTTTTTGAAATAATTTTACCACAAGTTGATAAATTAAGCATAAATTGCAAGTAAGGCGGGAGTTTGAAGAGTTGCCAAAGTCTGCACACAAAACCAACTCTGGGGTTAAAAAGATATGTAACAAAACTAAACACGTAATGGACCGGCGGCCGATTTATCTTACTTGTGATCGAGTAAAAAATTACAACAAGTTCTATCGAAAACTAAGATGATAGCATACAATAACGTGTTAGCAATCGATAGATTGTTTTTAAATACAATTCGTTAGCTTCACAACGATCAAGAACTATTTTGGACTTGAAAATTTAATTAGACGGTTACGGATGGCTACCGAACTCTAGTTGCTTTTCCTAACGGCAACGCAACTAGTATTACGTACGGCAACTATTTTCAGTTGCCCAAAAGTTATCGATAATGCTATTTTGACAGTCTGGCAACTGAAAATAAATGTAAACAATCAAAAAGTTTTTAATAAATATGCTGGAAAATTAATTTGAAGTAAATAAATAATAATATTTTCAAAAGCAACTGGAAATTAAAAACTTTAGTTGCCAGTTGCCATACGTAATACCATTTCGGCAACTGGCAACGCAACTGAAGTTGGGTTTCCATCCATAATCGACCTATAAGTTTATGAATATTTTTAAAGGCAAATAAATAAAAATAAAATTAAATCAGTCAAATGCTATTCAGACGCACTTTTATGTTGTTACTTCATTAGCTTGACAACGATCCAGAACTATTTTGGACTCGGAAAATTAATTAGTCGCTTATGGATGGCTAAGGAACTCTAGTTGCTTTGTCCAACGGCAACGCAACTGGCATACAAAAAGTTATCGCTAATGCTATTTTGACGGTCTAGCAATTGGAAATAAATGTAAACAATCAAAAGGTTCTTAATAAATATGATGGAAAATTAATTTAAAGTAAATAAAAGATGTAAATAAATAATATTAAAATTTTCAAAAGCAACTGGCAACGCAACTAAAGTTGGGTTGACATCCATACTCGACCTTTTAATTGAATAATATTTTTAAAGACAAATGAATATAAATAAAATTAAATTAGTCAAGTGCTATTCAGATGCATTTTTATATTGTTACTAGCTATCCCCGGTGCGCTTCGCTACACCCATCCACACCACAAATAATTCTTGCAAAAAAAAACCGACTACAAAACAAATATATGTGCATCAATTCTTAACTAAAAATTTAAAAGGAAGTAATCTGTAAGAAATAGTACTCAAATCAAATTCTTTTATAATTGTTGCTCTAAAGGACATAGTAATATACGTTCTGTACATTCAAATGTCTATCCATAACGGTTCAGCAGATAAAGCCATATACGACAAATTACCTCAGATATGAGGACACCCTTTATTTTTTTATACTTATTATTACTGACACAGCAATAAAAAGTAACGGTTCCAAAGATATGGCCATATAGGTTAAACAATATCACCTAGGGGACACCTTTTATTGTAAATAAAATAAAATAAAATAAATAAATTAAAAACTTATTTTAAAGGACAATTTCAAATGTCTGTCTAAAACGGTTCAAAAGTTTGGCCATATGCATCAATTTTCATCAACTATTGAGACACCCTTTATAACTTTAAATATTTATAAATTTTATTATACGGGACATAGTAGTGGAGATTCTGTCTAATTTTCAAGTGTTTGTCTATAACGGTTCAAAATATAGGGCTATATAGGTAAAATTTTATCAATTAAGGGGACACCTTTTAGTTTCCAAATTTAAATTATTGATGTTATAAAGGACTTAGATATACAGGTTCTTTGTAAATTTCAACCGTCTATCTGTTACGGTTCTAAAGTTTTGCAATATACATCAAATTACATCAACTATTGGGACACCCTTTAACTTCTAATAATAAATATTTAATTTTTGATCATAAATATTGGACATTCTGTCCAATTTTCAAGTGATTGTCTACAATGGTTCAAATAGTTCATATATTTAAATTGACGTCACATATGGGGACGCCCTTTAATTTTTAAGTTTATTTTTTTATTAATTTCTGTTATTGGCAGCTATAGTGATATGCAGTTTTTTAAAAGGGTGCTCTTTACGGTTCATAATACACGTAAAAGACACGTATGTTGTATGGGGACACCCTTTAATCTTCAAAATTCTGAACTTCTTTTAAAATGGGACCAATCTGTAAGCATTTCCTTTCTAATAAAGAAAAAATTTTTAAAATCGGTTCAGAAATGACTGAGTTCTGCGGGCACAAACATAAAAAAGGCAACATTCAGACGAATAGATAACCTTCTTCTTTTTTTAACACAGGCTATTCTCACGACAAAATTCTTTAAGTTTCTATGTAAGATACGATGCCCACTGTTCCAATCCAATCTGTTTTATGTTAGACTATGTGTAATAACACGATAATAATATTATCCTAATCCAGACTGTATTTGCTATATTATACACATTAGTAGGAGGGCGTTACTTGTGCAAATTTCCAAGACTCTACATATTGTAGTTTTCTAGGTGCACTATAATAATTTTTTACCTTGTATGTGAGGTATCCTCGCCCACTGTCCCAATCGAGTCTGTATTTTGCTAGACTATGCACATTAGCATGAGGGTTACTTTTGCAAAGTTTCAAGACTCTACCTATTACAGATCTCCAGCTAGACGAGAATAATTGTTCACTTTGTATGGGAGGTACCATGTCCACTATTCCAATCCAGCCTGTGTTTCGCTAAACTATCTATATTAATAAGAGGGTTACTGGTGCAAAATTATGCCTATTATAGTTCTCTCGCTACTTAAAAAGTGGGCGTGGTAAATTTTTCTTTCCGAGGAAGACACTCTGTACGTTAAGAGCCGAACGGCGTCAAATCAATGCTGATACGTGGGTACAAAAAGGCTCTCGATATGCTGACGAACAATTAAAGAGTGAACTCATTTAAACTGGACCACAGGGCAGATACTTGCTAAATTTTTTTTTTTGATTTCATATTTACTTATGGCATCTTCAATATGTTTGAACTAACAATAATTACTCATATCTTAAGTCTTAAATAAAATATACTTTTTAAGTCCAGCCAGTGCTAGACACAAAATAATGTATGTTCCACGATTTTTGAAATCATTTACGGGTCATCCCTCTATTGTACGGGCAAGAAAAGCAGTATCTCTTCTTTTTAGTCGAATGTAACCAGGAGCATTAAGAATGTTACGCGCCAATGGATTTGGATGAGTTTCAAGCTTTTTCAAATACGTTACCGCATGTTTCGCTATTTCTGATTTAAGCGTTGGCACGTTTAGATCTTTGTGAATATTAGACTTTTTGATATACCAGGGAGCAACTGTGATCATTCGAAGAATCTTATTTTGGCGCCTTTGAATTTTTTCAACATTGCTAGCTGAGGCAGTGCCCCATAATTGAATCCCATAACACCAAATTGGTTTAAGTATCGACTTGTAAAGTAGTAATTTGCAATCTAAGCTGAGGGTAGAGTTTCTGCCAATAAGCCAGTTGAGTTGGACTGCTTTTAACTTCATTTGTGTTAACTTGGATTCTATGTGGCTTCTCCAAGTAAGGCGCCGGTCAAGATGTATACCGAGGTATTTGATGTCTGAAAGCTGGGGTATCATTTGATTATTTATGCGAATAGGGGGGCATGAGTCCCTACGCAGTGTGAAAGTTATATGGGTACATTTTTGTTCATTCACCTTAATTCTCCATTTCATCAACCATTTTTCCAATTTGAGTACATGATCTTGTAAATCTTGTGATGCTACTTGCGCGCTTTCATGAATACTTAAAAAAGCTGTGTCATCAGCAAATGTTGATTGCTAGTTGACATATCGGATGTGTACAGAAAATATAAAATAGGTCCCAAAATACTACCCTGTGGAACTCCGGCTTTAATAAGCTGAGGCGAGCTGAAGAAATCTCCTTCTTTTAGTATGAACTTTCGATCAGTTAAATAATTTTTTATAAGCTTATAGAAGTTTTTGGGCAAATTCACCAGGAGCGTCAAATCAAAGCTGGGACGTGAGTACTAAAAGGCTCTCGATGAGCTGACGTCCAGTTTAAAAGAGTGAACTCATTTAAACTGGACCACAGGGCAGATACTTGCTAAATGTAAACACAATGGGGAATCTAAACTTTGGACAAATGCTAGCAACTACTCAAGATTACGTGATGAGAGAGAATGCGCCGACAGTTACCAGTCGATAGTCTGATATCACTAAAGTCAAGGCTGGTGATAGCATGTGACTCAATGAAAGTAAGGTTGCCGTACATTACAAATCGGTTGACTATAGTAATTGAGGAGGGAAGTAAGTCGAAAAGGTACCCATTAGGGAAGTGGTCTAACTCAATATACCCCTACATTATTAATGTAATAATACCTCTTAATACCCCAAGGTAGCCCTCTAGAATAATATCTCTAGAATAATACTTATAAATTCTTTAAGCATTTTTTCAACAATTCACTTGTTACCTTAAAGGCAGAAGAAAAGGCAAAAAGAGGCAAAAAGAATATTAACTATTACCTTGCATAAGATCCATTCATTGATCCATTAAATAAACGAACGAACAAACAAAAAAACAACAACAACAAATAAAAGCATAGTAGCTGCTAAATTAAAGAAGAATAAAAGACGACAAAACAGCCACTGTTTTGCTACTATGCATCCCACCATCCAACCAACCATTCAACCATCCATGGACCATTTGGTTACCACTAGTTGGTGCATTGAAATTCATTCTAAAGTTTATTCTTTTTTCGTTTCGTTTCTTTTATTTTGTTTTAATTGTATTTTATTTCTGAATTTTTTTTTTCGCTAATGATTTTCACAAAGTGATAGGGCAAACACAAAATGTTAATGAGCAATTTGAGATTGTGCGAAAAGATTTCATTATTTAAAATTTAATTTTTTGTTTTTTTGTTTTTCGCTTGTTTTGATTCAACAGAAAAGTCAGAAGCAGCGAACGAGGAACGGCGAATGGTGAAGAAGACTTTTTAGTGAATGAATTAAAGCAGCTTGGAGAGTGCAGCAGTATTTTTTTTTTATTTAATATAAATTAAATATAAATTTAAATTTCAAGAGGTGAGTTAAATGCATGAACGTATTTAAGTTTGTTAATACTAAATTTAAACTTAATAAAAAACAGCTTTTTTTAAGAAAAGAAAAATGTCAATGTGCATTTAATGCAAACATATGCACGTTTATGGTATGTACTAGGGATGGGCAAATCAAACAAAATATCGATATACAGTAGGGAGCAGATGTGAGCACATGTCTGTGTATTTCTTCTATTCCTAGTCCTAGTTGCATAAAAATAGTAATAATCTTGAGTTTTATTTTTAAACCCTTCACCACAGGTGGAAAGGGTATATATAAGTTTGTCATTCCGTGTGTAATTTCTACAATATTCATTTCCGACCCCATAAAGTATATATATTCTGGATCCTTATACATAGAGAATTTAATTAAGCGATATCCGTCTGTCCGTCTGTCCGTGTTAGTGTGGTAATGTCATTTGCCAAGGCACCAGAAGAGATACAAAAAATTTAAGCACACCAATCTGTCAGGCATAGTTTCGAAAATTTTGGTATTGCAATTCAGCAACATCGGATCATTCCTTTGGAGGCTACGGGCCAAAAACCACGCCCACCTATATTTTTTTACGTTTTTTTTAATTTTGTTTTGGTTTTAATGATTCTGTTTTGCCTTTTTTTGACAAATAAATATTAGACTGCGACAGGTAGATCGCAAGGAGTGTATACAGATCTCGGGGGATCAATAACCCCCTGCGAGGGGCGATTTTTGTTTTTTTTTAGATTGGTAGGGTTTTTCTGCTTTGATTTGTATTAGAGACCTTAATAGACAGCAATACGCATAGAGGTAGCCAATGGACCCACAGGGTACCCACTGATAAATAGGAGCAGTTAAAAGGACCCTCCATGTGTCAATATGAGAAAATATTTTTTTTTTCTAAGGATTTCTTTTTGCTTTAGTCTGACCATTTTAACTCAATATAGATTGCAGAAAGGTCCTAAATTTAATAAAAAACTTCGATAAAATTAAAAAAAAAAATTAAAAAAAAATTTTTTACAAAAAAATTTACAAAAAAAAAATTTACAAAAAAATTTACAAAACATTTTCCAAAAGATATTTTACAGAAAAATATTTGAAAAAAAAATTTTTTTTAAAAATTTTCCAAAAAATTTTCGAATAAAATTTTACAAAAAATTTTTAAAAAATTGTTACACACAATTTTCGAAAAATTAAAACAAAAATTTCAAAATTTCTTTGAAAATTAAAATATAACTGTAACATAACATATAATTAATATTAAGAATATACATATTTATGTATCTGTGTATACAGAGTAACATATTTTTTAAAATGCGTTTGATTTTTTTAAATGCGTTTGAATAGATGATATCTCTGTTTTAAAACCTAGGTGCCTTAAACACTTAGACATCATCAGGATACCGACTACAAACTGTCAAAAATAAAATACACACATTTATAGGTAAATGATTATTTTGAAGCCAGCAAAGCTACATGGCTACACGACTACCGTTGTGGCTGTCGTCAACTTAGGCTAATTTCTATTTTATTCAACAAAAGAAAATGCCACAAAATTGTAAATTACAAATTCATATACAAACAAAAAGTTTTGGAGGAAATATTTATAATTTTTTGAAAAAGTTATTTAATTATATAAAAGCAAAATAAGTATTTCTACAACAATGTCGAAGTTTACGATGTAGCCAACGGAATTTGTTTTCATTTGTCTTCTATTTCTTTAAAGCATGAATAATGAATTTTTCTCATGCGACTTAATTTAAGTAAAGAATCAACAATATGAATAATGCTGTACATGTCTGAATAAATAAAATCACCGTGGTGAAGGGTATAGAAGATTCGGCACGGCCGAATATAGCACTTTTACTTGTTTAAATAAATCTTTGTTTTAAATTGTAATTCAATAAAATTATTATTTAATAAATTATTAATAATATTTTTAATTATTAAAAATATTAATTAATTAATTAATTCTATACCAAAAAGTGTTATTTTTTAATTTAAAACAAAAAGTTTATGTTTTTTAAAACTATCAAACTATAAAAATTTGATTGTAGACCAGTGTTGGGATTTGTGGTACAATTGCACCAAATTTTGTACAATCGACACATCATTGGTACACTGATACATTTTATCCCTACAAGAACAGTGACCATCAATTCAGTAATCATTTGAGTGTTACTGATGAGAAATTTTTTCTCATTGCGTAGAACAGAGCTACCATCACGTTATTAAGGGCATGTTACAAAAATGAGGCAAACATTTGTGTACGTGTGATTTCGCATCTCTTTCGAACTTATTAACTCTTTAGACTAATGAGCATATCTCTGTACTGCTCACTCTACTGCTTTTTACTAATCAACTATGCTGTAAAAGTTAATCAACGATGACTACTCAAACTAGATAAATAAACCCCTCACAGCTGACTAAGCAAACTTGTGCAGAAACAGATTCAACATTTTTATATTTATTAAAATACATTTTAAAATTAATTTATAAATATTACTTTAATACATATATAATTTTACATATTTAAATATTTGTATTCGCTCAAAAATGACTGCGTTCTACTGCCATTCGTAGGCTTTTTCGAAATTCAATCGCTCCCTGCTACTGTAAAGCATCTGAAATATGAAGAAATATATAAGTTATAAAATATTTTAAGGGGACCAAAGTATGTATATACCTCGAGGATGATTATCAACTCACATAAGCTTCCCGGAAGCATATTTTTCTCATCTACCTTCCTCATTGCACTTCTCCAGCAGGTCTTCCGAGCAGATTGCGGGGATGTCAGCAGTATTCCCCGACGTTGATTTTAGCTTATGCAAATATGTATGTAGTCTGTGAAGAATAAAATAATAAAGTAAAAATTTGAATTAGTTACTATTGCTTGAGTGAAATTTGCTGTCCTTAATTTCAGCCCTACCTCTTTCGCAGCAACATGGCTCTTCAAGGAAAGAATGCTGGCGACTCCATGTTAACACATTCTATATTTTTTAATAACTTTTTTATGCACCAAACTACTTTTTACATTTATTTTTCATATTTCATATTTATTTTAATATTTTAAAAACACACGGATATATTTTACAATTTACGACTCAAATTACAGTGGCAGAGTTGTATTTCACACTGTGTAATTTTTTAAGTCATGGCAAAATAACCATATACGGACACCACTACGTCATAAAAGACCAAAAAAAAAGACCCCTGTCTCCTAGTTCCGTTGTACCGTTTTTCCATGGGCATTGCGGTTTGGTGAAACCGTTCTCCTTGCTCATCGGATTCGGTAGGGAGTTGTTTGACTTACGGGAGAAGGCTTTATAGTATCTCAATGTTGAAGTAAAGAAAAAACAAATGAAATTAAAAAATTTTCGGGAAATTTTTCACTTTTGCGGCTACCTAAGCGCTACCTAAACGGTGTTAAGAATCATTCCTAGAAAGTTCATATGTTCTAGAAAGTTTTTTATTGAGATCTTAGGTTCATTTTTGTAGTTGATTGTTTCCTTGAATTTTGAACGGTTTGCTACCTATGGACCTGAACAGGGAAAAAAAAGGTAAAAAAATTTAATTTTTTAAAGTTTTTTGCGATTTTGACCTTGAAGATGAAGTTTTTTTGATTTTATATGTTAAAATTTTTTGTTCTTTATGACAAGAGCTACAACTTTGCCTCAGAGAGTATATCAAAATTCCAAACGGTTTGCAAAATATGAGCTTGAGTAAATGATAATTTTTTTGCAAAAATGACATCGAGGCCCCACATCTTTGAGGGCCCATAAAAAAAAACCTGGAGGACTTTGGGCAAAACTGGGAGACAGGGGTCTTTTTTTTGGTCCTTTATCACGTAGTGGTGTCCGTATATGGGTTTTTTTTTCGTGTTGCACTGTTTTACAAAAAATTCAACTCTGCTACTCACATTCATTTTTTTATTTTTGTGTATGTATGAGTTTTCATTGTTCATGTGTTAGTTTCAATCATCCATTTCATATATTTTTTAATCAAATTTTTTTTATAATATTTTTTACAATAATAAACATTTCTAGTTTCATAGTTCTCCAACCCTGTCTGGAACTAACTAAATTGCAACATTTCTCGATTTATGTTCAGAATTTTATTATTTATTTTGATAACCCTATGATGTATAACTACGTAATAGGTAAGCTTTTTTGCGTTTTAACGTTTTTTCATCGCCTCAATCAGTTTCCGGCAGTATTCGGCTGTTATATTTTTCAATTTTTCTAGTGAGAAATCGGAAGGTATTTTTGGTAATTAGATAATTTTTTCTTTAATTTTTCTTCCATATAATTTTAGGCATACTCTATCGGATTAAGATCCGATGCTATTGGTAAAGTTTATATCACTGTATGGAAATTGTAGTGTAACCAGCTCCTAACATAGTAAGTCTTTTGCTTATGAAATAAGTAAGCATTTTGGCAAAATAATTTTTAGTAAATTAGCAACACACAGAAACATAAATTCAAGGAATCAAGCAATCAAGGTTAATCGTCATTACGTTAAAACACCTTAGTATGAAAGTTTTGATTTGTCCTCTTGTTGACCTACTGTATGTAAATTTTGTATATGTGGCCTGCGCTAAAAGTGGTTTTACACGACGTGTATTTGTCATATGACTTGTCACTTTTCCATGGGTAAATTCTAAACACGTCGCACAGAGGAGTATTTGGCCTGTAAAGCTGGCCAAAATTATTAAACGCGTTTTTTGAATTAAAAGTTTTAGTTTTTTGATAGTTTTAGGTGTAGTATGATATAAAAAGTCTAGTGGCAGATTTTTAAAAAGTTACACTGCGAAACAAAAAAATTTTTCTCTACCATAGAAATAAAAGTATGTGGACTAAATGGATTTTGATGCCCTTAATTCAAATCTGTTTTCCGTTTTTCTCTAGTACGTAAGGATTTTCTTTTAAAGGCGTGGCATACTTCACCCCCTAAATCGTTGGGTTGCCTTATATATTTTGCCATAACTTGAAAACGTGTTCTCCGATTTTAATAGCAGGAGGATCAGAAGATGCACCGGAAAATTTTGAATTTTCATATAAAAAATGGATTTTTGGTCAAGAATATAAATGATCACTGATTTTGCTTATTTTCTTAAAAAACCCATAAATAACGGAGTTATGGAGGTTTAAAGTTTTTTTTGAATTTTCATATAAAAAATGGATTTTTGGTCAAGAATATAAATGATCGCAGATTTTGCTTATTTTCTTAAAAAACCCATAAATAACGGAGTTATGGAGGTTTAAAGTTTTTTTTGAATTTTCATATAAAAAATGGATTTTTGGTCAAGAATATAAATGATCACAGATTTTGCTTATTTTCTTAAAAAACCCATAAATAACGGAGTTATGGAGGTTTAAAGTTTTTTTTGAATTTTCATATAAAAAATGGATTTTTGGTCAAAAATATAAATGATCACAGATTTTGCTTATTTTCTTAAAAAAAACCCATAAATAACGGAGTTATGGAGGTTTAAAGTTTTTTTTGAATTTTCATATAAAAAATGGATTTTTGGTCAAGAATATAAATGATCACAGATTTTGCTTATTTTCTTAAAAAACCCATAAATAACGGAGTTATGGAGGTTTAAAGTTTTTTTTGAATTTTCATATAAAAAATGGATTTTTGGTCAAAAATATAAATGATCACAGATTTTGCTTATTTTCTTAAAAAACCCATAAATAACGGAGTTATGGAGGTTTAAAGTTTTTTTTGAATTTTCATATAAAAAATGGATTTTTGGTCAAAAATATAAATGATCACAGATTTTGCTTATTTTCTTAAAAAAACCCATAAATAACGGAGTTATGGAGGTTTAAAGTTTTTTTTGAATTTTCATATAAAAAATGGATTTTTGGTCAAGAATATAAATGATCACAGATTTTGCTTATTTTCTTAAAAAACCCATAAATAACGGAGTTATGGAGGTTTAAAGTTTTTTTTGAATTTTCATATAAAAAATGGATTTTTGGTCAAAAATATAAATGATCACAGATTTTGCTTATTTTCTTAAAAAACCCATAAATAACGGAGTTATGGAGGTTTAAAGTTTTTTTTTGAATTTTCATATAGAAAATGGATTTTTGGTCAAGAATATAAATGATCACAGATTTTGCTTATTTTCTTAAAAAACCCATAAATAACGGAGTTATGGAGGTTTAAAGTTTTTTTTGAATTTTCATATAAAAAATGGATTTTTGGTCAAAAATATAAATGATCACAGATTTTGCTTATTTTCTTAAAAAAAACCCATAAATAACGGAGTTATGGAGGTTTAAAGTTTTTTTTGAATTTTCATATAAAAAATGGATTTTTGGTCAAGAATATAAATGATCACAGATTTTGCTTATTTTCTTAAAAAACCCATAAATAACGGAGTTATGGAGGTTTAAAGTTTTTTTTGAATTTTCATATAAAAAATGGATTTTTGGTCAAAAATATAAATGATCACAGATTTTGCTTATTTTCTTAAAAAAACCCATAAATAACGGAGTTATGGAGGTTTAAAGTTTTTTTTGAATTTTCATATAAAAAATGGATTTTTGGTCAGAAATATAAATGATCACAGATTTTGCTTATTTTCTTAAAAAACCCATAAATAACGGAGTTGTGGAGGTTTAAAGTTTTTTTTTGAATTTTCATATAAAAAATGGATTTTTGGTCAAAAATATAAATGATCACAGATTTTGCTTATTTTCTTAAAAAACCCACAAATAACGGAGTTATGGAGGTTTATTTCATTTATATTTTTGGTCAAAAATATAAATGATCACAGATTTTGCTTATTTTCCCATAAAACCCATAAATAACGGAGTTATGGAGGTTTAAAGTTTTTTTTTGAATTTTCATATAAAAAATGGATTTTTGGTCAAAAATATAAATGATCACAGATTTTACTTATTTTCTTAAAAAAACCCATAAATAACGGAGTTATGGAGGTTTAAAGCTTTTTTTGAATTTTCATATAAAAAATGGATTTTTGGTCAAAAATATAAATGATCACAGATTTTGCTTATTTTCTTAAAAAACCCATAAATAACGGAGTTATGGAGGTTTAAAGTTTTTTTTTGAATTTTCATATAAAAAATGGATTTTTGGTCAAAAATATAAATGATCACAGATTTTGCTTATTTTCTTAAAAAACCCATAAATAACAGAGTTATGGAGGTTTAAAGTTTTTTTTGAATTTTCATATAAAAAATGGATTTTTGGTCAAAAATATAAATGATCACAGATTTTGCTTATTTTCTTAAAAAACCCACAAATAACGGAGTTATGGAGGTTTATTTCATTTATATTTTTGGTCAAAAATATAAATGATCACAGATTTTGCTTATTTTTCCATAAAACCCATAAATAACGGAGTTATGGAGGTTTAAAGTTTTTTTTGAATTTTCATATAAAAAATGGATTTTTGGTCAAAAATATAAATGATCACAGATTTTGCTTATTTTCTTAAAAAACCCATAAATAACGGAGTTATGGAGGTTTAAAGCCTTTTTTGAATTTTCATATAAAAAATGGATTTTTGGTCAAAAATATAAATGATCACAGATTTTGCTTATTTTCTTAAAAAAAACCCATAAATAACGGAGTTATGGAGGTTTAAAGTTTTTTTTTGAATTTTCATATAAAAAATGGATTTTTGGTCAAAAATATAAAATATCACAGATTTTGCTTATTTGCTTAAAAAACCCATAAATAACGGAGTTATGGAGGTTTTAAGTTTTTTTTTTTTGAATTTTCATATAAAAAATGGATTTTTGGTCAAAAATATAAATGATCACAGATTTTGCTTATTTTCTTAAAAAACCCATAAATAACGGAGTTATGGAGGTTTAAAGTTTTTTTTGAATTTTCATATAAAAAATGGATTTTTGGTCAAAAATATAAATGATCACAGATTTTGCTTATTTTCTTAAAAAACCCATAAATAACGGAGTTATGGAGGTTTAAAGTTTTTTTTTAATTTTCATATAAAAAATGGATTTTTGGTCAGAAATATAAATGATCACAGATTTTGCTTATTTTCTAAAAAACCCATAAATAACGGAGTTGTGGAGGTTTAAAGTTTTTTTTGAATTTTCATATAAAAAATGGATTTTTGGTCAAAAATATAAATGAACACAGATTTTGCTTATTTTCTTAAAAAACCCATAAATAACAGAGTTATGGAGGTGTAAAGTTTTTTTTGAATTTTCATATAAAAAATGGATTTTTGGTCAAAAATATAAATGATCACAGATTTTGCTTATTTTCTTAAAAACCCCATAAATAACGGAGTTATGGAGGTTTAAAGTTTTTTTTGAATTTTCATATAAAAAATGGATTTTTGGTCAAGAATATAAATGATCACAGATTTTGCTTATTTTCTTAAAAAACCCATAAATAACGGAGTTATGGAGGTTTAAAGTTTTTTTTGAATTTTCATATAAAAATGGATTTTTGGTCAAAAATATAAATGATCACAGATTTTGCTTATTTTCTTAAAAAACCCATAAATAACGGAGTTATGGAGGTTTAAAGTTTTTTTTTGAATTTTCATATAAAAAATGGATTTTTGGTCAAAAATATAAATGATCACAGATTTTGCTTATTTTCTTAAAAAACACATAAATAACGGAGTTATGGAGGATTAAAGTTTTTTTTTTGAATTTTCATATAAAAAATGGATTTTTGGTCAAAAATATAAATGATCACAGATTTTGCTTATTTTCTTAAAAAACCCATAAATAACGGAGTTATGGAGGTTTAAAGTTTTTTTTGAATTTTCATATAAAAAATGGATTTTTGGTCAAAAATATAAATGATCACAGATTTTGCTTATTTTCTTAAAAAACCCATAAATAACGAGGTTATGGAGGTTTAAAGTTTTTTTTTGAATTTTCATATAAAAAAATGGATTTTTGGTCAAAAATATAAATGATCACAGATTTTGCTTATTTTCTTAAAAAACACATAAATAACGGAGTTATGGAGGATTAAAGTTTTTTTTTTGAATTTTCATATAAAAAATGGATTTTTGGTCAAAAATATAAATGATCACAGATTTTGCTTATTTTCTTAAAAAACCCATAAATAACGGAGTTATGGAGGTTTAAAGTTTTTTTTGAATTTTCATATAAAAAATGGATTTTTGGTCAAAAATATAAATGATCACAGATTTTGCTTATTTTCTTAAAAAACCCATAAATAACAGAGTTGTGGAGGTTTAAAGTTTTTTTTTGAATTTTCATATAAAAAATTGATTTTTGGTCAAAAATATAAAAGATCACAGATTTTGCTTATTTTCTTAAAAAAACCATAAATGACGGAGTTATGGAGGTTTAAAGTTTTTTTTGAATTTTCATATAAAAAATGGATTTTTGTTCAAAAATATAAATGATCACATATTTTGCTTATTTTCTTAAAAAACCCACAAATAACGGAGTTATGGAGGTTTATTTCATTTATATTTTTGGTCAAAAATATAAATGATCACAGATTTTGCTTATTTTTCCATAAAACCCATAAATAACGGAGTTATGGAGGTTTAAAGTTTTTTTTTGAATTTTCATATAAAAAATGGATTTTTGGTCAAAAATATAAATGATCACAGATTTTGCTTATTTTCTTAAAAAACCCATAAATAACGGAGTTATGGAGGTTTAAAGCTTTTTTTGAATTTTCATATAAAAAATGGATTTTTGGTCAAAAATATAAATGATCACAGATTTTGCTTATTTTCTTAAAAAACCCATAAATAACGGAGTTATGGAGGTTTAAAGTTTTTTTTTGAATTTTCATATAAAAAATGGATTTTTGGTCAAAAATATAAATGATCACAGATTTTGCTTATTTTCTTAAAAAACCCATAAATAACAGAGTTATGGAGGTTTAAAGTTTTTTTTGAATTTTCATATAAAAAATGGATTTTTGGTCAAAAATATAAATGATCACAGATTTTGCTTATTTTCTTAAAAAACCCACAAATAACGGAGTTATGGAGGTTTATTTCATTTATATTTTTGGTCAAAAATATAAATGATCACAGATTTTGCTTATTTTCCCATAAAACCCATAAATAACGGAGTTATGGAGGTTTAAAGTTTTTTTTGAATTTTCATATAAAAAATGGATTTTTGGTCAAAAATATAAATGATCACAGATTTTGCTTATTTTCTTAAAAAACCCATAAATAACGGAGTTATGGAGGTTTAAAGCCTTTTTTGAATTTTCATATAAAAAATGGATTTTTGGTCAAAAATATAAATGATCACAGATTTTGCTTATTTGCTTAAAAAACCCATAAATAACGGAGTTATGGAGGTTTTAAGTTTTTTTTTTTGAATTTTCATATAAAAAATGGATTTTTGGTCAAAAATATAAATGATCACAGATTATGCTTATTTTCTTAAAAAACCCATAAATAACGGAGTTATGGAGGTTTAAAGTTTTTTTTGAATTTTCATATAAAAAATGGATTTTTGGTCAAAAATATAAATGATCACAGATTTTGCTTATTTTCTTAAAAAACCCATAAATAACGGAGTTATGGAGGTTTAAAGTTTTTTTTGAATTTTCATATAAAAAATGGATTTTTGGTCAGAAATATAAATGATCACAGATTTTGCTTATTTTCTTAAAAAACCCATAAATAACGGAGTTGTGGAGGTTTAAAGTTTTTTTTTGAATTTTCATATAAAAAATGGATTTTTGGTCAAAAATATAAATGAACACAGATTTTGCTTATTTTCTTAAAAAACCCATAAATAACAGAGTTATGGAGGTGTAAAGTTTTTTTTGAATTTTCATATAAAAAATGGATTTTTGGTCAAAAATATAAATGATCACAGATTTTGCTTATTTTCTTAAAAACCCCATAAATAACGGAGTTATGGAGGTTTAAAGTTTTTTTTGAATTTTCATATAAAAAATGGATTTTTGGTCAAGAATATAAATGATCACAGATTTTGCTTATTTTCTTAAAAAACCCATAAATAACGGAATTATGGAGGTTTAAAGTTTTTTTTGAATTTTCATATAAAAAGTGGATTTTTGGTCAAAAATATAAATGATCACAGATTTTGCTTATTTTCTTAAAAAACCCATAAATAACAGAGTTGTGGAGGTTTAAAGTTTTTTTTTGAATTTTCATATAAAAAATGGATTTTTGGTCAAAAATATAAATGATCACAGATTTTGCTTATTTTCCCATAAAACCCATAAATAACGGAGTTATGGAGGTTTAAAGTTTTTTTTGAATTTTCATATAAAAAATGGATTTTTGGTCAAAAATATAAATGATCACAGATTTTGCTTATTTTCTTAAAAAACCCATAAATAACGGAGTTATGGAGGTTTAAAGCTTTTTTTGAATTTTCATATAAAAAATGGATTTTTGGTCAAAAATATAAATGATCACAGATTTTGCTTATTTTCTTAAAAAACCCATAAATAACGGAGTTATGGAGGTTTAAAGTTTTTTTTTAATTTTCATATAAAAAATGGATTTTTGGTCAAAAATATAAATGATCACAGATTTTGCTTATTTTCTTAAAAAACCCATAAATAACGGAGTTATGGAGGTTTAAAGTTTTTTTTGAATTTTCATATAAAAAATGGATTTTTGGTCAAGAATATAAATGATCACAGATTTTGCTTATTTTCTTAAAAAACCCATAAATAACGGAGTTATGGAGGTTTAAAGTTTTTTTTGAATTTTCATATAAAAAATGGATTTTTGGTCAAAAATATAAATGATCACAGATTTTGCTTATTTTCTTAAAAAAACCATAAATAACGGAGTTATGGAGGTTTAAAGTTTTTTTTTGAATTTTCATATAAAAAATGGATTTTTGGTCAAAAATATAAATGATCACAGATTTTGCTTATTTTCTTAAAAAACACATAAATGACGGAGTTATGGAGGTTTAAAGTTTTTTTTTTTGAATTTTCATATAAAAAATGGATTTTTGGTCAAAAATATAAATGATCACAGATTTTGCTTATTTTCTTAAAAAACCCATAAATAACGGAGTTATGGAGGTTTAAAGTTTTTTTTTGAATTTTCATATAAAAAATGGATTTTTGGTCAAAAATATAAATGATCACAGATTTTGCTTATTTTCTTAAAAAAAACCATAAATGACGGAGTTATGGAGGTTTAAAGTTTTTTTTGAATTTTCATATAAAAAATGGATTTTTGTTCAAAAATATAAATGATCACAGATTTTGCTTATTTTCTTAAAAAACCCACAAATAACGGAGTTATGGAGGTTTATTTCATTTATATTTTTGGTCAAAAATATAAATGATCACAGATTTTGCTTATTTTTCCATAAAACCCATAAATAACGGAGTTATGGAGGTTTAAAGTTTTTTTTGAATTTTCATATAAAAAATGGATTTTTGGTCAAAAATATAAATGATCACAGATTTTGCTTATTTTCTTAAAAAACCCATAAATAACGGAGTTATGGAGGTTTAAAGCTTTTTTTGAATTTTCATATAAAAAATGGATTTTTGGTCAAAAATATAAATGATCACAGATTTTGCTTATTTTCTTAAAAAACCCATAAATAACGGAGTTATGGAGGTTTAAAGTTTTTTTTTGAATTTTCATATAAAAAATGGATTTTTGGTCAAAAATATAAATGATCACAGATTTTGCTTATTTTCTTAAAAAACCCATAAATAACAGAGTTATGGAGGTTTAAAGTTTTTTTTGAATTTTCATATAAAAAATGGATTTTTGGTCAAAAATATAAATGATCACAGATTTTGCTTATTTTCTTAAAAAACCCACAAATAACGGAGTTATGGAGGTTTATTTCATTTATATTTTTGGTCAAAAATATAAATGATCACAGATTTTGCTTATTTTCCCATAAAACCCATAAATAACGGAGTTATGGAGGTTTAAAGTTTTTTTTGAATTTTCATATAAAAAATGGTCAAAAATATAAATGATCACAGATTTTGCTTATTTTCTTAAAAAACCCATAAATAACGGAGTTATGGAGGTTTAAAGCCTTTTTTGAATTTTCATATAAAAAATGGATTTTTGGTCAAAAATATAAATGATCACAGATTTTGCTTATTTTCTTAAAAAAACCCATAAATAACGGAGTTATGGAGGTTTAAAGTTTTTTTTTGAATTTTCATATAAAAAATGGATTTTTGGTCAAAAATATAAAATATCACAGATTTTGCTTATTTGCTTAAAAAACCCATAAATAACGGAGTTATGGAGGTTTTAAGTTTTTTTTTTTGAATTTTCATATAAAAAATGGATTTTTGGTCAAAAATATAAATGATCACAGATTATGCTTATTTTCTTAAAAAACCCATAAATAACGGAGTTATGGAGGTTTAAAGTTTTTTTTGAATTTTCATATAAAAAATGGATTTTTGGTCAAAAATATAAATGATCACAGATTTTGCTTATTTTCTTAAAAAACCCATAAATAACGGAGTTATGGAGGTTTAAAGTTTTTTTTGAATTTTCATATAAAAAATGGATTTTTGGTCAGAAATATAAATGATCACAGATTTTGCTTATTTTCTTAAAAAACCCATAAATAACGGAGTTGTGGAGGTTTAAAGTTTTTTTTTGAATTTTCATATAAAAAATGGATTTTTGGTCAAAAATATAAATGAACACAGATTTTGCTTATTTTCTTAAAAAACCCATAAATAACAGAGTTATGGAGGTGTAAAGTTTTTTTTGAATTTTCATATAAAAAATGGATTTTTGGTCAAAAATATAAATGATCACAGATTTTGCTTATTTTCTTAAAAACCCCATAAATAACGGAGTTATGGAGGTTTAAAGTTTTTTTTGAATTTTCATATAAAAAATGGATTTTTGGTCAAGAATATAAATGATCACAGATTTTGCTTATTTTCTTAAAAAACCCATAAATAACGGAGTTATGGAGGTTTAAAGTTTTTTTTGAATTTTCATATAAAAAATGGATTTTTGGTCAAAAATATAAATGATCACAGATTTTGCTTATTTTCTTAAAAAACCCATAAATAACGGAGTTATGGAGGTTTAAAGTTTTTTTTTGAATTTTCATATAAAAAATGGATTTTTGGTCAAAAATATAAATGATCACAGATTTTGCTTATTTTCTTAAAAAACCCATAAATAACGAGGTTATGGAGGTTTAAAGTTTTTTTTTGAATTTTCATATAAAAAAATGGATTTTTGGTCAAAAATATAAATGATCACAGATTTTGCTTATTTTCTTAAAAAACACATAAATAACGGAGTTATGGGGGTTTAAAGTTTTTTTTTTGAATTTTCATATAAAAAATGGATTTTTGGTCAAAAATATAAATGATCACAGATTTTGCTTATTTTCTTAAAAAACCCATAAATAACGGAGTTATGGAGGTTTAAAGTTTTTTTTGAATTTTCATATAAAAAATGGATTTTTGGTCAAAAATATAAATGATCACAGATTTTGCTTATTTTCTTAAAAAACCCATAAATAACAGAGTTGTGGAGGTTTAAAGTTTTTTTTTGAATTTTCATATAAAAAATGGATTTTTGGTCAAAAATATAAATGATCACAGATTTTGCTTATTTTCTTAAAAAAACCATAAATGACGGAGTTATGGAGGTTTAAAGTTTTTTTTGAATTTTCATATAAAAAATGGATTTTTGTTCAAAAATATAAATGATCACAGATTTTGCTTATTTTTTTAAAAAACCCACAAATAACGGAGTTATGGAGGTTTATTTCATTTATATTTTTGGTCAAAAATATAAATGATCACAGATTTTGCTTATTTTTCCATAAAACCCATAAATAACGGAGTTATGGAGGTTTAAAGTTTTTTTTGAATTTTCATATAAAAAATGGATTTTTGGTCAAAAATATAAATGATCACAGATTTTGCTTATTTTCTTAAAAAACCCATAAATAACAGAGTTATGGAGGTTTAAAGTTTTTTTTGAATTTTCATATAAAAAATGGATTTTTGGTCAAAAATATAAATGATCACAGATTTTGCTTATTTTCTTAAAAAACCCACAAATAACGGAGTTATGGAGGTTTATTTCATTTATATTTTTGGTCAAAAATATAAATGATCACAGATTTTGCTTATTTTCCCATAAAACCCATAAATAACGGAGTTATGGAGGTTTAAAGTTTTTTTTGAATTTTCATATAAAAAATGGATTTTTGGTCAAAAATATAAATGATCACAGATTTTGCTTATTTTCTTAAAAAACCCATAAATAACGGAGTTATGGAGGTTTAAAGCCTTTTTTGAATTTTCATATAAAAAATGGATTTTTGGTCAAAAATATAAATGATCACAGATATTGCTTATTTTCTTAAAAAAAAACCCATAAATAACGGAGTTATGGAGGTTTAAAGTTTTTTTTTGAATTTTCATATAAAAAATGGATTTTTGGTCAAAAATATAAAATATCACAGATTTTGCTTATTTGCTTAAAAAACCCATAAATAACGGAGTTATGGAGGTTTTAAGTTTTTTTTTTTGAATTTTCATATAAAAAATGGATTTTTGGTCAAAAATATAAATGATCACAGATTATGCTTATTTTCTTAAAAAACCCATAAATAACGGAGTTATGGAGGTTTAAAGTTTTTTTTGAATTTTCATATAAAAAATGGATTTTTGGTCAAAAATATAAATGATCACAGATTTTGCTTATTTTCTTAAAAACCCCATAAATAACGGAGTTATGGAGGTTTAAAGTTTTTTTTGAATTTTGATATAAAAAATGGATTTTTGGTCAGAAATATAAATGATCACAGATTTTGCTTATTTTCTTAAAAAACCCATAAATAACGGAGTTGTGGAGGTTTAAAGTTTTTTTTTGAATTTTCATATAAAAAATGGATTTTTGGTCAAAAATATAAATGAACACAGATTTTGCTTATTTTCTTAAAAAACCCATAAATAACAGAGTTATGGAGGTGTAAAGTTTTTTTTGAATTTTCATATAAAAAATGGATTTTTGGTCAAAAATATAAATGATCACAGATTTTGCTTATTTTCTTAAAAAACCCATAAATAACGGAGTTGTGGAGGTTTAAAGTTTTTTTTTTGAATTTTCATATAAAAAATGGATTTTTGGTCAAAAATATAAATGAACACAGATTTTGCTTATTTTCTTAAAAAACCCATAAATAACGGAGTTGTGGAGGTTTAAAGTTTTTTTTTGAATTTTCATATAAAAAATGGATTTTTGGTCAAAAATATAAATGAACACAGATTTTGCTTATTTTCTTAAAAAACCCATAAATAACAGAGTTATGGAGGTTTAAAGTTTTTTTTGAATTTTCATATAAAAAATGGATTTTTGGTCAAAAATATAAATGATCACAGATTTTGCTTATTTTCTTAAAAACCCCATAAATAACGGAGTTATGGAGGTTTAAAGTTTTTTTTGAATTTTCATATAAAAAATGGATTTTTGGTCAAAAATATAAATGATCACAGATTTTGCTTATTTTCTTAAAAAACCCATAAATAACGGAGTTATGGAGGTTTAAAGCTTTTTTTTGAATTTTCATATAAAAAATGGATTTTTGGTCAAAAATATAAATGATCACAGATTTTGCTTATTTTCTTAAAAAACCCATAAATAACGGAGTTATGGAGGTTTAAAGTTTTTTTTTAATTTTCATATAAAAAATGGATTTTTGGTCAAAAATATAAATGATCACAGATTTTGCTTATTTTCTTAAAAAACCCATAAATAACAGAGTTATGGAGGTTTAAAGTTTTTTTTGAATTTTCATATAAAAAATGGATTTTTGGTCAAAAATATAAATGATCACAGATTTTGCTTATTTTCCCATAAAACCCATAAATAACGGAGTTATGGAGGTTTAAAGTTTTTTTTGAATTTTCATATAAAAAATGGATTTTTGGTCAAAAATATAAATGATCACAGATTTTGCTTATTTTCTTAAAAAACCCATAAATAACGGAGTTATGGAGGTTTAAAGCTTTTTTTGAATTTTCATATAAAAAATGGATTTTTGGTCAAAAATATAAATGATCACAGATTTTGCTTATTTTCTTAAAAAACCCATAAATAACGGAGTTATGGAGGTTTAAAGTTTTTTTTAATTTTCATATAAAAAATGGATTTTTGGTCAAAAATATAAATGATCACAGATTTTGCTTATTTTCTTAAAAAACCCACACATAACGGAGTTATGGAGGTTTATTTCATTTATATTTTTGGTCAAAAATATAAATGATCACAGATTTTGCTTATTTTCCCATAAAACCCATAAATAACGGAGTTATGGAGGTTTAAAGTTTTTTTTTTGCATTTTCATATAAAAAATGGATTTTTGGTCAAAAATATAAATGATCACAGATTTTGCTTATTTTCTTAAAAAACCCATAAATAACGGAGTTATGGAGGTTTAAAGTTTTTTTTGAATTTTCATATAAAAAATGGATTTTTGGTCAAAAATATAAATGATCACAGATTTTGCTTATTTTCTTAAAAAACCCATAAATAACAGAGTTATGGAGGTTTAAAGTTTTTTTTGAATTTTCATATAAAAAATGGATAAATGATCACAGATTTTGCTTATTTTCCCATAAAACCCATAAATAACGGAGTTATGGAGGTTTAAAGCTTTTTTTGAATTTTCATATAAAAAATGGATTTTTGGTCAAAAATATAAATGATCACAGATTTTGCTTATTTTCTTAAAAAACCCATAAATAACGGAGTTATGGAGGTTTAAAGTTTTTTTTTTAATTTTCATATAAAAAATGGATTTTTGGTCAAAAATATAAATGATCACAGATTTTGCTTATTTTCTTAAAAAACCCACAAATAACGGAGTTATGGAGGTTTATTTCATTTATATTTTTGGTCAAAAATATAAATGATCACAGATTTTGCTTATTTTCTTAAAAAACCCATAAATAACGGAGTTATGGAGGTTTAAAGTTTTTTTTGAATTTTCATATAAAAAATGGATTTTTGGTCAAAAATATAAATGATCACAGATTTTGCTTATTTTCTTAAAAAACCCATAAATAACAGAGTTATGGAGGTTTAAAGTTTTTTTTGAATTTTCATATAAAAAATGGATAAATGATCACAGATTTTGCTTATTTTCCCATAAAACCCATAAATAACGGAGTTATGGAGGTTTAAAGCTTTTTTTGAATTTTCATATAAAAAATGGATTTTTGGTCAAAAATATAAATGATCACAGATTTTGCTTATTTTCTTAAAAAACCCATAAATAACGGAGTTATGGAGGTTTAAAGTTTTTTTTTTAATTTTCATATAAAAAATGGATTTTTAGTCAAAAATATAAATGATCACAGATTTTGCTTATTTTCTTAAAAAACCCATAAATAACAGAGTTATGGAGGTTTAAAGTTTTTTTTTCATATAAAAAATGGATTTTTGGTCAAAAATATAAATGATCACAGATTTTGCTTATTTTCTTAAAAAACCCACAAATAACGGAGTTATGGAGGTTTATTTCATTTATATTTTTGGTCAAAAATATAAATGATCACAGATTTTGCTTATTTTTCCATAAAACCCATAAATAACGGAGTTATGGAGGTTTAAAGTTTTTTTTTTAATTTTCATATAAAAAATGGATTTTCGGTCAAAAATATAAATGATCACAGATTTTGCTTATTTTCCCATAAAACCCATAAATAACGGAGTTATGGAGGTTTAAAGTTTTTTTTGAATTTTCATATAAAAAATGGATTTTTGGTCAAAAATATAAATGATCACAGATTTTGCTTATTTTCTTAAAAAACCCAGAAATAACGGAGTTATGGAGGTTTAAATTTTTTTTTTGAATTCTCATGAATGGATTTTTGGTCAAAAATATAAATGATCACAGATTTTGCTTATTTTCTTAAAAAAGCCATAAATAACGGAGTTATGGAGGTTTAAAGTTTTTTTTTAATTTTCATATAAAAAATGTATTTTTGGTCAAAAATATAAATGATCACAGATTTTGCTTATTTTCTTAAAAAACCCATAAATAACGGAGTTATGGAGGTTTAAAGTTTTTTTTTTGAATTTTCATATAAAAAATGGATTTTTGGTCAAAAATATAAATGATCACAGATTTTGCTTATTTTCTTAAAAAACCCATAAATAACGGAGTTATGGAGGTTTAAAGTTTTTTTTTTTAATTTTCATATAAAAAATGGATTTTTGGTCAAAAATATAAATGATCACAGATTTTGCTTATTTTCTTAAAAAACCCATAAATAACAGAGTTATGGAGGTTTAAAGTTTTTTTTTCATATAAAAAATGGATTTTTGGTCAAAAATATAAATGATCACAGATTTTGCTTATTTTCTTAAAAAACCCACAAATAACGGAGTTATGGAGGTTTATTTCATTTATATTTTTGGTCAAAAATATAAATGATCACAGATTTTGCTTATTTTTCCATAAAACCCATAAATAACGGAGTTATGGAGGTTTAAAGTTTTTTTTTTAATTTTCATATAAAAAATGGATTTTCGGTCAAAAATATAAATGATCACAGATTTTGCTTATTTTCCCATAAAACCCATAAATAACGGAGTTATGGAGGTTTAAAGTTGTTTTTGAATTTTCATATAAAAAATGGATTTTTGGTCAAAAATATAAATGATCACAGATTTTGCTTATTTTCTTAAAAAACCCATAAATAACGGAGTTTTGTAGGTTTAAAGTTTTTTTTTTTGAATTTTCATATAAAAAATAGATTTTTGGTCAAAAATATTTTCTTAAAAAACCCATAAATAACGGAGTTATGGAGGATTAAAGTTTTTTTTGAATTTTCATATAAAAAAATGGAGTTTTGGTCAAAAATATAAATGATCACAGATTTTGCTTATTTTGTGTATATCGATATTATTTAAATATCGATATATCAAAATATCGATATATCGATATTTTCTGCTTTGCTATATTCAAACAACATTGATGGTCAATCAGAACATGAACTTTATATCTATTCGTCATCTATAACATGAACGAATTAATACCGTTGCTGTGCCAACGATATGCTTATGTCTTGTCCAAATCGATGGCTAGTAAGGACGGGCTGTAAATTATATAAATTAAATTTTAAGGGCCGATGTTGAATGTGAACCACAGCTATACGTCAAGTTTTTTCTGCATTTAATTTGACATTTCTCAATTTCAGACTAACTCAGAATATTGGCAACAGTGGATGATCAATTTTCGAAGAAAATCTTCAGTCATCATTTTTACCTCAGTGGAATTCTCAGTAAGCAGAATTGCCGCATTTGGGCGAATGATAATCCAAGAGTGATTGTCGAAAAACCAATGCACCCACAAAGAGTAACTTTTTAGTGCGGTTTATGGGCTGTTTATCAGGCCGTATTTTTTTCCAAAATGAGGCCGGTCAGGCAGTTACTGTGAATGGTGTTCGCTATCGTGAGATGATAACGAACTTTTTATGGCCCGAATTGGAAAATATGGATGTGGACGATATGTGGTTTTAGGAGGACGGTGCCACTTGCCACACAGCTAACGAAACAATGGCTCTTTTGCGCGACAAATTCAATGGCTGTGTTATCTCACGTGGTTGCGATATCAGTTGACCGCCAAGATCATGTGATTTGACACCGTTGGACTTCTTTCTTTGGGGTTATTTGAAAGAAAAGGTGTACGTCGATAAGCCAGCAACAATTCAAGAGCTAAGAGCTAATGAGATAACTCGGCACATTAACGACATAGAACCTCAACTATGCCTCAGCGTCATCGAAAATCTGCAATATCGGATGGAGGTGTGCCCCCATTCGTTTTGTGCTTTATATAATAACATTAAACTGCGCTCTATTGACCAAAAGTTTTACTACTAACTACGTTATTTGTAGAACATTTACAGCTTAATTTCTCATAACTTTCTTTTTTGCACTTGATCTTTAACCCCTTTAATTATAATGAAAAATTTCAGACTTTTTTTAGTTCTACTTACTGCTACCAAATTTCAATTTTTCTTGTTTTTGAAAACTACAGCAATAAAGTTTATTTAAATAAAATAAAATATTTAAGGTGAAAATTAATGCACTGCCACTAAATTTGAATAGCCGAACATAATTCATTTATAAAATATTAGTTTTCATAATTTATAAATAACATGTCTTGGCAGACATACGATTATAAGCAATTGTGAAATAAGCTTAAGTTCGAGATACTTATCACAACGATATTATATGCATAATAATTAAAATTGGCACAGAGGGTTAAACTAATCAAAATAAGAAGAAGAAGAATAAAAAAGCACATAAAAGTAGGGTCATCATTTCTTCTCACCACAACAAAGAAGGAAGGGCAAAAAACTAAAGATGTTGTTTATCATTTTACCCTGCACTTAAGGCCAGTTTGAATAAAAAAAAAGAAAAAATAAAGACACTAAACTTGGCGCACTAGACTTGTTTGTACGTGAGTGAGCAAGAGTGTGCAATTTTGTACAAACAACAACGATTATGCTAATTGCTGGTCATTGTAAAGAACTCATCAAAAATTGCAACATACGAGAATAAATAATGAAAAAGTATGTAACACAAAATATAAACAAGGGGGGGGATCCTTTAGTAAATTTTACACGACACGCGCATTGACCCA
Organism: Phasia obesa; assembly: GCA_949628195.1. Lineage (NCBI taxonomy): Eukaryota > Metazoa > Arthropoda > Insecta > Diptera > Tachinidae > Phasia > Phasia obesa. Next base: position 204,836,019 of record OX451215.1, read on the forward strand.
AAAAATAGAAACACTTGCAAAAACTACAAATGCCCTTTAAATATTCAAATTCAACGTAATTTTTTATTTTGTATTTTTTTTTTGTTAATTAAATATGTTAATAATTTTGGAATGTTTTATGAGCTGTGCAGCCTTATAATACAAGCACCATTAGTAAATGTCAATTTGAATAGAAAAACCATAAAATTAGTGTTCAAAAACTATAGGAAAATTAAATAATTTAGGTTAACAACACACTCTCATCTCAAGGCAAGGTGCAATATTTCTTTTTTCTACGTAAGGTCGAGTATATGTTTTACAAGTTTTCTCTGCTGCATTAAAAACAACAAAAAAAAAGATGCCAATTTATAACATGCAATATTTTGAATATGTACTTTGTTTGTGGTGTTCTTATGATTGGTCTGTTTCGAAAAAAATTATAGTTTCCTTTAGCCGAAATACAGTGAAACATAGAGTACACAGAGAAAACAGATTTGTTATGACAACCGAATCTGTTACCGTTCGATATTAGACACATCTATAGTGGGTTTTTTAAGGGCGGTTTACCTGATAATACAAGTCTTACGACATGTCAAGATTTTTTTTTTTAAGAGCACGAATGGTGTCGTCTAAGCATAATACGTGACAGTCGTATGTATGGCTCTTTTTACCTTGTATGGCGGTTTACCTGATAATACAAGTCATACGACATGTCAAGACCTTTTTTTTCAAGAGCACGAATGGTATCGTCTAAGCATAATACGTGACAGTCGTATATATGGCTCTCTTTATTTTTTTTTTTTTCTTTTAATTTTTCAGAAAACTATCGAACTTTATCATTCACCGTCAGATTACACTTAACATGATAAACATTCAGGCATGTGATGGAAATCGATTTTGAAAACGAATCGATTTTAAAGCGAAAATGCTTGTGATGAACTTCGTTTTTAACCGACATCAAAAAAAAGGAGGTTATCAATTCGTCTGAATGTTGCTTTTTTATGTTTGTGCGTGCAGAATGTATGAACCGATTTTAAATTTGTTTTCTTTATTAGAAAGGGTATGCTTACAGATTGATCCCATTTTAAAAGAAGTTTAGAATTTTAAAAATTAAAGGGTGGCCCCATACAACATACATGTGTTGTACGTATATTATTTACGTGTAAAAAAATTTAAAAAAAAACTGCATATCACTATAGATGCCAAAAACAGAAATTAATAAAAAAAAAAATAAACTTAAAAATTAAAGGGTGTCCCCATATGTGACGTCAATTTAAATATATGGCCCTATCTTTTTCCAATATTTATAATTAGAAATACAAGGGTGTCCCAATAGTTGAAGTAATTTGATGTATATGGCAAAACTTGTGAACCGTAACAGAGAGACGATTAAAATTTACAAAGAACCTGTCCGCTATAACATCAACTACAAAATATAATATAATAAAATATAATATTGGCTCAAAAATAGTTCTCAAAATAGATCGAAATTCAGCACACCCTTTGAAAACGATCGTTTTCCATCACATACCTGATGAAAACAAACATCAGATAGTAGACTGCCTACGTTAATGTTATTTGTTATAATAACTGTTTTATAACATGACACTGTTGTTGTTATATTTTAGTTTGGCAGTTTTATTTTCAAACAGCGCCATCTGTTGATCAACCTACTACTACTACTCTCTGCTAGGTAATAAACCCCCATCTACATTAGTCTTTAACATATCAAAAGTCTAAATTCATATAAAAAACCAGTGTTAAAATAATGTTTTTTATATAAAGTTTGACTTTTGTTAAGACATGTTAATATCTAATGGAGACAGGAGTAAGCATTCAAACAACATTGCTAGAAAACAGAAAATTATTTTTAAAGAGAAAATAACATAAACACGTATTCGCCACCTAATAACATGCATAAATTAATTCAGTTGCCCTGCCGGCATCATGTTTATGTTTTGTTGAAATTGATGGCTAGTAAAGACAGGGTCTCAGATCAGTGATGCATTTTTATAAGTGATGACAACATTTCAAATCGCGTCAAAATGAGCTAAAACCAGCTAGATATAGAAAAAAACCGCAGCTTGCATCAATCACTCATCAAAACAGCTGTGAGAATTATCGTTATCGATAACTATGGTTTGACAGCTGAGAATTAGTGCTGACAATTTCTATTACTTTTAATTGGTCGATACTACTCAATACCTATCATATGGGAACTCAATACTTTTGTTTACAGAGTTTTAATCTCTTAGTCATTTAACTTTCTACTCAATTTTTCTATATTTACTTTTGAGTATTGAGTACTCAAAAAAGTAACAAATACTCGATAATCGGTATCCACTACTTAATACTTTGCAAGGACTGTGTTGACATTTCTGTTCCATACGGTTTAGCGATCGGATGAAGTGATCGGATGAAGTGAATTAAATTTTACACCGTTTCCAAAAAAATCAATGCACATGAAAGAATCTTTAGTGACTTGAAAAATGTGTATAGTCCATCGCATATCGCTTCCGAGCCCTTAATACTTATAGTTTGGAACTGTATCATGCCACATTCCAGTAGCATTGGAAATATCTAGATATTATTTTATCACCAAGTTTCTTTCGCCGAAATTATTTATGGAGAGACACCATATTTCCGAAAAGGAAGTCACCTGTACTACTTTTCCTAAAGCAACCACACAGGCGGTCGCTGAGTAAACCTTTGGACTCCACAAACTTTACAATGCGCTGTTCCACTTCGGTTGCCACGAGCATATTGTTTAGTGTTTTCAAAGTTGCTGTACCGTGAGCCTCCAATTTAGCGATATATTTTACGCACAGCAGTCTCTGATTACGTGGCATTTTATGAAGTGACACAGTAAAATACTCACCACTTTTGAATTAGTTATTTACGGGTGAAGCATTTCTTAGTTAAAATTTTCCAATTATGCACTAAATAAATGTCAAAGGAAGACAGCTCAATTCTTAATATTTCATCATTTGACAGCCAATTCTAACCACACATTTAGCCGCCATTTATTTAATCCATGTTTAAATTTTGCTCATGCATTCTTAAAAATTTCTCCCAGCAATCTTTTTTCTGTCTGTAAAAAGCTACTCCTTTTAAAAGTTTTCTATGCAATAATAAAATTTGCAACTTACAAGCCATAATTTGTGTTAGAAGAATAAAACTACCAAGATTTTGTTTCATTAACACAAAAAATACAACATATGTACATGGATACTTACATCTATGCGTATGCATATAATTCAAAAATGAACCAGTCCCGCTTTTCACGTCACTAGTTATTAGTCTATTTACATTTCTTTTCATTTTAATATTCACAAAAATTACCAGTTTTCCAAACTTATGACGTTAAGTGCGAAAACTAAATTTGGGAATTGTGACTTCTTTTACGAAGGCATAGGCCGTGCTGCAGATCCTAGAGAAAGTAAAAAAGCTTCTTTCATAAATGTGAAATAACCTACAAACTTTATTTGAATCCCAAAAAAAATTAAAATATTATTTCTGTGAACATGTTATAACTTGCCAAAGTAACTGCACGCATTACCATCTACTTATGGTAACCCTCGTTATAAGGGGTGATCCACTTCAAGGTTCCCTACTTTTTTAAAGAAAAAAACACAGAAAATTCAAATTTAATGGAAAATATTTATTATCATTTGAAAGAACATTCTTTGGCATATATTTTTTTAAGATCGTGTCTATCAAATGTCGACCGTTGCTACGTCGCAGATGGTTCATCCGTTGAGTCCAATTTTTGATGACTCGTTCGAGCATTTCGACTGGTAACTGGCGAATGACACGCGTGATGTTTTCCTCCAAAGCCTGAATCAAAGCGGGTTTGTCCGCATAAACTTTAGACTTTACATATCCCCACATGAAAAAGTCTAACGGTGTGATATCACACTATCTTGGTGGCCAATCGACCGGCCCAAAACGTTAAATTATGTGCTTATCGGAATGTTCTCTCAATAAATCCCTTGATTGATGCGATGTGTGGGAAGTGGCGCCGTCTTGCTGAAACTAAATGTCGAGATCACGAGCTTCAATTTCAGGCATCAAATAGTCGGTTATCATGGCACGATAACGGTCGCCATTGACGGTTACGTACGCACCGGCATCATTTTTAAATAAATATGGACCGATGATTCCACGGGCTCACAAACCATACCAAACCGTTGTTTTTTCTGGATGTAGTGGCAGCTCTTGAATCTCTTCAGGTTGCACTTCGTCCCAAATGCGGCAATTTTGTTTGTTTACATACTCATTGCGCCAGAAACGGGCGTCAGGCGTAAGTCTTTCCATTATGAAATGCCAAACAATACTTAACAAAAATAACATGACAGCATGACACGACTCACAAGTGATCTGTCAAAAAAGGCTATTGAAAAAAGTACCTCGAAATGGATCAACCATAACAAAAATATAAGTGTACATATATTGACCAAACTATTTTTATTGCTTTAAAAAAAATTATTTATTATATATCTTGGCAAATTTTTTTAATAATTTTGCTATTTTAACCGATTTTGGTTAAAATTAATTTCTTGTATTTATAAAAAATAATTTTTAAAATCAAAAAATTATATGTATTAACGGTGAATTCAAACAACTAACAATTTTGGCGTTTTTTCACATCAATTTTGGCCAAATAGATGAAAAATCCGACAGCCCTGTCAATTAGTACCAATCTTTGTTCACAGAAAAAAATATGTGCTCCAATTAATAATTTTAATTTGTTTCAGATACAAATGTAATTAATTTTTTAATTGATTCAATTATTTCCCAATTCAGAAAGAAAAAAAATAATTTGCTAATAAAGCAAATAAATTCTGTGTAATGAAAATCTAACAGTTATTACCGCGCCATTTAATATAGAACTGCACGAATGTGATATACATACATACATACCTATTCGAAACGCCAACAAGAAAAGCCCTTTTGCAAAAAATAATAAAATGTAACTAACCTTTTAGAAACAAAGCATAAATAAATCTTATTATTATTTTTAAGTTTTTTAAACACAACTATTGTTATTTCTTATATTTTTTGTTGCTTTTAAGATGTATTTGAAATATTCCTTGTCTTTATTAAAATCAACAAGTAAAAGTGCTATATTCGGCCGTGCCGAATCTTCTATACCCTTCACCACGGTGATTTTATTTATACAGGCATGTACAGCATTATCCGTATTGTTGACTCTTTACTTAAATAAAGTCGTATGAGAAAAAAATCATTATTCATGAGTTAAAGAAATATAAGACAAATGAAAACAAATTGTTTTATTATGAGATTCGTTCGAAAATAAATTCCGTTTGCTACAATTGTCGCCGTGTTGTCAGCTACTTAATAATATTGAAGCCGACAGCTACATCGTAAACTCTGACATTGTTGTAGAAATACTTATTTTGCTTTTATAAAATTAAAAAACTTTTTCAAAAAATTATAAATATTTCCACCAAAACTTTTTGTTTGTATATGAATTTGTAATTTACAATTTTGTGACATTTTCTTTTGTTGAATAAAATAGAAATTAGCCTAAGTTGCAACAACGGTGGTCGTGTAGCCATGTAGCTTTGTTGACTTCAAAATAATCGTTTTATTTTTGACAGTGTAGTCGGTATTCTGATGATGCCTATGTGTTTAATGCACCTAGGTTTTAAAACAATGATATCATCTATTTAAAAATCAAACGCATTTAAAAAAATCAAACGCATTTAAAAAATATGTTACTCAATATACACACATACATTATATGTATATTCTTAATATTAAATATATGTTATGTTACAGTCATGATTTTCATTTTTAAAGAAATATTGAAATTTTTTTTTTAATTTTTCGAAAATTGTGTGTAAAAATTTTTTTAAAAATATTTTTTTAAAAATTTTTTGTAAAATTTTATTCCAAAATTTTTTGTAAAATTTTATTCGAAAATTTTTTGGAAAATTTTAAAAAATTTTTTTTTGGAATATTTTTCTGTAAAATATTTTTTTGAAAATGCTTTGTAAATTTTTTGTAAATATTTTTGAAAAAAAAATTAAAAATTAAAAAAAAAATTTTTTTTAAATTTTTTTTAAATTTTATTGTTAAATTTAGGACCTTTCTGCAATCTATATTGAGTTAGAATGGTCCGACTAAAGCAAAAAGAAATCCTTACAAAAATAAAAATTTCCTCATATTGACACATGGGGGGTCCTGGGTACCCTGTGGGTCCATTGGTTACCTCTATGTGTATTGCTTTCTATTAAGGTCCCTAATACAAATCAAAGCAGAAAAACCCTACCAATCTAAAAACAAGCAAAAATCGCCCCTCGCAGGGGGTTATTGATACCCCGAGATCTGTATGCACTCCTTGCGATCTACCTGTCGCAGTCTAATATTTATTTGACAAAAAAAGGCAAAACAGAATCATTAAAACCGAAAAAATTTAAAAAAAAAACGTGAAAAAATATAGGTGGGCGTGGTTTTTGGCCCGCAGCCTCCAAAGGAATGATGTTGCTGAATTGCAATACTAAAATTTTCGAAACTATGCCTGACAGATTGGTGTGCTTAAATTTTTTGTATCTCTTTTGGTGCCTTGGCAAATGACATTACAACACTAACACAGACAGATGGACATCGCTTAATCAACTTCTCTATGTACCTATAAGGATCCAGAATATATATGCTTTATGGAATCGGAAATGAATATTGTAGAAATTACACACGGAATGACAAACTTATATATACCCTTTCCACCTGTGGTGAAGGGTATAAAAAGTACGAAAACATACAATGTACGTTTGTAGATACAAACGTATGTATGTAAATATGCAACAAAAAAGTTTAAAATACAACAACAAAATCACTCTTCACTTGATTGTTAACTTTGTTTATAATATTTACCTTTTTCAAATGTCGGCTTCTTGTTGTTTTTGTTAAAACGTTACAATTGCACGCGATTGTTTTGATGAAATTATTCCACTGCAGTTTTCTTGTTCCGACAACATAAACTTAAATAAATTATTACTTTTTTGTAAACATACACACATATCCGTACATGACTTCTTTATTAGGCTCTACACTTTTTTATAATACATAATTCCATTTTTGATAACATTGAGTTTTATTAACAAATAAAATACCCGTTTTTCACTAAATTGGTTAAATTGTAATAAATGTCAACGTTAAAAGCGCACAATTTATAAAGATGCCAGATAATATACATAAGTTTATTCATAGAAAATCGCCAATAGCATATTTATTTGTCCAACTTCTTAATTTGTTGCTTTTCATATAACAAAGCGACACAAAGCTACTTTCTTGAAAGCTGGCATGTTACTGATTGAAAATTATGTACATGTTATATGTTTTGTTCTCTTTATGAGAGCCTCGTAGAGACTATATGTGCTCAAAAACACTCAGGGGACATTCTGTGGGTCATTGTGAGCCATTGTTTCTTAAGGAAATTTTCTTTGATTTTTCATTGAATTTCTTTGTCAATTTTTTCGGCCCCATACAACAATAATATACCTAAATATACATATTTATATAAAAAAGTATTTCTACTATTCGTGTTTTAGAATTGAAATCTTGCAAAACCGCCCTTTATTTTGCAAACTTTATATTATCCAGAATCTCTCTCTATCTCTCTCTGTATGTAAGTATAACGTAGAAAAAATATTAATATTTTGCTCTTAGATATGAATATAGTCGAACCGTTGGTTTTCTAGTTGGTCTGTTTGAAAATACGTATAGTCGACTTGTATGAGATTATATCTCACATGTTTTACATATGAGATTCACATACACTTGTTTTTTGAGAAAATATTGCAAATAGTGAACCAAATAATACATATGTATGTATTTCTAATCGGTAAGTATGTATGCATATACCTATGTTAATTTAATAAGCTTAACGAAAAAGATTATTAAGTTAACATAGGTATTTTCAAACATTTCTCGATAGTCTAAAAATTGGGATAACGCTTTTTAAGAGTGTCAAAACGAAGTTATCATATAAAATATCATATTAAAACAAGTATGATTGCTATTTTCGGCCGTGCCGAATCTTATATGCCCTTCGCAACGGTGATTACCGTTTTACAAATCCAATATTGCCCTACTACTAGAAGGGGGTTCTGGCCGCCTCCACCCCGGCTTCTGTTGGTCCGTGTTGAAATAATTGTTACTAAAACGGACCTAAGTAAAATAAAAAACGACAAAACCTAAGAAAAACGAACTCTATATTAACCACCAACCGACAATGGCCCATCGCTCTCCCCCTGGGCTCCGTAGGAACTTACTGCAATTCAGGTCACCTTAAAATGATCAGACAAGGGAAAAATCCTTTAAAAACAATTTTTCCAATATGGTCTCCGCTGCCAGGGAGCCCATTGACCGGTCTTATTTCCCAGTGGCCACCCAGTGGGTCTATTGGCCATCTCTATGTTTATGGCTTTCTGTAAAAGCAGTAAAACCCTAACCCCTCGCAAGGAGTTATTGCCACCCGAGATCTGTAAGCGATCAATTGGTCGCCGTCTAATATTTACTAATAAAAACAGCAAACGAAAATCATTACAACCGAGAAAAAATAAAAACAACCTGAAAATATGGTAAAAAGTATAGATAGGCCTGGTTTTTTGCCCGCAGCCTCAAATGGAGTGGTAATACGTTAGATTTCCAGTTTCTCAAAATATTTTGTCATATATTGCGACTATAGTCTGTTTGTTACGCATATCGATTTTTGGGGGAATATGTAATAAAAAATATTATTGTGCTAAATAATTACAGGTAGAGAATTAAAGTCAATAAATTTAATTTATACTCAAATGATAAGCGTGAATTATGATTTTATATTTAAATATTTTATTAAAAAGCTGCTTAATTTACAACAAAAAACAAATGATTGTAATTATCAGTTAATTTAAATTTGGCTTGTACATATACCTACATACATACATACATATGTATGTGTATGCTGTTTCCTTTCTAAGAAATCTTAATATACATAAAATTAAGGTTAACAATAAACATATGACAGCACAGTAATTTACCGTTACACAAATTAAATAACAATTTAAAGGGATGTGATTAAATAATAATAACTTTTACTTTGCAGATGCAACAAACATGTAACAAAGAGAAAATCAACGATGACTCATTAAACTAGAAGTTGTATAAATTGGCATTTGTTCTTCTGTTGATCCCAAATTACAAGTGTTCAAAATAATACCACTACCACCTCCATCTCGGCTCGGTCGTCGTGATAACCATGTTACAAATAAGAAAATAGTAAAACATATTAAAATGTAAATAACAATAGTAGCAAAAACCTGCAAAATAATAATAAAAAGAATCTTTGCGTTCATAATCATAGGTAATAAGTGTAAATTAAAGAATTTGTAGGTATAAATAGGAATTGACAGCGAAACTTACTATCAAGAGAGCTTCACCTAAACCCCGTTGCCAGGCTTTTTTATTTTCGTTTTCCTCTTCCCATTTTTCTTCGTTGTCATGTTTGATGGGATACAACAGAGAACGTTTGGAATAATCATGTGAAGGAACACTTGGATTTTTCTTAGAATGAGAATTAAAAAAAAAGTATTTATTTAAATTAAGATTTAATAAAAAAAATAATTTTAAAAAAATCAACAACTATAGGCCCCGGCGAGATTCGAACTCACGATCTCCTGTTTACTAGACAGGCGCTTTAACCAACTAAGCCACGGCGCCACATTGGTTCGCTAATAATAAACATAGACATATATTTACAGTTTTAAGCAAGTTACTAGATGCTATGGAATATTAAAAGCTCATAAAAAAGCTTTGTCTTTCATTTTTTGTCTTTGAACGTAACGGAATGTAACAAATGAAAATGATTTATACATCTATACATACAATAAAACTGTAACTTTCTATATGTCTGTCTCCCCGTCTGTGTTCGCATTACGTAAAAATTCAATAGTTTTTACGTAATGCGTAAATAATAATAATAATATTTTATGGTAAGGAACCTTAGTATCTCGGTTAAAATATTGCATACTTTTTATCGTAAAAGAAAAAAATAGTAAAAGTATTTACTAGTAAAAGTATTTACTATTTTTTTTATTTAGGAAAAACTAATAGCGTATCTTGTCACTTTAAAAAAGCATTGAGTGCTTGAAAGACTAAATTAGAGCAAGACATGGCCTCAAACAATAACAATTTGTTACGTTCCGTTTAAGTTACGTTTGACTAAATCTGCCTTATTTAGTTGTATTATTAGAAAGTATTTCAAATTAAATTTAAATTATTAAATCATTTTAAATATATTCATAAAAAGTAATTTTTTATATATGTATGTGTTTACAAAAAAAAAAATTAATACATAATGGCTGACAAGCGACCAAGCTACCTACAATATAATTACGCAATTTTTCACGCATGTGTTTTTCATATGGGAAGAGTAAGAGGAATTAAGAGAGCTTTTCTTAGCGTAAAGTTGGAAACACTTTGAAAGCCGACACCTTTCCAACTCATAAAATATTTAATTAAATTGTACAAAATATGTAGTATATAATCAGCTGATGATAAACCTTTTTTAAATAAAAAATTAAACAGTCGTAAAGTAGCTCTGGGTCGGGGAACACGTGCGTGCGTCATTGTCATTATCGCTTAAAGTCAATCAGGCCATCCTTGTTGCTCGGCCTTCGAGTGGTTTGCGTCTCGTTCTCACACTGGCTGATTGGCGTCTTCGAATAGCTGTACTACGGTACTGTTATTGGTGGTTGTTTAATCAGCCACGTGTAATCGTTTGGTTATCGTTTATAACCTATAAATTTTAATTTCAATAAGTCGGACATTGGTGGAGCACCATTTTTAAAAACTCAACTGTTAACTGGAGGAGCACCATTAAAGTCAATTTTTAACTGGAGGAGAACCAAAAAAACTCAAGATTTTCACTGGAGGAGCACCATTAAACTCTCATTAATTTTACCTAGCTGAATTTGGAGTCTCACTTCCTATACGAAGGTATAGGTCGCTCTGCAGATTTTCGGTGAAGCTAAGGCAATCACCACCCTGGCGCTTTGGTTTCGTACCTTTGCCATTTACCAATTTTTTGGGCAGAATCCAAAAAAAAAATAAATAAAATAAAAAATTAAAAGATTAATAGGTGTTGTGTTTCCGTACTGCAAGCGAGCGGTTCGTCTACAAAATTTGTATAGATAAAACTAACAAAATTAATTGCTTTTCATACAAATTTTCTAGGCGATTTACTCGTCTATAATACAGAAACAGCATATTAGTAAATTTTAAAATAAGTAAATTAAAAAAGTATGAAGAATTAATTTATATCCGAAAAACTCAAACTTTTATAAATCAAAAAATTACTTTTTATGAACACAAACGTTTTTAATTATTGAATTATTTAATCAACTTACTTTTGGCTTGAATTTCCATACATTATTGTCGAATTTACCTTCGTTAAAGGATGCTATGTCTTCGTCAGATAAATTAACTATTGTATCGGAACATTCATTTGTAAAAATGTCATATAGCTGAAATTGAAAATAAGCCAATATAATTATTTATTATAATTTTTAAATTTAAATTCTAATAATGACATTTATAAACAAAATATTACCTCTTCCGGTGTAATATTATAAAAACTTCGTAAACCAAAATAACGATCTTCACAATCAACCGGGGTACAATTTGTAAAATTGTCTTTATCCCAATTATGGCAATCAACAAAATTTGTATCTGAATAAACACGAAGTTTTTTTGCAATAACAATAATAATAAATAATCAATTTACTTACATATTCTTAGAGTGTGCTTGTTAGGATCCAAAGTTTCAAATCTAGGGTCAAATTTAATCATTTGTTTAATAGTTAACTTTTTATTGTTACTATTTGTAGAGGTTATTGCTACAGGACAAAGTGACTTAAAAAAGAAAGATGTATGTACATATATAAAATAAGTATTTTAATACAAAAAAAAATATTATTTTGTGTTATATTTTATTAGACGAAATTTTTATACAATAATCAAATGAATAATTTTTAATTAGGATTAAGTTCATTTTTAGAGCTCCGTACCCAGAATGTTCCTTCAGAATACTATTAATATAACTCCCATGTCTGTTCGTCCAACACACTCCTGACACTCCAGAAACAACAATAAATAATAAAAATATAAAGTTATAAAAATAAAGGGATAGCTAAACAAGAAACGTCATTTGATCTCTGTTCGTCTGTCAAACTCCTGACACTTTGGCCACTACAATAATAAATAATAAAAAGTCAAAGTCAATAACTAAAAGAGGTCTCACATAAGAAACATTAATTTTATATAAATCCTAAAAGTATGCTTTTAATGATATGATTTAAATAACATAAATTCGCATTTACAGTTGCCTAATAAAATAAAATCGGAATAAAATCGTCAATTTAAAATAAAAATTCATATATCGATTTGGTGGTAACTTTATATCATTTTTATAGTAAAATTACGTAATTTATAAGAAAAATATAAGAAAATTGCCCATTTTTAAAGACTCTTCTTTTGCAGTAATATTTTATAATAATTTTTTTTTCCGCTTCTTTTTAACTGTCAGCAGATTAAGTGCTTAGAAAGTACATCTAATCTTGCCAAATATAAAAATTGCAATGATGCCATAAATAACGCCTTAAAACGCCCATTTCTTACACTACTCTCATTTTAAACCTTTTGGACACCACAATATTATCCTAGACCCTTCTGACTGCTTTTATTTTATGTGTTATGTAAAATTTATGAAAAAACAATAAAAATTAGCAATTTTCTTGTGGTTATACAATTTTAAAATCACTTTAAAAAATAAAAAATTGTCTGATTTACAGAACAGGGTAAAATTAAACACTTGATTTTAAAACGGTTCGTGATTTGAAATCACATGATTTTCAGAACAGGCCTGATATTTGTTTTAAAACTGGCTAGTTGAACTACCACGTCATTGTTTAAGGTTAAAGCTTATTTAAACATGAAAATTATTCATTTGATAACAATTTTTTCTTACCACAGTAGGCACAATTAAATATAATTTATCAATTGCTCCTGGTTTTATTAAACCAAAATCTCCACCCACTATGTGACCCATCTTAAAAAATTTTAATTTATATTTTTTTTTTTTTCCAGTTAGTATTAATAGCCAGTTATATTTACCTTTCGCGCAACAACATCGGGAGTACCATTAACATAACAATAACCATTTATACGAAATAATAGTAATTCTTTACATTCCTCATCCTCATTTTTCAAAGTTACATCTAATTATTAAAGTTTTTTTTTTTATTATAAACAACATATGCAATATTTTTTTATATAAAAAGTACCAAATATTAAACCAATATCTTTTGGTTTAGGCATTCTCGTTACTATTTTAAAAATTCTAAGGGATCCCTGAACTTTGTTGAATAATAATGGCAGGAATACTGTGTAAATCACAAAGAAATAACTGAAATATATAAAAAAAAATATGATTTTTATTTGTAAATAAAATATACATACATATATGTATACACACTTTCTTTCCTAACCTTAAAATAAATTTATTTTATTAAAAAAAATTAAATATATTAATAGGAATAAATAAATAATAATTTAAAAAATGGCCTATTGTGTGTAAAATTTATTTTTGAGCAAAAAATAACAAGTGAAAAATTGGGGGCGACCCTTAGTTTCGGAGTTATGGACCTCTAAAGTTTCTATGTAAGTATGGCATATCTTACTATTTTATGGCGGAATAAGGTAATATGGTACTATCCAACTAAATTAATGAAAAAAAAAATGGGAAACATTTTAACTAGATTTCGGCTAATATTTTATAATATAATCTATAATATTTTAAGGCCCATTATTAAAACTTGCTTATAGCTAAAGTAAGGATTTTGTTGGAGTGATAAATAGTTTTTCGTCATTATGAGTAAGCTTAAAACAACCTCTAACTATCACGTAGTTTAAGTACAAGTTATTGTAATGCGCATTATCCTCGTTATTATAACGAAAAATTACCTTTCGCTCCAACAAAATGCTAACTTTAGCTATTGGCAAGTTATAATAATGGGCCTAAATCAATTAATTAAATAGTGAAATAATATGTTAATTCAAATTTTAATTATTTGAAAATAATAACTAACCAGCGATTAATCGGTTGGATACTCTATTTTCTCATATTTTTGCAATCACCACCACTGTGTTACAAAAACTTTTATTTCAACAACGCAACTTCTTGAACGATCTGGCCACATCGAATGGCGAGTAAAAGCTTATCATTGAAAATTCTGACAACCAACACAAAACAGTTGTTTTGTTAAATCCGTCTTGTAGAATTGTTTTTTTAAGTTACACCAAAAATATATAATTTTTAAGATTTGTTTGTTTTGTTTAACACAACATAACACCTTTTAATTGTTTAAACAAACATGGAAGAAACTTTGGAATTTCGTGATTTTAATTTCATTAAAACCTTTAAGTTTAACGATGAAAAAGTATCGACTGTGACTTCAAGAGAACAAGTGTGTTGCTAATTTACATATTTATTTTTCAAAGTGTTTTCGAAACGAAGTTTTGTTTTTTTTTTTTTTTTTAGCAAAAAACGGAAAGTTCTATAGAGAAATATTTCGATCGATTTCAACAAATAGGCATGCTGGACAAGCATATTACTCGTTACTATAGAGAAGAACATCAAAGATTTCTGGAAAATATGTTGCATTGTTTGCCGGGTAATTATGAATGTTTGGATAGCAGCAGGACTTGGTGTATCTATTGGATTTTACAAGCTGGTCATGTTTTAAATTTTAAATTTTCTCCGGAAATACTAGAACAAGTAGTACAATTCTTGATAAAGTATGTGTGTTAACAATTAATGTTACTGATTCACTCTTAATGTTTTCCTCAAAATATATCTGTAGATGCCGTCATCCTCAAGGTGGTTTTGCAGGTGGTCCTGGACAATATCCCCATTTGGCTACTACATATGCAGCTGTAAATAGCTTGGCCATGATTGGTACACCCAGTGCATTTAGGGCTATTGATCGGGATACAGTGGAACGTTTTCTTTTTGCTGTAAGAGAACCAGACGGTTCGTTTAGACTTCATATAGATGGTGAATGTGATGTACGTGGTGCTTACTGCGCCGTGTCGGTCGCTAAACTAACCAATTTGCCGCAGACAACGTTAAGCAAACTTTTTGAAAATACTGGAGATTGGATTGCTAGCTGTCAAACATATGAGGGGGGTTTTGGTGGGGCTCCTGACCTAGAGGCTCATGGTGGTTATACATTTTGTGGCATAGCCTCTTTGGCACTGCTTAATGAAGGTCACAAATGTGATCAAGAACAATTATTGGTATAAGAAAAGTCTAATAATATATGCAAGCACTACTTGATCTGTATTTTCCTAAACAGAAATGGACTCTACAACGTCAAATGGCCTACGAAGGAGGATTTCAGGGACGTACCAATAAATTAGTAGACGGCTGCTATTCTTTTTGGGTAGGAGCTACTATACCTATAACACAAGCTATTATGGCAAACACTGGCAAACATATTTCAAAAGCCCTCTTCGATGTGGGTGCCTTGCAGGAGTACATTTTACTGTGCTGTCAAAA
The DNA here is from genome assembly GCA_949628195.1 of Phasia obesa. NCBI lineage: Eukaryota > Metazoa > Arthropoda > Insecta > Diptera > Tachinidae > Phasia > Phasia obesa. The sequence continues at coordinate 204,851,626 of OX451215.1, forward strand.
GCCCAGTGGAGGTCTCATTGACAAGCCTGGAAAGTAAGATTCATTACAGTCTTTCATAATTTAAAGTACATTTTTTAAATTATTTTTAGGCCACAAGATCTTTACCATACTTGTTATACCCTGAGTGGTGTAAGTATTGCTCAACATTCGGAATCATGTTTAAATCCTGCCATATTGGGTGATCCCAATAATGAACTACTACCTACTCACCCCCTTTTCAATGTCTCGCCCCAGGCGGTCGCTCATACCACACATTTTTATGAACAATTAAATAAATTACGTTCCTATACACAATTTAATAATAATTCTCCAGTTGATGATAATGACTTAAGTGAGGATCCAGTCGAGGATAATCCTTCTTCAGTTAGTTCAGCAACGTCAAATTAATTTTATTTGTTATATATTTTCAATAAAAAGCGGTGATCATGTAGCGGAATATGATAAAAGAGTATGAATAATAAACAAAACAATTTTACCTGTATTTTATACACTGCATACTTTTGGGCAGTTTTTAAACTGGATTTATTCGCGTAAAATGAAGTACATATATAAAAATTTTTGTTATAAAAAATTAAAAAGCCTTTTCTTTCTATGAAACAAAAAAAATTATTCTTGTAAATGTTAAATTAATATAAATGTTATTTTCTTAAAACTCAAATTTGACTTAAAACATTGTAATAAAAATGAAAAGTAAAAATTTATAAATTTTTAATAATTTAAAAGAGGTGAGTTAGTATACGGTATAAACATATTTAAATCAAAGTTTTTATTATATATAATCAGTCCTGAAGTATACTAAATAAGGAAACCTAAGTACTTAAAGGAAATATTGAAGGGAAAATTTTGTATTTTTACATGTTAGTTGATAGTTCAACTACTATTTAAGGGGAAAGAATGTAGGTTAAACTGTCAAACTCTTTAAAAAAAATATGTACATACATATATAAAAACAAGCCGGAGATATTTATAAAAAACATTTAGCAAAATCCATTTTTTCTGCTGATAAGATAAATAGCAAACATTTCTGATTTTTTTCTGAAAGTTGGAACAATTTTACCTGTATTTTATATACTGCATGGTTTGGGGCAGTTTTTAAACTAGATTTATTCACGTAAAATGAATATATAAACATTTTTGTTATAAAAGAATTAATTGTAATTATGGAGTTTGACTGCTAAACTACTATTTAAAGGGAAAGAATTGAAGTTAAACTGTCAAACTTTATAAAAAAATATATATATATACAAAAAAAAGTTTTTTATAAAATTCTGATTTTTCTACTAATGTCACAAACATTTGATTTTTCTGAGAGTTAGATCTGGCTACCTTAGTAGCAGTGCAGATCAGGGTTGGTAAATTATGTACAATTGTACAATTTTTGTTGGAATTTAAACCTGAGACGAACAAACGTACAACAATGGCTCATTTGGCGCATTTAAAAGAATCCCAGTTTCATATTGCGACCTATTTAATATGCAAACTGTTACTCTTATTTCAATTTATCAAAGAATGATTACAATACTGAATATTATGATCGCTTTTTATTAAGTGTATTTTTATTTTTTTTGTATTCTGCACAAAAATGTGAGACTCCAAATTCAGCTAGGTAAAATTAAAGAGTTTAATGGTGCTCCTCCAATAGAAAAAAGAGTTTAGTGGTTCTACTCCAGTGAAAAATTGAGTTTAATGGTGCTTGTTCAGTAAAAATAAAAGTTTTAATAATGGTGCTCCACCAATGTCCGACTTATTTAATTAAAAATTCTAGATTAAATACGATAATCAAAACGATTACACGTGGCTGATTAAAGCAACCACCACTAACAGTACCGCAGTGCTATTCGAGGATGCCAACCAGTCAAAGTGGGTGAGACACAAACCACTCTAAGGTCGAACAACAAGGACTGCCTGATTGACTTTAAGCGATAATAACAAGGACGCGCGAACGATGTTGCTCAACCCAGAGCTATTTTACGACTCGTAGTTAAGTGTAAGCAAAATATAATAGGAAACATATCTATTAATATTTTCGCTGACGTTTTATTATTTGCGTGTTTCTTGCTTTATGTAAATATTTTTCTTTTGGCATCGACATTTGAATACATATTTTATTTATTTATTTTTTTATTTATTCATTCAAGTACTACAAGCCTCTAGGCCATACTTAAATATTACTTAGTATTTAAAAGTACCCAAGTATACAAATCAAATTTAAAAATTAATTAATAAATAATTTCAAAATTTAATTATTTTATTTTTATTTTATTGTTATTGGTCCCTCAACTATAGTTAAAAAAAAGAAAGTTTAATAAAAAAGTTAAAAAATCAGTAACAAACTTTAAGGTCCAAATTAGTAGCAATGCTAAGGTAGACAAGACATGGAATAATTAATACATAACAATAAAGTTTTGAAAGTTATTAGGTTATATTAAATCAAAATCGATACATTCAGTTAATATAACTTAAAATTTTGAGTCGGAAAACATCATTGGAGTGCGAGAAAATATGAAATTTATTTTATTTTACAGTTAGGTTATGAAAACGTTAATTTGTAATGAAATATGATAAAAAAACATTATTTTTAATACTGTTTTTTTATATGAAGTTTGACTTTTGTTAAGACATGTTTATAGCAAATGGATACGGGGGTTTAGTCGTTACCATGTCTTAACAAAAGTCAAACTTCATATAGAAAAATATGGAGTGGCCTACACTCAACTTTACCATACTACCCAATGGAAACAGATATTTTTATGGATATTCAAAGTATATTCCAATAGAAAAATTAATTATTTTCGGTTTGGAGTGTTAAGTAAACTACCCCTTGCCCCTTCGCGATTATGCCCAAAATTTATACAGCTCTTCATCTTCATAAACCAAAGGCACACACTGAATTTAATTTTGATATGTCATACGGTATGACCTGTAGAGTACTAGTCTATTCGCCTTGTTTAAGTGTCAGCAAAAAAAAAAAAAAAAACAACAAAATAAATTAATTAAATAAAGTAAAATGGTGAAAAAAGCTTTAAATGTGATATCTTTTCTGATTTAATATCCGTCAACGAAGTACTCATTGTGTCAACCCTTTTTTTCACTATCCTATATAATTGTACGATTTAATCACAAAAAATCTGAAAGAATTCTGTCCTACTTAAAAAATCGTTTCAAAATGGCGTTGTAGATGCCACAATAACATACAAAACAAGATTTTGCTACTCTGATCGCATGGAATAATACTATTTTATGATTTTTTTCAAAAGATTATCAAATCGTAAGGACTGTCAAAAAGTCTGTCCACACTATCATACTTTTTGAGCACACATGCAATTTTTGATAAATCGTACGACTGAGTTGATAGTGAATCAGGGTCTTTACTTTGATTTGATTCTATGGGCCGGAGCTCACTTAAAAACTTCACTTTAACTAAAGTTCCCTTTACCTATCGGTTACTTTATAGTACAGTTATGAAAACCGCACTAAAAATACTACTATATTATTTTTTTATATATACATCAGTTTTGGCATTTGCCGGTATTTTTCAGAAGATTTGGCAACACCGCCCTAAGCACAAAACAATTAGGTTTTTTTGCGACCTGGATAAATTTTTCTTGGCGCCTTTGCACCAAACGTTTACTATAAATATTTACGATTGGATTGTTTTTGTGAACTAAAACTACCGCAATTTATTTTTCTACATTTCTTTTATCAAAATACGACCGAATTTAATTTGGAAAATATTCGTTGCTTGCAAATATCTAAGTGAACAAAATGTCTACATTGGAATTGTGCGAAAAATATTTTGACACTCGCGATGTGTATAAATTATTCAATGTTGAAAAGACGGCGGCAGAGAAAGACATTAAGAAAGCTTACTACAAATTGTCGCTCCTAGTACATCCGGATCGTGTACCAGAATCACAGAAAGAAACGGCCACTGAAAAGTTTAAATTGCTGTCGAAACTCTATCAAACATTGGCCGACAAAGACAAAAGAGCCCTCTACGATGAACAAGGTGTTATAGATGACGACGATGATAATCTGGAAGGAAAGCTTAACAATTGGCTGGAATTGTGGAGAAAACTCTTTAAGCCTTTGACCGAAGAAGACATAATTAATTATGAAAAGAGTTACGTGGGTTCAGATTTAGAGAGGACGGATATTAAGAAAGCTTATCTGGCTGGTAAGGGTTGCATTAACTATATGATTAATTCGGTACCATTTATGAAGGTTGAGGATGAGCCACGTATGCAAGAAATTGTTAAAGAACTTATAGCATCTGAAGAATTACCTGAATATAAAATCTTTACGCACGAACCGGAACAAAAACGCAAAAGACGCCACAAGAAATATGCTCGAGAATCCAAGGAGGCTGCAGAAATTAAAGCTAAAATTATTGCTATGAACAAAAGTCGTGTTGATGATGCTGAAACAGCATCTGTTAATACTGGCAGTAGTTTGGAACAGGCCATTATGGCTAGACGAAAAACACGCGAAGGTGGTTTCAATTCCTTAATGGATAAGCTAATAGAAAAGTATGGTAACGACGATGATGAGGATGAAGTTTTGGATTTTAGCGCTATTGATAAAGTTAAGCCTAAAAAGAAAAAGTCTCAAAATAAAGTCAAGAAGGAGAAGAAGGATGACACTCCTTTGCATGCAGTTAAAAATGGAAAAGTTAAGAAACGTTAAAATTAAAAGCAAGATAATTTTATTTGGTTTAGTAATTAGTTTTATATGAAATATAAGTGTTTATATAAAATATAAATTTCATTGTTGTATTTTGTAATTTTTTTTTTTAATAGTCCTAGCCAACCTCTTGGCCATAATCTGTTAAACTTTTCTGCACGAATGCATTTAAATAAATCTTAAACGAGAAGTTACATGAAGTTATTAAACATATAGTAGGTTAATATACACCTAATAGATGTTACGATTACAACATTGTAGAGAAGACTAGTGTTGTCTTAGAAACCAGGTTAAAATCTTCGATTAATCCAAATCACTGAGAAGATTACTGTTTTTTGTTCAGTGAGAGATGGCGCTGTGTTAAAATAATGCGTAACTCGTTTCCTGTGCAAATCGTTCGATTTTAGAACGATCGTTTTCAAAGGTTGTGATGAATTTCAATCGATTTTGAGCATTGTTTTCGATCCCATCTCTTAACATTTGGGTTTGAAAAGTATACCATAAAATAAAAATCAAACAATAATGGGGAATTTAGACAAAAATATTAAAAAAGTGAAAATTTATTAAAAACTAATTTTTCACAAAAAGACAAAATCGTTTTAAAATCGATTCGTTTTTATTTATTTTCTTACTTGAAATTGTACAATTATTGTTAAGTATGATACTGTTTGTTTTCATCATATTTTTTTTTTAAGACATTACATTACAATCTTAAATTTGTCAAATTTGTTATTTTAAATTTTATTGTTTCCCCAATATTGTTATATTAAGGCTCAATAAATTAAACTTAAACTTAAACCATCACATACCTGAATATTTCAAATTCATTTTTTATATTTAAAAAATAATTCATAATTCTTAACGGCTTAATTTTTTTTTAAATTTTACCACCATTCGATGGATATTTCCAAAAGCTTCAAAATGATACCCATATTGACCTAATTTGTTCTAAAATGTGTAGTGTACAATCACAGTTTTATATGAAAAGTTCAGAGCCATATAACGGAAAATAAGGGCGACCGCCAACTTTTATTTTACATTTTCTTATTATTTTTTAATTCTCTATCACCCTGTGTAATTGTTTTTTTGAATGGTCAAGTTTCACTGAACTAGACTTAAGCCGAGTTTGTTTTTAATTTATCTTTCACAGACTCACAATTCAACTCGGAACAACTTTAAATTCAGTAGAATTTAAATAACGAGTGATTTTTTAAGAGCTTGAGAACTTTTTTTTAAAAAAAAAACGCATAAAATTTGCAAAATCTCATCGGTTCTTTATTTGAAACGTTAGATTAGTCCATGACATTTACTTTTTGAAGATAATTTCATTTAAATGTTGACCGCGGCTGCGTCTTAGGTGGTCCATTCGGAAAGTCCAATTTTGGGCAACTTTTTCGAGCATTTCGGCCGGAATAGCCCGAATTTCTTCGGAAATGTTGTCTTCCAAAGCTGGAATAGTTGCTGGCTTATTTCTGTAGACTTTAGACTTGACGTAGCCCCACAAAAAATAGTCTAAAGGCGTCAAATCGCATGATCTTGGTGGCCAACTTACCGGTCCATTTCTTGAGATGAATTGTTCTCCGAAGTTTTCCCTCAAAATGGCCATAGAATCGCGAGCTGGGTGGCATGTAGCGCCATCTTGTTGAAACCACATGTCAACCAAGTTCAGTTGTTCCATTTTTGGCAACAAAAAGTTTGTTAGCATCGAACGATAGCGATCGCCATTCACCGTAACGTTGCGTCCAACAGCATCTTTGAAAAAATACGGTCCAATGATTCCACCAGCGTACAAACCACACCAAACAGTGCATTTTTCGGGATGCATGGGCAGTTCTTGAACGGCTTCTGGTTGCTCTTCACTCCAAATGCGGCAATTTTGCTTATTTACGTAGCCATTCAACCAGAAATGAGCCTCACCGCTGAACAAAATTTGTCGATAAAAAAGCGGATTTTCTGCCAACTTTCCTAGGGCCCATTCACTGAAAATTCGACGTTGTGGCAGATCGTTCGGCTTCAGTTCTTGCACGAGCTGTATTTTATACGGTTTTACACCAAGATCTTTGCGTAAAATCTTCCATGTGGTCGAATAACACAAACCCAATTGCTGCGAACTGCGACGAATCGACATTTCACGGTCTTCAGCAACACTCTCAGAAACAGACGCAATATTCTCTTCTGTACGCACTGTACGCATTCGTGTGGTTGGTTTAATGTCCAATAAAGTACCCTGAGTGCGAAACTTGGTCACAATCGCATTAATTGTTTGCTCACTTGGTCGATTATGTAGACCATAAATCGGACGTAAAGCGCGAAACACATTTCGAACCGAACACTGATTTTGGTAATAAAATTCAATGATTTGCAAGCGTTGCTCGTTAGTAAGTCTATTCATGATGAAATGTCAAAGCATACTGAGCATCTTTCTCTTTGGCACCATGTCTGAAATCTCACGTGATCTGTCAAATACTAATGCATGAAAATCCTAACCTCAAAAAAATCACCCATATACCCACCATTTGTTAAATTATTCAAAACAAAATCTAAAAATTACCTGTGCAAGTGTTACCAAGTTTCAAATGTATTACAACCCTGTATTTAACGAAATTTAATCATTTTATGTAAACAAAAGCCTACAAAAGACTGCGCTAAAAAGTAAATAAAATAATTTTAATTTAATGAATTCAATGCAGTAAAAAAAGAGAACGATGGCTTTAAAAGGTACAGAAAAATGTCGCCTATGTTTGGTCGAAACCGAAATTGCAAAGACTTATGAATTGTTTAAAAACAACAATGGCGTATCCTTCAAAGTGGAAGATGACCAAAACGATGAATTTACCAATTTAAAACTGTATCAAAAAGTGGAATATTGTTGTGGCGTTAAGGTAATTTTTTTTTTAAATATAGTAGTATCTTATATAAAATACAGTTTAAATATATATATTTCAGCTGCACAATAAGAAACAAATGCCAACCCGTATTTGTGGCAAATGTTTTAACACAGTACATATGTGGTTCAATTTCCGCCAAATGTGCTACAACTCGCAAGTTTTCTTGACCACACAGATTCAAGAAGTGGCCGACATGGATCAAGAACTAGAAGACCTACAATCTATACGTTTAAACTTAAAAAATAAATCACAACAAGTAATTGATTGCGTAGATGTGGAAAGTGCAGAGGAATTGGAATTTTTAAAAGATGATGATGGTCATTATTTGGATGACGACATATATGAAAATAATGTATATGATGACAATGTTAATAATAATACAGATGTTGGCAAAATCGAAAACTCCCAAAAATTGGATATAGATATTGAAAATATCAAGTTGGAGAGTATGGCGCAATTTGTTAAGGACAGTGGTGATCTATTAGAAGCTCTTACACCTGACGATTATGATGAAGCAATCTTATATATTAATGCTGAAGAGGATCAAGAGCTTGAAGAATTCATTGCACACTGTGCTACAAAAAACGTAGCAATAAAACATTTAAATGCTAAAGCTATGATTAAATATAAACCTAAAGAACCGAGGCGCCTACCCAAGAATAATAAAGATCAGAAAAAGACGGTTAAATTGCCGAAGCCATCCACGTATATGTGTAATATTTGTGGAAATGTTTACAGCAAAAAACCTTTATTTCAACATCATATGCGCATGCATTCCGACGTTAAGCCTTATCAATGCGAGTAAGTTGAGTTTGATATCCTATACATTTTAAAAAGAATTTTTTAAGATCTTAGGATAGTCCTTAATTAATTATGTTAACGTTAGTGAGTAACAACATCTTAGAAAATAATTTTTATTTATTTTAAAAATTTGTATTAGTTCTGTCTGTGCTTTACAACAAAATCTAAAGCCCAGCTGCTAGACTTCGCCATTTCATTAAAAATATTGAATTTTTTAGATCTATATTCATTAATATTTTTGTTTTCTCTAGATTATGCAATAAATCATATCGCATTATGAGTGATTTAAGAAACCACATGTATCGCCATACCGGTGAAAAACCCTTTAAATGCAAATATTGTGATCGTCATTTCATGGACCGCAGTTCCCGGCATAGACATGAAAGGTAAAATACAAAAGTATATTCATATGCATATGAAAAATGCCATTTTAATTGTGTTTATTTTCAAGAATCCATACAAACTCAAGGCCATACAAATGTAACATCTGCGGTAAAAGTTTCACTTATTCGGCTATTTTGAAAAATCATCTTAAATTGCATTCGGGAGAAAAGGATTATGTGTAAGTAATAAAAATTTCGAAATCAAGACGTAACAATTTTAAAAATAACGTTCTATTTCGACAGGAGAAATCAATTTATTTTAATTTTAAACTTTATTAACCAGAAGTGAAATTTAAATTCTTTAATTATAAAACATGTATTTTAATATTTTCTAGGTGCTCAATTTGTAATAAATCGTTTACTCTGGCACATCAACTGAAAGCTCATATGCTAACAATATCGCATAAACAAAAAGAGGCCGCATATGAAGCATCTGGTTATAAGATTCTCTATGAGACCACTATTGTCTAATTAAGTATCAAATTAATTTTTATGTCTAAATTATAAAATCTATTATGGACTGTAAATAAAAAGAAACAAAAGATAAAAATGCAACTAAATTTTTTATCATATTCACGCAGAAAAGTCATAATTCGGATGTGTTCTAAAAGCAAAGCAATCAAACACTAGAGTTGTTTTTTATGTATTTGTTCTTTGAAAAAATTCCCAATGATACTTAAAATTTGAAACACAACTGAATGACACTGAACAACTGGACGACAAAAATAATTGCCCTTTAATATATTCAGCCTTGTTAAGGTGATTGTACTCTGACTATCTACATAGGATAGTTGTTAACAGCCTAAAAATTCAATTTATGAAACGGTTTATGATACTCTCTAATTGTGGCTTTGTACTTCAACTTCATATTAATCTTTAGAAAAAAAACAAACAACTTCTTTAATTTTGTACGAACACATAATTTATTAAATTAACATTTTAAATATTTCAGAAATAATTTTAATTTTCATCAACTCCTATTTGTAGCACAGAACGGTGGAGTGAGGTATTTTGATGAGTTTTTAAATGATGAGGTAATTTAAAAGATTTTCCACAAGGTTCACATCTGTAAACATTAAAAAAAGTTAGTTCGTATTTTCTTAGTGACTTATATCACAGATAATATTACTTATACGATCTTTCATTAGTATGAACCTTCATGTGATTTTGCAATGTTGTAGCCAATGAAAAGGATTTACCACAACTAGCACATTCAAAAGGCTTTTCATTGGTATGAGTCCTTAAAAAGAAAAAAATATGTTTTATAAGTGATTTTTTATACAAATTTACATACCTTTCATGCCTAAGATTTGAGCTACGATCATTAAAACGTCGGCCACAATATTTGCACTCAAAAGGCCTTTCACCTGTGTGAATACGCATATGAGCCTGTAGATTGCAGGCAGTTATAAAACGTTTAAAACATAATCTACATTGGTAAAAATATATTATAATTGGTATATTATTTATAATTGTCTTAAAAACTCACTCGCATTGATGATTCTTTTGCTGATAATGAACTTTCATGTGAATGTTCATAAGATTGCGATTAGTAAACTGATTACCACATAATTCGCAAACGCATACTTTGACCGAGTCATTTGGGCCAGAATTTATCAAATTTCCTTTTATCTTTCGTCTTGGATGAATAACAAAACTCTTCGTTTTCTCCATAGGAGAATATGTTAATATTCTTTCAGACTTGATTGCATCTGAATTTGTATTATCTTCCGAAGTTAGTTTTTTAATTGAAAAATGACCATAGTTTTCATCCACTAAAAACTCTTCATCTAATTCACTTTGTAAATTTGAAGCATCAGAATCATGTTCATAATATTCAATTTCATCGTTTGTGTCCACAGTTGAACTAACTTGAGCTTGAGTTTCATTATCATATGATTTCTCCTCTAATTGCAACATTAAAGATTCCTCAATATCATTCTCTACCTTTTCTTCTTCTTCGGGAACGATATATTCTAAATCTTCTGTCATTGAGTGGTGTTCCCCGTGGTTTTCCAAGCCTTCGTGCTCATCATTTGAGTTTTCATTCTTAATAACCTTAAAAATATGATACATTTCTTCACCATTTTCTTTCAAATTGCTTAGTTTTATTTGTCCATTTTCTACAAGTTCACTATCATCATTACGTTTATTATCTGGCTTCCCCTCATCGTTACTTTTCAGTTTCGCAAAACTAGTACTGACATGAAATGTGTCCAACTGTGATGTTTCACATTTTATGTATTCGATGTTAATGTTTGAAACTTCTGCATTATCTTGTGCATCATCCTCTACTGTTTCCGTTAATATTTGATCTTCCATTTCCTCTGAAATCTCTATTATTTCTTCCAGTTCTTCTGTGTTATCAGTTATTCCCTGTTGAACTTCCCTTTCCTGTTGGTCTAAATTCATATTTTCGATATTTTGTGAATCTTTTTTCTTTTTTTGACGGATTGTTGTAACACCGATTTTTCGTTTTTCTAAATTTCTTTGTTCAAATTCATTTTCTGTTACGCTTGCAGGTTCTGTTTCCATTTTATAATCTTCAGTTTCGTCCTCATCACTTCCCTGACAAGTTAAACTTTCTGGTGTGAAAAAAGTGCTTGTTGCTGTTTTGGTTCGTTCCAATGCGGATTGCAAATAAACATTAGATGAACGGCAGGTTTTTCGAAATTGTACTGCATTATTTACTATTGAAACGCACTTGCGACAAATTTTATCAGGTAAAGAATCGCCTGGTTTCATCTATATATAAAAATCAATTAAAATGATTCTCTTATAGGTGGAACAAAATATAAATTTTAATACTTACAAAAACACCAGAAAGTTGATAAATATGATAGGCTAATTTTTTGTCTTCATTAAATAAGTGTCGCATTTGATCGCTGCTTCCAAATGCATCTCCTTTGACGTTTTTTGGTTCTTCCCTCAGACACACTCGACATAAATTCCATTTAATACTTACTTCCATATTAAAGATATTAAATTTAAACAATTCGTACAACAAATCTTTCAAAATTACAATATTTTTGTTAAGAAAATTTAAATAATTTTAGGGATGGCACAAAGATATAATTAAGAATAAAAAACTAAAACAGAATTAAGAAAGCAAGACAGTGTTGTAATAGTTGGTAGTAGTAACTGTATTGTTGATGTTATGGAGATTTTCGTTTGGGTAGAATATATGTTAAGACATAATTTTAAGAAGTTATTCCAAATTTTTTTTTATATAGTCCATGTTTTTTGAAAAATACTGAATACTGAGCTAATTAATTTATTAATTAATTGTATTACTTTCTTAGAAATGAAAGTAAAGACCAGTTGTAAAGTATAGAGATGATTTATACTTTTTATATAATTCAAATTTTAAAAAATTTAAAATTTAAATGTATAATTTAATGCTGAAAAAAAAAAAATTCTCTATTCAGTACTATTTAATTGTTCCTAGCACGAATGATATGCACAGGAATACACATGGCTCACATAGGACTATTTGTCGTTCGTTTCTTTGTGCTGTTTGGCTTCGTCTTAATCTTAGCCTGTGAGCACGGCCTGATGAAAGTGCTTAGCTTTTAAATGTTCAAGCCAAGTTTGTCAAACATTATTATACAACAGGCACTAAGCAGTGAGGTCCTTATTTAAGATGGTACGTTACTTAGTAGCTGCTTTGTTAATTGATGAACTACTTATAGGAAGACTACAATCAGAAAATTAATCAATTCATCCAATCAATTATTTAAAAAAAATTATCGAGAAAAATACAAATATTCGTGACGATATTTTTACAAATGAATACCTTTTAGCAACATAATATTTCTTAGTAGCTGGTCAGAATTATGCCCCCTTAAAATCTCTTTAATTCATATTGTGTGCAGGAATAGTAAAAGTCCTACGAAAAAATGTAGTATTGTTACGAAAGAAGAATTTATTCTTTATAAGCTCTGAAAAGAAATACGACAAACTTATTTTATTCATAACCTGTAAGCCAAAGGAAGATCAAAATGATTACAGAGTAATTGTTTATGACACTTGTAAATAATTCAATTATATTCTCAAATCTAATTTTTACCGATTTAAAGGTACTGCATACTTTAAGGCATATTTTATTTTTGAAAGCGGGATATTTAAAAACACGGTTGCGCAACAGATGGCACTGTTTTTTTAAATGACAAAATATGAATTGAGAGTGGGATATTTTAAACACGGTTGTGCAACAGATGGCGCTGTTTTAAAAAAATGATATGAATTACTTACTGCCAAATAGCCAACTGAATAGGTAAAGTAGCTCTGGGTGGAGGAACACGTGCGCGCGTCATTGTCGTTATCGTTTAAAGTCAATCAGGCCGTTCTTGTTGCTAGGCCTTCGAGTGGTTTCCGTCTCACTCTCGCACTGGGTGATTGGCTTCCATGATTAGCTGTACTTTAGTACAGTTAATTGGTGGTTGCATTAATCATCCATGTGCAATCGTTCTGGTTATCGTGTATAACCTCAATATTACAAGGAAAATTAATAAATGATAAGAAACTTAAAATATATAATGAAAATAATAAATAAAATACATATAAAATAATTTAAAAAAAAAGAACATTTTACAAACTAACGAAAATTAAAATAACGAAAAACTATAAAATATAAATAAATATAATATAAATTAAGTAAAGGCTTCACTATGGACTTATTGTCTCCAGAAGCCTTTTTTTCATCATACTGCCGTTCTAGGTTGAACGACATAATTAAAGAAGAAGAAGCCAACTGAATAAAGTTTGTATTTGATTTGTATTTTTACTTTGTAGGATACATTTAATTAAAATATTTTAAGCAGCTTTTACAGAGCTTTACAATAGTTTTTAGAATTTTATTCAAGGATGTGTACCTTTATATAAAGTATATACGTGAAGCACTATAAAAGTAAGAGACTTAAAATTTGGCATATATTACTTTAAAATCAAAATCGAACAAAATACACAGTGCAACACGGAAAAAAATATATGGTTATATCAAACGGTTTGCAAAATATGAGCTTGAGTAAATGATCATTTTTTTGCAAAAATGACATCGAGGCCCCACATCTTTGAGGGCCCATAAAAAAAACCTGGAGGACTTTGGGCAAAACTGGGACACAGGGTTCTTTTTTTTTGGTCTTTTATGACGTAGTGGTGTCCGTATATGGTTATTTTGCCATGACTTAAAAAATTATACAGTGTGATATTGTCAGGTCGCACACAACGTGTGTGGGCACAGCTAGTACATACATTAATAAATGAAATAATTTGAAATAAACTCACATGCAATACCATACATAAAAACTAACACACATTTTACACCACATACGGGTTTGATGTGCTCACAGGCCGCGTTTGACCGTCTAAATGCCACTTAACAACATTCATTACGTCCATTTTAAGGTCTTCATTTCGAAAGTTTTACCCTACTAGTAAACAAAACACAATGACTGTTTCGAACGAACGGTGCTGACTAGAATATAAAATTAATTTTACTCAGTCAGCCCATTGCTTTTAAGAAACGAACAGAGGTTTGCTCACTAATAGTATGGTATGAATAAACGTGTGTTCCATAAGGTAGCTTGCGTTCGAGTAAGACCACTTGCTCGTGAGCTCACCCATAAGATGAGCTTGCTCATACAGCTGTTTAATATGTATGTATGTTTTAGTAAAATATAATTTTTTGGTGATAGTAAAATGAAAGCTTAAGTTCGGGATTACGTTACGAATATGTTTAGCATCTTTTGGACAGAGGTAATGTATTTAAACTAGAATCTAGCCGTCTCATTCACTAACCAGTTACGTCCCTTCACTTTAGGTACATAGATTCTATAGATATTCTATATTTTTAAAAATTAATATATCCCACTCTAAATAAGATTTACATACATATCGCACCCTAAATACAAAAGGGTCACAACTCAAAATACTAAAATTTTCAGGAGAGACAAAAAACTGTTTATGTGCAGAAGCAACACACTTAACATAAAAATAGACTTAAATGGCTTTTTCCAGTTAAAGAAGAGAGTGATGGAAAGAAATTTTTGCAGTATATAGTTAGAGATATGTACTCTGAATTAGATTATGGAAAAAAGTCAGTTTTGGAAATTTTTGAGTTTGTGACCCTTTTGTATTTAGGGTGCGATATGTATGTAAATCTGCTGACCACACTGTTTTGCGTTATTAACATTTAAATCTCTCACTGTAATTACTTGGCTCTCTCACAATACTCACACACTATTGAAATTTCTTTTAACATAATTCGCCATGCCAAACACCAATTGGTAAGCTTAAGCCAGGTTAAGAACGTCTTACCATCAAAATACATATCACTGAAGTAAACAACAATGTTAACAGAAAATAGAAAAGAGAGTACACCTGTGGCTCAAGTCAGTCAGTCTTGGAAGAAGCGTGATTAAGCAAACAACGTTAAAACCGGTGGAATGCTATTTAATATTACTTTAACAGATTTTTTGCTGTTAACGGAAATAAGTGTACAACAAAAACTAAAAAAGTATCTTAAAGCGCAGTTTTAAACAAAACGCGATGTAAAAATTATAAGATTGGTAGAAAAATAAAAAATTTTCCGCAAATAAAAAGAAAACAGAAATGTAAGAAAAATAGGAAAAAAATTGAATTAAAATATTGAGACGACTTTCACTACGGTTCAAAGCGCAACAAACTTCGGCTTCAAAATTAAATAAATACGTGTATGTATGTATATGCATATGTATATATAAAATAGATAAGCAATAGCTTAAACACAGATATGTATTTTTTTCATAACCCACACAACCAAATAAATTAAAAGAATGTGCTTAAAAACTCCACAATATTTTAAAATTACCATCCACCATGCATATGAACAATATTGTTGTAAATATAAATTTGCATAGGTGTTCATACATACATACTTATGTATTTAACGTAATTAATTACATTTTATGTAATACAATGAATTTATAAAATAAAATCTATTGTGTTTAGTATTAAATAAAAAATAGGTATAATGACTATGTATGCATGTACCCATATCAACTTGGGAAATAATAAATTAAAAAATAAAACACAAACCTATGTACATATATCCATTCATAATTTTAATATTACACATTCATACAACATACATACATATCCATAACAAAATATATTA
Source organism: Phasia obesa (assembly GCA_949628195.1). Taxonomy (NCBI): domain Eukaryota; kingdom Metazoa; phylum Arthropoda; class Insecta; order Diptera; family Tachinidae; genus Phasia; species Phasia obesa. The sequence goes on from OX451215.1 coordinate 204,867,537, forward strand.
ATGAAAATCTAATTAAAAAGAGTTACCCGTCAACCAGTCATTAAACTACAAGAACACTGAACAAAAGAAAATACAACAACAAAACCTAGTAATGATCTAAATCATCAGTGTAGCCGAGTTACTTTCTAGTTATTTACTTATTATTGGGCGTTTTATTAATGTAAATACTTATGTGTAATATATTAAATAAAGAGATCAGTAATACAAATACATAATATTAAGGTATTTAGTGTGTATATACATATTTATTAAAAATTATTTAAAATAGGTATGTATGTAGATCAAAAAAATTATAAAAAGTTATTAAAATCAAACGATAACAATATTCATCAATCATTGCGGCAGTATTGGTGAAAATGTGTTTGGATATGTAACACCGAAGATGCTGGATGAACAGTCAAAAAATTTTGATTTTCTTTCTAGCATTGTTGGTGTTACGCTTAAAGTGGTTTTACACAACGTATGTTTGTCATATAACTTGTCAGTTTGATAACCCATATGTAATTTCATGTGTTTGTCAAAATAGGCATTTTACATACGGTTTATAATTTTTGCTTTCAAACGTACATGTGTATATAATTTTTCGGCCACACAGTTTTGTATTTCCAACAACAAAGATGCAAATATAGTGCTTTTGCCACGCTTTTAGTACTTTTAGTGCCACGAAAAACCTAAAATAGCAAAATATCAAGTTGGCATTACAGATGCTTTGTCACATCAAACTAGAACACGTTCTAAATGAAAAATGTCATATGTATTGTACACATGGAAAATACACATGTTATGTTTGAAAGGGTTTACACGACGTGTTTAGAATTTACACATGGAAAAGTGACAAGTCATATGACAAATACACGCCGTGTAAAACCACTTTTACTAACAGTTTTCACTGATTCATACACGAATTTGACAATAAGTATTTTGATTGTATCAAGACTAGTCCGGGCAAACATGTGCGCTTCATCTCTCAATACATACATATAGAAAACAAAACCCATGTAAAATTACTCAGAAGAAAATTCAGGTGGCATGTTTTTGCGGGCCATTGGTCTAGATCCCTTTAAACATGTTCTACTAAATGTCATATGTAATATGTTTGTCAAAAGATTTTGAAATTTCTGCTGTGTCGATATTTATTTTGGAAAATTCATAAGTAATTGAGATGCTCTCTTTATATTTCATATAAATAGGGAATAAGAGTTATTAAAAAAAATGCTGTGAAAACATAACCTAAAATTTTAATTTTATCCTATATTTCAAGAATTTTGAGTAAATATTTCACAAATATCTGAGCATTAATCTTCCCAGTATATTCTTTTAATACTTTATTAATATGAATATCTGTTTTTTAAAGTCTGGGGATCTTATTCTAGGCTAAAAGTAAAATATTTTTTATAACAAAAAAATTTATGGAAACTATTTTTTATGTAGTTTGAATCGCAATACATTTTAAGGTATAATTTTAAAAACAGTAGATTTTTAAAAGTATTTATACCCCTCACCTCAGATGGAATTAATAGTGAAAAAGAAAACAGATTGTAATTTTATTATATTATGATTTCCTATTATTAAATTGATTTTCTATTCTATCAATATTTATAAAAGATTTTTTTAAAAATACCACATGCGAAGCTCTTAGCTTGCATGCAGAAAAATCCAGAGTTTGTGACGGAAATCGAACCCGTTAGTCCCATACTGATAGACTAGCGCACGACCAATGCAAGCACTCAAATAAGTTTGTCATTTTGTTAGAGTATATGTATCGATCCTTATACATATGTGGTATAATGGATTTTCTGAGGAACTTAGATAACTTCTGAAAATTCTTAGTATACCAAACTATCAGTATAGTTTCGAAAATTTGGCTATTACAATTCAGCAATATCGCTACCTTAGTTGTTGTTGTAACAGCTCTGCTGCTGTCGGAAGTTCTTTCCTGGTAAATAACTTCCGGTTGTACAGCTGTTGCTAAATTGACAATCTTTGGCCGAGTATGACTCGGGTCGTTCCGGATAGAAGATGGTATACTCTACCAGAGGTAGAAATATGGAGACAAGAAATTGCGAGCGATCAAATCACATTATCACCAAAAATTCACTACAAAACTCAAATTTTACCAAAATATTGTGGTTTCAAAAACCGAAATTGCACAAAAAAAAACTATCACCAATTAAAAAGATCACTAAAAGATCAAAATTTCGCCAAACATCACATTTCCTGTCTGTGAATTAAAGGCTCGTTAACTTATAGAAATTCTTGTTATGCCAATCTGTTAAGATATATTTTCGAGAATTTTGTTATTGAAAATCAGTCCAAAAATAGTGTAGATATAAAAAACGCGTGTAAGTTTTCGCATTAATTTAAGTTTTCAAACGGTACATTTTGTTTGAAAAACAAATTTATACCACCTATTTTTGATGCATTGTTTTTATTTTCTTATTTAAACTATTACTTCGTCGTCGTGTTTTTAAGAATCAGCCACATTATGTTTTAGATATTTTCCTAATTTTATTAAGCACTAATGCACGGCAACACTTTTTTTGCATCACACAGATTTGTCTTTTACAGCACACTCCTCTCACCTGTTTGTAACAACCAGCAGAAGCTATTGTACCGTTAGAAGTACCCATTTATATATTGTAAGAGATTTAATATATGAGAAAATTAATTCATAATTATTTTGTTTGTACATGAGTATAGCAACAGCACCAATAAAGATAATAGAAACAATGCACACAGATAATAATAGACACTAATTCACTTACTACTGCACTCACTACACAACATTATACCATGTAATCACACAATACAACTCCTTGTACAAGAGCAAATACAAAAGAAGAAAAAACAGATCAGTGCAGCTGTTATATCCAACAGCAATACAAACAATATGTAGTAATAACGAGAACAAAATAGTGTAACCAAACTACAACCATTTAGCAATTGTTTGAAATAAATACATACATACATACACACATCCATAAATGTATACAAATACTACCAACAATCACTATTTTTTAGCAAACGAAAAGCAGAAAATTCTTGGTAGAGGTAACCAACAAAAAAAGACAGTGGAAAGAAAAGTACTCAATGGGATTTCACATGCATGTTACTAACATACATATGTATATAAGTATGTATGTAAGCGGTTAATTTAGTTGCAATTCAAAAGCAAAATCAACATGGGAAATCACTTCAGCAACAAAATTGTTGTTCCATTTTTAACTTTGTTCAAAAACGCCGAAAGGTTACTTATGTCTTATAACAAAATGTTTTAATTTTCCTCTTAACCCTTTCCTACTTGCTTTTCCTGCAGAGAAAAATACATATGTACATATTATTTATAACATTATTTCACCCCACGTTGCCTAGGATCTACCATAGCACAAAAGAAACAATTTTGGAAATCGAGGAATTAGCTTTCGAGTTAAAACATTCGTTAAGATCTCAACAACAGCTCCACCTACCGTGTTCAAACTATCAAGTTTGTCGTCATGGGTACCCAAAGAAAAAACTTTTTGAAATTAGTTGGGCAGTTTTGGAGATTTAGTTCGGTAAAAAATTCAGACAAGTTTTAAAAGCAGATATAGCCTATTGCGTTTCTTAGATATGAATCTAACTATGTTTTAAACTTTATTAAAAACTAGTCAGCCAACAATCAAACTGCAAAAAGTTTATAGTGTATATGAACTGGGATGTTCCCGAAAGTGCGCAACTATTTCCGAACATTCTGGGATATCCCCGAATACTTGAAAACTATTCCCTTTAGATAAAAACATTTTTAATGGAAAGGGAACCTTATGGTAGATTAAAATGACGTGTGTTGTATGGGGAAACCATTTAGTTTTTAAATTTATTTTTCTAATGCCTTAAACACATAGACGACAGCGACTACACCGCTACATGACTACAATCGTCGCCGTGTAGTCAGCTAAATATATAGAATACAACAGCTACATCAAAACTCTGACTTTGTTGTACAAATATAGGTATACCTGCATATTTCAGGTTTATAAAAATAAAATAACTTTTACATAAAATATTTCAATTACGTCAACACAAATACATACTTTTACTTGCTCCAAAAGCTTTTTATGGTAAATGAATTTATAATTTTTTAATTTTGTATAGGATCCCTCCTATTGAATAAAATATTTTCAGCACTAATTGTAGTCTAACTTAAGCAACTTTCACACTATAATACTGAGTATTAAGATTTTCATTGGATTTTGTAAGATAGAAATCCAATGAGAATTGTATGATTGTCAAAAAATCTAACGTAACATAACATTTCGTTTTCACACTATCACATTTCAAATAAAATGAAAAATATCAGCAAAGGAACACGCCGAGACGAGACGTTGAACGGCGTCGGCTGAGCAATTTTATGTGGACGGCAGAGGTGCCGGGCCTTAAGTTTGCTTGGCCTTTCAAGTTTTCAGTTAATAAAAAAAATAAAAAACAAAAAAATAATACGTACATCCAACAATTTCTAGGCATGGCAGAAACAAAGTACATATGTAGGCGTTAAGACTGATGACAATTTAAGGCAGGTGCAGGACAAAGAAAAAATATTATCGGCGGCGGCGAACTATAGGCTGCGACTCACTCAGCTTGGTTCTTTGCTTTAAAAAAAACACAACCCTGATACAATGAAAAATGTTATCGTTTAGAAAATTTTCTAAAAATGGTTTGGTATTATGGGATGTTAAATTTCTTTCCGTATTATTTCACATTTTGATAACATACTGCTTTCACACTATCACACTTTCTCATTGGATTTAAGTATTTGACAAGTCTTAATACTCAGTATAAGGGCTTTAGCTACATCCACAGCGGTGCTCGTGTAGCAATGTAACTATAACGTCAAAATCATCGAGTTCTTATAAGTACATAAAGGTGTGTATCAAGGTATATTTATCTTACTAGGTAGTGTCGTCCGCCCAGCTGATTTAGTAGTTCGACATGTCAAAAGTTGTATGTGTTCAGAAATTTTATAGTGTAGAAGTGAAAAGGCAATAAAACACATACAGGCCTTCTCAATTTTCTCCTATGTTTTCTGACATTTCGAACTACAAAGCAACAACAAAATGCCATGTTGTTCTTGTATTGTTGTAGGGACGCCACTACCTAGTAAAATAAATATACCTTGGTGTGTATTTTAGTTTTGATAGGTTGTAGTTGGTAGCCGGCTGTCAACTATTTGTTTAATGTATAAATCGAAGCTTTTAAACTAAAAAAAAAAACAAAATACGTACAGAAAAGGCGCAGTTCTGAAGTAACCAACATAAAAAATACAGACCTGCTTTTAGAATACCTCTATTAAAGATCTAGATGTAAGAATTTCAATGTCTGTCTCAATCATAACATAATATAACAGAGTTATAAGGTGCTTAATTAGAAGTTAGTGAAGACGAGATGTGTACTGGCGTGAATTTAGCTCCTGGCTTCGTGTAAGGATAGTTTGTATTTCGGGACATGAGTAGATCCGTGGAAATAAGATGGTCGATAATTGTCGACCTTTCAATCACGTTACTGGAATGGGCGATCAATAAAACGTCTCGCAGGTGCTCTATAATAATAACCAATTAATGATTTTCAAAAATTCTTTGGCATTCACTCGTCAGAGAAATTACGCTCGGAATAATGTGCATATATGTATGTATATGCATGTATGCAAAAGTGTGCATATACTCGTACATGTATGCCTATGTATGCATATGTATTCACATACAGCTATGACCTTTTCGGGAAGTAAAAAGTAGTACCAACACCTTAAAATATTCTTGCGTCTTTATATCAGTTTCGAATATGAAGCTTAATGAAGAAATGTTCAATTTAGATTAAACCAAAACAAATTAAAATTGGAATAAATTCACTTACCGATCATCTATTTAATGTTGTTTGTTATAAGTTAATTTAAACTCTTCATTACAAAAAAGTAATAAAATAAATATTTTGATTACATAATTAAGATTTATTGATACTAAAAGAATGTTCTAAATTTTAGTGGTTCTTTTGAAATTATTTAAACGAACAATAAGAATGAAAAGTAGAACCTATTGTACTTTTTATTGTTTTTAATTAACGAAGATTAATGTCTTTTCAAAATAAAATAATCGATTGAGTGATACAACTGTTTGATATTTTTTGAAAAAATTTAAATATATTGCTGCACAGTGGTTTGAAAAGTTTAATTATGGAAATAATTCGATATCTTAATAATCTTTACACATACAAAGTAAAGGTGTTTTTGAGTAAAGTTGTGGACGGTCGGTCGCTTAGGATGAAGAGGGGCTTGAGGGTAAGCCACCAAATTTGGGTACTTTGAGCATAACATTTTTTTGAAATGCCATAAAAAGTTTATTTTTATTTATTGTTTACCTCCTTACTCATTCTTATATCATGAGCCCAGTGCAATCATTAAAATTTACTTTCGGCATTATAGATTTCTATTCGCGGGTTTTTTATTTAGTCTGAGATCTCCCAAATATATAGAGTATGTAACTGGGTAAGCTTTTTAATGGCATGCTAGACAGCCATATTCTGTTATTCTCGTAGCTAAAGCTATAGCTAAAATTCTAAAAACACATAACAAAATTACACAAATTGTATAACTACGAGAATTACAGAATATGGCACCTGTACATTTATATACAACTTACTGTGGCCGCCACGTCGTGGACGTCCTGACAATATTTTGTTCGACTTTGCTTTGAAAGTAATCCACACCAAATTTTAAGAGTAAAGCTTTGAAAAATGAGTTACTCATTACTTTAAAACAGCGCAACTGTGCATAAAATATACTGCTTTCAAAAATAAAAGATCCTTTATATCGGTAAAAAAATCAAATTAAGATATTTTTCGGAAAAAAAAGTATCCTAAATAACACTACTATGGTCAAGGGTACACTAGTGCTCTGCAAATAGTCACATTGAAAGACCATAGTGTTCTATTGAAAAAAATTTTGGCTGTTTTAGGTTTAGCATTGGTTAGCTGTTGTATTTTGATTTTAATGTCAGCCAACGAATAGCGAATATTTTGGTGCATTTGCTAAAATACTAGTAGCCTTTTAAACACTGCAATAAACAATAAAAAATGGGAGTATGAGAAGATGGAAATGTAGCATTTTAAACCTATTTAAAATGAGCACTGGCCTTAATTAACATTATAACAATAAAACAGAGATCATTGAACGAACAAAACAAGAAAAAACATTGTTTCTAATCTTCAGTATTGTTGGAATAAAAACATTAAAAACCTCTATAATAAAAGCTACCAAGCCATTATAGTATAATAGACATAAAATCATTTGTGTTCGAAACGTTATTTTCTTTGTTTGCAATGCAGATATGTAGAAAATTTGCATAACAAATCACATTTAAAAAAAATCAGTCATTTCTTGTTTAAGATTTATTACAAAAAAATTTTGCAAATCTTTTAAATAATTTGAAAATTCTTTTAAAAATAAAATGTATGTACATATGTATGTATGTCTTATGTTGAAACACAAAAACGCTTGATAAATAAAAAATCTCTGGTGATTTTCTTTTAAATATAAAAAAGAAATTTAAATAAGATCATCTTGAAATTTTGTTACAAAATATGATAAGTTTTAAGGATCTGGGGTAGCGAGGGTAAGCGAAATTTTTAAATATTATCAAAGGGTTTTCTTAATTGTATTTTTTACTTCACCATACGTAGTATAAGGTAAAGTATAGTAATCACGAAAAAATCGAGGTCGGGATTTCGACGGATTTATATGTTTTGAGGTCACCTGAATTCATTTTGGCTATTTTCGCGATGATGTGGAGTGTACAAGCAAAAACACAGAATTTTTTTTTTAACAAAAGTGCGTTCATTTTAAACTGTTCATTTCTTAAGGAATACAAAAAACCTTTAGTGCAAGCAAAGCACACTAAGTCTTATCCAAAAGCTCTATACAACTACTAAACAAAACACACTGAGTGTTTCGAACATGAGACGAGTAAACACGGTGCTTACTAATATAAAATATTTGTTTTACTCGTTCAGCTCATTGTGTTTATGATGCGAACAGAGGTTTGCTCACTATTAGTATGATATGAGTGTTCAGTAAGGTAGTTTGTGTTCGAGTATGACCACTTGCTCATGAGCTTATGATCACACGCATTAGATGAGCTTGCTCATGCAACTGTTTATTGCCTATGCCTGTATGTATGGCATATGTTCATATATTTATGTATGAATGCATGTATGTATGTATGTATATATGTATGTATACATATATGTATGTATGTATGTATGTATGTATGTATGTATGTATGTATGTATGTATGTATGTATGTATGTATGTATCTTTGTATGTATGTATGTATGTATGTATCTATGTACCTAAAAGTATGATAAATTTAGGTTTTATTATTATTGACTTCATAGGTATTAATTTAATATTAATTATAGATATTTAAATGCATTTTTATTTTTCTTTTGTGTAAAAAAAATTGTATACACATACTAAATTGCATTTAGCCAAACATATATACCTATACATATGTTATGTTGTATACCTATACTACATATTATACTGATATAATGCAACACAAGTTAACAGATGTCAAGATAATACTGTAATAGACAGACAGGCGGTGAGAGAGAATACATATGTTTAAAAAAAATTTAGAAATTAACAAGAAAATTAAAAATTTTAATTACAAAAAGAAGAAATAGGTATTAAGCCCAGCCGAGAAAATAATTTTTTTTTTACTACTTAATTAATTAACATGTATGCCTATGCTTTTGTGTATGTATGTGTATGTGTGTGTATGTATATGTATATATGTGTTGGAGCATGCAAGTCTTACTAAATACCAATGAACATCTTTTTTTAATTCTTTTTTGTTGTTGTTTTCTTTACAGCATACGCAACAAATGAACAACAGCAACAAAAAACGCATTGGAACTGGTTATTAAATAGTTAATGACTACAAACATGCTTGGAAAAACGCATTAACAATGTTACTGATCTTACTGATCGGAGAAATCATTGAAAAAGAAAGTGAATGTTTCTGTTTTGTCATAAACAAGTAATAGAAAAAACCAAAAGGAAAATTAATTTAAATCCAGATTTTTTCTAATGCAAACATTTATATTAGAAACGATTTACCTTACAATTTAAATTTTAATAAACCGCTGAAGGTTAAAGTTAAGCAGAGAATAATCGTCAACAAACCGCTACTGGCGCACTTTGCCTCATCAGGCAAACAATTGAAAAGAAAAGCTGTTAAAAAAGTGAAATTTATTCAAAAATATTTACAAATGTTTAACACCATGCGAGAAGATGATATAGAATTTGCCATTAAGGTAGTCATAGTTGGCAATGGCGGTGTAGGTAAATCTTCCATGATACAACGATACTGCAAAGGTATCTTTACAAAAGATTACAAAAAAACTATAGGTGTGGATTTTCTAGAGAGGCAGATCGAAATCGATGGTGAAGATGTACGCATTATGCTGTGGGATACAGCGGGTCAAGAAGAATTCGATGCCATCACGAAAGCATACTATAGAGGTGCTCAAGCCTGCGTCCTAACATTTTCCACAACTGATAGAGCATCTTTTGAGGCCGTGCGAGACTGGAAGCGTAAAGTAGAAAATGAATGCCAAGAAATACCCACAGTCATAGTTCAAAATAAAATTGATCTCATCGATCAGGCGGTGGTAACTGCCGATGAAATAGAATCTTTAGCCCAACAACTGAACTGTCGCCTCATAAGGACATCAGTTAAAGAGGATGTTAATGTGGCGTCAGTATTTCGTTACTTGGCAACAAAATGTCATCAACTAAGTCAGGCTTCTTATATAGAACAACAACAGGGTTCGCATATGAACGGTTCGCATAGTCATGAAAATCACAAAACCATTAGTGCGTTTAGTCCCACCTTTACCAAATCAAAGTCCACACCAGGCACTATAAAGTTGCAGAAAAGTACAACGGCACGAAAGCGCAAAATTATATTTAAAAAATGTGGCATAGTGTAAAAGAAAACTTTAACAGCAACAGAGTAAAAAAACTTCACACTCCTTCCATTGTTGTATATATTACATACATATCTATGTACATACGTATATGTATGTATGTACATGTGTATATGAAAGCGGCCAGTATCATTAAAATACAAATATTACTCATCTAGAAAAATTCAATCAAAAAACCATCATCAAAAAAAAAACAAACAAAAAGCCCAACATTGATGAATACTAGTTTCCAAAAATTATTGGAGCATAATTAACACTTTAATCATACAGATACAGTTAAAATTTCTATCGTTTGTATAGAAATTTTGTTTAATTAGTTTTAATGTCCGAATTTTCATAGAGTGATGAGATAAGAGTGAATTGAAAGCAACCACAAACGGTATGTTTGTATCTAAAGATAAATGAATAATTTAAATTTAAAAGTTTTAATTTCTTTTACTTATTTTCAGCTTAATTACTTAAAATAAGTGAGCCGCAACTCGCAAGCCACACAGTGGCTCCCTTATTCCTGTTGTCCAATAAGTTAAAATCGAAATACCTGTTAAGACAATTGTGACTGGAGACTGATACCTTTTAATAATGTTTAATGTTGCTACATTACTTTTACTTCTTAATATTACTAATTAAATTATTTAAACATTATTTCCGTGAACAACTTGACAATATTTGTGCAATTACCTAAATTAAATTTAAAAAAAAAAAAAAAATAATAAAATATATAAGTATGTATGTACATATGAGTATGTTTTTATCATATGTAAATCTATCTAAACAAACTGCAAGAGGGCCGTGTCCAGATATATTATTTGTTAAAAACCCGAATTTATAAAATTTTACTGGTGAATAGAAAAGAAAGGGTTTTAAAAACAAAACAAAAGGCGAACTCGAATAAAATTTTGAAAATAATTGAAACTAAAATAAAAAACTTAGTTCAGACCAAGGCACATTTAACAAGGTGACAGCGTAGGGAGGATAAAATTATACAAAAAAAAATTTTTTTTTTCAATGGATTTTGACAGTAAAAATTATTTTATTTCTCTTGAAATAAATGATTAATGTCAAACTTTATATTAAAAAATTTAAAAAATGTCTCTTTAAAGGCCATGATTCACTATCATACTCAGTCGTACGAACTGTCAAAAACAGCATGTGTGCTAAAAAAGAGTATGATAGTGTGGATTAGAAATGTATGTGTGTGACAGACTTTTTGACAGTCTGTACGATTTGATAATCTTTTGAAAAAAAATCATAAAATAGTATTTTTCCATGCGATCAGAGTTACAAAATCTTGTTTTGTATGATAGTGTGGCACCTGCAACGCCATTTTGAAACGATTTTTTAAGTGGGACAGAATTCTTTCAGATTTTTTTGTGATTAAATCGTACGACTGTGTAGGATAGTGAACCCTGGCCTGAATTTAGCTCCGCCTTGTACTGTCACCTGGTTGAATGTTCGTTCAGACGTGAAAAATATTTGTAGAAATATGTAAGTGTAATCACTATTTGTGGCAATCTTATACCTATAATACGTATAATAAATTACGAGTTATAATAAACATGATATATTTTATATTGTATAGGTCTTTTGTATAACGTTAATAATATTTCCTAAAAACAGAAAATGGTTAGATTATTAGGTCTAAAGCCCTATAATTATATGCCTAGTCTGAACTAAAGAAGAATTTTAGAAAATATCTGCAAGATAACTTAAATTGTCTGGACCAGAACTTAAATAAAAATCACTGTTATTTAATAGAAATTGTGTTTTATTTTATTAAATAAAAATGTATGTATACAACAATAATAAAAATAATTTATTTTTCAATTTATTTTGTTTTTTTTTTTTATAAAAAATATTTTAATGCCTATATTCATAATAAATAAAAGTTATTTGTATTAGAACAACTTTTGTATGAAAAATGTGTTCTAAAACAGATTTGATATGTGTTATATGAAGTTTGACCTTTGTTAAGACATGTTAATGTCTAATGGAGACGGGGGTTACGCAACACTAACATGATGTTAGTGTTAATGTTTATCATTTCATATATAATGTAGGCGGGGGTGTCTGATACCAAAAATGTCGAATTATGGCTGTGATAAATTCCGTATGTATAAAATTTTTATAGAAGGTCAAATATTTTGTTCATACAAAGTTTTTTTTTTATTATTTTACAATATAACTGAGCCCAATGGGACATAAATAGTTAACAAATTGACTACTTAACAAAAGCAACAACGAAACAAATATTAATAATAATATATAAATAATAAAAAATAAATTTTTAACCTACGAAAGAGCGTTTGTAGTTTCTTAGCGGTTCAATTAAAAGTTTACCTTAAAACTGAACTTTGTGTGACTCTTAAACATTTTCGGAAAGCTTGTAATTCTATAAACTCATTATCATGCAATAGAAAATTCAACGCTGATTATTTTTAATATATGATTTTTTCTTCCTTTTAATGGCTTAATGAAATGAAAAAACCAAGGACTACAATATTATACATAAAACATTTTAAAGACTTAAAAACTAGAAGGTACGCAATTAAATTATTTGCGTTTTGTAAGTGTTAATAAAGCAGTTCTATAGTAACTAAACATAATATTTTACCGATTAATCGAATAAAACTTAAAAAAGTATTCGAATAATCGATTAGTTTTGTAGTTTTGAACTCAATTTCATTTATACCTATTTGAAAATTCCTTTATTTTGCGATTAATGAACTTTATTTTAAAAATAATACAATGATGTTTTTGTTTCAAATCGAAAAATTAATTTCATCAAACTTGCACTCCAAATACACTTTTGATATTTTTAATTAATTAACCTTAAATCTTTTTTTAATTTTAAAATCGATATTTCGCTACACCTCTAGTTTACATCAGAATTTTATAATTGCTATTTTAATATCAAGCTTCTCTAATTATACTATATTTTACAAAAAAAAAAAGTTTTACCTAGTGCCCTGCTTTAATTGAACAGTGTAGCTATTGATGCAACTCTGTCAATAGGTTTTTCTGTTTCTTTCCACTTTGTTTCTTAAGAAAGCATCCAACTTTTTTATTCGTAAGACCAACTATATTTTTTATTTAGAACAGAGTTTGAAATTTTCTTAGAATTGCTTAGTTAATAAACAAAATAGTAGGAAATAATTATCTGCTATCATGCCCATTGCCGATGTGAGAAATTTGAAGGTAAAGGAAATATATAAATCTTGAGGAGACAAGTACTTTTAAAAACTTATTTCAGGTAGCAGACCTAAAGCGTGAATTAAAAGTACGCGGACTATCTATAGCAGGGAATAAAAACGAGTTACAGGAACGTTTGCAAGCGGCTATGGAAGGTGAACCTCTTTTGGAAGACGGCTCTTTAGTTGGAGAAGATATTCTTGATGAAGAAGAAGGCGTACTATCAGACGAAGAAAAGATTTTGGGTTCAGATGAAAATGAGTTACTAAAAAGTCCCACACCAACAACTCTTTTACCCAAAACACTTGGGAGCGAAAACAAAGATACTACTTCTATAGAGGATGATATCTTGGAGTCGCCCACAACATTAACTAAAAAAATAGTTTTAAAGCGTAAGAGTTCATTAAATTGTAGTACTATATTAGATACCACCACTTGCACTACCAAAGAAAATACGGTACCGTCACCAGCCAAAGCAGTAAAAATGAGCGAACGCAATCCCATTACCATGGGGGAAGCCAAAAAAGTTGACACTGATCAAGCCGGAACAGCGGCCACCAAAAAACTTAAAGAATTAACCATGCAAGAGAGATTAGAATTAAGGGCTAAAAAATTTGGCCTCGAGACTAAGGCCACTGTTAAGGAAAAAGATGTTGCCATATCCGCAGCACCAGTAGTGAGCAGCGAAAAGCAAGTAGAGTTGTTAAAAAAGAGAGCCGAACGGTTTGGTTGTGTGACTTCAACAAATTTGGCCAAGTTAGATGCTGAAGAACGACTCCTAAAGCGTAGCCAACGTTTTGGCGCTGAAGTTGTAAAAAAAATTACTTTAGCTGAAAATGATACTACCTCCTCCGCTGTTTCAACAAAGCCATCCAGCGGCAACGGAAACGATGAATGGGCTGAAAAGGCTCGCAAACGTTTAGAACGCTTCAAAGGCAATTCGACACCCACAGTGTCGGTTGCTGCGACAGCTGTTGTTGCAGCTACCTCACCTGCAACTGGTAATAGCACCTAATTTTTTTATTTAATTTCACAAGAAAAAATCATTTAAAACGTAGACGATGTTTTTTCTACGACTAAAAAAGAATATTTGATTTTTTAAAATCAATAACTCAATATATCCTAAATTACGAGTTAAGCATCGCTAAAATGTTTAAAGGGTGTTTCGTGGTTTAAGTAGCGATACGTAAAATTTAAAGAAAATGTTTTTAATTTTTATTAACGGAAATATCTTAATTTTTTTTAAATAAATGAATTGGAATAAAGGTTAAAAAATCCAATAGATTTTATTATTTTGTTTTCATTCTATGATCAATGTGATTTCGTGGTCGTTAAGGATGTGATCTGTGAACTGGGGGTTACTCTTTATTGCGATGCGAAAGCAATTTCGATTCGAAAGCTCAATGCGATAAGAGGGCAAATCGGTACTCTCTATGACTTTCGCAAAATTTTTGAAAAAGTGGATACATTAACAGTTTAAAATACATAAACAAAAGTTAAGCCGGTTGTATGTACATGTAAATATTGATGGATTATGGTTTAAAAACGAAAATTAACTTAAAACGAGTTACTCGAGAGTTCGACAGACGCTTTCGCATTACATATTGTGGTGGTGCAATCTTTGCGAAAGACAAATGCGCGAACTCTTTAAAGAGTACAAATCGTTCGATTTCGTACCATTTTTCTTTCGTATCGCAATAGAGTAACCCCCCTGGTTTGTGTGCCATATATTTTTATTTACAAAATTCTAAGAATACAAGCATGAATACATGTTTCAATATAAAGCCAATTACCCATAACATTTTATAATAAAATGTGAAATCTGTACGTATTTTACACTTTGTTGAAGCCTTTATTTATGTACATGTTAGGAAACCAACATTGTGTTTCGAAAAATTTTTCTTTCGAATCGAAATACACAGTAACCCTCTTGAGCTAACGATATTCATTCAAAAAAACCAATTAGGTCGAACTACTTGCTATAAAGTGATATTTAATTTTTGACTGTTGGTTGTTACTAAAAGTGCCGGTTGACTGCGACTTCAAACAAATAATGGTATTAATTAAATATGGCAACTTAAAATCCCATATACCTATTTAAAAACGCCACAAATTCTTGGTTCCTTATTACGACAGTTTTTCTTTCAACCCGTTTGCAGTTTCCTATACAAAGGAATTTCGTTGAAATTATAAATATTAAAACAATATTGTTATTATCCTTTATTACGTTTTTATTTATTTTGAATCACTACTACACATTTAAACAAATTAATATTTAGATAAGATACTTGTAACTGTTTTGGAAAAGTGATTTATAATTTAATGTATTTATGGATGAGAAGACATCGGTAGGTTTTCTTTTCTTGCACACATAAACTTTATTAATATGTGAGTGTTTCTTAAATAATTTATTTTTATTTGTTGTATAGTAGTTTAGATATTCAAAAAATATTTTAAAATTCTTCTTAAGATTAAACTTATAGAAATAAATAGAAAAAGAGAAAATAATAAACAGTATATGTAGTCTAAAAACATACTTATAGTCAATGAAGAAGTTTTCTTTTTTTTCTGTTATTTTAAAACAAAAATTAACTAAAATTAATTAAAAATCAATGGAAATGGAAAAATAAAAGCAGTTGAGGCGTAGCAATTAATGTATAACAGAGAGATAAAATAATAGAAATGATTTAAAGTAATGTTAATCATTTCTATATGTTTTTTTTTTCAATCATTATTAATTCTAAAAATACAGGTGTATGGAGGTTGGTAAATATATGATATTTTTTGTTAATGTATAATTAAAAATAAGTGACTTTAATGGTACGACCATCCATACGGGAACCATCCATAAGAGCTAAAAGAATATGAAAAGTAAACATAAGAACAAATTTAAATTATTTCAACACAAGAAACTTGCCAATGGCTAATTCAGCATCCCGTTCTTTAAAGAATCGCACAACTCCTACGTCATTTCCGCGAATTTCAGCAAATTTTACTTCACCTACATCTCGGAATTTATCGCGAAGAGTTTGCCAAGTGCAACTAAGTGGAATCTAAAACAGTTATAAGAATATTACTTATTAAATTTCTGTTCAACTTCTGGCAAAATAATACGGGCTTACATTTTTGATAATAATGGTGTCGGATTTGCGTACATTACCAACATTGCCGGGATTATTTCCACCACCGGGACCACCACCATACATTTCAATAGCATTGCCTGAATTGTAGTCATTATCAACACCACCACCTCCACCTCCGCTAGAGCTGTTGTAAGAATTAAAAGGGACTCCTCCTCCTCCCCCGCTTCCGACGGCTTGAGAACTAAAATTTGAAGAACTACCACCAAAACCGGAGCTATAGTTATTGCCACCAGTACTGTAGTTATTTGAATGAGCAGCATTGCCAGAAGTCAAAGTATCATCATTGCCGCCACCACCTTGGTTGCCCAAATTTAATCCCAAATTGTTGAGAGATGTTGTTAGAAGAGGATTGGAGAGAGCAGCTCCTAGTCCTCCAACAACATTGGTTAAAGCGGCCAAATTTGAAGTGTTTAGATTTCCCAAATTTAAACCAGAATTAGAATTCAAAGCCTTATTTGGACCAACTGGGGCTACCGGACTAGGTTGCACTACTGAGTTATTGCCAAACATTCCACCTACATTAGGATTACCCATGCCCATATTATTTCCACCTCCCATGTTTCCTCCCATGCTCCCGCCCATTATATTACCAGACATTTGAGACTGATTGTTTTGATTGTTGTTAGGCAAATTGCGGGAAACATCCTTCAAAGGCTCGCCATTGGGTCCCAGACCTATACCAACACCACCTAAACCTTCAGGCAATTTCAGTCCTTCGCTCTTGTCGGGTATACGATCCAAGCGCACTGTCATTCGTCGATCGTACAACATTTGGCGATCCAACATGGAAATGGCCTGTACAGCTTCTACTGGATGATCATATTCGATGACAGCAAAACCACGGCTGTTGCCATCTTTGTCCAAAGCTAAGTCTACGTTCTGCACTCTACCAGCCAATTTGAAGACTTGTTTAAGCTTCTTGGAGTCAACTTTATAGTCAAGCTAGAGTGTTTGAAAATAAATTAAAAAAGAACATATTAAAAATAATTAAAACACGAAAAGCACCGAACTGTTCCAACTTTTTTATCAACTGACTGACTGCAAACTTTGCTAAATGAAATAATAAATTCGACAGAATTATAGGGCCGACCAAAAAGTAAAAACATACGTGTACGCATTTAAATTGGCAAAATGCAAATAAATCAAATCCAAAAATGAACAGCAATTAGAATTTTTTTTTTAATTTATTACAAAGCCTGGGTTTTGTGAACAACACGAATCCTTTCTAGACAAAATTTCAGTTTTGATAATAAACAACTTTTCTTAAAGGTTTACATACTGTTTTTAATTAACCAGAAATAATTAAGGTAAAATAAATAACACAAAACTTAAATACATTTGTTTTGAAATCAATTAAAGTGGTTTAAAGGCATCTCAACTTTAGGCCGAGAATAAATACGAATTGTATTAAACAGCAGCCAAACAACGATCACCAAAACCAAAACACAGCTTAAAAATCAAGCGAAAACAACAAATTTTGCGTCAAAAAAATAACTTTAGAAGCCCAAGAAAATGTAAATGTTTTTATGAAATAGAAAACAAGCCCCGTAGTTTCATGTTTCTGCTAAAAAAATTAATTTGTTGTTTGCTGTAAACAATCGTGCTATCAGCCAGTTGTTTATAATTTTCTATTAAATATACAATGTATGTTAAAGATGCGGCCCCAAGAAGAATATT
Source organism: Phasia obesa (assembly GCA_949628195.1). Classification (NCBI taxonomy): domain Eukaryota; kingdom Metazoa; phylum Arthropoda; class Insecta; order Diptera; family Tachinidae; genus Phasia; species Phasia obesa. Next base: position 204,885,563 of record OX451215.1, read on the forward strand.
TTGCAATTACACAAAAAATAGAGTATAAAAGAGACAACATACATATTGTATCTTTCTAATATGTAGTCATCATCTTCATATAAGTCAAACAAAGAATCAATCAATCAATGCACATATCAATCGATTTCTTTTTTTAAATAAATACTCACATTCGCAACAAAAACTTTATTATGCAAAGGTCCAGTAATGCCGAGAGTCTCCAAAAACGAAGCAGAAAGCCCATAATAATTATAATTCCCTTGTTGATTATTAAAATCATTTGACATCATGTTAAAATTATTACGACCAGATCTAAAAGGAAGAATTCAACAATGTATAAAACAAACTTGGAAACAAACCATCAAAGAAGAAAAAACTCTTTCCACACAAACGCAGCAAGACACGTAGTTTACCAACTGCAAAATTTAGTTCACAATTTTATTTATTTTGTTGTGTAAAACTGATGTTGTTGTTGATTATCAAAAAATCATCAAATATTAGAAGAGATACATATAAATGAATTAAATAAAGTTTATTAATACTTACAAAATTAAATTGAAATACTTTTAACACTACATTTTGTTTGTAAATTATGCAAAACATCCCTTTTAAAATTCATTGCAATCACAAAATTTCGAAAATAAAATATAATTTTATAAATATGTAAAACAAAATTGTAGGATAGGGAACCAAATACACATATAAAATACCTTGATTAGATAATAGATAATATAAAGCTTTAAATTCGATATAATTTATTGCAGAAATGTACGTACAACAATATATATAATAAGAGTGGTATTACCGAACAGATCTAACTTAAATTTGATTACTCTGGTACTTGTATTATAATGCGATATTCTAATGTGAATAATTACAACGTTCTAAAAAGAGATAAAACTAAAGCAAATGATACTGATAACTCCTATGTTCACGATTATAATGACTAGTTTCCTTATTTTCTTGAAAGCTTACTCGTAGCAATCTGCCACGTAAACCAATAGGTAAGTTAGTTTTGTAAAAGTAAATTATTCAAGTTAAAAAAATTGTTTCAAAACTAAAAAAAAAGAAATAAGAATGAGTAGTTTAGAAAACTTTTTTTGTTTGTATATCTATACATACATATAATAAAACTGTAACAGAACCATTTCTGTACAGGGGTAATTCTTTTTCAAATGGGCCTATATTTTCACGATGTTTTTGGTTTTACTTAAAATCTCGAAAACATGTTAATTTGTCTGCTGAACTCCTGTGAGAACAATGAAATAAATACAATATAGAAAACTATATCCAAGCGTTTAAATATCAATTAAATTAGCGCTAACAAAATAAAATATGTTTCTTTACAAAAATTTAAATTTGAAGTATGTGTGCAGCTGCGGCTAGAAAATAGCACCAAACTTAAGTAAATATATCTCCGATACATATTTTCCTATAGGTTAAATTTATATATTTCAAAATTTGTCATATCTATAGTCAATTTTCTTTAATTTTATTAAAGCTGGTGTTCCTCAGGACTATTTACTTTAACATAGAAGAGGCTATCAATAAGATATGATTTTAGTATGAGATAGAAATGTGTTCGAAGTAATATTTTTAGTTTATATATTAATATATAAAACAGACATTGTAAAAGGCTTGCTGTACATTCAAAAATAAACCAGAATAAAAATAAAAAAAAAACATCCAATTGTAGAAGGAAAGTAAGGAAAAATAAAAACGTGGTTTATTCGTTGGTGTTTTGTTGAAGCTTTAATATTCTGTAATATTATTCTATTAACATGCATACTCATTGTGTCTTGTAGAATTTTATTACTTATAGAGTATTTTTGGCTTCTCTAAAATTAGGAAAAAGGTTTCCTGATGATCTGGCCTGAGGAACCAGTGAAATAAGTATAGGAACTAGCTCTTTTTCCCCAACAAATAAATTGCATTTTTATTATAAAACGTTATGGCTAATTAGCATAATATTAAATACTTAATATTTTTTTGTTTTCCAAAAAATCTCGTATATAATTTACTATACAATGGTGTTGCTCGGAAGTACCGTGGTTAGATCTGAATCCAAATTGATATTCTGGTATGATGCGAAGATTTTCGTGCAAAGGCAACATTATTTTCAAAAATAAAATTTAAAATATTTTGGATATTTTCCGTCATACTGTTAATCTGCGAGACTTTTTGAGGTCCTTGTAGCTTTCCATAATTAATATTCATCGTTTTTCGAAACATTAATATGTTGAAATATGTTCATTTTTTATTTCCGACAACCGAAGTTTAAGATCTTTCACAGCTTTATTTAATATACGTTTATCGTTAGGATTTCTGCTCATTTGCCAAACTTTTCTTAGTCTTCTTTTATTTCTCATCATGTTTGTGATTTCGGAAGTTACGTAAAACTAATTTTGCACATTTCGGCTTTCATTACATTGGTGTTGAAATCAACAAATAGTTGTGTATGGTCAGAGCTTAGGTCATTACGATCAGTTATTTGAAGGTTAGTAGTTATACCAGATTATACCACAAAAATCCAATAAATCTTTTATTTTGGTAGATCCTTAGGCCAAAACGTTGGACATTTTAACATAAAAAAAAAAAAAAATATTTTCTCTAGTCCCTAAAATCCTTTTCTGAAACACAAAAAAATTGTTTTCATTGAATCAACAAAAATTTAAAAGCAATTCTTTTGAACTGATATTCTTGTTATTAGATACACAAATTAACATGTTTTCGTAATTTTGAACCAAAACAAAAACATCGTAAAAATATAGATATGGCAAAGAATACATGAAAATTTTTTTAAAATGTTGCTGGTAAATATTGTAATAGATATAGAGAATAAAACACCATTTTTTGAAACTTTTCGTCTGTCTGAAATTCCGGGGCCTAAGAGCAAGACTTTGATAGTGAACGACAATTGCATAATAGGATTAGCAAAAAGTACTAAATTTGCAAAGGAGTTATTTTATTTAATTTTATCTGTAATTTAAAGCCGAAGGGGCCAAACTAACAATGTTACTAAGTAATTACGCCTGTATTAAATACAAAAGAAAAGTTAAGTTAAACGCTCTGAAATATACAATGAAAACACATGATTAAAGTACAAACAACACTTTTAGGCTTCAGATAAAGAATACGAGAAAAACTATATTCTATCATCATCGTAAGTAAGTTGGTGAGATCGAAGTCTACTGTAACCCAAAGTTTCCCTCTCGTTGTATATTTATATTTAATATTTACCAGTTTATATTTGTTGTTGCTTCAGCCAACCTTCGGTTAGCAATGAGAATAACAAGAGGGAAGGAAGGTGGTTGAAATACAGTATTCTCATATTACCGATTGAATGGGACTGCAAACTTAATAGCACCTTTTATTTTTGTCAGCGGGATATTTTAAACTAAAGAATTTAGAACAAATATAGTTTAGCGAAGCTGCTACAATAAAAAAAAATTATCAAGGGTAATAGAGAATTGAAAAAACAATAAAAAAAAGGAAAATAAAAAATTTGGCGTTTGCCCTTATTTTCAGAGTTAAGGGCCTCAGAACTTTTCATATGATTTTACACTACATTTTTAAAAAATTAAATCAATATGGGTATCATTTTAAAGCTTTTGGAAATATCTCACGTAGCAATAATAATAAAATTTTAAATTAAACAATTTTGAAAGTCTAAAAATTACTATCAGAAAGGACTATAAAAGATTAAATGCAAACGGACTGCCGAATATTAATTTTCCTCTTACAAACAGAACATAACTTTCAAAGTGCTAGCAATTATAAAAATAAACGACTGATTAAAGTTACTTTTTCAAAAACATAATTTCCTTCCAAATATGGATTTCGTTTAAAGAATACTACTACTATTAAGTACAAAAAATTTTCAGCAGATTTCTCGATTTGTTTTGGAGTTTTACTTTCTATATTTTTATATTTTTAAAATAAGTCAAAAGCAAGAAATGTACTACCCAACCCTTTCAAACATGTAATCTTATAGTCAATTTAGTAATAGCAGAAGGAGGTCCATTTATATAGTGGTTTTTAAAAAACCTACTAATAACTACTTATTGACTCGATACAAAAAAAAAAATAAAGTCATGAAACTAGTACAATAAGCCTGTTTCAAATATAAAAAACCGGCGACTTGTGATCTTTCATCTCAATTCATAACCTAATAAAAAACGGATAACAATCTGCAATTTTTAAAATACGTGGTAATCATGTAAAGCTAAGTTAACCCAAATTAAATTCAGTAACGTGTGGAAATTAACATTAGTAAGGAAACTTTAGTAAATCTAACAAAAGTACTACTTACGATCGATCGTCATCACGTCGAGAAAATCCGCGATCACCGCCACGATCTACCGAGCCGCCACCACGACCACCACTAGGTCCATCACGCATGATACGCCCATATTGATCTCGTTGTTCACCATGATCCTCTTTGACAACCAATTCACGGCCATTCACTTCATATCTATTCATTTTTTCCAAAGCCTTTTCAACATTATCGGGATCTTTAAACTCAACAATGCCACAGCCACGGGCTTTACCATTTTCATCATGGAAAAGTTCAACATATTCCACAGACCCAACAACACGTCTGAAAAGATCTTTAAGATCTTGCCAGCGATAGTCATATGGAATATTTGAAATGTAAATGCGGCAATTGCGTCTTTCTCGACTGCGATCACGATTAACACTGCCGCCGCCGTTTCCGCTGGTACTACCAGATGCATCGGCATCAGAAAAACGGGAACCACGTGCACCACGGCCACGGCGATCACGATCCTTTTCACGATTCTCTACAGCAGTACTACCTTCCATTTTCTAAAAATGCTCTTCCTTGTTAAGTAATAAAACTGGTATATAGAAAATATAAAAAGATAGGTTAGAAAAAAAGACGCCATGAAACTTTTGTACGTGAAAAATAAAAATGGCGATTTCTTTGCAACATTATTGGTGAAATATAAATAGCAAATAGTTTAAATACTCACAATCAGGTTTATGTATATTAATGCCAAAATTTGTTGCAATTATTGTGATATTATACAGAAATTTTACACAATTTCAACTTCTAATAAAAATTCAATGCTTCGCCGACGAAAATGCAAATCACAGACATAACCAGATATCGCAACTTTGACGTATGGAAAAGTGGCTTATCATACGCGATCAAGGCGAATTCATAACAGGTAAACTCGAGAGCTCAGCTGACTATTTGTTGTCACCATCTTACAGTGTCAAAATGTACTAACATTTTTTATTTTGACAGCCAAAAATGATTTATACAACAACAAAATGTACGTATTTTTATTACAGAGTTGTACTCTTTTTTCGCCGCGAGTCTACCTTGTTTATTGTGCCATGTACGCGATTAACCCTTAATTTAGAGAAAGAAAAAAAAACGTGGCATCCTCAAAATCAACGAGAAAAAGCAGTCAACTATACATGCTTAAAAACCAACAACAAAACCATAAACTGACAGTACCAAAAATAAACAAACAATAAATTCTTAAAAAAATTTTTCTGCAAATTTTTTCTGAATCGAACTACATTTGTTGAAATTACAAACTAAGAAAAGTTAATTTCAGCATATTCTTAAAATCTTAAGTGTTAAACGAAGAAACAAATACGGAATAAATAATAAGTATTGAGAATTTATTAAATAAAACCGAACTGAACTAAACGTTAAGACAAGGCACAAAGAAGTTATCACACAATGGAATCGAATGCGGAAGGAAATCTTTTAGAGGTTATGGATTTAGCCCGTACGCTACGACAAGAACAATTGTTTATACAGCAAGAACAAACAACTTTTGCACAGTTAACCGAAGCTTTAGCGGATAATTCTGCATCAATAACAAAGGTAAGTTGGCAATTTGTTATTGTGTTTGTTTTCTCATTAACATTTCTTCATGTATGAAAACATTGCAGTTGGCTTACATATGTGCTCAACAAAGAAGAAATCTAAATGATTTAATTGTTTCTCGGCCCGACTTGGGCCCATCTCTTTGTTGTCGCCGTGCAAATAACTATGAAAACATTAAATTTATTGATGCAAAAAAAGTTCTGGTCTATGAGGTAAAATAAACAAGAAAACTCTGTTGTGTGTGTGAGTTTCCATTAATATTAACTTTCGTTTACTTTCTGTTCAGCATGTAATTGCATATGAAGATCTATTCAATTATCTGTACAGATCTCCTTATGTTTTGGCCTTATCTCTAGCAACTGGTGATAGTATGACAAATATATCACCTGCTCATATGAATTCCATTATACAAACAATCACATCGAGTCTATTTGGAAATAGAAACTATGGGATTTGATGCCATTGCCACCGGGCATTATGCCAAAACAAATTTTGGTCCTTTTTTGGAAAACTATCGAGAAAATGAAAGTAAGAAAAGCGTCTTAAAATTAGATAAAAAATAATGTTACTTAGGTTTATAACAATAATATTTTCCAGATGTTAATTTACTTATACCGAAAGATAGATTTAAGGATCAAACATTTTTTCTATCGGGTATTAAAAGAAACTCCTTGAAAAGGACAATGTTTCCCTTAAGTGACTTCTTGAAAAGCGAAGTAAAGCTCAAGGCTAAACAAATTGGTTTGGAACGTTTCCTGCGGAAAAAAGAAAGTACGGGAATTTGCTTTGTGGGCAATAGAGATTTTAAAGAATTCATAAAAGAGGTAATTTTTAATCTATGCATTTAAATATTATGATTCAAATTAAATTCTTTTTTTTTTAGTACATAACCTCTAAACCTGGCCAGTTCATTGACATCGATACAAATCAAGTGGTGGGTCAACACCAAGGCATTCATCAGTGGACAATTGGTCAACGCTGTCGTCTAACCTCTTTTCTTAAGCCATATTTTGTGGCTCAGAAAGATGTTAGTACAAATACAATTTATGTAGCAAGTGGACATGATCATGCAGCCTTGTTAAGCGATAAAATATTTACAAACAATGTAAACTGGTTGTGCCAAGATCCTTTTGAGAATTATGGCAATGTTCTAGAATGTCAATTTCGCTTTCAACACACAAAACCTTTAGTAAAATGTAGAGTTTACAGACAATCTGTAAACAATCAAGATGAACATATTGTGTTTTTAGATAAACCATTGAGAGCTATTACACCCGGTCAATATGCAGTTTTTTACAGTGACAAAGAATGTTTGGGTTCGGCACGCATTATTACTTCTACAAGTACTGAAACAACAACAGAAATTATAAGTGGTATTAACGAAAATTCATGACATTTGTATAATAAACAGTTTAAGGAAAATGTTGGTTATTTGTTAAGAGAAAAATAGTCAATAAAATAACGTTACCTCCTTCAAAATACGAATTGTAGACAAACTATTTGTATAGTCTTGACTGCATATCGAAGGTCTCCTTGAGAGAGCAAATCTTTTAGAGTTAAAATTTGTTTAAACATGTTCTGAAACACATTAATATCCTCTATTTTAAAGAAAACTAATAAAATTTGCAATGAAATATAATGATAAATTGTATGTATTTGTATTTTACATATTTTTCTTAGGTGGTTAGAGTTGATAGTTGTTAGTGTAATCAAAATTGTAATAAATAATGTAAATAAATAAATGGAGTTTACATAAAGCATACACATATGTACATATACAAGTCAAATGTTTTAATCATCTTCGCTTCAGTGTTGGATTGCCTCAAGGATTCCTTTTGTTCTTGAAATATTTTTAATTCAAGTGCCAGGTTGTAAGTTTTTCAGAGTCGCTTGGTGTTGGCATATGGTAATAGGCAGCTTCCATCATTTGGAATTGTAGTTGTTCTTTTTGCAGAGGAGATGGACCTATTGGTGCTACTCCCAAAAGGGGTGGTATGTGGGCTTCATTTGTAGGCTGCTATTGTTGCTGTGATAATTAATATAGGCTCATTTGTTGCTGTCACGGCAGCAACAAGTCCTGCTGATGTAGTTGTTTGCTGCTGCTGTTGTTGAAGTGAATTGGCAGTTGTTTCTGACGAGAAATGCTCTTGCAGTATTTGTTGCTGTTGTCGCTGCTGATGATGTTTCTGTCTATTATTAATGCTCCTTAAAATATAAAATAAAAAAAAAATTATTCATAGTTAAGTTAAAATCAAAATATACTTACATTTTGTCCTGTTTGTTTAATTTGATCAGCTTTCTTTCTTTATATTTCTTTTGCTTCTTCTTCTTTTTCTGTATCTATCCCACAATTTGACACAAAAAATTAGGAAATTGCGCCAAAAATCTTATCTTTTTCAGATAAAATACAATTTCCCAATTTTTTACATCTAATTGTAGGAAAATTTTCACAATAAAATGTAAATAAATAAAACGTCACTTAACCCTGACGGGGAAAAGAGACAGCTACATATGAATTTAAAATTGTCTGTCCTGTACCAATGGAAGGGTTAAGTGAGTGCTGCCATTGTGATGCCACTGATGCCACTTGCCGTTTTTTTTAGCACAAATTAGGACCGCTAGGTGGCCGTGTCTTATCTGGTTAATTTGTGATGCAAATAATGTAGCAAAAAGCACAGCACACTTCAGTGTGTAAAAATGGCGTACAATTATTAAAACAGAGTTGTTGAGAAGAGTTGTATTTTATTCAATAATTTTGTAGTACTTAACCAAGCGTTTACATTTGACAATACTGTCATGACAATAAAAGAACACATTAAACCCCAGTATTCTGTTTAGCTTTTCAGGCGAATGCTGTCATATATAAAAACTTTGTGTGAAAAAGTAATGAAATAAAGTTGTACTCTGTTTTAACTATGGAAAAACACTGAAATGTTTCTATAAACATTTTATCAAAGCTGCAAAATAAAGCAAATGGACATTATTTCATGTAGACTTTTTGAAACAAAAGCTTTTACTAACATTTCTAAAACAAAACTCGTAAAATTCGAGATAGACACAAGGCTTAAAATGTCAAATTATCCTTGTGAAAAAATAAATGTTGCTCTTCATTTAAAAAAATGCGAACAGAGGACTAGCCTTTAGTTGTAAAAATGCTGACAATTTTCTCCGTAGTATAGGCGTCCAGAAATTAGTTAAGACAATTCCTTTAATTTTTTTATTTTTCTTTTCGGATTTTTTTTCTGTACACAAAAATTTGAGTTATTGTCGTCGTACGTCAAATTACTGTCCTATTTACTGCATTTAAAATATTTAAGACAGTAGCTGAGACGATTAAAAAAGTATGCTTGCATTAATGAAAAATTGTTTATGTGTTGCTATTGTCTTAAGAGCATTGTCAGATTTAAACGCAGTGTAAAGGATAAATTTTACACTGAGTTTACGTTAAACAATACTGATATTATAGCCATTAATTGCTTCAAGTTAGCACAATGAAAAAGTAAGCATTAAAGAAAATCAGAAAGAGCTAAGTTGACATCATTGCAAACCATGCACATATATTTTGTTGTTGTTAGAATTTTGCTTTTTTATTCACAAACGTAAACAAATTTTGACGGCTACAATTGGAAACGAACAAAGGAAAATAAGTCAGCTGTTGGACTAACTCTACCTTATTTATTGTACTATAGATGCAACTATGTTTTTGCCCAAATTTTACTAGAAAATACTTCTGTTTACAACAAAAAAAAGACATTTTAATTAAAAGACAAAATAAATTAAAATTTCTACAATAGTAGTAAAGTAGCTCTGGGTTAGGGAACACGTACGCGCGTCATTGTCATTATCGTTTAAAGTCCTTGTTGCTCGGCCTTCGAGTGGTTTACATCTCACTCACACTGGCTGATTGGCTTTCTCGAATAGCTGCACTCTTGTTCTGTATTGGTGGTTGCTTTAACTAGCCACGTGTAATCGTTTTGATTATCGTGTATAACTTATGAATTAGAATTTAATGAGTCGGACATTGAGGAGCACCATTTTTAAAAAGCAAATTATCACTGGAGGAGAATCATTAAACTTTTTGTCAATCAAATTTAAAAAAATAACATTTCAAACCTAGAGCGTTAAAACTTAATTATAAAATTATTCAAAAGGTCAAAAAAAATTACAATAATTGTACAATAAACATATTTAATTAAAAACATGAAAATACAGTGTAAACGATGTAGATTTTGAAAAAGCTTTCGATTCAAATCTACTAGAATTTGCTGTAATATTAATGTTCTATTACTTTATTTTGCTTTTTATTATATTTTGGTGTGGCAGCACGGAGCAATATCACAGCTGTAGTACATGTTTTCTTTTTTTCTGGTTAAAATAAATATACCTTGTCTGGGAGTTTGAGGAAAATATTTATTACAACCTATCGGCTTTTTAAGTTTAAGAAAATGTCTGGGTTAAGCAAAGTTATTAATGTGTCATTAAGTGTTAAAAAACTATGTTATTCTTTTAGCACTTTGTCTTTTCAATTGGCTCACAAACAGTCGTCCATAATAATAAGGTATAACATTGTGAAAAGTATAGATTTCCGTTAAAATTTATGTAATAAAAATATTTTCATAGGAACCCACAATGTTTGCACACATCCATCAGTTCTCTTAGCCAAGTAATAGCCAATCGCAAGTTCTCTACAACACCGCGGAATAACGATTTAATGCAATTTTTTGATGATCCTAAAAATTGGTCGGAAAATGAGGTTAAGGTTGGAAGAGCTTGGAAGACTGATGAATTACGTATAAAATCAAATACAGAATTACATCAATTGTGGTTTGTTTTGCTTAAGGAACGTAATATGCTTTTGACAATGGAAAATGAGTGCAACGATCAAATGGAATTGTTTCCTAGTCCCGAACGTTTAGATAAAGTAAAAATTTCAATGAAAAATTTGGAAACAGTAGTAAGGGAACGTAATAAAGCTTATCATTTGCTTGAGACGGGAGAGACTGGCGAAAGGCCAGAACGTATGGTTGCCAATAATTTGGGTATTCGCTATATGTACAAGTAAGGATTCTTAGTAGAATTTTATAACATTTATTAGCTTTTGTTGAACTCTTAATTTTTTGTTGTTTTAGATATTGTGAACATGTTTTGCCACCCCAAATGAATACTAAATGGATAAAATCACGTTCCATTGGTTATGGAGGTAGAGCGGTACGAAAATTCCTCTTGTTATACCGTGAAAAATTATACAATGGAAAACGAAAAGCCAAAAAGTAAGTTTATAAATACGCTATAACATAGGGAAATTTCCCAATATTAGTTTCCTATCATATAAAGTACATATGGATGTTTCAATTACCAAATTGATTAAAGAAGTTAACTCTTCACACCAAAAAATCGAAATATTTGAAAATTAAAATATCAGAAACTTGTATTCTATCAAGAAACTGGCTTTCCGGCACATTTTTACATTTTTATCTCTATTCGGTTAGAACTCTGTAGCGTTAAATTTTATCCCAATAAACCGCTTCTTTATTTAAATTCGAAGATGCTATAAAATTGGCCTGTATAAAATTCGCAACAGCTAAATATAAGATTTTAAATTGTTTTGTAATACAAATAATTATTATTTAAAAATACTTTAATTTCTTTTTCAGTCGTTCCCGCAACGAGGTCATGATGATTTTACGTCGTAATCCAGATATTGACCGTGATCTTTTACGACGCAAATTTCCTGGAGTAGACGTAGATAAATTAGTAAATGCCGACAAAACACGTGGTCATTATATACCTAAGGTACAAGCTTAATCGTTTAATATACATAAATAAATAAAATTTAAACTTAGTTTTTGTTAAAATGGAAAACACAAGTTTGTTTATTATTCATCATAGTCAAAAGTGATTTTCTTGCCTTGGAAGACCGTTATAGACGGCTTTAGTTTTTGTTTTGCAGCCCAAGATGGATGGATGGAATCGTCAGATTGATTTAGTTTTGGTGTTGTGAAATTTCTAGTTTTAGTATCTATTGTTTGATGTATTGCTGGTTTGCTGAAGTCCTCATCTTCAAATGTTATCTTTTTACCCTGAAATTCAGTTATAATGGGCTTAAGCTTTTGTTTGGCCTGCCAAGAGGGATGTAGATTCTTTTCGTCGCTGCTATTTGCAGATTTTTTGTATTTAAAACCTTCCTGTTTAATTTGAAGACTATTTTTATCACTCCGTTTATTTTGCAAAATATGGTGATGCTCTTTTTCACTATTCCATTTGTTAGTCTTTCGTTGTGTTAAATAATTTATATTTTCGTTTCTGATTTGAGGTTTTATAACATAGTTATTATTTAGCTTAACCATGTGCAGATCTCTTTTATCATTACTTTCCTCTCCAGTAAAATCATCTCTTTTAATTATTGCAGTAGACATATAATTTTCTCCGGTATCTGTTATGAAAAATGGATCAACCACTAACGATTCCGCAAAATCTTCTGTTGTGTCTTTCAAACTTTCATTTTGGTTGATGTCAATCATGTTGCTATTTCCTCTAGTAGTATTTAATTTATTATTGTCATTCTCCTTTTTCTTACCGAAATGTTTACCGTCTTTTATGTTTTCCGTTTTTTGTTTTATATTTGTTATGGTTGTTTTCTTAGTAAATGGTTTTTCTTTTATAGGCCAACTTGATTCCTTATTCGGTCTATTTTCATTTTTATCTATCATTTTTTCATCATCGTTTGGTAATTCTTCTATTTTCCAGTCGCCTGTTGTTGATACATTACAATCTGTGTCTACTGAAATACTTTCACCTTCAACATTATGTTGATTTTCTTCTAACCATTCCTGCCGTTTACGTCCTATGGCTTTCTGTTGTTTCAATTCTAAACGTTTACGGCGTTTTTCTTCAGTTCTCTCGATTTTTTGTCTGCGTTTGCTCGACTCCATCAAAACCTGTTTCCAGTCATCATTTTTGATTTCATTTACTTGTAGTTCCGTTTTAAATCTTTTTATTAAGCACTGCATTACTTTATTCATGGACAATAATGCTATTGCTACCTCTTCAGGAGTAGCTATACCATTAGTAATAACAGCTGAAGCAGGTTTATCCATGAGTAGAACTTTTTTCATTACATCCATTCTTTTGAGTTTCTGAAAAAAAAAATTTAAATGGGTTTTTAAATCTCACTTTTTTTTACTTACATTACCTTTAATAATTCCATTGTTTCCGTTGATTTTTTTAGACGTTCCTTACATTTCGAGTCATCTGGATGTTTTTCCAACAGGGTCTTTAGTTTACGTATTTTATGCACGAGTTTGTTGATGGTTTGTGTGCGCGACTGTTGTATGCCCTTCTTGTTGGATATAACCTTTAATAAGAAACAAGTTATGATAAAAAAAATACTTAAATTAATAATTTACTTGCCAAGTTATTGAATTTTAATTTATTAAACATTTTTTAGATTTTTAACCCGGATTAAAGCGTGTTTAAAAATTCCCTGCAGAAGTAAAAATACTTTGTTATCACAAAAGGTATGTTCAATTAGCAAATGATACACAGCTGTTTTGTGTGAAGTATTGCCATATCACTTGTTTGATAACGGTTATCCCGTTGGCAGGGAACATTGCTTGGGTTTAATTTTCATAAATACATATTTGCATATAATGAGCCTAAAATGATGTTTCTAACACCCGTCTCCACTACTAATCGATTGAGCAAGACATAAACATAACACCGGCAAAGCAATGCTATTAATTTGTTCACGTTATTAAAGGTGTCGAATACTGGTTTATTAAAGTTTCTTTTTGAACATTATTTTCTGCATTACATCAAATTTGATATTTTCTCACTTATGTGCCATGCATCAAGCTGTGCCATTTAAACGCCGTAAAGTTTCTAAATTTTTTGATAACTCTTGGTTTAATACTCCAGAGATCACTAATAGTTTATCGATAAGAAATGCTTCATATCGTTCATACTTACGTAATAGAACTGACCAGAACTGGAAAATTTTTTGCAGATATCGAAATAGTACTAAAACTCTTATACGTAATGCTAAGCGAAAGGTGCATGCAAAATTATTTTTCAACAGTAACTCCAGACAAATCTGGAATAAGCTACGTGCGAATGGATTGGATAGCACTGTTTCAGACATTGAAAATGTTGATGTAAATAAGTTAAATTATTATTTCTCTTCAAATCAAGGTAATAATTTACTCAAGTTTAATTTATCTGATTATTCTAGTGATGGTTTTTCATTTCGTTGTGTGAATCTTGAGGAGTTAGATCTTGCCTTACAATCAATTAAGTCCAATGCTATTGGATGTGATGGTTTTTCTGTTTTATTTTTGAAATTAGTTTTTCCCTATGTTGGTGGTTATATTTTGCACCTTATCAATAGCATTATTACTACATCTACATTTCCTATAGGTTGGAAAGTTGGTAAATTAGTTCCTATAAAGAAAGTTGGCGAATCTAATGAGTTTGAGAACTTACGTCCTATTTCTATTCTCCCAGTTATTTCAAAAATTTGGAAGTTTTGCTGAAAAACCAGCTCTTGGATCATATTGATGATATCTCATTTTTTAATGATGCACAATACGGCTTTAGATATGGTAGAAATACAACTTCTCTTCTACTTGGGTTAACTGATACTATAAGGAAATCTTTAAATGAAGGTAAATTTAATATACTTTTATCTTTAGATCTTACTAAGGCTTTTGATAAAATTGATTACGGCATTTTAATTTCAAAACTAAGTCGTAACCTACAGCTATCGTTATCATCTTGTAGTCTTTTATATTCATATTTGAATAATCGGTATCAATATGTTTCAATTGGTAATAAGGTATCAAGTATCCTACCAGTTAGTAGTGGTATTCCTCAGGGTTCGGTTCTTGGACCAATATTATTTAATATTTACATTAACGACTTGTTTTCAAAGTTCGACTGTATATCGGCTTGCATCCCCTTCGCTTTTGCGGATGATTTATTTTTTCTTTTTTGTGGTGAGCGTCAGTTTGTTGATGTCATGCAAAGTGTCATTCAATACAGCATTGCGATTATTACCACATGGATGAAAGAGAACAAGTTGTTTGTAAATGCTGCTAAGACTAAAGCAATGTTTTTTGGGTCACCCATAACAAAGTTGGTCTTAAATATTGATGGTAATGATATTCAATTTGTTTGCTATATCAAATGTCTGGGAATTTGGTTGGATAACAAGCTTAATTTTGAGAAGCATATTAATTCTGTTATATCTAGGGTAAATTTTGCCCTACGTAAAATTAACAGTATTAATCTGATATTGCCTATTAATGTGAAAACAATGCTTGTTCATTCTTTAATTATGCCTATCTTTTTGTATGGCATTGAAATATATAGTGGTACTTTAGGATATAACTTTAATAAACTCCTTAAGTTGTTTAATAGAGTTATTCGCTACCTTTTCTGTTTAAGAAGACGAAATCATGTGTCGGGCTATGTTTGTCGATTTTTAGGGTGTTCTTTTTTGAATTATGTAAACTTAAGGCTTTTGATCTGTTACTATAAAATTTCTAAAGCCGGAAATATATTGCATATGAATTCTTTTTTTTCTTTTAGTCGGTCAAGCCGTAATCGTCAGATTCTAATTCCAAGACTGACTTCAATTTTGGAACGATCATTTCATGTACGAGTAGCTAGAATATTTAACCATCTGCCAAATTGTCTTAGAACATTTGTACTTTCACCTCAAGCATATAAAAGCAAAATTTTATTGTACCTTCAACAAAATAATATATAGACTAACTTAGCCAAAATTAACTCAATTTGCAATTGATATATTTTTTTTTTTTTTTTATTCTTTATTTATCTCATTTCTCACACCACTTAGATGGTTTTTTTTCTATTAGTTTATAAGATCTTATACTTACATCCATAGATAGTTAAGTTTACTATAATTTTTATATTGTTTTTATTATTCACTTTTGTTACGGTGTTGATTGTTACGTTAAGTAGTCAATTTATTAACTATATATGGCCCACTGGGCTCAGTTACTTTGAAAGAATAATAAATAAAAATAAATAAAATAAATGTTTTAACAACCAAGTTAATGCCAATAATTCACTATCATACTCAGTCGTTCGATCTGTCAAAAATAGCATGTGTGTTCAAAAGGTATAATAGTGTGGATTAGAAAGATGTGTGTGATAGACTTTTCTGACACGTATGCGACGTTAGAAAATCTTTTGAAAAAAATTCATAAAATGTTATTTTCCATGTGATCAGAGTTGTAAAATATTTTTTTTTTATAACTAATAGTGTGGCGTCATTTTAAAACGAAATTTTGAGTAGGTCAGAAGATTCAGATTTTCTTGTGATTGACCCGGCGAATTCATACTAGGTGTGAGCAGTAGGGCAACAACTACAACAAAACAACAACTTTCACATTCTACTACAGATATAAAACAATGTATTTTTGACAAGACATTAGGGCTAACGACTCCACCTGGTATTAATTCGCCTTGCATTGAATCGTAGGATTGTGTTGAATAGCGTATCCTGGCCTTAAATTGTGAACTAGTTTCAATTAAGCATAAGGATTGACTCAATAACAAAATTAATGTTTTCGCTTATAAATTTTAGTCCTATTTTAATATCAATCTTAAAAGAAAAATATTTATTGATTTATAAATTTCATATATGCAAATTTTTTATTGGCTTTACAAATAATTTTAAAAATCATTAACTTTAAGCAGGTGAATTAACAATGCAAAAAATCATCAAAATTTTACTGGCATTTTCTATTTAAATGGTAAACATTTTTCTAAAAAAAGCAAGCTGGCAACTACGGTTCTAAATTGATTTGCGTTTTTTATTGTTTTCTCTGCCTAAAATAAATAATTTTATATATTGAATAATTTTTATCAGAATCCTCGGACATAAATAGTTTTTATTCCATATTTAGTGCAAAAATAATGCCGGTTAGCAAGCTCTGTCGAATTTGCTTACAAGAGGACAAAGGACGAATAGGCATGCAACCATTGTTTGATGAAAAAAATGCAAGATGTGCTGAGATAGTACAGCGTATCGAGGAATGTGGCGGCATAGTGGTAAGAAGCTAAAAAAAATAAAAATATGTTTACTATTCTTTAAAACAACTTTTTTTCATAGCTCAAACCACATGAGGAATTTCCTAAAATGATTTGTCTACAATGTTTGGCCTCCTTGAATACTTCTTACAAGTTTCGTTCCATGTGCCAGGCAAGTGAACATGCCTTATTGGGTGCCATTGTTAAGGTGATATGGAATGTATATAAATATTGAAATGTTTTTATAATCTATACTTTTTAACCTGACAGTCTGAATTAAAAACGGAACCTCTTGAAACAGCTACTTCAAGTCAGCGAAAACAAAAAGATATAGTCGACGATGATGAAGAGGATGAAATGTTTTACGATTTAAGAGCTGAATATATTGAGGGTCAAATTGAGGATCAAATTGATGATTTCGATGATATCAGTGAACCAAAAGCGGAGTTAATTGATAATGGTGATGAAGATGAAAATGAGTTTTTTGGTATCGAAGAGATTGAATTGGATGAAATAGATGGTGAAGAACTTTTGGATGACAGTGACTCAGATGAGGGTGAGAAAGTATTTGATGGTGAATTTGTATCTATTCCCAAAAAAATTAAAGCGGAATCAAAAGTAAAGAAAGAAAAGACAACGGCGACAAAAAAAGATTCCACAAAAGAACAAGGCAAACGTGGTCGGGGTCGCAAGAAAAATGAGGCTGAGTCTGAAACAAATATATGTGAAATTTGTGGCAATATCTATTCCAAACGAAGTTTATTAAATATGCATATGCGTCGTCACAGGGCGGAAAAACCATTTGAATGCGAGTAAGTCTGGATCTTTTTTTTTTTTAAATTAACTATAATTTTTATACAATATTTCATGTTTTTTCTAGAATTTGTGGCAAACACTTCACCTGCCCTTCAGAAATTGGGAGACATATACGTATACATACGGGTGAAAAACCCTTTGTGTGTCGCTTTTGTGGTCGGACTTTTGCGGATCGCAGTACAAATATTAAACATGAAAGGTAAATACGAAGTTAAAAAGAAACTGGATTACTAATAATAGTTTCATTTCTAGAATTCACACAAATGAAAGGCCATTTGTGTGTCAAACCTGCGGAAAATCATTTACGTATTCGAATGTTTTAAAAAATCATATGTTAACTCACACCGGAGAAAAACCTTTTCCGTATGTACTTTTGAATTAAAAGCTTTTAGCTTCTATACATTTTAATTTTTTATTGCTAAAATTTCAGATGCATTCCTTGTAATAAAACATTTTCCCGCAAACATCAACTGGATCAACACTTAAGTACAATAACCCATCAGCAGACAGTTAAAAATTTACTACCCCAACACACTGTAGTTTCCGATGATTCGGTACATGAATACACTGTACAAATTACAAGTGATAACCATCCCCATATAATACATCAAGAACACTGATAAGCAATTCGACTTATTTTCTCTTGTTTGATGAATTCTGAAATTTGAGAAATTTTTCACTTGTATATAAATATATACTACAAATAATTGATTTAATTTCCAGTCTACATAAAAACCTAAAATTTATTAGTGTTTGTTTAAGATAATTTTCATGCCTAATTTCTTCTAGCGATAAATACATACTTATGTCATGTACAAAATAAAGATTTTTTAATTTCTTTTTAATAAAAGGGTATTTATTGAATAAAATTATTGGTAGGATAAGGCAAAAAAAAGAAAGAAAAAAGGACATTTTTAAAGTTAAAAACAAAATCGAAAAAAAACGTTACATTTTGTATTCCGAGTGGAAAGATTTTACGGCATCCGACTTTTTCCCAGCGAATTTTTGCTGGGCGAAAAAATATTCCAGTCGAATGAAAAAATTTTCTTTGCAGCAAAATCCTATTTTGAGTACTCACACACAAGAAGCGTTTCGTACCACCGTTTCCACTACAATTAGATCTTCGATCCGGCACGACCCGAGTATCACTCGGCCAAAGATTATCAACTCAGCAGCAGCTGTACCAACCAAAAGTTTTTTCCTCAGAAAAGAACTTCCGACAGCAGCAGAACTGTTACAACAATAACAACTGTATATTGTATTTAACATTACATTAAAATATGCTATAAAAATTTACCTAGTTTGTGATGGCGGTAATTTTTCCGGCCAAAATTTTTGGATAGGAACTGGATTTTATTTTTATATTAATGTATTTGTACCTGATCGGATTCTTTTTATCACCATCTTTAAAGTTAAAAGTGCGCGGACGGTTAGGGTTATATAAGTTCCAGCCAAGGCGAATTCATACCAGGTGTAAGCAGTACGGCAATAACTACAACAAAACAACTTTGGCATTCTACTAGCAGATAGTTATAAAACAATGCATTTTTGACACTAGCAAAAAACGGAGAGCAAAATATAATCAGCTGGGGTATCGCCTCCACCTGTTATGAATCCGCCTTTGTTCCAGCGCACTATCCTATATAAAAGTTTCTCGTTTTTAGATTTGTCTAAATACTTTCTCACTGAGACCACCTACTTCTATACTAAATTTCAGCTTTCTAACTATAGTAGAAGTGCCAGCACTAAAACTATGGCCTGCTGCGCTTCTCCAGATAAAACTAAGCCTTAATCTTGCGTAAAATTCGAGACATCATTAACGTTTCGAGGAATAAGCAAACACCATTTATATTACCATTCAATATTTACTTTTATTTAAATTTTTATCGCTTTTACATTTCTTCTGTTCCTTTTTATTTAAATTTAAATTGAAAATATTTTAAACTATATACAAGTTTTTTTTATTTAATTAATATTTTTTATAATAAACTTACTTTCTTGCAATAAAAAAAAGAAACAAATAATAAAAACTATATACAAATTTTATTTATTTTTGTATTTTTATTTTTACTTTTTGAAAGAAAAAAAAATATTTATTTACTCTAATAGAACTTTTATGAATTCAAAATATAAGTTTATTAAAAACTATCACTTTTGCTGTTTTAAATGTTCATTTAAAAATCTATTATAATAATTCAAATATTTTGGTATTTTTTCAGTTTCAAATGGTTTTTATTTAAAATATTTTTTTTTTATTCAAGAGTTTTTGTCAGACAAAGATTTATTGATAATTAAAAATATTTCGTTTTGTTTTAAAGCAAATATACATAAATGTATAATAAGTTTATAGTATATTTAACTGTACTACTTAAATTGATAAATAGCTATTATTAAAAATAATATAATATTTATGCAAAAAACGTGTTTGTTTGTTTCATTTGTTTAAAAACTAAAATGTATTTTTTTCTTTGATGGGTGGTGTTGTTAGTTTTTTATTTTGATATTTAGTATGTAATCCTAAAAGAGTAAAGGAGTGTATTCTTTGAAAAAAAATATACATATATGCTTCATGTGTTCTAAAATCTAAGAAAAGAACCGGTTATAATCTACTTTGGCGTTGCCATAACTTTTGTTTAAAATCGCCAACTTGAGAGCTAGTTCTAGACCGAGTGTTATTGAGCTAGCACTTCTTAGTTAAAATGTTAATACCACTCTAACCTCCATATTTATAAAAAAATAAATCTTATTTGAAATGTATTTTCGAACAACTTTTGTTCGAAAAAGTTGATCCAAAATAGATTTATAATATATTTTATTTTTTATAAATATATTTCGAAGTAATTTGGAATTAAAGTTACACTTACATATAAATTGCAAAGTTTGACAAAACGTATTAAAATCTGCAGTTATTTCGAAAATAATTAAATATAAAATAAACAGGAAATCATGTACATAAGCCAAGATTACCCTTAGTACAGGTACACAGGCACAGCTAGATATGACGATTTCCTTTCAGTTCGCTTTTTTTGAATAAAAAAAGTAATTTTATATATACTACTTAGTTTTTCACTTCGCTGTCCCCTCTTCTGCCACTGCTTCTCAATTTTAGTTATGATTTAAACGTGAAAGGGAGGGTTTGAGGAGCCAGCTTCTGAAAAAGACATATCTAAGCCCACAAGACCGGATGCGTTCCATTTATCCACATAAACCTCCATAGCGGCAGGAGTATCTTCACAGACTGACCCGTCCACAACTTCAAACAAATTTTAACCCACATTTAAAAAAATCTTATTTTCGACTTGTTGAACTACCGTGGTAAAAGAAAGCTTTTAATTTGTTCTAGAGTCAAACAATGTTGTAAAAACGGGTTATTGGGAGGTGCATTTCCTTATAGACCTTTATTGAATGTAAACGTCAGTTGTAAAATTGCTCCGGGTGGATAAACAATGTACGAGCATTTTTTTCATTATTTCTGAAGGGCATTCAGTCCTTGTATTGCGTTGCAGTTATTAGCGGCTGCTTGAATCAGCAGTTTTATAAATCGTTTATAACCTAACATTTTAAATACAAAGTCGTTCATTGGTGGAGCACTATTTAAAAACTTATTTAATTATTCTGACTCCCTAGACGATGGCGGAAGCAACACCAAAAAAAAATTTTTTAAAGCCAGGGACCGAAAATAATAATTTTTTTTTAACAAGGTTTTTAATGAAACCACACGAAACTATCTGAGAGCCAAATCAAGCACACCATTTTGATCGTTTTCAACTATAATTTCATAAACTCATAATATCCTTTTTAAATTTTAAATTTTTATTTTCTTTTTGTAGAAACAATTGTTTTTTCTGATTTTTTTTAGGTTATTTATTTTTCTTGACTTTTAAACATTTTATTTATTAAAGAAATAATAATAAAACAAAAAAGATATGTATTTCTAATTCTAAAATTACATCAGAATTTAAAAATTATTACTGCAAAAAAAAAAAAAAAAAATAAAATCAAAACATAACATAACAATTATATTTTGATTTGATAAATGTCATAATTGTTGCGGTCCCTGGTGTGTACTTAGGTAAGTATCACTTCCTACACAGTAATTATTATATTTTTTAATACGAATTAAACTTTTGTTTTCGTTTAAAAATTAGTAATTTAAAAATTTTATATTATTTTTATAATTAAAATTTGGTCATTTGATTTTAGACTGTTTTTAAAAAAATTCCTAAAAAATCTCACTTTAAAAAAATTCGTTTTTGTTTTAATAAAAATAAATTTTTCAATATTACGTACTAAAATTATAACCTACAATTGCGAAAAAAAATAACTAAAGAAAAAAGTATATTCATATACGCTCAAGGGAGTATAAAAATAATTTAGTCGCGATCATCAAAACTCGCTACACACAGGGAATATGCACGTACAAATTGCCGTAATTAAAAAAATAACATATTTTTAACATATTTTTTTAATTAATAAATTTTAATTACATTACACCATTTTGAATTGCGCAACTTTTTTATTTAATTTTTAAATAATTTTTTTAAATTTATTTTCTTGTTATATAAATTTAACTTTTGTTTTTTTTAAATGAATTAATTTTTAAATGAATTAATAATTATTCAGGTTTAAGTTCTTTATTATAAGGAGATAAAGAATATTAGACATTAGCTAAATGTAATGCATTTTCTGGATTTTAATACAACTAAAATTACCTTGTAGATAGATACGAAGAATGCCGAAGACGGATGTAGCGATCCAGTAAATGTATTAGATTCTGCTAGCGTCAAATATTTCTTGATCTCTTTATAATAAAAGAACTTAAGCTTGAATAATTATTAATTTATTTTCATTTGTATTTCACAATTTTATAATAATTTTTCAGAATTTTCTAATTGCATTTCAAAATGTTATCTTATAATTTTAAAAATTTAAAATTATATTTGCAAAGTGTTTCAATTTATTTTAAAGATTTCTTGTTAATTTCTAAAACTTTGAAATAAATTTGTTCTAAAATACATTTCAAATAAGTTTTATTCATTATGCTAGGACGAACGACGAAGTTTTCGTTCCGAATATTCGTCGAAAATAATCGGCCCTGTTCCCGTTGTAGTTTAAAAACGATAAGTCGGCATCACCGTTGGCGTTAACGACATTCTTCGTAATTATATTGGTATTCTTTATTTTGAAACGTAGATAGTAACGACAATAAAACATTCATTCTGTGTCGTCATCATTGAAAGCATCGACATTCAAACGACAAAAAAAAAAAAAAAAAAAAAATAAAAATAAATCAATATAAAATTAGAATTTGGTGTTACAAAAAAGCAAAGTTTCTCGTTAAAAACGGGAAGCTCTAATGTACATATATGAAATTAAATGTATTGAAGGACTTGAAATTGAAGATAAAAAAGAAGCTCCAGAGCAACAGGGGGAGGCTGTTATAATCAGGTGCCATTGTCACCATTGGAGGAAGCAGTGTCAAACCTAACGAGTGATTTTTTAAGAGCTTGAGAACTTTTTTTTAAAAAAAAAACGCATAAAATTTGCAAAATCTCATCGGTTCTTTATTTGAAACGTTAGATTGGTCCATGACATTTACTTTTTGAAGATAATTTCATTTAAATGTTGACCGCGGCTGCGTCTTAGGTGGTCCATTCGGAAAGTCCAATTTTGGGCAACTTTTTGCTAGCATTTCGGCCGGAATAGCCCGAATTTCTTCGGAAATGTTGTCTTCCAAAGCTGGAATAGTTGCTGGCTTATTTCTGTAGACTTTAGACTTGACGTAGCCCCACAAAAAATAGTCTAAAGGCGTCAAATCGCATGATCTTGGTGGCCAACTTACCGGTCCATTTCTTGAGATGAATTGTTCTCCGAAGTTTTCCCTCAAAATGGCCATAGAATCGCGAGCTGTGTGGCATGTAGCGCCATCTTGTTGAAACCACATGTCAACCAAGTTCAGTTGTTCCATTTTTGGCAACAAAAAGTTTGTTAGCATCGAACGATAGCGATCGCCATTCACCGTAACGTTGCGTCCAACAGCATCTTTGAAAAAATACGGTCCAATGATTCCACCAGCGTACAAACCACACCAAACAGTGCATTTTTCGGGATGCATGGGCAGTTCTTGAACGGCTTCTGGTTGCTCTTCACTCCAAATGCGGCAATTTTGCTTATTTACGTAGCCATTCAACCAGAAATGAGCCTCATCGCTGAACAAAATTTGTCGATAAAAAATTTCGAACCGAACACTGATTTTGGTAATAAAATTCAATGATTTGCAAGCGTTGCTCGTTAGTAAGTCTATTCATGATGAAATGTCAAAGCATACTGAGCATCTTTCTCTTTGGCACCATGTCTGAAATCTCACGTGATCTGTCAAATACTAATGCATGAAAATCCTAACCTCAAAAAAATCACCCATTATTATAATTTGAAAAGCAAATTAACCCGTAAGGAAACGTAGTGGTATCGCCGACCATAAAGATGTTATATCGCTACTAATAGAGTTTCTTATATAGAATCTGGGATGGAAAAGATGTTAACATTCTGTCATAGCATCTTCCGATATATATTCATATCCATTATTTCATTGTATCCATTATATACACAACTGGTGCGTTGACGAAATTCGTCGTGCGTAACGAATTCTGCGATAGGTTTTTATTATTTCCAATTCTTATGCAGACGAAGGACGACCAATTTGGTACAGAGTGCCCGTTTTATCTTTTAAAAATTTTTTTTAGTCTTTTAGTTAATAAAGTTAATTTTATAAATAATTTTGTTAATTTTAGCACACAATTAAAATAAATTTTTTTTAATTGTATAATTTTAATTGTTTTTTTATCTGTTGAAATATGCTCATACTATCAGCTGTTAAATGTAAACATAAATAATTAATTTATGCAATTTGGTATAATTTTATCATAATTTAAATCCATAACAGTGAAAATAACATTGGAAGAACAGAAAAATAATGCATGTTTATAAAATCTGGTACCAAGGGATATCAAAATGTCCAGAAAAAATAGAAAAACAAAGTATTAACATTTCTTGTCGACGAATTTACGCAACGAATTTTTGTCGATGAATTCGTTGTTCGTTCCAGTTGTGTTTATACCATTATGCACTTGGCCAAAAAGTTTGAAAATACAAATGTAAAATTTAAAACATGTTCTAAAAGTTTTTTGATAAGTATTTTTTTATTATTTGTTAAAAAAATTCAGGGGTTAAATTAAGGCACTCAAAATTTCAATAGAATTTTAAAGAAATTTCGATCGATATTGAATGTCGTAATCTGGCCCCAGGTTTTTTATTCAATCATTATTTCAGGTGGTATTTTTAATTTCATTTTGTATAAGTTTTTGTATTTTATACAATTTAAATTAAACACGAAGTATTTGTTAATCCAGGGGTCTAATCGCCGCATTCGATATCGAGTAAAAAAAAATCTCTCGTAATTTTTCATTTTGGTATCATGGCACTCGATATCGAATAAAAAGTTTCGTAATTTCATTCGAAAGGAAATGTTTTTAAATCATGTTTTCTTGTTCACTTGTTGACTTATTATTAATCTATTACAATTTGATATAAATAACGATTCGATACATGTCGAATAGCATAATTAGCTTACTCGACTCGTATCGAATTTGTTCCCTAGCCCTAGGTATATGATGAAAATCGATTTTAAAAATGAAACAATTCAAAACCAAAAAAAAAAAATATATATATATAATAATAAAAGGTAAAGAAGTGCTTATTATTTCTCATTTAAATATACGTTAAAATTCGTTTTAATACCATTGAATTCATTTCTGATAATTTTTGTAGCCAGATTTCCCTATTATTGTTGTATTTTGATCTGCTGGTTCCAAATTACGTCATACGATATCAATAGAAATTTCAATAGAATTTAAAATTTGGACCCTGTGGTCAGCAATTCCTATGAAAATAACTTTAGATTGACACAAAATTAAATCTCACAATCGATAGTAATCGTTTTGAAATCAATCGATTTCCATCATCAAATCGCACTGATTATGACTTTTTTAAATCTTTTAATCGTAAATCAGTGTAGCAGAGAATTTAATTGATATAGAGGTACCCATTTCTGTATAATTGCTCAGGATGTTTGCAACTTAAGTTTTTACTTCAAATTTTATTATTGTAGAGTTCTGTGAATAGAGTCGCGTTTACAAAAATAAAAGGTGTGGCCAAGTTTTCAATATATTTCAGTGAAATTGCTTACTTTTACTTATTATCGTTATTTTCTCTGCGAAATAAGATATTTCAACAAGAAATAAGTATCCTATATTTGAACCGAGGTTTTAAAGTTACTCCCAACAAAATTTCATTAAAATCCATTCAGTTGTTTTACGTGATGCGAACAGACAAGAATTCCAAAAAGTTGTGTTTTGTATTCTATAGAGATTACTATTTACCAGTAACATAATTTTCAAAAGAATATTTCATCATTTTTCGAATCGATAATTAGAAGATTTTAGTACAAGAGATTTTAGTTTAAGAAAAAATAATCTCTTCCAAAAATCTGTTTTTCTTTAATAAAAAAAGGATGTTTTGTCTATTTCGATTTTCTTTAAAACTCGTTTTTCTATTTAAGATAAAAAAAATCATAAAATAGCACGGAATGGGTAAAGAACGTACGGGTATTCAGGGCGTCCTTCCAAGGGTAGGCGGCAAACATAAATTTTCAAGTGCGATAACCCAGCAATATGTTGGTTTGGATGCAATATCATAGGCACAACTTTTCATCTTTAAAGTTAAAAAAAACACATAACTGCCCTAACAAATTATAGCATATGCAACTTTTAACCGAAATGCATATTCATCAAATCTTCCTTAATTTATCTCATTCTTAATGTTTAAAATCAACTTTTGTGTGAGTGTGGAAATTATTTTGTATAAATTTGTTTCATTACATAAATTTATTTCTTTTTATTTATTATTTAATAATACATCTATGTATATTTATAACTCTTTAAAATTATTTCGTTATTTTAAATTGTTTTTTTTTTTTTTGTTTTAATAGATTTGCATTTTATCGTTTTTTATATTAAAAAATTGAAGGATTAGCAGCACAACATTAAGTGTGGTTTGTTTATGTTGTTCTTTTTGTTTTAAGACTAAAGAGACAAACAAATATGTATATGTATTTCTTTTATATTTTGTTATTTTTCTGTGGTTGTATTGGTCAAGCAGAGTCGTGTTGTGGTGGTAGTATTGATTGATAGTTTAATTAGAATAGTGACAGTTGTAGTTGTAGTAGTAGTAAAAATAGTACTAATAGTATCATTTATAAATTATAAAAACAAAACAAAAAAAAAAAAAAAACAAAAATTTAAGAGACAAAAAATTACCCATTCCTAAATGGTCTTCTAGTATTAGTATTAGTTATAATAATATTAGATGGATTTCAACACTCTTCAGATATTGGAAAATCTGTATCGTCTTTAGGTTCCAACGATCTGTACTCATCGGAATCTTCACTTGTCGTACCAATTGAGGTTGGTATGGAAGGTGAACTTTTGTCGGTCATTTCCTGTGTACAGGGTATTAAAATAGCTGCAGAGGTATTTGTAGTTTGGGTAAATATATTTGTTGCTGTTGTGGAGACTACAATATGAGGAGTATCATCACTGGACACAGTTGTGGGGCTGTTGGTTACTAAATATTTGCCATCATCTTGTGTTGCTGTTGTTGTTATTGCTGTTGAAGCTGTTACTGTTGTTGTGGTATTAATATCGGCAGAGGCCAACATTAAATCTAATTCCAATTTGCTGGCTGTAGCTGTTGGCTGCTCTGTTATCACAGTCGTGTTTTGTTGTTGTGTTTGTAAATTGATATTTTGGTTAGCTGTGGCCACATCGCCAATAACACCAGTAGGCGGTGGACTAGCAGCTAAAATATTTTCATCTTCTTCGCTGACACTTATATAGCGACAACGTTCACTTAGCAGAGATATCGGTTCATCGTCTTCCTCGGTAACACTGGTTATGCTTATGGTACGTTCTTTGAACGAGAGCGTGGACGCCGGTGTTGCGGCTGCCTGATTGACAGTTGTGGTTATTACCGTTATGGGTGAAGTAGCCAAAGGCATTGTGTTTGCAACAGCGGCATCAACTACATCCTTAGCTATGCTACCTATACCGGACGATGTAGCTGACATGGCACTCAAAGCTGGTGAAGAGCCCGATACAGTGTTAGAAACTGAAGTTGCTGGAGTGCCCGTAGCTTGAGAAGCTTCACTATGAGACTCACACTGCGAAATAGAACGACTTATAGAAGTTGAAAATGCTGTTGGCAAAAAAGAAATAAACATAAATATTAAAAATAAAGCAAAATGTTTCGTTAAAGGTAACCTACATTCTAAACGATCGCGTCTGGATGACTGCCTAGAAACCAAAGGTGCCAACTTGATGCGATAGAATTTAGAACCCCTATTAACACGGTAACGGTTTTCATCCTGTAAAGAAAATAGTTATTATATGTCTTACTTGTAGTCACATCGTTGGTCTCAAACCTTTCTAGCTTGACAATACTCCTTTTCTACCACACGGCCAATAGCATAATATGGCATTGGTATGGTAGACTCCTCACCGGTTTGTGGTAAACGTAAATTCATAGCAGGCAAACTATCACCATGTACAAAATATAAGCTAGGCGAGTCTTGTACGACCATAAATTGGCCGTGTCGCATACTCCAAACCACCAAAACTAAATCTCCTTTGGAGCAGGACTCTAAAACAATCATCTTATGACTAGAACCACTAGATTTAGAGCGTGACAACAAGGGAGATTGTTCATAAGTAGAGCTGAAAAATAAAAGAAATTGATGCCATTATCAAACGAATTTTAAGTTTTCTCAGAAATCTCACCCTTTTAGAGCTGCAAAAGAAGTCTCCATTTCTAAACGTTTAGATTTTTCGTTATTCAGTTCTTCTTCTAGTCGACATTTGTCTCTGTGTAAATAGTCGATTTTCTCCTTGAGCCAACTATTTCCCTCTTCATTAGTAAGCGCATCCAGGCGCGTTTTTAACTGATAATTTTCTTTTGTTAACATGAGATCCTTTTCCCGCAACTGATCCAATTGCCGTTCCTTCTCCTCTAACATTTCCTTCAGGATACTAACATTTGCCATCACAGATTCTGAATTTAAGGGGAATATTTTCGATTGCCATATAGACCGCTCCACTTCTATGGCAGCTGTTATGGCCTTTTCCTTTTCAATTTCCAAGTCATTGCGCAACTGGGATAGTAAAGTGTCGTGTAGTTGTTTCTCTATGACGAGGTCGTTTAATGGGTTCGTTTCTAAACTGAGATCCGATGGTGAACGATCGATTGAAGTCATTAACTTGAAACGCTGTCTTAGAGACTCTATTTCTGTCTTATGTTCATGCACTAGTTTATCTCGTGCCTCTAATACGGCCTGTTCCTTTTCCGCATCAATATATTTGAGTTTTTCTTTAAGCTCTTCGAGTTGGGCCTCCAAAGTAGCGCATTTGATTTTCATGGCTGACATTTCACGACTCATTTCTCTTTCTTCTATTAACTCATATTCAAGTTTTTTAAGTTCTTCTTTCAGTTCCAAGATTTCTTGTTCCCTTTTAGCTTGCTGCAATTTGAGCTCGTGCTCGCCCATCTCACATTGCATTTTCAGAACGTTCCATTTGTCATTAAGGGATTGCAGATCAGATTGCAAATCTTCTTTTTGTGTAATGGCATCCTCTCGGAAAGTTTGCAAATTGCTACGGGCCAAATGTATACATTCCAAAGCCAATTTTGACATGGCACCCAACATAACACGCATATGGGTCACCTCATTTTTAAGGCTCTCCGAGGTCTCGTCGGTCAGAGTTTCTACACTTTGGGTGATCAACTGATCTGTGGCTGTGCTTTTTGATAGTGCAGGAATCATTTGCAGATTTTCACTTGTTGATGTTGCTACCGACTGTTGGCTATTTGGGGGAACTTGTTCAAACTCGGTTTCAGTGTCTGTTTCAGATTCTTCACTCCCTGCTGCTGACCCAGAAGTATCTTTGCGCAACTCACTCAGTCTAGGGTGATTTAAAGGCAACTTTCCACTCACTACCATATTTGCAGATTGCTCATCTTCTTCCAAAACTTGTCTTAGTTCTTCCGCGCGTTTTTGTTTTTGATTCAGCAATTCTTCGAAACGTTCTCGCTGATGTGTACCCGAATGGGAGACAAAAAAATATATCACAGGTTCCATATCGGGCAGCTGTATTTGCGAGGCCATTTCGGGCAAGTGTCTTGTCAGAACGTCTATGTCCGATTTAGTTATATTCGGCAAACGAGCATCAAATATAAGGGGATTTTCATTAGCAAAAGCTGGCGGCATATCAGCCATGCCGGGAAATAAAATGTTTAAGAAATGTCCCTCGAAATTGGTGTTGAACTGTTGGCGACGCTTCATTTCCTCGCTGTGAATGGAGTCAAAATCCTCCGCCAATTTGGACGCCCACAAACGAAACTCTGTGGAAAATATCTTACGACGCATGACTTCCGTCACAGCGGCCACATACATATTTGGAGCTTGGTGTATTTGCTCGATGATGTGTATGTGGCGTTCTGCTCGTCTCAAACATCGATGATAGAAAAGCAATCGATTGTCAAATTCGCTCATTGCATTTTCAATGTACACAATGCGCTTAAGGCGGGCATGTAGATTAGAACCCAGCTCATCCTTGGCTTTGGCTATGCAGTGTCTGTGTTCTCGAATTTTTTTGTGGTTTTGTAACATCACCAGCAACTGAGATTGATGCGAGGCACATAGATCGGGCAGTATAGAAGTATCTCTTAAGTTAATGGCCCTATTTTGATTTTGTTGAAAAGCTGTCGAAAGCTCTCTTTGATCTTTTACCATACTCTTTATTTTATACTTAAACTCTTCCAATTTACACAGCCGTTCTCCCAAACCTCGTATTTCCTTAACATCACTTTGTTCCGCTAATTTTATAATACTTTGTACTTCTAGTTTTAACTTTTCATAGACATCCTCATTAAAGGTGGCCAAGCCCTGAATGCACTCGTCTGACATGGTTCTCAAAACGTTGTGATTCTCCTTAGATGTTATCCACTGGAGTAAATTTAATCTGCGCGCTGTGTTTGAAGTTGTTGAAGTTTGTGAGGTTTGTGAGCTTCGCTCCTCGTTCGAATCATTGGCCATTTTTAATTTCTTATTGGGAGAAGTCGAAGTAGAAGAAGTGCTTTTATCATCGGTATTATCCGCAACTTCCGAACCAGTTACCCCAGCACCAGTTGTACCGCTACCAGCAGTCTCTACAGCGTCGCCACCGGCTTCATTTCTAGTAGCTGTATTAGCACCAGCCATTAATACCGATTGTTGTTGATTTGATGATCTTGAAAATACATCATCGTTTTCCAAGAACTCATCAAACCCATGAAAATCAGCCTCGGCCAATGGCATTAGACCAGGCAGTATGGGTATACGAGAAAGTTTAGATAAGTCATCTGAAAAATTTCGTAAAAGTTCTAAAAACGAGGAGCGTCGCTCCAAGTGTCTGTCAAACGATCCACAGAAATTTCGAAAGCGTGAACGAAACTCTTCCGTCAAGTCTTCCATATTAGCTACCACCGCTGACCAACCTTGTTGTTGCAAATGCTGTTCGTGTACCAAGCGCTCACACATACGATCTTCATCACGCGCCAAATCATGCATACGCAAGGCAATTTGTGCCCTCTTCACCACCGTTTCATATACGGCAGGCAGCTCTAGGCTGCGTTCGACTTGTTCCCTTAAATCCAAATCAGCTTCCACAGGAGCCAATAGTTGTGGCAATTTAACATCTCCCGTTAAAAACATATAAATGGGATTTGTATCCGTGCCGGCAGAATAGTATGAGACCTGTGTGGTGTGTGTCAACATTTCACCACCACTCACCAAAAGCACAATATTCGCCGCTGGTATACCATGCAAACGTTCTATTGTGTTCTTTAGATTTTCAACAGAGGATAGTGCCACTGTCATGTCGAAATTTAACATGCGACCAACGTCGACGTGGAAAACGTACAACATTTTGTTGATGATGTTCGTCTGTTTGTTGCGATAGTTGGTAAAGTTGTGCTAATAATAAAATCCAGCTTTGTTAAGGCTTTTATTGTTAAGCTGAGGATTGGTGACTTTTTTAAAGTCACCAAAAAGGTTTATATGAATTATATTGGCAGTGTTACTTCTAGTTTTGTTGCTTCGGTTTTGGCTCTTTATAAAATAAATTGATCAAGGTAATACCTGTATCATTTCATTTAGTTTTCAACATTTAATTGTGGTGTTGTCCCGGACACGCTGTTGCGCCCTCGCCTTCAGTAAAACAAAAGTTATGAAACTTCCAAATCTGAAAAAAATTAACTCGAATTAGAATTGAAAATTATTGAATTGTTGCATATTTATAATTTCAAATAAGTCATCCAAGTGCGAGTCGAACTTACTTACTAACTTAGGGCTCTCACGCCACCCTAAAATATTTCACTTTACATAAAACAAGCGATTTTGCATTTTTATTATCTGGCAACTTTTAATGTGAATTAAAATCTTTTAAAACATATTATTAGGCTTTTTCAAAATGTATGTATATAAAAAAACATATAACTCCAATTAAAAGAAGAAATCAGTAGATAGCTATCACCTATCGTAAAAAAGCCCTAAACATTAATAATTCCAGTGCCCGCCACGTCGTATGCATCGTGAGAATATTTTGTTCGGTTTTGCTTTGAAAGTAATCCACAACAAATTTTAAGACTCCTACTATATGATGCATTAGATATGGTTTATGTATATTATTTATATCAAAGTACCCATCCCTGGGTAATTGCTCAGAAACATAAGCTTTATATAAAATTCTAAAATTGTAGATTTTTGTAAGGGCAATGATCTCTCAAAAATAGAATGTGTGCTAAAAGAGTACGATAGTTTACATTAGAAATATATGGTGTGAAAAACTTTTTGACAGGTCTGTACGACATTTTTTTCCATACGATCAGAGTTCTGTCAGATTTTTTGTGATTGAATCGTACGATTGTGTAGGTTAGTAAATCCTGACCGTAAATAGTGTTTAAAATTTCCCTCTGACAAAAATAAAAGGCGCTGCCAAGTTTGCTGTACCATTGAATCGGTAACATTGCGTACCTTTCAATACTTTTTCTTTTGGAAAAGAGATATTTTTACGGGATAAAAGTATTCTATATTTGAACTGAGATAATAAGGTACCTCCTTACAAAAGTTTATTAAAATTAATCCAGTAGTTATTCCGTGATGCGAACACAAACAGACAAATATTCTAAAAAATCGGAATTTTGTATGCCATTTCGATTACTGTCTGCAGCAGAAATAAAATTTTCAAAAAATATTTCATGTACAGAAATGGTACTATTACAGTTTTATTATATGTACAGATATTTTTTGATGACTATATACATATGTAGCTATTTAAAAATTTTTATTGTTAATTTTTTCCACAATTCTGATCCATAGTAACAAAATTTGAGGATTTATGAGCCAAATAATGTTCTATTCTAATGTTCTAGTTTTGACCATTCTAGACTAATTTTGTCCTTAATTTGCAGATTTTTTAAAACGTCAGTTGAAAAACGGGTAGTTAAAGTTAAGTTTCTATATGATAGCAACAAAATGAACTAATAATTTTAGTACCTTTACTTAATTAGTCATGAAGTAATACACAGCGAAAGAAAAAATGATTATGAAAATGAGAAATACTTAATTTGAATATTTTTATAAAGTTAGAATGGGTAGTGGTAGTTAACTTTAGACACATCCACTCGGAGACCTATTGGTCCTTTGTGATTTAATTTTGTTTTATCCTAAGGAACCCCTATTTTTTTAATAAGCTTCATTATGTGATGTCATGAAAAGCGGTTCCCATTATTAAACTAACCTCACTATCAAGTTATATCTTGGTATATTTTCTAACCCTCTGGCTGGACGGAACCTTTTGTCCAGACCTTGGCTTTGTTATCTCGGGCAAAGAAAGATAATATGTTAATTTTTTCTCATTCAGAATTGGATAAAAGAAATTTGTGACTTGAAAACTAGTTTTTGGGGAATATTGACAGTGTTCGTGAAAGCACAACCGACAATCTAGGCATAATGATTTATAGCAGATCGCAGAAAAAGGGCTTTCGAAATTTTCATTTATATTCCAAATCGCTTAAGAACTGATACTCAACAGTTAATTTTTACTTTGTTGGTCTAATCAAGTTGTTTGACGATTTTTTCCGCATATTTTTTTGCTGTTTTCCTCGCAATTATGATTAAATCATTACATTCATTATAACGATTTACTCTGAAAAAAAAAGAAAATCCACACATATTAACATTTTAATTAATCTGCAACAAAGTTTGTAATAGCAACATTACAGGGAATATGAGTACTTCTGTCACTAAGCATGGGGAATTTAGAAAAAACTACTAACATTAACAAAAATTAAGATGTAATTAAAACACCTGCTATCAACTACTTTTCTAAGAATAATTTTTACAACGAAGTTTTTTTTTGTAACAATTAAAATACCATAACTTAATCCAATTGTTAGTTATTCATACACCATATTAATATTTGAGTTTGTAAAAAATAAATGTCTATTGTTTCGCAAGCAATGTCTGGACAACCGAATATGTAATAGAAAATACAAATAAAAAACTGATAATAAAAGTAAGATTTTTGTTCACAATACTAAAACCACAATTTATAGCGTCATTAAAAAGAAGACAACAATAAATTAAAAAAAAAAAACAAATTGTTATTTAAAATCACTATAAACAATAAAAATTTTTGCTGCTAATTTGAGCACTTTCAATTTCGATTTAGGAGCAAATTTTTTAGTACTTTTCTATAAGGCGGTTTTCAGCACTTTCTTATAAGGCGGTTTTCAGTACTTGCCTACAAGGTTACCGATAGTAACTTTAGTAAGAGTGAACTATTAAGTGAGATTAATCTATTTTTCGTTTTCACAACCTACCAGTAAAGGCCATGATTCACTATCATACTCAGTCGTACGATATGTCTAAAAATGCATGTGTGTTCAAAAAGTATGAAAGTGTGGCTTAGAAATGTATGTGTGTGACACACTTTTTGACAAGTCGTACGATTTGATAATCTTTTAAAAAAATTCATAAAATATTGTTTTTCCATGCGATCAGAGTTGCACAAAAATTTGTTTTGTATGATAGTGTGGCATCTACAACGTCATTTTTAAACGATTTTTAAGCTAGGACAGAATTCTGTCAGATTTTTGGTTGATTAAATCGTACGATTATGTAGGATAGTGAAGCCTGGCCTTAAACAACCTTTTTTAAAATTTAAAATTATGGCAACGCCACAGCAAACACCATTGCTTTTGTTAACAAATCTGTGGCAAAAAGGAATAACTGCTTAATAGCCTTTTTACACTGACCAATATCTTATTGAAACGTATGGAAGATGTTGAAAATATAAAATATTGGTTTACATTTGCAACATCTACCATCAACATAATTTAGTTAAAAAAAACCAAGCATAATTTAGTTACAAAAAAAATTTTG
This sequence comes from Phasia obesa, assembly GCA_949628195.1. NCBI lineage: Eukaryota > Metazoa > Arthropoda > Insecta > Diptera > Tachinidae > Phasia > Phasia obesa. The sequence continues at coordinate 204,920,878 of OX451215.1, forward strand.
TTTACAGAAAATATTTAAAATTTAAATAATTGTTAATGTAGAGTATTTAAGTTATAGAAAGCATTTTAGAGAAAGAAGATGTAAAAATTTTTTTTAGTAGACATTCGTATGTCGCTCATTTTTAAACAAATATTGGTTTATATTTTTTTTACACATAAATGACATTTTTTCCGTGATGCCACTAAACTAATCTAATTTATTACCATTTTTCTAGTGACGACACTAAAATAATCGAAAGATGTAAAGCGGAACAAACTGAGATAGGAACATCCTGTGAAGATGTTGAATTTTAGCCCTGTATAGTTCTTATGGAAAGATATTAACATCTTCGTAAATTGATGGCAGATGTTAGATGTTGACGTTTCATTTCACTAAGATGTTGGACAGTGTAAAAAGCTTTTAAGCTCTTAAGTTTTGTTATCGTGTATAACATTTATTTGAATTTGTTATTAGAACGACATAGGTTCATACAGGAAGAAATATTCTTCACTGCAATTTGAAGAAATTATTAAAAACCAGCTACATATAATAAAACTCCATTTCCGTACATGAATAATTTTTTGACAATTTTTTTAGTAATCGAAATGGAATACAAAACAGCAATTTTCCGGATGTCTGTGTTCGCATCACCTAAAAACTACTGGCTTAATTTTAATAAAATTTTGCGAAAAGGTACCTTAGTATCCTGATTTAGACATAGGATAGTTTTTTTGCTGCAAAAATATCTCATTTCCTAGACAAACTAGAGAAAAATAGTGATAGTACACAATTTTATCGATTTTAAGGCACTGCAAACTTGACATAACCTTTTATTTTTGAAAGCGGAAAATTTTAAACACTATTTACAGAACTCTACAATAATTTTAGAATTTCATATAAATTTTAGAATTTTATCCAGGGATGGGTACCTCTATATAATAAAACTACATTAACCATACCTGAAGCACTATAAAAGAGTCTTTTTAAATTTTCTGTGGATTACTTTCAAAGCTAAATTCAACAATATATGTTCAAGGCGCCTACGACGTGGCGATCACAGAAATTTTGCCTTGTAGCCACAGAAAAATAAAATCAAAATATGCCAACTTAAAACGACGTTTAGCTGAAAAATTAAAAAGTCAGTGACAGTGGGTGGTGATACCTATTTTATTGATCATATGTGTACGTAGTATATTTTTCTGAATTGAAAAAAAAAAAACGTTCCCTAAAACGATTTTTTAAGATCTGGTCACACCAATCGAACTAATAAAAAAAATTAAAAATGAACTAATAGTTTTTTTGTTTGTTATTTTTTCAAGAACGTGTTTGAAAGAAATCAAAACAAAGAAAAAACTGAACAACACAAGAAAAACACACACTCAATTATTAAACAGGCAAAAAAAAAAATCATTTGCGTTTATATGTGTACTAACCAGCGTTGCCGTTGAGCCGCCTCTTTTTTAAAGCATCGATACTTATTATTTTTAAAATTTTAATAGTTAACATTTAATTTATTTTTGCTTTAAATTTAAGCTAATTAAGCAAAACTTTAAGTTTTGATGTTAAAATCCCAAAAAGAAAAAACATTTTTGTAAGAAAAAGTTGATTATTTGTATTTCTGAACTTAATCTCCTTTTAGCTCGAAAGACTATACAGCATTATGACAGAGATTGACATCAGTGACTCTCTTTGAAGGTCGTCTTACCAGTGGATAAACACGATACGTCTACCAAGGCCCTTGTTGCGTACAAATGACACAACATGTAGCATTTTTAGAAGATGGCTGCCAGCAGATGTAGACCATCTAAACTTTCACCACACCATTGATGATTTCTGTAAAAACAGCGGACTAAATCGCCCATCCTGCGAATCAGGAACAAAGCACCAATAACCGCCTACAGGGAATGGGGAAATCCCCTCGTTGACTGGTGTTCCCATATGCCCTGGAAGCATTGACGTAAAGACAATATACGCCCTGGGGCTTTATACAGCGATACTCAAGCTTTTCGCATGATTTCTAAAGGTCCGCCAAGCCAATTAATTTGAAAACAGTTAAAAGTGGTGGGGTAAATTCTGGAGAAAATTGTCTCTCACACGAAGGGTTTAAATTGCGTAGTTTACTTGACACCCATAACCGAAAATAATTATTTTTTGGATTCAAATGTTCTTTAAACTTTTATTTTTTATGTAATATATACATACAAATCACCCCTAACGTGACTAATTGTTGCCATGAAAAAACTCCCAACTTTTCTATGGTGAATGATTTCTACCGTAAAATTCAAGTAAATCTTTTTTTAGAATCATTCACCATAGAAAATTTGGGAGTTTTTCATAGGAATAATTATTCGCGATAGGGGTGAATATTTGTTTCCATATAGTATGGTAAAGTTGAGTGGAAGTCACTCCAGATTATTTATCTTTTATTAAAAAAAAAATAAGTTTCAAATTATTAAAGTTCAAACTTCAAATTTCAAGAATAACAATCACCTAGGTTTAACATTCATAAACATGCATACTAAACAACGTTACCACTGGAAAAATTATAATTCTACAATTTTATTTAACTAATAGTTAAATAAAATTAAATAAAATTAAATAAAAATAAAATTAAATTTATTTAACTAATAGTTAAATAAAATTAAAACAAACAAAATTGTCGAAGCTATCTGAAAGCATAAGATATGTAAATTTTATATCCACCCACATTTTGGATTTCGAGCCAAAAACAATTTATGTGATAATTTTCAGTTTTTAAATCAATTTGCGTTTCGTTGTTGTTAATGTTACTGTTGTTTTTAATAAAATCACTCTTAAAAAATAGATTTGATTTTTGAATAACATGAACTTTCTGACTGGAATAATTATCTATTTGTGATAAATAATCAAAATAATTCAAAATGGCATTCATTTGTCAAAACTTCGGAGAAACCGTAATCAAACTTTAAGTTTACAGTATTCCCTTTTTACAACTCTCACAATAACTACCTTTAGAAAAAGTCACATTGTATGACAAACAAAACAGTTTTTCCGCAAATGTTTTTCTTGTTATATTCCTAAGAATGTTAATCGTTATTTCCATTCCAAAAGGAATACATTTTCTCAATCCTATTCGGTATCAAAATCTAACAATGGCAACGCTGATATCAAACTAACTGATACATGTACACATGTTAAAGTATTTCATTAGAAAAAACAAGAACTACAACATTTCTACATACAAGGGATGGTAAATAAAATTTTTAAATTGTATTAACAGGCTTCTAAATTGTACTTTTTGGGCACAAATTGTACTAAACACATTTTGCTTAAGTAAAATTGAACAAAAATATCAGATACTTAATTCTGTTGTTCTATTATTTAATTTAGATTTGTTTGTTTTTATTTACTTTTTTTATTTTGTTTTAGCGTTGTTTGTGCTAAAAAAAAATATCAATGCAAAAAAGGTGTTACTACAAAAATGAAATATTGTTCCTTGGCGATTATTTATGTAAAATATATATAGCCCGAGATGTTTTCGATTCATAAATCGGATGGAGAGACATTCACTAACTGCACTCATATGTGTGCAAGGTACGGAATATATTCTACTCTCAGCCAGTAAGCGTCAAATAGGGTTATCATTAGCGAGTCGTGGCTAAAATCAGAAGGCTTAACGAGCTAAAGAAGTACATATGTAAGGCCGAAGCGTTATTTTAACAATAAAATAATTTCAATAGTTAATTCTATGGCATTATCGGCTAGAATGTTTACTTGCAGCTCAGACCTAATGGCCAATGATGCATTTGGCCACTTAAAAGGTGATACTGACATTTGTTGCAATGAATAAATGAACGTTTGAATTTTTATAGTTATTTTTATCATCAGAATAAGTTGATTTATGATTTAAAAAAATTATCGATATTTAGGCTAAAAATTTTATCAGAGCTGATCTTACAAACGAAAAGTTTGCCGACCTCTGTGCTAGATCAACCACGTATTTGGATGCTTTTAATAGAAGCAAATACTGATAGCTTGGAAATTATTGCGGGAAAATAGCTGAAAACTGGAAGAAAAAATTTGAAAAAAAAAATAGTCTACATGATCTGAACATGCGTACCCTCCTTTTAACAGCTTCTTTAATTTATTTAACTTTTCGAACTATGTATACCGTCGATCTCTTTCGTAATATAACATTATCGTAATTGTGCACTCATTGTCTTGCTTACATGCTAGCTGTAAACCTAACGTAAAATTAAGGCCCCTACTTCAGTTGAAATTTTACAATTTAGTATTATCAATTACAACTCAACTCGTCAAAAATTTTTAAGTTGAATTTAAATTGTGTTACAACTCTGTTGTAGTTTAACCGTTTACAACCCTGTTAGTTCGGTTAACAAAAATTTAAAAACAACTCATCAGTAGCAGCTGTTTCAAATTACAGCTCATCAGTAGCAGTTGTCTTTATGTGTGTGAAGTTAGCTCCGTCAGTTAGCTTCGTTTTTAACAACCCTGTGTTAGTTAACTCATTTGTACAAAAGATGGTAAAATACACAAAAATTCTATTACTAAAAACCTATACAAATTCTGAATATAACCAATACAGTTCTGAAATCTGTAATGTCATAGCTTTCAACCCCTATAGTCCGCTAAGCCGCGCCTTTCCGATTTTGGCCATTTTTTTGATATGTAATAAAAGTCCATATGGGAAAATACATATTTTTACTTTTTTCCAAGCCTTTATTATTAATTATCAATAAAATGTTAATAAAATATCTGCTTTTAATTACTTTTTGCATAAAAATGTTTAAAATAATTCATTTTTGTGTATTTTACCATCTTTTGTACAAATGAGTTAACTAACACAGGGTTGTTAAAAACGAAGCTAACTGACGGAGCTAACTTCACACACATGTTGTCTTTCAAGTTGTCTTTTAGACAACTGAGTTGAATTTATCCAACACGACGAATTTGTCAGTAAAAATTCGCTGTGTAAATTCATCGTATGAAGCGAAAAAAAAAATTGATTATTTAAAATTATGCTAATTACCTAATATTTTTACCTAATAATTACCTAATAATTACATAATATTTAATAATAAAAATGCTGTTATAATTGATCTGTTCGCGTCGACGAAATTCGAAATTCAAACGACGACGACCTAATGGGTGCAGAGTACCCGTTTTTCTTTTAAATTTTTCTTAGTTTGTTAGTAAATAAAGTTAACTTTTATTCAAAGAATTGTTTGATTTTTTTTATTTATAGCATACAATCTATATCTATACATATAATAAAATAGTAATTCATTTCCGTCTGTCTGTCTGCTTTTCATTTGTGTTCGCATCACGTAAAAACTACTAGATGGATTTTAAGAAAATTTTTTTTCTTTTGAAATATGGTCACACTATCAGCTGCTAAATGTAAACAAAAACTTATTTATAAATTAATTAACTTATGCAATTTGCAATTTGGAATAATTGTATCTTAATTTAAATGATGAAGTGAAAAATAATACATATGTATGTATTTATAGAATATGGCACCAAAGGATATAAAAATGTCCAGAGATATTGCAAAACGTTGTAACTTTTTTATGTTTTGTTCGTCCTCGTTGTGTTATAGTTGAGGAATTAACGCAATAAATATTTGTCGACGAATTCGCTGTACTGTGTGAAGTTCGTCCCAGTTGTGTTTATACCATAAATTGTACCAAATGAATCACTCGTTCAAATTGTACTAAAAATGGAAAAATTGTACCAATTTATCTGCTACATTCGTGTGTACATATGTATTATTTATGTATGAAAGTGTCCTAATGCCATTTATATTAATACTTTAGCCCATTAAACAGCACTGTGCAGTTTAAGCCACTTTTTCTTTTATGAATTTCATAATAATTTACGAAATTTCTTATCGCTTTGTGTAACACTAATTTGTATAAAAATAAAAAATATATTTTTGTTATTGTTTAATACCCATCAACTTTCTTCCTTTTAATTCACTCAGTTTTCCATTGATTGACTTGCATTAATTCGTTTTATCTGTCGATATACTATTAAAACGTAATATTTTTTTTTTAATTTTACACGTGTGTAATATTTAATTGTTTTTTATTTTTTAATTTAATTTTATAAACGTACGTTTTCTTGTTTGTCCCTCTTCAGACTAAAGTAGTTTTTTTTTTGTCACAACTTCTCAACGAGCGCGATCACAATTAATAATGATTATGAGTGTTCTTAATAAATACAAATCAACATATGTATGATTGTACGTACATACATATGTATGTATGTACATATGTAGGATTGTATTTTTTTGTGTATGTACAAATAAAGCTAACCAAGAGCTAGCAAATGATCTCTATACCTGCTACTACTAAAATGAATTTTCAAAACTATTTATTAAAAAACTATTTTAATGTTTCGCAGAAAAATAAATCTTCCCTAAAAAATACCTGTCCCTATTTTTTAGAGTACAGGAAACACACAAAAATAGGTACCTAAAATTATAGGAAAACAGAAAAACTAAGTATTTAATGTTCAAATAATCAAATGACGCTTAGCAAAAAAAAGTAACCATAATGCTAATGAAAATTGAATGAATTTACTCTTTTAGTTTTGCAAAAAGTAAAACAAAACAATAAGGCTGACTTCATAAAGACATGTTGATGTTAAAATTATTTCAATAGTGGTATTCAATGTTTGATGCAAATAGTCTTGCAAAAGGGCAAATGTATAAATTTAATAAGGTTTTTTGTTTTTGTATTTACCAAAAACGCTATAATAAAAGCTCGCACCTAATGCTAATTGATTTCAAAAATGTATAATTTCGTATCACCGTACCCTTCACAACAGGTGGAAAAGGGTATACGTACATACTTATATTATATACATATGTACATAAGTTTGTCATTCTGTGTGCAATTTCTACAATATTCATATCCGAACCTATAAAGTGTTTGTATATATTCTGAATACTTATACTTAAAGAAATTGATTGAGCGATGTCCGTCAGTCTGTTCGTCTGTGTTTGGGTTCAAATCAACTTTGCCAAGAAGCCAGGAGGAAAAAAAAACATTTAATTTAATCTGCAAGGCATAGTTTCGAAAATTGCGTTAATGGAATTCAGCAACATCAGACCATTCTATTCGAGGCTGTGGGCACGTCTACCTATATTTTTTCACGTTGCTTTAATTTGTATTAAAGGCCTTTATAGAAAGCAATACACAAACAGGGTGCCCACTGGGAACCAAGAGCAGTCAGTAGGCGGTCAATAGGGGGTCAATATTACCCCTTGACTATTCCAATGCAATTTATATTGCAGGAAGGTCCTAACTTTTACAAAAAAAAAAAAATTCTGTAAAATTTTTACAAAAAACTTTCAATAAAATTTTTTTAAAAATTTTCGATAAAATTTTTGATAAAATTTAAAAAAATTTTAATAAAATTTTACAAAAATTAAGACAAAATTTTTAGACAAAATATTCGATAAAATTTTTACAAAAAATGTTCGGTAAAATTTTCCAAAAAAATTTCAATAAAATTTTACAAAAAATTATCGACAAATTTTTAGAAAAATTTAAAAAAAAAATTTCAATAAAATTTTACAATGTTTAATAAAATTTTAGCAAAACAAATTTCGATAAAACTTTAGCAAAAAAATTTTCGATTTAATTTTTTCAAAAAATTTTTGATCAAATTTTTATAATACAATTTTGATAAAATTTTTACGAAAAAATTTTGGTAATATTTAAAAAAAATATAATTTAGTTTTTACAATAAATTTTCGACAAAACTTTTAGATAAAATTTTCGATAAAAATTTTACAAAATATTTTTAATAAAATTTTACAAGAAATGTTCAATAAAATTTTAGCAAACAAATTTTCTATAAAATTTTAGCAAAAACTTTTCGATAAAACATTAGCAAAAAATTTACGATAAAATTTTTACAAAAAAATTTCGATATAATTTTTACAAAAAAATTTCGGTATAATTTTTACAAAAAATAAGTCAAAAATTTAAAATTACCCTTCACAACAGGCGGAAAAGGGTATACGTACATATATTATATACATAGGTTTATTTATATTATATACATAATTTATCAATTTCTACAATATTCATTTCCGACCCAATAAAGTATATTTATGTACATATATATTCTGAATCCTTATAAATAGAGAAGACGATTGAGCGATGTCCGTCTGTCAGTCTGTGTCCGGGTTGAAATCAACTTTGCCAAGGCACCAGAAGAGGTACAGAAAATTTAATTTAATCTGGCAGGCATAGTTTCGAAAATTTCGTTAATGGAATTCAGCAACATCCGACCATTCCATTTGAGGCTGTGGGCAAAAAACCATGCCTACCTGTGTTTTTCACGTTGCTTTGATTTGTATTAAAGGCCTTTATAGAAAGCAATACAAAAACATGTAGCCGATAGACTACATGTCAAAAAATTTTCTATAAAATTTTACAAAAAATTTTCTATAAAATTTTACAAAAAATTTTACAAAAAATTATCGACAAAATTTTTATATAAAATTTTTACAAAAAATTCTCGATAAAATTTTTACAAAAAATTTTCGATAAAATTTTTACAAAAAATTTTCGATAAAATTTTTACAAAAAATTTTCGATAAAATTTGTACAAAAAATTTTCGATAAAATTTTCGATAAAATTTTTACAAAAAATTGTCGATAAAATTTTTACAAAAAATTTTCGATAAAAGTTTACAAAACATTTTCACCCAAATTTTACAAAAAATTTTCGATAAAATTTTTACAAAAATATTTCGATAAAATTTTTACAAAAAATTCTAGAAAATTTTTTACAAAAAATTTTCGATAAAATTTTACAAATAATTTTCGATAAAACTTTAGCAAAAAAATTTTCTTTAAAATTTTTACAAAAAAATGTCGATATAATTTTTACAATTTTTTTTTTTTAAATTTTTATATTACATTTTCGATTTTAGCAAAAAAAATTCAATAAAATTTTTACAAAGAAAAATTGTCTATATCCCTATATTATATTTATAATAACGAGGATGAAAGTAAAAACCGATTGTATATTATTGTGAAATTAGGAAACATAGCAATTAGGGAATATTTAACATTACTAAGGTGAAGGGTATATACGATTCGGCATGGGCGCACTCTTATTTGTTTTTATTATAAAAATGTGTTAAAGAATATTTTACGATTTGAAAAAGTTTTTAAGGTTATGCCGACTTTTGTTAGATTTCGGTGATATTACACTAATTTTAACTGACAACTGTACAAGTATCTTTTAAAATCCTATGTTATTTTGCGAGTGTGGTGCCTAAACTGTGCAAAACAAAGTTCAATTGACACTTTCTGCGGCTTCTCAAAGCTTCCAATCGGAGATCGAATTTGTCCGGAAAATCAAAATTTCACGTCGTTTGTTCGAAAATGCTGCTGGAAACGCCATTTCAGTCTAAAAAAGCACTAAATAGTCACTATTGGGATTTTTATGGCTTGAAATAGTAGATATGAACTTGGATAATCCTTGGTAACAGCAGGTTGTAGGCATCATGCCACACAGCTTATAAAAACTCGATCTTTTGCGAACTAAGTTTAGAAATTATGTTATCAGAAGTCTTCGTGATGACAAATGGTAGACTTGGAGCTGCGATTTGGATTTTTTAGATTTTTTCTTGTGGGGTACCTTTAGAGAGCAATGACATGTGATTAATCAAGTCCGCTAAAGCTAATAAAGTTCGGTAAAGTTTTTGATATAGAAACTGTTAAAAAAAAGTCTTAAAAAAGGATAGGCTACAGCGAGCCAGCCAGGGGAGTCACATAAATGGCATCATAAATCATTTTTTTTACGATTTCTTCCGTATAATTTTAAAGATTTGCGCCACTTTTATCTGGCAATTGTGTCCGTAAGAATTATTATTTATTTCTAGATTTTAAAATCAATTAGGTTTGCATCATTGCACTGTTGAACAAGGAAATTTGTTTAATTTTTTAATGACTTTAATCTATGTATATTTTTTTAAGCTTTTTACTCGTTATTTAAAAATTGCATCTTATATATTTTCGTATATTTAAAATTATCAGTTAATACCAATAAAACAATAGCTACAGCTTTATAAAATTTTGGAAAAAAGCAAAACAAAATTAAACAATATAAAAATATACATATGTACCTACATATGTATGTACGTATGTATGTGCTAAGTGTATACTAAGAAAATAATTTAGTAAATATATACAGTTACTCAAAAGATTGCATGGTCACTTGCTTTTGCGAATATACATACATACATATGCATCTGGGGATCGAAACACTCGCACGTCACATTGGCTTTTCGGCAATGACAGTTTGGTGTGGTTTTTTAAGTAGTGGCATCATTGACATACTGTTTTACAAAAATGCTGCTTGAAAAACCTTTTCAGCCAACGGCGGCCAATGACTAAAGGCTTTTAATGGCCTGCATCATTTTTGTTTTCAGTTGGATGTTAAACGTGTGACTCATGAAACAATCAATCTTTAGCGCACTTAATTTGGTAATCAAGTTGTTAGCCGTCTTGGCAATGTCAATTGCCTGTTTCCGACTTGCAATTTAACTAACACTCTTAAAGTTTTGCCTATAGATTTTTTTAATTTTCCTATGTGTCTTTCTGCCCGTCCGACTGTCTGTTTTTTTGTGTTCGCATCACATAAAAACTACTAGATGAATTTTGATAAAATTTAATGAGATGGTACCTTGGTTCAAATATAGGATCCTTTTTTCCGTAAAAATATCCCATTTACGAGAGAAAAGAGATTTAAAATTTTACCTATTTAATGATACTAAAACTTGGCAGCACCTTTTATTTTTGTAAGCAAGAAATTTTAGCAAGCAAGAAATTTGTAAGCAAGAATTTACAGAACTCTACAATAATTTTAGAATTTAATGTAAATTTTCGAATTTTATATAAAACTTATGTTGCAATAACCTGCGTAATTATCCAGGGATGGGTACCTCTATGTAAAGTAAATACGTAAAACATATATGCAGCCCTATAAAAGTCAGTCTTAGAATTTGGTGTGAATTACTTTCAAAACAAAATTGAATAAAAAATTGTCAGAAGGCTGACGACGTCGGGGGCACTGCTTATGTTTATAAATATAATATATAAAGCTCCCTTTGTGTGACCTCGCTTATCTATACATATAATAAAACAGTAACTCATTTCCTGTCTGTTTGTCTGTGTTCGCATCACGTAAAAACTACTCGATGGATTTTAACAAAATTTAGTAAGGAGGTACCTTAGTATCCCGATGCTAATATATTCTATATTTTTTGCGAAAAAATATCTTATTTCCAAGATAAAGTGGAGAAAAGGCATTGAAAGTACGTACGTAACTTTAGGGATTTGAAGGTATTGTCTACTTTTAAACACTGTTGCGCAGCAGATGGCGCTGTTTTAAAACATAATATGAATTGAAAGCGGGATATTTTAAACATTATTGCGCAACAGATGGCGCTGTTTTAAAATAATGACAAAATATGAACTACTTTCTGTCAAATAGCCACTTGAATAAAATTTGTATTTTCACTTTTTGGAATTACATTAGCGGAACTCACGCTTCGTAGCAAACTACTATTGCAAACCTTGTAGATGTTGCAAACCTAGCATTTATATAGTAGTTTGCTACGAAGCGTGAGTCCCGCTTTTGTTATTTAAATATTTTAAACACCTTTTACTGAGCTTTATAATAGTTTTTAAAATTTTTTATAAGTTTTAGAAATTTATTCAGGAACGGGTACCTTTATATATGGATTACTTTCAAAGCTAAATCGAACAAAATATTGTCAGGACGCACACAATGTGAGTGGGCACTCTATTTTAGTATCATCCCCTTACTTAGAAATATTTTATTATCACCCCAACTTTGGAACCAAAATTTAGTACATTTTTGTTTTGTTCTAAAACAATGGGTATCATGCATAAAACGTGAGCTTTAGCTCGGACTCGATTTTTTGAGTAAAAGGTGCTTGTGGTATGCATAATAAAATTTGATGTATTTGTTTTTACTCACTGCTCACGTTTGATCTCGTCTTCAACAGTTTGAACTAAGTTAATTGAGCTTGTACTCATTTTCATATGCATAAAAACAAGCTTTTGCTTTCTTTTGTGAGCTCTTGCTCAAATTTTGTTGAGCCTGCCTTTGGAATCATGGCAAATATTTTGTGCCACAAAGAAATACAAACTGTTATCAACAGCGTAAAACAAATTTAGCAAGTAAGAATAAAAGCTTATACAGGTTTGTATTCTTAATTATTAATTTTTTTATATAATTAATAATAAAATGATAAATACATAGGTTTGATGATAGTAGCATCTGCTAGTTGGCTAATTATTTGTTGAAGAGTCAGAAGAAACATGTGGTGGTGCCCTCCGCAACATTGATGAAATTTGCAGATCCTGGATTCCAAAATGGTATAGCCACAAATATTGGAGTCCATCAATCAACTGTGTCGCGAACTATTGCGGAAGTTGCGAAACTATTATCTGCCAAAGCAAGCGAGTGGATAAAATTCCCGAAAGATGCAGATGAAATAAAAGATGCTCAATTGAAATAGCAAGCAAATTATTGCTTTCCATTTGCAATTGGAGTGATTGATTGTACTCATATAAAAGTTAAAAAACCCACAAATTAAAGCGATGAGAATATTTGTAGAAAGAGCTTTCAGCGAGGTATGTAGAATAATGCGAAATGCAACAAACGATACATTACTTCTCGGGGATAAGGGCTATGGCATATGCCCATGGCTAATGATACCATTCCGGAACCCAACAACTGACATAGACAAAAGATTCAACGAAGTGTTTACAAGGGAATGTGTCATTATAGAACGGTGTTTTGTCGTCAGTTTCTATTTTATTATTATTATTATTTGATTCTACTTCTACTTCACTTTCACTTGATGACATGTTTGCAGTTAGACGTTTGATTTCCCTTTGCTCAAGTAATTGCAATTGGTTTGAACTCATTTTTATGCATACGAAATTGAGCAAAAGCTGTTGCTGTTTGATCTAACTCGACTTAAGAGCAATTGCTCACCTGCCTCAATTCAGCCCTTTAACTCGTTTTTATGCATGAGACCCATTAAATACGTTAATACGTTATTAATACTATAAGGCTAAATGAACGTTAATACTAAATTGTTAAATTTGTTTTAATGAACGAAACTTTTAAGGAAAAACGTACTTATGATTTTCTTCGATTTTAGAAAGTAAAGTAAGTACTAATTTTGTAGAGTCACTGTATGTATGAACATTTATACTCCAGCTTTATTTTTATTTTTAATATTATTATTTTCTTTGTTATTTTTATTTGTTGTTGTTCGTTTCGATATGTTGTTATTGCTGTTGTTGTTGTTTGTGTGCCCGTGCTAAATTGAAATGAATACATTTTTAAGTGGGTTACAAGCCATCGAGGGTTCACAAACAGATAAACCACATATTGAGCAAATAAATACACACAAGAAACGAACGTTTTGTTTGTTTATTTTTTAAGTACAGAGAAATTGTTTTTAATGAATGCATATATGTACATCTCATCAACATCATCATTATTCAATGTATATTATGTGTTAGTTATTCCTATATGATTATATTGTATATAGTTTTGTACCTGCTGCTGATGGTGGAGCCAACAACCAACCTCGAGTGGTCGTTTGTTAACCATTGCAAATATGAATTATCAATTTATAAAATGTATTTTTAAAATTTTATTTATATTGTTGCTGCAGAAAAACTGCTGACAGGTAAAATTAGCCAGGATTGTATTTAATTTTAAACAAGATTAAAGTGTCACTTGTTTATAATTAACTCCAGCAACTGGCGTAAAAATACTTATACCCTATTCACACATGTTTTCTCAATTGAAACAATTCAATCCTAATTGAGCAATTTAATTTAGTGTTCTTACATGCTCAATGAAGCTTCCTCAATTAGTATTTGGCAGCTGATAAAACATTCTTTTTATTATAATCGTATACAATTTTTGGTTTTGTTTTGAAAAAAAATTTATAAAAATTTTTCGGTTTTATTTGATAAAATTAAAAGAATTAAAAGGTAAAAACCCAGAATATGTTTTCGAATTTTTATTTCAGTCAGCTCTTTTTCGAAAATCCGAATATTAAATTTCAACCCACAAACTACAAGTGCTTTATGTTGTAGTAAAGGTACTACCTACCCATGGCACAATAAACAAGGTAGACTCGCGGCGAAATGAAGAGTACAACTCTGTAATAAAAATACGTGCATTTTGTTTTTGTATAAAACATTTTAGGCTGTCAAAACAAAAAATGTTAGTAAATTTTGACACTGGAAGATGGTGACAAAATATATAGTCAGCTGAGCTCTCGAGTTTAGCTGTTATGAATTTGCCTTGGTAGTAACTAATATTATTGTGACATGCAGTGAACTCAATTTTTCTCACTGCACATAATTCACAGTAGACATATAGCAGGGTTTCGTATAACATTTATATAGCATTTCGTATTTTATTCAATTAGTGATGCAATTATGTACTAATTGCTCAATTTAGAATTAAAGTCCTCGTATGGTAAATAGAGACCAATTAAGTCCCTAATTGCGTCAATTCTTTAATTGCGCAAATAAGGCTTATGTCTGAACAGGGTATTTCATTCTTCACACTTTATTTCGATTTACATATATTCCAGCCACTTCATCTCTTTGATTACTCACACTTTACCGTTTGTTTTTATTCACTGATTGCAATACTCTAAACAGAAACTGATGTTCGAACCCACAACGGATCTGACTTGTATATATGTATGTATGTACCTATCAACCAATGGGTAGGCCAACCTTCACAAAAAAGGACGCTTCGAATGATCTACAATGTTCTAGAATATTTCACATCAAGAGTGTTCTGGATTGTCCATTAAAGATTTGAAGTGCACCAGATTATTCCCGAATATTCTGAAATGTTGTAAAATGTTGACAGTCTCAACAATACTCTTACAAAGAGAACAAAACATATGATAATTTTCAATAAGTAACATGGCAGCTTTTAGAATTGGGCATAACAGTTCATTTGATTGACTCGTGCAGATCGTACAGCGCGATTTAATAAACTTGTTCGTTCGTTACGTTCATGGTTATTTATTTTAAACAACTTAACACAATTCTTATTACAAAGAATATTTAATTCTGGCAACACTATCAACGTAGTCGTCAAACTAAAAGTTTTTGTGGAGTTTTTTAATTGCAAATTTTTGATTTTTGCAAATTTTTAATTTTTATTAGAATTTCGATATTTGGTCCCATTTTTTAAATAGAAATCGAATTTTTGCTGAAATCGATTTTTTGAATGAAATTTTTAGATTTTGATATTGTCAAAATTTAAGTTCTTTTGGATTGATTTTTAATTTTTGAAGTTAAACATATTTTTTGTGATATCAAATTATTTTCTAATTACATTTATTATATTTAATATTTTAGAAATTTTTTATTAGTTTTTAAATTAAAAGATAAATTGTAAGTTATTTAATATTTTTTTATAGTGGCACCAACAATTAAATAGACATGTAAAATACAAATATAACTTGAATGTAACACGTTCAAATTTCTCCTTTTCCAATTTCAACACACTCACACTTTTTTACTAAGTCCCGCATTACATCATGCAACTTTTGTCGCTGCAATTCTTCATTAGTAGGCGAGAGGGGAGAGAGGTATTAAAAAGGGTACACACATGCATGTACTCTTGAAATTCGTTTTGTTCTCTCATTCATAGTTTTAATTTTTAAGTTTAAAATGTAAAAACTACAAATTGCTGCAATAAAGATTGCACGATATAAACACAAATGCAATATTAAAGAAGAAACGAGAAAGATTGCAGCGACAAAAGTTGCATAATGTAATCCGGGACTAATATGTACACTCATAGTGTAAAAAATTGTAAGAAACTTGCTGCAATTCTTGTTTCAAATTAAAACATTCTTTCAAGAAAACAGCTGATTGCAATTCTTGTGAATAATTTTGCCGCCTTCTGGACGATGACACTTTAAAAATATAAAAAAAAGGTTTCAAATTGCGTTCAAGCCAGAGTCACAGCTATCAATATAAACAATTTTGACAAGTCCGTGTGAAACACTTGAACGTGTGGCTGCAGTGTAAGAAAAAAAGTAATGGACATTATGTGAATTTTATTTCCTTACTGACGAACAAATATGTAATTATTTAATTTAAAGTTATTATTATACCTCAGATATATTTAAACCCTAAGAAACATTAACGTTAAAAGTTGCTCACGTCACATAACTCCAAAAATCTACTGGCATCCTTACCCATCGAACTTTATATCTGGCAACTCGTTTACAAAAACCAAAATTGCCAACAAGAGTAAATACACAATTAAAAACAACACAAAATGCATTGCAATTATTGTAATTTCATTCTTAGGAAAATTTATAAAACCAATTAATAATTATGTTAAAAGAATACATACATTGTTTAGAAAATAAAATATTTAGTAATAATGAAATGAAAACAGACTGACCTTTTTCTATTAGCTAACAAAAATTAACATAATTTATTTCTTCCTTATGTGCTATTAACTAATTAATAATAATTTATTACTTACACTTTATAAAAAAAAAATAATTTATAATTGTAGCAGCAATTATTTATGGAGATTAATTAATGTTTTTGTTTCTTATTGAAGCAAAAAAGGCTTGTGTAGAAAATTTGAAAACTGCAATTTTTATTTAACTGCTTATACACACACACACACACACACACACAAGCAGGAAAAGCAAAATAATAAAAAATAGTAGAAAAACAATGACAACGTCAGCTGCGTTAGCAGCAGCAACTGAATAGTCACAAAGCGCGATTTGATTGGGAACGTAGTCGTATAACAGAAATCCTAACAAAAGAAAAACCTAAGTAGTTTTCTTGTTTTTCAACACAGCAAAATATTATGATTTTTTTCAGTGTTCGTTTTTTATTTATTCCACAAAAATTTTATTACATGTAATGCATATAATTGCACACATATGTATATTATCATGTATATATATTTTTAATTATCACTTTGTTGCTTTATTTATTAAGGACTTTTTTTTCTTTTTTGATTAACTTAATTATTCCATTTCATCTAAAAAATATTCTTAAAATACTTTTCGTTGTTATTTTTTGTTTTCAATCTTTATAAAACGAAATCTTATTCTTATCTTTTGCTCTTAATACGAGTAGGTATTGCGTATATATTATTCTTTATAAAT
This sequence comes from Phasia obesa, assembly GCA_949628195.1. NCBI lineage: Eukaryota > Metazoa > Arthropoda > Insecta > Diptera > Tachinidae > Phasia > Phasia obesa. Next base: position 204,938,117 of record OX451215.1, read on the forward strand.
TATAATCAAATTTCGTATTTTCCTTTATTGTACCTTTTCACCAACCAAACGACTTAAAAAAATTCATTTCTTTGTCTAATTGCGTTGTTTTTTGCTTTATATAAAATCACTTTTCACCTAATATTTTCAGCAAATTCTTTTCGTATTTTTATGTTTTACATATATGTAGCACTTTTTTGTGGTATTAAATATTTAAGAAATAATCTTTTTTATATTACAAATGAAAAAGAAAATCGAATATATTTCTATTATTTCTTTTCGTGCTTAAAGGTTGATATTTTCTCTAGTTTCTTTTTATCTTTAATAAACGTTCGATACGACTATTGTAGTGACGACAAAACACACACAGAGAAGAAACTGTTCGACTAGTTTGTTATTTGCAAACAGCTGTTTAACTGTTATACTCCATTGTTATTTTTGACGCTTGCTTATATTCGTATTTCTTTAATAAAAACAGAGTTGGAAGTACTAAACTTTTTATGCTTGCAATTTTGCATATAGCCTAGTACTACTCTGTTCGGATTTGTGAAAAATTTTGAGCAACATTTATTATTTCATAAGGAAAATTTGACATTTAAAATGTAGAGTCTATCTCGCGATTTGGAAGAATTTTACGATTTTTTTGTTTTTTTAATTTACCACATTCTTTTGCAAATTTTCCACAAAAAATTTTACAAGAAATTCCACTCGAAATAATGTTTTTAATGCGGAATGCTGTTACATTGCATACATAAAAAATTTGTATGAAAAAGACATGAAAAAAATTTGCAGAAGTAGTACTCTGTTTTTACTGTGGAAAAACATTAAAATGTTTCTGGCAACATTTTACCAAAGCTGTGAAATAACGCAAATGGGCATGTGGAATTTTTTGTAAATTTTTTTGTGGAAAACAATTTGGTATATTTAAAAGCAATAAAATCGCAAAATTCTTCCAAATCAGGATATATACACCCCATTTTAAATGACAAATTTTCCTTGTCAAATAATAAATTATGGTAAATATTTTTCACAATTTCCAAAAGAGTACTAGGCTTATTGCAATAAATTTTTGTTTGAAATGTATTGGAAAGTCTTCTGTAATGACAATACCTAAGGTGTTTAAAACAAAAACAAAAAAAAAAAACTAAAATTATAATCTAGAAAATATCTAAAGGCCATTTCACACTATAATACAAGTATTAATACTTTTGAATAAATGCAACTCTGGTCTATTCGCTCTTTGAAATTGTTAAAAAAAAGCAATAGCAACTCCTCATGTCAGGATTTCATTTCCTCAAAAGTATTAATACTTGTATTATAGTATGAAAAGCCCTTAAAAGTTTTTCTAAAAAGTATGTCACAACTAATTGAGTGTCATTGCAACTATGGATTTTAAAATAATTAAGGAAAAAACTGCTAATAAAGCCCCTTTCACACTATAATACTGAGTATTAAGATTTTCATTGGATTTTGTAAGATAGAAATCCAATAAAAAAATCTAACGTAACATAACATTTCGTTTTCACACTATCACACTTCAAATAAAATGAAAAATACCAGCAAAGGAACAAGCCGAGACGAGACATTGAACGGCGTCGGCTGAGCAATTTTATGTGGACGGCAGAGGTGACGGGTCTTAAGTTTGTTTGGCCGTTCAAGTTTTCGGTTAATAAAAAAAATTAAAAACAAAACAAAAAAAAATAATACGTACATTCAACAATTTCTAGGCATGGCAGAAACAAAGTACATACGTAGGCGTTAAGACTAATGGCAATTTAGGCAGGTGCAGGACAAAGAAAACATTTCATTGGCGGCGGCGAACTATCGGCTGCGACTCAATCAGCTTGGTTCTTTGCTTAAAAAAAAAACACAACCCTGATAAAATGAAAAATGTTATCGTTTAGAAAATTTTCTAAAAATGGTTTGGTATTATGGGATGTCAAATTTCTTTTCGTATTATTTCACATTTTGATAACATACTGCTTTCACACTATCACACTTTCTCATTGGAATCAAGTATTTGACAAGTCTTAATACTCAGTATAATAGTGTAAAAAGGGCCTAAGCAAACCATAGACATGTTGCATAACCAATATATTAATCAAGTTGTATGGTTGTTCCAGAAACGATGAAATTAAGTATGTGATATTATCAACTTCATTTAACAACCAAGTAGTAGAAGCTATAACTGACCTCATTCGCAAATAATACTTACATTGAATGTTAACTGCAAGTTGGTCAGAACATTAGGAAACATAAAACAGTATTCGACAGGCAAACAAACGTTGCGACGTGGTGTACAAGAAAATCAAAACTTCTTGATTTTTTGTAAAACTGACATACAACTTAATACAACAAGCCCACATACAACATACAACTTAAAACAACATTGTACCCGCGTACAACCTACTCAAATTGTGCCGACGGTCGGAACTTCTGTGGCTAGCTATAGCCCATTTACATATACAGCCTGTTACTCTGTTCGAATTTGCGAAAATTGTTGAGCAATATTTATTATTTCAAAAGGAAGATTTGACGTTTAAAATATGGGGTCTGTCTCGCGATTTGGAAGAATTTGACTGAACAGAGTACCTGGCTTACTCCATAAACAGATTATAGGTTGTTTGTCATGATAGACTATTTTAAGAAAGTTGTTAGTCTGTCTAAATTATAAATAATTGCAAAAAAAAAAAAAACAAGTTTTATTTAATGCGAATCAGTTTTGATACATTTGCCTGGCAACGCCATTCAACCTTAACTTCATAAATGCCTCAAACGGAAATCAACTAAACTGGGTGATTCAAAAACCAATAGCAATCATGTTTATTGGTAAGAATGCAGAATACAACTCTTTTCCAATTGTCTATCTATATTTCGTTTCCACTATTCGTAAATATTTGACAGTGTTGCATTTATTTTCATAATAAATGGTCCATGCAAATACAACTCTAATAATTTTTCAAAGGAAATTTTCTCTTCAGTCCTTTTTCAAACATCAATTAGAGCGTACGTAAGAGTGCCATACGCAAGAATAACGAAACAATAAGTAAAAAATAAAAATTACAAACGAAAAACGACCTAGCTCTGAAATTTTCATATAAAATTGATGTTTAAATTGGTAGTAAAGCTAAAAAATTAATTAATTAACAAAATTTACTAACTATTGCATGGGAAATATACAAAATATAAGGGAAATTTCATAAATTTTAAAGCAAAATCATGAATTGAAAATTTTTATATTTTGTAAAATTTGTAGATGTGTGTGAAAAAAGAAAAAATAACAACAACAACAACGTGAATAAACCAAGAAGAAGCATAAAATAAAAATTGTATCTTTTCATCTTTCGTGTTTGTACGTATACGCAAACCCAAAATAAAGACACGAAAAAAATATAAAACAAAATCATTCAAAAACGAGTAGTTTTGTCTTCTTCATCTTGCATTCTCTTTGTACGTGTGTGTGCGTGCGTGTGTGTGTGTCGATGAGTGTAAAAAATAAACGGGTTTTTATTATAAAAATTGCTAGTTTTGAAGTGTAAATAGGTGTGATTTTTTTGTATGAAATATTTGTTAATGAAGTAGAGCGCGAATTGTACGAAAAGCTGAGAAAATATTAAAAGTTAAATTTTTATAAAAGCAGAAAAAACAAAGTTTTATGTGTGTTGTAATGAGAAATTAAAAACTAAAGTATACTTTCAAACCAAAGGCAAAAAGAAATCCAGTTTTAATAAATGAAAAATTTTTACTTGAAATTCACCTGGTGTCGTTTGTAAACGACCAGGTATTTACCTTCGTTAACAGTGTTGCATTTTAGTTCGTTTGTCACCATTTCGCTTAATAAATTTGGATTATTTTATTTATCATTACTAAAATAAAGGTAAGTTTATTCAGGTTTTTTGTTTTATTAAAAACGAAGTTTTATATCATGTGCTTTTTATTCATAATTAACAAAAAAAAAAACAAAAAAAAAACAAAAACTATTAATTATCCAACATCTTGTCAACTGTTCGTTTTATTTATTTTTTTCATTAAAAATCTTCTAGTTCAACTTTTTGTTTTGTTCGTTTTTTCTTTAAAAATTCTTTTTTTTTCTTTAGTATAGTTTCTCGCTGTTTTGTGTATGTGTGCGTTAACGTTTTCAGGAGAGCAAAATTTTGCCGCAAATTTTTGTTGTTATTTCTTTTTGTGTGTGTGTGTGGGTATTATTTTTTCTTTTTCGTCAATTCACTTCAAAACAAATTAAAAAGTTTGTAAATACGAAATAAAATTTCATGGATACAAAAACACTTGAGACTCTTTTAACGATGGAAATGATATAAAGAAGTAATTTGTATTATATCGATACCTTCCCATACGAATGTATTAAGCGACATTTCTAAAATTGTTCTGGAAACGAAAAAAAACGTCTCATTTAGTTATTTATTTGTGTATTTTATTGAAATATTATTTGGAAAGGGATTTTCAGAATACAAAACTTCAGCAACATTATTCCAGTGAGAAAACTTGGCGGTTGATACAATTTTATTTTCTCTCTAGTTTCCTTTGCATTCATGATAGGGCAGCGAAACCCAGGCGCTTAACTTCTAGTATAGTTCCACATCAAAAAGTGATTTTCGAAAGTGTCGCTTAATACATTATTACGGGAAGGTTAGGTTAGGTTAAGCAGGCAGCTCCAATACAGCTCACTTGGGTCCAAGCATTGGTCCCTTTGTGTTACCTGTAAAAGAGGAGAGGAAAAAGGGAGAGATAGAAAAGAGAAAAAGCGTTGAGAGAAGACATAGGATAAAATCACAGACAGACAAACAGTTTCAAGGTAGAAAGAGAAGAATCATAAATGTGGGGAGGTAGCCACGGAGGGCAGGTTGGTCGAGCCAGGATGTTGACGAGATTGTCTATACCTCGCCAAGTGGAAGTGGGTTAGAAAACCATCCGCTGCTCCTCAGAAAGGAGTTAATCCTGCTCGGTTCCAATATAGAGACACAGGAAAGGCTTGCAAAGCACCTTTGTCCAAGGTGCTGGAGGCATTGGAATTCTAACGCAGGGCAATGGCAAATGAGGTTTTCGACAGTTTCCTCCTCTTCCTCATCCTGACAACTTCTGCAGAAATTGTTGTAGTGGAGACCCATTTTTCTTGCATGAGTTCCGAATAGACAATGCCCAGTGATCGGTGATATTAAATCACGCAGCCAAAATATCAAAGCCGTTTTTTCTGATTCAGTATAGGCCAGATCGTCCTCGCCGATTGACAAGTAACTCATTGGAACATCTTGCCTGGGCCAGATCGTATAAAGCTCGATTTATTCGATGCCCGCAAGCAGAGAGGGGAATGCCACAATAGACGTCAATGGCGTTATCGTTGAGCAAAGTTCCCTTCTTTGCCAGTTCATCAGCAACACAGTTGCCTACAATAGTCCCGTGTCCCCGCACCCATTTAAGGGTGACTGTTGAATTTTCCGCCATTCCAGGATGTCCGGCATTCCAGGACTAAGTTTGATGTGTTAAAAACACCTGCTAAGGACAGAATTGCAGCTTTACTGTCGATACAAAACCAGATATCCCTGTTGAATATTCTGTGGTACCTTAACCAGTTTTCCGCTCTTTTGATAGCAGATATTTCTGCTTGTAAGACGTTACAGTCATTTGGAAGTCTGAAGCACATTTTGATTCCAAACGCTTCCATATAAACTCCACCCATCAACCCTATCACCCCTTTTAGAGCCATCCGTATACACACAGACTGCTCCAGGCGGAGGTGCAGGACGCTCCGTCAAGTCAAAGACAAAGGTATCGATATATTTATTTTAAAAACTACGTGTTTAATTATCATTATCTACCGCGTTTGAATTTGGATTTTTAAAATAATTTTTTAGGTAAGAAAGAATTCACTTTTTAGGCAAAAATGTAAGAGAAAATTGGGGGCAAGCCCTAGTTTCAGAGTTACAGACTATTTTATGGCGAAATGGGTTAATATGGGTATCATAGCAATGGTTATTAAAATTAGGTACTATTCATTCCCTTCCATTGGAATTAATGGAAAAAATCACCAAATAAATATAAATGTATTACTTTTTGAATATCTTTTTGTTATATTTTTTGAATATGGAATACAGACACAGACTTTGTGTATATCAATCTTTGTTCGCATTAGGTAAAAAATATTGGATAAATGCTAATAAAATTTTGTGAAAGGTACATTAGTACCTCCATTTTAAATACAGGATACTTTTTTCCCCGTAAAAATATCTCATTTCCAATAGAAAATAGAGATAAAAACTTAAATGTACACAATTTTACCAATTTAAATGATTTGGCAGCACTTTTTTAATAAACTGTAAATTTTAGACACATATTTACCGAACAGGGCAATAATAGAATTTTATATAATAAATAAAGTAGTCAAGTGCTAGTTAGATTCACACACGTACATAGGGTTCCGTGCTATGTTTAGTACAACTTAAAAATTAAAGTTGTTAATTTTTTATGTCTTATGGGCACCCTTTAATTTTAAAATTAAAGTCATATGCCCGAAAATTGCATCATTATTTAAACACCCTTTAAATTTTTGTAATTGTTGTTATAGCGGCCATGGTAATACACTTTCTATAAAAATATCAGGAGCCCACCTATTGCGGTTCAAAAAATAAGGTAATATTTGTGAAAAACATGTCACTAATGGACACCCTTAAATTTTTAGAAATTGTTCTAGCGGCCGAAATAACACATCTACTGTAAACATTTTAAGAGTCTGCCTATTACGGTTTATAAAATAAGGCTATTTACGTAAAAATCATGTCGCTGAAGGAACACCCTTTAATTTTGTTATTTGTTATAGCGGCCATGGCAATTCTCTTTCTATAAATATATCAAAAGTCTACCTATTACGATTAAAAAAATAAGTCGCAGTGAAAAACATGTCACTGTCGGAACACTCTTTAATTTTAAGTAATATCATATTGGCCGTGGCAACAAAATTTCAAGAGTCTACCTATTACACTTCAAGAAATAAGGCGTTGTACATGTATTTCACGTCACTGCTGGAAAACCCTTTAATTTTTATTGTTTTTTTTATATGAGTCTTAGTAATACCCCATCTGTGGAAATTTAAAGAGTCGACCTATTATGGTTAAAAAATTAGGCCATATTCATGCAAATCACGTCACTGTCGGAACACCCTTTAATTTTTAGGTTGAGTTTTTTTAAACTTGTTTATATAACGAACTAAGTTTTAATTACTGTTTGTACATTTTTAAGAGTATGCCTCGTACAGTTCAAGAAATAAACTCATATTAGTGAATAACACGTCTCTGTCGGAACACCCTATAAGTTTTAGTATTTGTTGCTATGTACCATTTGTGAAAATTACAAGATTCTACCTATTACGGTTCAAAAATTAAGTCATATACATGCAAAACACGGCAATATCGGAACACCCTTTAATATTTATGTATGTACATATGTATGTATGTATAACAAAACTGTAGCAGGACCATTTCTGTACATCAAATATTTGCTGGGGCAGTTAGTAATTGAAATGAAATGCAAAATAGCAATTTTTAGATTTTTTTCTGCCTGTCTGACTGTCACGTCTCTCTGTCTGCACATACCTATAGTATCTTGGTTTAAATATAAGAAATATTGTTTTCGCAAAAGTGTCTTATTTCCAAGAGCAAAAGGAGTACGCAATTTTACCGATTTAAAAGCACCTTTTCTTTTTATTAAAGAAATGTTTTAAATGCTATTTACGGAACTCTATATTAGTTTTAAAATTTTATATATATAATAAAATTTTATCCAGGGATGGGTACCTCTATATAAAGAAACTACATAAACCAAACCATAACTGAAGCACTATAAAAGTAAAAGTGTTAATATTTGGTGTGGATTAATTTTAAAGCAAAATTAAACAAGCGACTACGACGTGGCGGGTACAGCTAGTAAAAAAATAAAACTCATTTAAATGCAAAAATTGTTCTAAAATAGTTTTCAAATATATTTCATTTATTATTAAAATTTAGTGTCTTCCATTTAAGGCCATAAAAAGCGCGTAATCATGGTTCTGTAGTGCTCGCCGCTGACCGAAGTCCCGTTTTCAGCCTCATTTCCCAAAATCCACATATCACAGCCAAAATTTACGTTTACTTGGAAGCAGGTTTGTAAAGGAGAGAGAAATAGACACTCCCTTCCAACCTGGTTCAGAAAGGCATGATTTTTGTTTGCGATGTCCCACCTGGTAGGTCTCTTTGCTTTCACCAAATTCTTAAATACCTGCATCCTCGTAAGCGAGAGAGGATGCAGTTTATTATTATTGTCTTACAATTATAGCATTCTCGAAGGCGCTTATTAGATTCGCTTGTGAGAACCGCTTTTGAAAGACATGAGTTTTATTTTACTGGTAAAGAAAACCAAATATTTTTTTGTTGGGATTGGATGCACTTTCTTGGCGACAATGATGTGCGGGTTTTCTGATTATTTTTTTGCGAAGTTCGATTTCAGTTTGAAGCTTCTGTAAGGTAAAGATCAAGTAAAGATCGTTAATTGCTGAGTCTTTGAACCCCTGTAAGCGAACGAATAATCCGATATCTTAGTGCAAAATTCTCAACATGCGCGTAATGCCGGGTTGTTTAAAATTTATGGGGAGTCGATGTTTTTGGATTGAGTTGTACACTTTTGGCGACTGCATTTTTATTCTCGCCGGTACGTTTGACATGTTGTTAATTTTGTCCGTCAGTCTTATGAACTTTTTGCTCAAGCATGCGTATAGCACTCGCAGTGGGTGCTTTATTTCGTCCAAAACTTATTTTTTTAAATGCATAGTTCGGGCAAAACAGTAGGTATTCACTTTGGAAAAAAAAGTTTGCAATATTTTCGAACGTTGTTCAAGCGTTAAGCGACTCATTTTGGTACGCGGAGAGCTACAATAGACAGAATTTTCTTTTGCAACAATTAAAGATTTTAATTAGTTTTAAATTAAAATTCAATTAAATTTTTAATTAATTCAAACATATATTTGTTAAAAAAAAAGAACAAAAAAAAAAATTCCTAATTAAACAATTAATTGATTCAATTAATTACTTGATTAAAATTTAATCTGAAACCAATTAAAATCTTTAATTGAAGAAAATATTTTTTTTTTGTGTTAAAACTCAATTATATTTCGGCTAGAACAAATCGTATCAGTGTCAAAGTAGCATATGATTTAAAAAGATATTTGTCTTCGGAGCACCTTTTGTAAAGTTTAAGGGGTTAATAAGTCTGTCAGAAACTACCAACTATTTTTTGTGATTTTTTGTTTCTGCCAAATTTAAAAATTTAAATGTTTGAAAGTAAAGTTTTTTTTTTTTTATTTAAGAAAGAAACTTAAGCTGTGTTCAGACTAGTCGAATATTTGACCAAATAGGAGTAACCACTAAACCACTAATGGTGACAATTTTGTGGTATTATCAAATAATCATTAAGTTATAGAAGTTTCTACTCAATATACTCGTATGAGGTTACATATTATGATTATAATCTTATAATTCATCATTTATTAATATACGTGTCATGTAAACATGACAGTGGTTCCGTTTTTTTGCGTCAAATATTTGGCTAATCTGAACACAGCTTTAGAATAGATGCTTCAGTTGGTTTTCCTCTTAATAATAATAATTCTTCATTTCATTTTGTTTTAACAAAATTTATTTTTCTTAATCGACGCAAACAGAGGTAGTAGTGTTTTGCCATGAATTTAAATACTACACGTCAAAATATTTTAACGTTTTTCATTTGCTTTTAACTAAACACACAGCATCAATAAAATATTATTATTAACACATAGAGAATCATTAATGTGTGTATCTTTGAACAAAAAAAAAAAGAAAATTAAATTCAATAAAAAACTCACTGTACGAGTTAGTACACCGTGCAAACGAGGCACGAAGTTCGGTTCATACAATTAAAAATTCATCTGTATGTTGTATGTAGTTGTTGTAGCAGAAACAACAATTAAATCAACACCATTATGATGATCAATAGGATCATATCTGTTGTACAACAACAACAAAAAAAAAAACAACAATAGTTAGATACAGCTTTAACAGACGGCTTGCTATTCAGAGGAGAGTGAATAAGTAAACAGGCGAGCAAACAAAATTAAAAAACAAAAATTAGTAACAGCGAGCTTGATTATATGTGAGCAAAAACTAAGCAGACACACTGAGCAATCACTCATAATTAAATCAAGTATTAAGTTAATTGTGGCCATTGTCATTATTGTTGTTGTTATTTAAAATTGTTGTTACTGTTGCCAGGGCTGTCAGATGGCGATTGCATTAACGATTTGGCGATTTTTATTTAATGCGGCGAAATATTGTTTTTTTGTTGATACAAGCAAAAAAGTAGAGATCATGGATGCAGTTTTTTTACTTTACTATACGTAGTAAAGGGTGTTTTTTATAGAGGTATAGAACTTTAAGTTGGCATTACTTTTCAAGATGGCAACCGATTTAACAGCTGTCAAGTGATTTATTCTCAGTTTGTTTTGGCAATTCATCATGAATAGACTCACGCCTGAATAACGCTTGCAAATAGTGCAATTTTATTTCGAAAATAATGGTTCTGTGCGGAAAACGTATCGCGCATATCATAAGCGAAGTTTGTTTAGCGATGAAGCGCACTTCTGGTTGAATGAAGGTAATCCTTAAGTGTATGTCGAAAAACTGTTACATCCAGAAAAACTGACTGTTTGGTGCGCTTTATGGGTTGGTGGAATTATTGGTCCGTACTTTTTCAAAAACGATGGTGGCCAGAACGTTACAGTCAATGGTGAGCGATATAGAGCCATGATTACTAACTTTTTCATTCCTGAATTGAATAACCATGATGTTTCACACAGCTCGTGCCACAATAGATTTATTGAAAGGCACGTTTGGTGACCACCTAATTTCACGTTTTGGACCTGTGAATTGGCCTCCAAGATCTTGTGATTTAACACCGCTAGACTACTTTCTGTGGGGCTATGTAAAGTCATTGGTCTATGCGGATAAGCCACAAACGCTTGACCATTTGGAAGACAACATTCGCCGTGTTATTGCCGATATACGGCCGCAAATGTTGGAAAAAGTCATCGCAAATTGGACGTCCAGATTGGACTACATCCGCGCCAGCCGTGGCGGTCATTTGCCAGAAATCATATTTAAAATGTAATGCCACAAGATTATCTTTCGGATAAATAAAATTCATGTCAATCGAATAATCCATCGTTGTTTTATTGCAACTTAAAGTTTTATACCTCTATAAAAAACACCCTTTATAAGGTAAAGTATAGTAATCGTAAAAAAATCGAGGTCGGGATTTCGACGGATTTATACGTTTTGAGGTCTCCTGAATCCACTATTTTTGTGGAGTTTGTACAGGTCATACCGTTTGACATATCAAAATGAAATTTAGTATGAGCCTCTGGTGCATGGAGATGAAGAGCTGTAGAATTTTTGGGCATAATCGGGAAGGGGCAAGGGGTAGTTTCCTTACCCCCAAATTTTGTGAATTTTTTACGGATGATAACGCTTGACGCGCTAATTTTGGTTTTTCACTGCAAAACTAGCGTTTTTAGCGCTATTTTGGCGATTTTTTACTCTTTAAGCGATGGAGTTTAGAAAAATCTGATAATCCTTGTTGAAAGCTCATAGTTGCCAGACAAAATTTGTATAAAATCGGTAAATGTTACGAAAAAAAATATTCTCAATGTAAAATTTCTCAATTTTCTTTCTACTCGAAGAAGTTAAGAACAGTTTGATAACCCTTCCTGTGTTGAGAACTCAATATTGTGCGCGTAGTTGCCAGACAAAATTTGTCTTAAATCAATAAATTTTAAGAAGAGAAAAAATCGTCAATATAAAATTTAAAAATTTTTTTTGAAAATTATAAAATATTTTATTCGTGGTACAGAATCTCAAGACAAGAATTTTAGAACCAAGATTATGTCATACAATTCATTTCCCATTAGATGACTTAGTTCACAAAATTTAAAATACAAAGTTTTTTTACTTTATTCGCCTCTTAATAAGAAAGTGAAATTATTCGGATGGCTTAATCTTGTATATAGCATATTTGAGTCGTAAGTAACCGAGTCCAATTGGCACTGGAACGATTAAATTCGTATTTTCCAATTGCAAAGCATTGACGCTGCGCTACTTGAGTTTGCTTTCTAAGTTTGATGTGTAGATAAGAATTTATGATGGATGATAACTCTTGATGCACTAATTTAGGATTTCTTCGTCAAAACTTGTTAACAACCGTTTGGCGATTTTTATAGCTATTTTTTTTTTGTTAAAAAAAAAATAAAAAAAATTATTTTTGGCGATAGAGTTAAGAAAAATCTGATAATGCTTACTGTGTTGAGAGCTCAATATTGTACGCATAGTTGCCAGATTAAATTTGTATAAAATCAGTAAAATCTGCGAAAAAAATGTCAATTTCTAATTTCTCAATTCGCTGTAAATTAAGACATAAGACATTTTAATTATGTTACAGTAAGAATGATATAACCAAGATCATTTCCCATTAGATGACGTAGTTCGCAAAATTTAAAATACAAAGGTTTTTTTTTTAATTTATTCGCCTCTTAATAAGAAAGTGAAATTATTCGGATGGCTTAATCTTGTATCTATCATTTTTGACTCGTAAGTAACGATTACTTTTTATAACGATATATTGTTTTAGCGATTAAACATTTCGTTTATTTAACATTACGTCAGTATAATTAATTCAAATGGCTCTTATACCCACCAAACCAAATGTTTCGATTTTTTCTGAAGTCAGACTTGTCGTAAAGAATTCGTTAGGATATTTCGGTAGTTTCTCTGAAATCAGTCTTGTCGTGACGAATTCGTTAAAACATTTCGGTTTTTTTCTGTACAAATAAAAAAAAATATATGAAACTTAGATTTATATGTAAGAAAAAAAAATCAAAATTGTGTTACATAAATAAAAAGGAACAATAGTAAATATGAAAAATTGAATAAATACATGCAAGATGGACAATTGAAATCGAATTGATTACGGTAAAGTATTGCCTTGAATACCAAATTTTTAACTAATCATTATGTTCACTTTCAGAGAACGAAGTTCTACCTTATACGGGGGTACTCACAGAAAAAAAAAAATCATTGCGATTTCGTACCTACATATCGTTACGATTTCGTACCTACATATCGTTACGATTTCGTTACTACATATCGTTGAGATTTCGTTCCTTCATATCGTTGCGAAGTCGTGTCAACCCTTTCATATAAAAATCGCTACAATTTCGGTAATATTTCGGTTCTGCAATCGAAAGATTTTGTCGAGCAGTCGTAAGGAATTCTTTACGAAATCAGAACATTTGGTTTGGTGGTTAATTATTAAACCTACAAATGTATGTACATATGTACGAGTATGTATGTATTTATGTATGTATGTCATTGTTAAAAATATTTATTAAAAATAAATCGCAATAAAATTAAAATTATTACGTATTATGTGAGTTTGAACACACATCCATACATACATACATACATACATACATACATACATACATACATACAAACATAAGTCTGTACATTTTTTGTATGTCACATTAATCCCCCCACCACCACCAGCACCACCACCTCCACTTTACAATGCTGTATAATAAAAATAAAAACAAGAAAATTCAAATAAAATTAAATTGTTCATTATTATAAAGACTAATGGCAAAGTAAGAAAAAAAAATAACAAAAAAAAAAAACTAACAAAAACAATTTGTAAATACATAAGTAATTTTTCCATTGACTTTTTAATCGTCGGTTTCAAAGTGTGCCATTAAAATAAAAAATTATATTTATATATTTTTTTTAACTGAAACAAAAGTTTATATCAAGGCACATTAATAAGGTGGCCTCACTACGATGGCTAAATATTAAGACGAAGACTTTAAACTTTTTTTTTTATATAAAGTTTGACAGTTAAACTACCATTTGAGGGGATAAATTATAAGCTTAACTGTCAAAATCCATATAAAAAATTACTATTTTTCCCCTTAATATTTTCCCTTCGTAGTGAGGCGATCTGATAAATCTGCCTTGGCTTATATCCAAATACAAGTATTTTAAACGAATTAAAACTAAACTTATTATGTTTGGTAGATATTATTTATGTAACACGATTTCATTGATCTGCTTTTGCAATAGCTGAATAACTGACAGTATTTTAAATTTCAATTTTCCGGTTTTATCTCAGTAATGGCTTGGACGTTATTAGCCTTAATGGTGTGGATCGTTTCTGGTTATTAGCCTTAGCATCGGCCCTTAATGGCACTACACAAGAAAAAGTGTAAAGGGGGTAAAATCGCACCTATAAGGCACACCAAATTACTATCGCCAAGAATCAATTGATAAATGAGCTGTTTGACATAGTGCGTCATCCGGTTAAACCAAAAATTATCCAAGTTCATATCTTCCATTTCAGTCCATAAAAAAAGTCGTAAAGATGGACGTGTCGTGCTTGCCGTTGGATGAAATGGCGTTTCCAGCAACCTTGTCGAACAAAAAAAAAAAAAAAGAAAAAACAAATGAAGCCACAAATCCAAAGTTCATTCTAAAACCCAAATCATTCTCTCACTTTCAATATGATCCTTTTTTAAAAGGTAGTTTTTTATTTAATTACTTTTTTAAAAGGTATGTTTTGAAAAGGTATTTTTAAACGGTATTTTTTAAAAAGTACTTTTTTAAAAAGTATTTTTTAAAAGGTATTTTTTTAAAGGTATTTTTTTAATAAAGAAACTAAAAGGTTACACTTAGCAATATACATATCTTTTCAAAAAGTACTTTTAAAAATGTACCTTTTAAAAATTTAAAAAAAATTCTTTATAAAAAGTAAGATTTTCAACACTTTAAAAAAAATGAACTTAATACGAACAGGTAGTTTTTTTTAAAGGAACTTTTTTAAAATGTACTTTTTTAAAATGTACTTTTTTAAAAGGTACTTTTTTAAAAGGTAATTTTTAAAAGGTATTTTTTTAAAAGGTATTTTTTAAAAGGTATTTTTTAAAAAGGTATTTTTTTAAAGGTACTATTTTAAAAGGGTTTTTATTTTTTTCTCAATATTAGTTCATTACTTTTTTAAAAAGATTCTATTTTAAAATGAACTTTTTTATAATTAAGACATTACTGACTAACCTAAACAAGGGCGTAAGGCGTAACGACGTCTAGCGCCTAGCTTTGAGCATACCTAAATAAGAGCGCAACGTTTTGTAAGAAACAGTTATGTTAACATATTTTGTTTAGTAAAATTTAATAAATTTAATCGCAAAAGTGAGATAAAATCGCTAGATAAAGTATAAAATATCTAAAATGGCACCACTCTTTCACAAAAAAAAAAAACAATAACATTTTGTTTGCACCCAACTTCACTACCCAACGCTCTGTCAAAATTAGATTTTCCAATTGCCAAGCGTTGACGCCGCGCTATTTAGGTTTGCTTCATACATTTTGTGTGTACATGAGCATTTTTGACAGTTATTTTACGCCCTTGTTTAGGTTGAGCAGTTATTATCAAGCCGTGTTTAAAAAAGTACTCTCTTTGATTGGATTTAAAAAACTTTAATGGTACTGTTCCGAAAAAGTACTCTTTCTAAAAGATATTTTTATACTTAAAAGGTACTTCTTGTTTTAAAAAGTATTTATTTTAAGCTACAACATCCTGACTGTTTGGTGCGATTTATGGGCTGGTGGAATCATTGGTCCGTACTTTTTCAAAAACGATGGTGGCCAGAACGTTACAGTCAATGGTGATCGCTATAGAGCCATGATTACTAACTTTTTCATTCCTGAATTGAATAACCATGATGTCCAGGAGATGTGGTTTCAACAAGACGCGGCGCAACATGTTACACAGCTCGTGCCACAATAGATTTATTGGAAGACACTTTTGGTGACCTCCTAATTTTCCGTTTTGGACCTATGAATTGGCTTCCAAGATCTTGTGATTTAACACCGCTAGACTACTTTCTGTGGCGCTATGTAAAGTCATTATTGGTCTATGCGGATAAGCCACAAGCGCTTGACCATTTGGAAGACAACTTTCGCCTTGTTATTGCCGATATACGGCCACAAATGTTGGAGAAAGTCATCGAAAATTTGACGTCCAGATTGGACTACATCCGCGCCAGCCGTGGCAGTCATATGCAAGAAATCATATTTAAAATGTAATGCCACAAGATTATCTTTCGGATAAATAAAATTCATGTCAACCGAATAATCCATCGTTATTTTATTGCAACTTAAAGTTTTATACCTCTATAAAAAACACCCTTTATATGATTTTGGCAGATGCCAACCTTCTTTAAAAGCATAAAACAATTTCAAATACAAAATTTTAAATATGTTTGTTAACTTTTTAATTACTCGTATTTCGCTTGAATATTTTGCTTTTAAAAATCCAAACAACAATTTTTCTCAGCATAAAAATGTATTCAGTTCATTGATTTTTTAATTTTAATTTTTATTTCTTTTTTTTTATTAATAAGAGAAAATTCTTAGCGAGTTTCCTACAGTGTGCGAAACGAAATTGCTTTGGTATGAAATCATTGCAGAGCAATTTCTTTTCAATTCGCTGCATTTTAATAACTGGCCGACAGACTGCCTGACTGACAGACTGGTACGTAGCATATTAATTTGTTGTTGTTTTATTTGATTTTACCTTCCCTTCTCGCTCTCTACAATAGAAGCGCAGATAATCTTGTATTTGCATTTTTTCTTTAACGTAAAAATTTTTTCAATAATTTTGTAAAAATAATTTTCTATTGTCATTTCATTTCATTTCATTCACATGAAACGCATGCGGTGTTTACACATCATTGATTTTGATATTGCCTTTGTTGTTTTTCATTTTACAGCATTTTACAATTCATTGTGGTCGTTGTTGTTGGTGTTGTTGTGCTTATTACGAGTATTTTTTTTTGCATTTCTGTTAGGAACAGCATGCGGCAATTTGTATTTTTTGACTTGAACTCTGTTCTTTAATCTAAGAAACAAATTGTTGTAAAGTTTAAACACTCAGTGATGTAGAAATGCGAATAAAGATGGAAAAATCAACATTAATGGAAAGACACTGAAAGAAAAATAATTCTTGCAAAAAAAAACCGACTTCAAAACAAACTTAAAATCAAGTTTCTTTAAGACGGTAAATATTGCGACACCCTGTAATTTCCGAATTCAAATTTTATACTAGTTATAGCGGTCGTAGCAATACAGGTCCATTGTAAATTTCAACCGTCTGTCTGTAACGGTTTAAAAGTTTGGTCATATACATCAAACTACATAAGCTATTGCGACACCCTGTAATTTATAATTTTAAATATTTATACTTATTATAACAGATATAGTAATGGACATTCTGTCTAATTGTTAAGTGTTTATCAATAACTGTTTAAAAGATAGGGTCATATATATCAAATGACGTCACCTATTGGGACACCCTTTAAATTCAAATTTTAATATAAATACTTTTTAAAGAGGACTTTGTCATAAATATTCTTTTTAAATTTTAACTTTGTGTCCATATACATCAAATTACATCAACTATTGGGACACCCGTTAATTTCCAATTTTAAATATTTATACTTGTTGTTATACCAGACATAGTAGTGAACATTCTGTCTATTTTTCAAGTGTTTGTCTATAACGGTTCCAAAGATGAGGACATAATGGTCAAATTACATCAATAACGGGGACACCCTTTAATTTATGGATCCAAATTTTATACTTGTTGTAATATCGAACTAAGCAATATAGGTTCTTTGTAAATTTCAACTGTCTATCTATAACAGTTGAAAAGTTTGGCCATATATATTACTTTTACATTAACTATTGGGACACCCTTTAATTTCCAAATTCATATTTTACACTTGTTATTTTAGCGGACTTAGCAATACAAGTTCTTTGTAAATTTCAACTGTTTGTCTATAACGGTTCAAAAGTTTGGCCATATATATCAAAATAAACTAAGTAATGGGACACCCTTTAATTTCTAATTTTAAATATTTATACTTATTATAACAGACATAGTAACGAACATTCTGTGCAACTTTCAAGTGTTTGTCTATAACGGTTCAAAAGATGGGAGAATAAAGGTGAAATTAAGTCACCTATGGGGTCACCCTTTAATTTTTAGTTTTATTTTTAATTACTTTTTGTTATTGGGAGCTACAGTGATACGCACTTTTTTTAATTTTAAATTGGTGACCTATAAAGTTTATAATACACGTAAAAAACATGTATGTTGTATGGGGACACCCTTTAATTTTTAAAATTTTGAACTTCTTTTAAAATGGTACCAATCTGTAGCCATAACCTTTCCAAAAATCGGTTCAGAAATGACCGAGTTTTGAAGTCGGTTAATAAAGGTAGTTGTAATTGAAATGAAGTGAAAGAGGGATGTAATTCATATTGTCATATAATTATTGTTTTGTGAATTTTCTCCCTTTTTTATATCACACACTGTACGCAACATTTTACGAAGAATAGGAGGTATGTGACTTGTAATAAGTGAATACTAATCCTTTTTGTTGAATATAGGTAAGGGTAAACGGATTAGTATTGACATACCTGAAGGACTATGACTTTAAATACGTAATGAGTCCCAAAATTCATGCAGCATTAAAATTTGTCACCATTATTTGTGCAGTTAAGTGTTGGAAACCATAAAAAATTGACAGCTGACAGTTTAGGGTCAATAAAAATTAAGCATTTCATTGTTGAAAAATATTTCAAAAAAAAAAAAAAAATATAGAAAGTGTAGCGCCACTTTTTCGAACAAACTTTATCTTATTCAATGAAGCACACATTTTCTCCTTCATGACCTTATTCATTGCCAAACTTCCCGCATTTGCTGTATAGAGATTTCTTATGTGATTGCCGAGAAACAAATGCATTCACCATGTAATGGGTGATTTTTTTGAGGTTAGGATTTTCATGCATTAGTATTTGACAGATCACGTGAGATTTCAGACATGGTGCCAAAGAGAAAGATGCTCAGTATGCTTTGACATTTCATCATGAATAGACTTACTAACGAGCAACGCTTGCAAATCATTGAATTTTATTACCAAAATCAGTGTTCGGTTCGAAATGTTCAAATGTGACAAATTTTGTTCAGCGATGAGGCTCATTTCTGGTTGAATGGCTACGTAAATAAGCAAAATTGCCGCATTTGGAGTGAAGAGCAACCAGAAGCCGTTCAAGAACTGCCCATGCATCCCGAAAAATGCACTGTTTGGTGTGGTTTGTACGCTGGTGGAATCATTGGACCGTATTTTTTCAAAGATGCTGTTGGACGCAACGTTACGGTGAATGCCGATCGCTATCGTTCGATGCTAACAAACTTTTTGTTGCCAAAAATGGAACAACTGAACTTGGTTGACATGTGGTTTCAACAAGATAGCGCTACAAGCCACACAGCTCGCGATTCTATGGCCATTTTGAGGGAAAACTTCGGAGAACAATTCATCTCAAGAAATGGACCGGTAAGTTGGCCACCAAGATCATGCGATTTGACGCCTTTAGACTATTTTTTGTGGGGCTACGTCAAGTCTAAAGTCTACAGAAATAAGCCAGCAACTATTCCAGCTTTGGAAGACAACATTTCCGAAGAAATTCGGGCTATTCCGGCCGAAATGCTCGAAAAAGTTGCCCAAAATTGGACTTTCCGAATGGACCACCTAAGACGCAGCCGCGGTCAACATTTAAATTAAATTATCTTCAAAAAGTAAATGTCATGGACCAATCTAACGTTTCAAATAAAGAACCGATGAGATTTTGCAAATTTTATGCGTTTTTTAAAAAAAAAAGTTCTCAAGCTCTTAAAAAATCACTCGTTATAACAGTTTGTATGTATAACAGGCATCATTGGGTCCTACTTTTTTCGAAAAACTGTGACTGTTACTCGTGCTTCTAATCACGGCATAATTACAGAGTTCTTTCTATCTTAATTAAAGGATATCATCGATTAGGAACATTCAGGAGAGACACAAGAAGGCTCTAAATGCCTACTAAGCCTATAAGAACTCCATAGGTAACAAACAACTGGGGACTATGGCGAAAAGTTGTAAATTAGATTTACACTTCGATTGTACGACCCATTGTTTGGATGTGCTGTTTGGTGGAAGGCATTGACAACGGAGGCTCATAGGAAAACTCCTGCCAAGGGCCAGAAATTTGCTTCGATTGGGCACTACAGGTGCAAGGAGAAGTACACCTCAAGCAGCTTTGGACGGACATCATTCATCCACTGCCCATTGTTAGCTTTGTGGTCCTAATTGCGGCGAAAAGTTTGCATAGACTTTTTGAATCAGCGTTGGTGAGGTCAAGTAACATAGGTCATACAAAGATTCTACTGGAAGTCGGACTCAAAGGACCGCTTCCACTAACCCTTGGGCTAACGGACTTTATGGTCATAGAGTTTGATTTTCAGTAGTGTACCCTTAGTTGTATTCCAGAAAAGGGAAGACTGGTTGGGGTTTGTTAAACTGTACGAAGTTGTTGCGCTGTTCACAGATAATTCAAAGATGAAGCGAGCACTAGAGCTGGGGTCAAAATTCTAGGATCTAGAACACACATGTCGTACAGACTACTACCAGATGAATGCGGTATGTTCTAGGCAGATATGATGAATGTAGTGTGTTCTAAAGGCCACCAAACTGACGTCTGGATAAATTCTAGAAGAGGATAAGGTCACTCTTGAAAGGACACACTGTTAAAGTAAGGCTAGTAGGCTTGTTCAAAAAGACTATCAATGCGCCGGCGGACAAGTATAGGATTAGATTGTGCTGGGTCCCGCGTCATTGCCATGTTGAGGACAACGAAAACCTTGACGAACTTGCAAGATGGGGCGCGGAGGTTACTAAATTAGACAGAAAATGGGTGAAGCCACCGATTAGCCACTACTATATGCTTGTGTCCGATTGCGTAGTGGAAAAAACTGAACGGCGTTGGGATGGTAGGGAGGATTGCAGAGTGTCAGGAGCAATTTGGCCCAGACTTGACGCTGAAAAAACTAAGCTACTTTTAGGTTTGGACAGAAAAGATCTGAGTGTTGTGATAGGTGTGACCAGGTGCCATTGCGCTATTTAAGCAAGAATCAGTTCATGAGTTAAAGGTGCATCGGATTTCTGTAGGATGTGCAAGGACGAAGAGGAACTGGAAACTGTAGAGCATATCGTGTGTCAATAATCCGTTAAAAAACGCCTTTCTCCGCCGGTAGACAAAGGCGTAAAGTTCACTAGCACATTATCCACGAGCTGCTGTAAAAAAACATAAATTTAAATAAAATAAAACAAAAACCCACAAAAAACCACACTCATCAAAATGAAAGTGTCGATAGTGGAACCTATTTTTACTATGCGTTTCCGGTTATCACAACTTTTTATTTCTTTGGCCTGAAGCGGATGTTGTGCTGCTTGGCCTGCCCCCATTTTTTTCTTCAATGACAAATTCGTGCCCGTCCTGTCAAGTTAAAAACTTTACTGACCTCAATATGGGTCTAAATGTTAGATTAGTTTTATAAACTCACAAACGAAATGTTTCATCGTCTCAGCCTCTTTCACGCACTGACCTGTTTTTCTTTTCGTTCAGATTATATTTGATAATACCGGGTACCAGTCCCCTCGGAGATTTACTTCGCAGATAAGTCTCTTTTAAATGGGATATCGAGGGTATCCATATTACTCATACTAGTGGCCAAGCTTATTTGGGATATACTTCATCCTACGATACTCCCACTTTTTTTAGTTTAATTGAAATATCTTTAAGATAGGCGTTCGCTTCAGAAATTCAAACTAAATCGAAATGAAGGAACCGAATAATAGATAGTTGGGGTTAATGTGCCAACTTTTAAGACTTGGTCTTACACTTCTTTGATTCCCGCTGTTATGTAGATGTTCTTTAAAGCAGATTTTTAGAATTTTTTTTTTAATTCTTAGGCTTCTTATATGATTTTGTAAGAACATATTGATTTAACCTCGTAAATACTTTTTTAAATTTTTTACTTTAAAATAATTTTTTTTTTTTAAAGACAGCGTTTTCAAAATACTTAATGCGTCCTGATTTCAATGCAGCAGTTCTATAAATGCATTTAAACAGGCAATTTTTTTCAATTTATATAAATTGGGGTACAAATTTTGTGTGTCACTGTACATTTACTTTTGTATTTAATGCTAAAAACTTAAAACAAAATCATAACAATTCAAACTCTCAAATCGAAAACTATAAAAAAAAAATAAAAATTTTGCTTCAAGCGTTTTGAGGTTATGGACACGAACAAAAAAAAAAATCGCTAGTCATTGGGACAAAAGCAAACAAAGAAAACACACAATATTATTGACCATAAATATGTTAATTTATTTAATAAAATTAAGCAAACACAACAGATAAATATTAAAAGAGGATCACACAATAAGTAAAAAATACAGGGTGTAAGAGGATGTCATTGTCATCTGAATAAACACAACCGGCCAACAATTAAAATTCCTTTTAAATGAAGTCATACCTCAAAACACAACATTTTAAAGCCTTCCAAAGAAACAAAGATGCCAGATTTGAAAAAGAAAATTAACGTTATGCAAAAAACTAGTATTTATTATAACTTAAACTGTGAAAAAACCAGGGATCGTAAAAAATAAATGAAAAATAACTATTATTTTTCAAGCTAAAAAAAAATATTTTAAAAATAAATATTATTTTTCAAGCAAAAAATAAAAGCAAAAAATAAATTCGAAAAATAACTTTTATTTTGTAAGCTTAAACTTACAAACTTAATAAATAATTAATAAAATAATTAATTAATAAATAATTTTTAAATAATTTTTAAATTCAATTTTTAATAATAAAAATCAATGCAAGCAGAGGTAGTCCCCATAATAACGATTATCGTTTAGAATTTATCCTTAATTATGATTTTTATACCCTTCACCACTGTTGGAAAGGATATATATAAATTTATCATTCCGCGTGTTATTTCTACAATATTCATTTTCGACCCCATAAACTAAGTATATATATTCTGGATACATAAAAAAGTTAAATAAGCGATGTCCGTCTGTCCGTCTGTTCGGGTTAAAATGTCATTTGCCAAGGCACCAGAAGAGGTACAGAAGATTTAAGCCCACCAATCTGCAAGGCATAGTTTCGAAAATTTTTTGGGATTGCAATTCAGCAACATCATATCATTCCTTTAAAGGCTGCGATCAAAAAACCACGCCCACCTATGTTTTTTCACGTTTTTCTCATTTTGTTTTGGTATTTTTTTCGGTTTTAATGGTTCTCTTTTGCTTTGTTTTTTGTTAAATAAATATTAGAACGCAAAGGGTATATTGCAAGGGTTGCATATACATCTTGGGGGGAATAATAACCTCTGCGAGGGCCAATTTTGTGTTTATTTTTAGGTTGATAAGGTTTTTCTGCTTTGATTTGTATTAAAGACCTTTATTGAATGCAATACATATAGAGGCAGCCAATAGATCCACAGGTTGCACACTGGTAACCAGGAGCGGTCAATAGGCCCATTGGGTGGGGGTCAATATGAGGAATTTTTTTTTTCAAGGATTTTTTTGCTTTTGTCTGCAAAAGGGTCATAACTTTTACAAAAAAATAAAAAAAAATTCTAAAAATTTTCAACCAATTTTTAGAAAAAATTGTTAATTTTAAAAAACTTTTTTTTTTTAAAAATTTAATTATTAAATAATAATCGTGCTGGTGTCTAAAAATTAAATTTTCCCAATTTTTCTTTAATATTATCACCTAATTTGTAATTTCATTAATTCTTTCTTAGAGAGAATAAAAACGAACTTAAGCTTGATTATAAAATTTCATTGTATTTAAAAAACATTTTTTGAAAATTTTTTGTAATTTATTTCTTTGTAAAATTTTTTGTTGAAATTTTATTTTAAATATTTTGTAAAAATTTTTTCAAAATTTTACAAAAATTTTCAAAATAAGTTTGAAAATTTGGAAAATTAATTTTTTTGAAAAAAATTTTTTTTTAAATTTTATTTAAAATTTGTTGTAAAAATTTTACAAAAAAATTTCAAAAAAAGTGAAAATTTTGAAAATTTTTCCAAAAAATTTAAAATAAAATCTCAACAAAAATTTTTTCAAAAAAATAAACTACAAAAAATTTTCAAAAAAAAGTGTTTACAAAAAAACTTTCAAAAATATTTTTACGAAAAAATTTCAAATATATATTTTTACGAAAAATTTTAAAATATTTTTACGAAAAATGTTCAAAAAATTTTTACAAAAAATTTTCAAAAATTTTTTAATAAAATTTTAATAAAATTTTAAAAAAATTTTTAATAAAACTTAAAAAAAATTCAACAAAATTTTTACAAAAAATTAAAAACAAAATTTTTTGCAAGAAAAATAAAAAAAATTTACAAAAAATTTTACAATAAATTAGAAAAAATTCTCCAAAAAATTTTCACAAAAAATTTACAAAAAAATTTTTAAAAAAAATTTTTAAAAAAACATAAGAGGGTGGTAACACATGATAAAGAGTATATAATCTTCGCCATGGCGGAATATAGCACTCTTACTTGTTTTGGTTTAAATTTATAAAATAATAATTATTTGCGATACCTGAAAAAAAAAACTAAAATATAAAAACCCTCTTCTGATTTAAGATTTTATCATTAAAATACCGATTCTAGAGATCTGGCAACTCTAATCATCCCTTTACTTGATTGAAAACAAGGGTGTTTGTACGTGTATCTAAAAAAGTAAAATAAACTTTGATAGAAATTATAAACATAAACATGCTAACACATGCCTACTCCTGTTTATGCAAGTAGAATGAGTGTGCGTATATGTATTAAAACAGTGGCAAAATTAAAGCAAAACAAAAGAAATTTTACACTTCTCTACAATTCAAAAGAAAACTTTAAACGATTAAAATTGTATTATTTTAGTAAATAACACTGAATTTTTTATACCACGAAAAAAGAAAAACAATAAAAAAAAAATACACAAAAAGTAGACAAGATTTGTCAAGGGCAAAAACCTATCAACAGGACTCAAAAACAACCCAGACTAACTAAAATAACAAAAAAAAAACAAAAAACAATAAAATAATAAAATAAAGAAAGGAAGTAAACAGAAAACCCTAGAGACAGGATAATACAAATACAATTGTTAAAAACAAACAAAGGCGCAGTAAGAAAGGGAAGTATAAAACAAAAAAAAAAAAAAAACGTTTGTATCCTTTAAAATACATTTATGGCTGTTATCCTTACAAATGCGTGCCAATTTTGGTGAAGCGGGTGTTGTTATGCTTAACCGAAACAACAAGAACAAAAATAAATAGAATTTAAACTTCAAATTAAATGTAAATAAAAGTAAAAACAATATTGCCAACTGTCGAATTATATAGAAGAACGCTTAAAATGAGTTTTCTCATTCAAGTGGATATTTATGTTACAAGTAAGGCTGCAATGGAGAAACGCATCGGCAGTCATGTGAAATGTCTTGCCGCTAATAAGATCCTAGATTAGGTTAGCGTGAAGTGAAGGTATGTATGTATGTGTTTTCATAAATCCATCAGGAACTCGGGCCGCTCGAATTAATAATCATGGGACAGTTTTTTTATTCTTTTTTTCTCTTTTTAAACAACACTAGAGTATTTTTTCTCTGCAGAAAACACTCATAGTCTTTGGTGGGAATCGAACCCGCAACCTCCAGGCTGTTTGACTAACGCGCTATCAATCAGTCTATCGAGACTCTCTTCATCATTATCCCCTGTAAATTACCCAGAAACCTTTAAATCCTTGCCTTTATGGTCCAACATATGAGTACCATGCACTGTAGAAACGCAGGTTTACATGCTTACGCTAGAAATACGCCACAGACTGATATACGCCACAGAGGATATATGAGGTGTTCTTGGAGGTTCTTTAAGTCTTGGAATCTTGGTACACTCTATATAATGGTCGCCTGCAGGACATTACGCTGGTCCTAATTGTCTTCTAGTAAACTAAGTAAAACATATAGCGGTCGGAATACTCTGTGGAAAGAAGTTCTCCGGTAGAAATGAAATAAGTTGCTAAGTGCAACACTTTTCTGTTGTCTCTTTTTCCCCCCCTGGAGCCAATTAAAGTCATTGTGCCACATTCTCAAGCTTTGACGCAGTGCTTACGGGGAAAAAGGGGGCACCAGACGCTAGGGTTGCTGGAACCTGAATCTAGAAGAACAGGTCTGTGCAATAGCGAGTCGTTCGAGGCCCGAACAGTGTACAAAGGACTGGTACCACGGGCACTAGTACCCCAGAGAGAGCCGCTCATCTCTGTAACTGGTTGTTGGTAAGGTCCCTTCGGGGTACCTGTGGCTGGGGTGTGGATCATTATATGCAGAGATGGTGTACGGTTGGCGAAGTGTGTTGTTGGAGTCTCAACAGAAGGAGTTGGATGGTCTCCAAACCCCTAAAAAAGAGGTTAAAGGATGGGACCAGTCTTGCCATGTTCTCTAAATTGCTACTCATAAGCGCTTGTATTGTGCATTGTGCGATATTATGTATAATTCATTGCACTTGCATAGTGTGGCGTAATGGGGGTGTTGGTCTACACCGTCAGTTTAGGGCCCATCATGACCTTAAATCTTGACCACATTGTCTCTTTTATTATAGAAGATCGTCATATATAAAGGGTGAATTTGGCATTGTGAAATTTAAATTTTATAAATACAAGAATAACTTTAAGCCATCAGTGTTGTAATATGATTTTGGCTATGAGAGTGCTGTGGCTGGCTGGGATGTAGAACATTCTGGAAGTTAGTATCTTGGCAATGGTCGGCACTATGTTTTCTTTCAATTCGTTCAAAGTGTTGCTCGTTTATTTGCATATACAATATTTCGTTCGATTTAGCTTTGAAAATAATTTATATAAAATATAAAACCTCTTTTTTAGTGCTGCAGTTAGGGTTTATATATTAACTTTTTATAGGGGGTACCCATCCCTGGTTAATTACTCAGGATATTACAACATGCGCTTTTTGTATAAAACTCAAAAATTTATATAAAATTCTAAAATCATTGTAGAGTTCTTTAAATAAAGTCTTCCCTGTGACAAAAATAAAAGGTGCTGCCAAGTTTTCAGTACCATTAAATCGGTAAAAATGCTTACTTTCAATATTTTATTTCTACTCTTTCTCTTGGAAGTGAGATATTTTTACGAGAAAAATGTAGCCTCTATTTGAATCGAGGCACTAAACCATCCATGTTGTATAAATAATACCAAAAAATTTGTTTATCGTGACCATACCAATGATTAAAACAACTATAAGTTGTTCATCGCAACCATATACTGTTACAGATAACATAAGATGACTCTTGTGATCATACCATAACCATGTTTTTTCTCGTGTGTGTACAGAGAGTACGTACTAAACAGTTGCATGAGCAATCTCATCTATTGGGTGTGTCGATAAGCTCATGAGCAAGTAGTCATGAGGTCGAACACAAACTGGCTTACTGAACACATGTCTACTCATACCATACAATTAGTGAGCAAACCTCTATTCTTATCATAAACGCAATGAGCTGACCGAGTAAAACGAACTTTTTCGTGTTTACTCGTCTCATGTTAGAAGCACGCAGTGTGTTTTGTTTAGTAAATGTGCAGAACTTTTGGATAAAGCTTAGAGCGTTTTATTTTTTATTCAAACTTGATAATGGAAATTCTTCAAGCTCATCGCATTTGGCTCGTGTACAATAAACAGACATGAATTCAATGAAATATTATAATGAGCGTCTTATGAGCTTCGTTTATGGTGCTCATGCAGTGCTTTAGTACGTGTACTACTGTATAAGCATCGCTTATAAAAGGTGTTTTTTATAGAGGTATAGAACTTTAAGTTGCAATAAAACAACGATGGATTATTCGATTGACATGAATTTTATTTATCCGAAAGATAATCTTGTGGCATTACATTTTAAATATGATTTCTGGCATATGACCGCCACGACTGGCGCGGATGTAGTCCAATCTGGACGTCCAATTTTCGATGACTTTTTCCAACATTTGTGGCCGTATATCGGCAATAATACGGCGAATGTTGTCTTCCAAATGGTCAAGCGTTTGTGGCTTATCCGCATGGACAAATGACTTTACATAGCGCCACAGAAAGTAGTCTAGCGGTGTTAAATCACAAGATCTTGGAGGCCAATTCACAGGTCCAAAACGGGAAATTAGGCGGTCACCAAACGTGTCTTCCAATAAATCTATTGTGGCACGAGCTGTGTGACATGTTGCGCCGTCCCGGACATCATGGTTATTCAATTCAGGAATGAAAAAGTTAGTAATCATGGCTCTATGCCGATCACCATTGACTGTAACGTTCTGGCCACCATCGTTTTTGAAAAAGTTCGGACCAATGATTCCACCAGCCCATAAAGCGCACCAAACAGTCAGTTTTTCTGGATCTAACGGTGTTTCGACATACACTTGAGGATTATCTTCACTCCAAACGCGGCAGTTTTGTTTGTTGACGTAGCCATTCAACCAGAAGTGCGCTTCATCGCTAAAAAAAAGGTCGCTTATGAAAATCGGGAACAACGGTAATCTCGTTTTGGGCACTATTTGCAAGCGTTGTTCAGGCGTGAGTCTATTCATGATGAATTGCCAAACCAAACTGAGAATAAATCACTTGACAGCTGTTAAATCGGTTGCCATCTTGAAAAGTAATGCCAACTTAAAGTTCTATACCTCTATAAAAAACACCCTTTACAAACAAAAAAAATGCTAATTGCCACTAGAAAAATATAACATAGATTTTTGTTCCAAAAACTTTATATACCTACATACTAGATCATTTCTAGTACCTATCTTCTCCGCAAGTTAATTTGGCTTATTTTATTTATTCCAAACACAGTTCATTAAATTATTATTTAAAAAATAGAATACTTTTCATTTTCTTTTTTGGAAAGAATAAGTGTGCAATTGACAATCAACGTAAAATCAATAAATCTTCGCATGTATGTACCTACGATACATATGTATGTACATACATATGCATGGCTGCGTTAAAAATAATTTGTTTTGCCAAAGGTGGCATTTTGTTACGCATGCACATAAATTTGTCGTTATATTTTTTTCATGGCACACTCCTTTCCTTATATTCATTCACACAATCTCTA
Source organism: Phasia obesa (assembly GCA_949628195.1). Taxonomy (NCBI): domain Eukaryota; kingdom Metazoa; phylum Arthropoda; class Insecta; order Diptera; family Tachinidae; genus Phasia; species Phasia obesa. The sequence continues at coordinate 204,967,268 of OX451215.1, forward strand.
AAATCCAATTAGAATGTAAAAATATGTCAGTCAAATTTCTGTTAAGCGCCTGAAGTAATTGAAATTGGCAACACTTAATAGATGACTAAGGATTAATATGTACACACTCGTACATATGTGTGTGTAGGTATGAAAATTTTCGTGTATGCATGTGGGGATATGTATGTATGGATGTGTATCATATCCATGACACCACTTCAAAACACACCAACAACTAACAACAAAAGAAAGAGGGTTTCCTAATAACAACAATAAAATTTAAAATACAGCAACAACAACAAATGAAAAAAATGCAATATACAAATACCTAACTCGCTTAGAAAAGACGTCTACATATGACTGCTTCTCATAATTCGGCGAACACATACACAAATTTATAACAATTTTCAATGTTTATGACAGTTGAAAGCAGCTGCTGTCAATACAGCGGAGTAGCAAACAATCACGCATATAAATGAACGAAAACATACATACATAATTTTATATTTATGCAAAAAATGAAACAATGCAAGCAAATACATCTATACCTCGCTGTACACGGAAAAATAAGTATCTGCTTTCATTCCTTTCATAGGGCATGCTTAGATTTTCTCTCTCTCTACGAGCCTCTTTCTTGTGTTCATTCAAAAGAAGATCTTGGCTCTCCCTTCTACTGCACATTTCTACTTTCCTTCTCTTAGAAGGGTAGCGAATAAGGGAGGGGAATATCTCTCATTTTGTATGGCAAAAATATATTTTTTTTTAAAGTTCTTTTAGTCGCCCTTTATTTAATTTTCTAAAGGAATCTGGTTTAGCATTGCATCTTCCTGCTCTATTCAAACGTATCAATTTTATTCAGTACATGTCTGCCGTCGTCGTTGCAACCGGCTTTTAATAGCTCATAGACGACATCCTTCTGATTCCACCAATTACAGCGAACGACCTTAGCGCAATGGATATGCGGTTTTAGTGTCGATTTTCAATTTCTTGACTAGATTATGTTTTGCGCCTGGAACAAAACAGTTATGAAAGCAATCACTAATCACAGCGAGATGGTAATCAGCTTTGCAGCGACGACATCGTCGTCACTTTTGAGCCAACATCACTTTGTATCGATGTCATCATCAATTTAATTATAACTTGGTATTCCCTAATAGTCTAATGACGACGTGAATGCCTTATCGTTAACACTGTTATGTAGAGAAATCTTCTTTCAAAAATATGAAATAAACTGGAAGGATTTAAAGTACTTAAGAAGAATCTGCTTTCAGTTTTTTTCTATCACGCTGAGATTTTTTTAACAGACGTGGCAAACATAAGTCCCTTAATCAAGCATTCACATTGGTATATTTCACCACAAGTCGAGAAAGACTCGTTCGATTTAAGCAAATAGGACACCAGAAGGTTAAGGAAAAATTGTCTCAAAATTCTTTGAATTAAATTTGTTTGCCTGTACAACAGCTTCTGAATTATTCGGAAATAACAAAAAAAAAAAAAAAAAAACAAACATACATACATACAAACAAACATTTTTATGCAAAATTAAAAAAAAATAACTAGTTGCCTGCGGTGCGCTTCGCTACATCCAAACACAAAATTTACAATAAACACTTAGAAGAAAAGTATGACTAACCTTTAACGACGACAAAAGTGTTTTAGTTTTTACCCAAGGTATGACGCCCATTGTTCCCATCCAATCTGTTTTTGCTAGAATATGCTTATTAACACGATAATAATTTTTTTCTTTTTATGGGAGGTACCACCCCCACTATCCTAATATGTATTTTGCTAGACTATGCATATTAGTATGAGGGTTTCTTGTGCAAAATTTCAAGACTCTACCTATTGTAGTTCTCCAGATACATGACAATAATTATTCACTTTGTATAGGAGGTACCACGCCCACTGTCTCAATCCAGTCTGTATTTTGCTAGACTATGCATATTAGTGCGAGGGTTTCTTGTGCAAAGTTTCAAGATTCTACCTATTGTAGTTCCCCAGATACATGACAATAATTTTTCACTTTGTATAGGAGGTACCCCGCCCACTGTCTCAATCCCGTCTGTATTTTGCTAGACTATGCACATTAGTCTGAGGGTTTCTTGTGCAAAGCTTCAAGAAACTACCTATGGTAGTTCTTTAGATACATGACAATAATTTTTCAATTTGTATGGGAGGTACCACTCCCACCGTCCTAATCCAGTCTGTGTTTTGTTAGACTATGCACATTAATTTGAGGGTTACTTGTGCAAAGTTTCAAGACTCTACCTATTGCAGATCACTATTGCAATCCATCCTGCTTTTCGGTAAGCTATGTGTATTAATAAGGTATCGCCAAATTTTCAAAGATCTACCTCTTGTTGTTCCCTAGCTACTTAAAAAGTGGGCGTGGTATTTTTTTCTTTCCGTAAAAACCTAAGTGTGGTTATGATGAAGATTAAAAAAAAAATTGACCAAATGGGTGCAGCCGTTCCTAAGTGATTCGTGATATAGATTTACGTCAGTACCTGGCCGTGTAGGCCCTCACCCGACGATGGTCTTACCACCGAGTGAAACTTAAGCGTAGACTAGCGCTCCCATTGTGTAGTATAACAACACTTTACGACTGCCACCAATCGCAATTTGTGTGTGATACAGTCACAATGAGTAGCAATTTATATAATATGGTAAGCCTTATCCAAGGCAAGCCTAGATCCATATTATAGCCTCTTGCTTAGGGGTTTGGAGACTATCCAAACTCCGTCTGTTAAGAGTGCAACAGCGCACTTGATCGACCTTGCACCATACCTACATAAATCGAACCACAACCACCTCGTGTGCCCCCGAATTGGGACCTCACCAACAACCGGTCATAGAGAGGATAGGCTCTCTGTGGGGCTACCGATTCCCGTAGTACCAGTCCTTTGGGCTTTGGTCGAGCCTCGAAGAGAACCCGTATGTTTTAACACACAGACCTAGGTTCTAGGAACCCTAGCGTCTGGTGCCCCTATTTTCCCCGAGTACATTCTCAATGCATTTGAGAATGTACTGCAATGACAATTGGAACCCCCGGGGCGCGTTCCTAAGTGATGGAATTACTAACGAACGATATTTGATTTTATTTATATAGATTAAGTGAAGGTACATCACTGAGTTTACCCTAAATTTAAAGTTCCGCCAGACTTGTATTCAAAATTTTGTTAATTTTTATTATCTCCATTTGTTCACCTAAATTTCCGAATTGGTTCGAACTTGTTATTTAAATGTTTTCCATTTTGAATTTTGTAGCACTTCAACTCGTTTATAAAAACCATGACGAAAAAATCGTTGTCGTCACATTTTTTTAACAAAATACCAAATAAATATAAACAGTCATCGATAACTATTGTTGATGTCGACAAGGTGAATAACAATTTAAGTCCGTCGACACAAAACGTTGTCGTGTCGACGACTCCAAATAGAATAGACATGAATAGTTATTCGATCTTTAGTTTCACATTTTCTTTAAAAATACCAAATAAAAATAAACAGTTATGTATGTTGCTGTCGACAAAAGGAATACCAATTTAAGTCCGTCGACACAATACGACGACGTATTGAATAGGGGTGTATACGCCAAATAGAAAAGGGGTTAATAGTTATTCGGTCTCTTGGTGTTTATGAGCGTATCTGATTTATTCTTTCTCATGGTATAATACAGTCTGGTCAGTATTTAATATCTGTTCAATTTTATAAGATTTTTCAGCAATAATTTCGGAATATGCTGGCTTCTAGTGGCGCGAAAAACGGGGGACGCATGTAATGTCTGCATTAATAGTCAACCAACCAAAGTATCAGAAGAAAAAAAATTGTGGAATAAACGAGAACATATTAAACTGCATCTATGAAAATAAAAAAAAATAAAAAAAAAACATTTGTTCGAGTATATTCGAATTAGGGATTTTTGATGTGTGTGAAGATAAATTTTAAAATTTAAAATTTAACTTAGCATTGACACAAACCTTTTAATTTAACATAGCTCTGTTAAATAGTTAACATAGCTCTGTTAATAGAATAAAAATTTGGTTTATGCATCAAAACTGAAATTTTTATGAAAACAACACATCATCATAAGAAAAAATAATGGAATTTGTTTGAAGATTATCCTTTTATTGGTGCCGATACTCGGAATTTTAAATATTTAAATTTCTAACTAAATTTTTCAACAAACATTTTTGAAATTTTAAAAAGGACTTTGGTCCTTTTTTCCAAAATTATAGAAGATGGGCGAAAAATTTAAAAACACAGGGACACCTAGTTGCATCCAATTTAATGTCCAACAGTCAAAACCCTTAACAGTGTGTTTTTTCAGAAATTATAGCGATATTAAGAAAAGCGCTTTTTTGAAATTTTAAAAAGCACTTTGGTCCTTTTTTCCAAAACCATAGAAGATGGGCGAAAAATTTAAAAACAAGGGGACACCTAGTTGCATCCAATTTAATATCCAACACTCAAAACCCTGAACAGTATGTTTTTTCAGAAATTATAGCGATATTAAAAAAAGCGCTTTTTTGAAATTTTAAAAAGGACTTTGGTGCTTTTTTCCAAAACTATAGAAGATGGGCGAAAAATTCAAAAACAAGGAGACACCTAGTTGCATCCAATTTAATGTCCAACACTCAAAACCCTTAACAGTGTGTTTTTTTCAGAAATTATAGCGATATTAAAAAAAGCGCTTTTTTGAAATTTCAAAAAGGACTTTGGTCCTTTTTTCCAAAACTATAGAAGATGGGCGAAAAATTTAAAAACAAGGGGACACCTAGTTGCATCCAATTTAATGTCCAACACTCAAAACCCTTAACAGTGTGTTTTTTCAGAAATTATAGCGATATTAAAAAAAGCGCTTTTTTGAAATTTTAAAAAGGACTTTGGTCCTTTTTTCCAAAACTATAGAAGATGGGCGAAAAATTTAAAAACAAGGGGATACCTAGTTGCATCCAATTTAATGTCCAACACTCAAAACCCTTAACAGTGTGTTTTTTCAGAAATTATAGCGATATTAAAAAAAGCGCTTTTTTGAAATTTCAAAAAGGACTTTGGTCCTTTTTTCCAAAACTATAGAAGATGGGCGAAAAATTTAAAAACAAGGGGACACCTAGTTGCAACTATAATGGTTTTCGGTTACAATATCTAACTAAATCTAGAAATATTAATAAACAGATCCTACTGTATGTCCCTATCAGAGCTATAATCATATAATTGTCTTACTAATGGAGCTGCGGATCATTTAATAATTAACTGTCATTTTTAACCGACTTCAAAAAAAGAAGGAGGTTATCAATTCGTCTGTGTGTTGCTTTTTTTTTTTGTATGTTTGTGCCTTCAGAACTCGGTCATTTCTGAATAGATTTTAAAAATTTTTGCGCCATTAGAAAGGTTATGGCTACAGATTGGTCCCATTTTAAAAACAGTTTAAAAGTTTAAAAATTAAAGGGTGTCCCCATACAACATACATGTTTTTTACGTGTATTATGAACTTTATAGGTCACCCATTTAAAATTAAAAAAAAGGGCGTATCACTATAGCTCCCAATAACAAAAAGTAATTAAAAAATAAAATTAAAAATTAAAGGGTGACCCCATAGGTGACGTAATTTCACCTTTATGGTCCTATCTTTCGAACCGTTATAGGCAAACACTTGAAAGTTGCACAGAATGTTCGTTACTATGTCTGTTATAATAAGTATAAATATTTAAATTAAAGGGTGTCCCATTAGTTGGTTTATTTTGATATATATATGGCCAAACTTTTGAACCGTTATAGACAGACAGTTGAAATTTACAAAGAACTTGTATTGCTATGTCCGCTAAAATAACAAGTGTAAAATATGAATTTGGAAATTAAAGGGTGTCCCAATAGTTAATGTAAAAGTGATATATATGGCCAAACTTTTCAACTGTTATAGATAGACAGTTGAAATGTACAAAGAACTTATATTGCTTAGTCCGCTATTACAACAAGTATAAAATTTGGATAAATTAAAGGGCGTCACCATTATTGATGTAATTTGACCATTATATACTCATCTTTGGAACCGTTATAGACAAACACTTGAAAAATAGACAGAATGTTCACTACTATGTTTGGTGTAACAACAAGTATAAATATTTAAAATTGGAAATTAAAGGGTGTCCCAATAGCTGATGTAATTTGATGTATATGGACACAAAGTTAAATTTTACAAAGAATCTGTATGACAAAGTTCTCTTTAACAAGTATTTATATTAAAATTTGAATTTAAAGGGTGTCCCAATAGGTGACGTCATTTGATATATATGACCCTATCTTTTTTTAATAGTTATTGACAAACACTTAACAATTAGACAGAATGTCCATTACTATGTGTGTTAAAATAAGTATAAATATTTAAAATTATAAATTACAGGGTGTCGCAATAGTTTATGTAATTTGATGTATATGACCAAACTTTTAAACCGTTACAGACAGACGGTTGAAATTTACCTGTATTGCTACAACCGCTATAACAAGTATAAAATTTGAACTCGGAAATTACAGGGTGTCGCAATAGTTAGTGTAATTTTATGTATATAGCCAAACTTTTGAACCGCTGTATACAGACAGTCGTTTGGCATTGGTTTGACCTGAAAAAGCACAGAACCCTGGGGTCTTGTGCCCCTATATTCTCCGGAAGTACTGCTCCCCCGGTAGAAAATCGACTTATATTTGTTTTAGATTATTGAATTCAAAAATTAGTTTTTTTTATATGAATTGACAGTTTGTGCAATGACATTTAAAAAATCCCGCTACAATCTTCCTCGAATATAATATAATCATTGCATATTTACCGTCTTAAAGAAACATGGTTTTAAGTTTGTCTGTTTTGAAGTCTGTTTTTTTTGCAAGAATTATTGATTGTATCTATTTTACTCTAAATTTAAACTGAATTAAAATATAATAAATTCATCATAAATGATAAATTCTGAATCGCTTTCATTTCAATACATTCGATTGAAAAATATGAAATGAATCAAAAATTGAATGCAACTTCACGAGGAATAAAAATTAAGGGATGGTAATTAATTTTCATTCTATTTCTTGATCGTTATAAAAAATATAACAAAAACAGTACTCACTCCTCAATTAGCATTAAAAATTAGAATTATAATCAGGAATCGGTGGTCGTCTGAGTAAAAATATGATGGATTAAAATTCTTGATGTACACCACTATTGTTGTTTTGTAAGATACAATATCACCACAACATAATTCTTTGCCTGATATAATTTTAACATTTGCAATTTTAACAATTTCTTTTTAACAACATAATGGTAATGCATTTTATTTATTTGTGTATTTAAATATGTAACAAGTGATCAGCAAACGCACTACTTAAGCCCAAACACAATTTTGTTTTATTACAAGCATCATATTGAAGATTAGGTAGCAGAAAAAGGTAAAAATTGTTGGTAATAACAACAAAAACTCATATCTGCATATTTACTTAGCAGGCATATTGAGGGTTATTTGTTGTTTTCGTTCAAGTATTTTTTTATGAGGATCATTAACGAAAGCAAAAAAGTCACTCAAACACACAAATTTTCATCCTAAGCGAATGAATTAATAATTACCATGCCTTTAATTCGTAGTTGAATACATCTTCCGATAGATTCTAATTCTACATAAATTGTATGTAACATTTTACCACAAATATTGTTTTTTTTTTCATTTCTGTAAAAAAAAAACTTATAAAGGATTAGCTTGAAGGAATAATGAATAGGGTTGAAAAATCCTATTTTTTATTCCTTGAAGTTTAAAGTTAGTTATATTGCACATAAAATGGGTGATATGTAATGATTTTCTGTGGAATTAAATGAAGTACCTGAATATTACATAAATTTCGAATCTTTATATGGGTTAAAGTGTAAAAGAAATTAATAAAATTACGTCACCTATGGGGTCACCACTTAATTTTTAATTTTATTTTTTAATTACTTTTTGTTATTGGGAGCTATAGTGATACGCCCTTTTTTTAATTTTAAATGGGTGACCTATAAAGTTCATAATACACGTAAAAAACATGTATGTTGTATGGGGACACCCTTTAATTTTTAAACTTTTAAACTGTTTTTAAAATGGGACCAATCTGTAGCCATAACCTTTCTAATGGCGCAAAAATTTTTAAAATCTATTCAGAAATGACCGAGTTCTGAAGGCACAAACATACAAAAAAAAAAAAAGCAACACACAGACGAATTGATAACCTCCTTCTTTTTTTGAAGTCGGTTAAAAATGACAGTTAATTGCTAAATGATCCGCAGCTCCATTAGTAAGACAATTATATGATTATAGCTCTGATAGGGACATACAGTAGGATCTGTTTATTAATATTTCTATATTTAGTTAGATATTGTAACCGAAAACCATTATAGTTACAACTAGGTGTCCCCTTGTTTTTAAATTTTTCGCCCATCTTCTATAGTTTTGGAAAAAAGCACCAAAGTCCTTTTTAAAATTTCAAAAAAGCGCTTTTTTTAATATCGCTATAATTTCTCAAAAAATATACTGTTAAGGGTTTTGACTATTGGACATTAAATTGGATGCAACTAGGTGTCCCCTTGTTTTTAAAATTTTCGCCCATCTTCTATAGTTTTGGAAAAAAGGACCAAAGTCCTTTTTAAAATTTCAAAAAAGCGCTTTTTTTAATATCGCTATAATTTCTGAAAAAACACACTGTTAAGAGTTTTGAGTGTTGGACATTAAACTGGATGCAACTAGGTGTCCCCTTGTTTTTGAATTTTTCGCCCATCTTCTATAGTTTTGGAAAAAAGCACCAAAGTCCTTTTTAAAATTTCAAAAAAGCGCTTTTTTTAATATCGCTATAATTTCTGAAAAAACACACTGTTAAGGGTTTTGAGTGTTGGACATTGAATTGGATGCAACTAGGTGTCCCCTTGTTTTTAAATTTTTCGCCCATCTTCTATAGTTTTGGAAAAAAGGACCAAAGTCCTTTTTAAAATTTCAAAAAAGCGCTTTTTTTAATATCGCTATAATTTCTGAAAAAACACACTGTTAAGAGTTTTGACTGTTGGACATTAAATTGGATGCAACTAGGTGTCCCCTTGTTTTTAAATTTTTCGCCCATCTTCTACAGTTTTGGAAAAAAGAACCAAAGTCCTTTTTAAAATTTCAAAAAAGCGCTTTTTTTAATATCGCTATAATTTCTGAAAAAACACACTGTTAAGGGTTTTGAGTGTTGGACATTAAATTGGATGCAACTAGGTGTCCCCTTGTTTTTAAATTTTTCGCCCATCTTCTATAGTTTTGGAAAAAAGCACCAAAGTCCTTTTTAAAATTTCAAAAAAGCGCTTTTTTTAATATCGCTATAATTTCTGAAAAAACACACTGTTAAGGGTTTTGAGTGTTGGACATTGAATTGGATGCAACTAGGTGTCCCCTTGTTTTTAAATTTTTCGCCCATCTTCTATAGTTTTGGAAAAAAGCACCAAAGTCCTTTTTAAAATTTCAAAAAAGCGCTTTTTTTAATATCGCTATAATTTCTGAAAAAACATACTGTTAAGGGTTTTGACTATTGGACATTAAATTGGATGCAACTAGGTGTCCCCTTGTTTTTAAAATTTTCGCCCATCTTCTATAGTTTTGGAAAAAAGGACCAAAGTCCTTTTTAAAATTTCAAAAAAGCGCTTTTTTTAATATCGCTATAATTTCTGAAAAAACACACTGTTAAGAGTTTTGAGTGTTGGACATTAAACTGGATGCAACTAGGTGTCCCCTTGTTTTTGAATTTTTCGCCCATCTTCTATAGTTTTGGAAAAAAGCACCAAAGTCCTTTTTAAAATTTCAAAAAAGCGCTTTTTTTAATATCGCTATAATTTCTGAAAAAACACACTGTTAAGGGTTTTGAGTGTTGGACATTGAATTGGATGCAACTAGGTGTCCCCTTGTTTTTAAATTTTTCGCCCATCTTCTATAGTTTTGGAAAAAAGGACCAAAGTCCTTTTTAAAATTTCAAAAAAGCGCTTTTTTTAATATCGCTATAATTTCTGAAAAAACACACTGTTAAGAGTTTTGACTGTTGGACATTAAATTGGATGCAACTAGGTGTCTCCTTGTTTTTAAATTTTTCGCCCATCTTCTACAGTTTTGGAAAAAAGAACCAAAGTCCTTTTTAAAATTTCAAAAAAGCGCTTTTTTTAATATCGCTATAATTTCTGAAAAAACACACTGTTAAGGGTTTTGAGTGTTGGACATTAAATTGGATGCAAATAGGTGTCCCCTTGTTTTTAAATTTTTCGCCCATCTTCTATAGTTTTGGAAAAAAGGACCAAAGTCCTTTTTAAAATTTCAAAAAAGCGCTTTTTTTAATATCGCTATAATTTCTGAAAAAACACACTGTTAAGGGTTTTGAGTGTTGGACATTAAATTGGATGCAACTAGGTGTCCCCTTGTTTTTAAATTTTTCGCCCATCTTCTATAGTTTTGGAAAAAAGCACCAAAGTCCTTTTTAAAATTTCAAAAAAGCGCTTTTTTTAATATCGCTATAATTTCTGAAAAAACACACTGTTAAGAGTTTTGACTGTTGGACATTAAATTGGATGCAACTAGGTGTCCCCTTGTTTTTAAATTTTTCGCCCATCTTCTACAGTTTTGGAAAAAAGAACCAAAGTCCTTTTTAAAATTTCAAAAAAGCGCTTTTTTTAATATCGCTATAATTTCTGAAAAAACACACTGTTAAGGGTTTTGAGTGTTGGACATTAAATTGGATGCAACTAGGTGTCCCCTTGTTTTTAAATTTTTCGCCCATCTTCTATAGTTTTGGAAAAAAGCACCAAAGTCCTTTTTAAAATTTCAAAAAAGCGCTTTTTTTAATATCGCTATAATTTCTGAAAAAACACACTGTTAAGGGTTTTGAGTATTGGACATTAAATTGGATGCAACTAGGTGTCCCCTTGTTTTTAAATTTTTTGCCCATCTTCTATAGTTTTGGAAAAAAGGACCAAAGTCCTTTTTAAAATTTCAAAAAAGCGCTTTTTTTAATATCGCTATAATTTCTGAAAAAACACACTTATAAGGGTTTTGAGTGTTGGACATTAAATTGGATGCAACTAGGTGTCCCCTTGTTTTTAAATTTTTCGCCCATCTTCTATAGTTTTGGAAAAAAGGACCAAAGTCCTTTTTGAAATTTCAAAAAAGCGCTTTTTTTAATATCGCTATAATTTCTGAAAAAACACACTGTTAAGGGTTTTGAGTGTTGGACATTAAATTGGATGCAACTAGGTGTCCCCTTGTTTTTAAATTTTTCGCCCATCTTCTATAGTTTTGGAAAAAAGGACCAAAGTCCTTTTTGAAATTTCAAAAAAGCGCTTTTTTTAATATCGCTATAATTTCTGAAAAAACACACTGTTAAGGGTTTTGAGTGTTGGACATTGAATTGGATGCAACTAGGTGTCCCCTTGTTTTTAAATTTTTCGCCCATCTTCTATAGTTTTGGAAAAAAGGACCAAAGTCCTTTTTAAAATTTCAAAAAAGCGCTTTTTTTAATATCGCTATAATTTCTGAAAAAACACACTGTTAAGAGTTTTGACTGTTGGACATTAAATTGGATGCAACTAGGTGTCCCCTTGTTTTTAAATTTTTCGCCCATCTTCTACAGTTTTGGAAAAAAGAACCAAAGTCCTTTTTAAAATTTCAAAAAAGCGCTTTTTTTAATATCGCTATAATTTCTGAAAAAACACACTGTTAAGGGTTTTGAGTGTTGGACATTAAATTGGATGCAAATAGGTGTCCCCTTGTTTTTAAATTTTTCGCCCATCTTCTATAGTTTTGGAAAAAAGGACCAAAGTCCTTTTTAAAATTTCAAAAAAGCGCTTTTTTTAATATCGCTATAATTTCTGAAAAAACACACTGTTAAGGGTTTTGAGTGTTGGACATTAAATTGGATGCAACTAGGTGTCCCCTTGTTTTTAAATTTTTCGCCCATCTTCTATAGTTTTGGAAAAAAGCACCAAAGTCCTTTTTAAAATTTCAAAAAAGCGCTTTTTTTAATATCGCTATAATTTCTGAAAAAACACACTGTTAAGAGTTTTGACTGTTGGACATTAAATTGGATGCAACTAGGTGTCCCCTTGTTTTTAAATTTTTCGCCCATCTTCTACAGTTTTGGAAAAAAGAACCAAAGTCCTTTTTAAAATTTCAAAAAAGCGCTTTTTTTAATATCGCTATAATTTCTGAAAAAACACACTGTTAAGGGTTTTGAGTGTTGGACATTAAATTGGATGCAACTAGGTGTTCCCTTGTTTTTAAATTTTTCGCCCATCTTCTATAGTTTTGGAAAAAAGCACCAAAGTCCTTTTTAAAATTTCAAAAAAGCGCTTTTTTTAATATCGCTATAATTTCTGAAAAAACACACTGTTAAGGGTTTTGAGTGTTGGACATTAAATTGGATGCAACTAGGTGTCCCCTTGTTTTTAAATTTTTTGCCCATCTTCTATAGTTTTGGAAAAAAGGACCAAAGTCCTTTTTAAAATTTCAAAAAAGCGCTTTTTTTAATATCGCTATAATTTCTGAAAAAACACACTGTTAAGGGTTTTGAGTGTTGGACATTAAATTGGATGCAACTAGGTGTCCCCTTGTTTTTAAATTTTTCGCCCATCTTCTATAGTTTTGGAAAAAAGGACCAAAGTCCTTTTTGAAATTTCAAAAAAGCGCTTTTTTTAATATCGCTATAATTTCTGAAAAAACACACTGTTAAGGGTTTTGAATGTTGGACATTAAATTGGATGCAACTAGGTATCCCCTTGTTTTTAAATTTTTCGCCCATCTTCTATAGTTTTGGAAAAAAGGACCAAAGTCCTTTTTAAAATTTCAAAAAAGCGCTTTTTTTAATATCGCTATAATTTCTGAAAAAACACACTGTTAAGGGTTTTGAGTGTTGGACATTAAATTGGATGCAACTAGGTGTCCCCTTGTTTTTAAATTTTTCGCCCATCTTCTATGGTTTTGGAAAAAAGGACCAAAGTCCTTTTTAAAATTTCAAAAAAGCGCTTTTTTTAATATCGCTATAATTTCTGAAAAAAACACACTGTTAAGGGTTTTGACTGTTGGACATTAAATTGGATGCAACTAGGTGTCCCTGTGTTTTTAAATTTTTCGCCCATCTTCTATAATTTTGGAAAAAAGGACCAAAGTCCTTTTTAAAATTTCAAAAAAGCGCTTTTTTTAATATCGCTATAATTTCTGAAAAAACACACTGTTAAGGGTTTTGAGTGTTGGACATTAAATTGGATGCAACTAGGTGTCCCCTTGTTTTTAAATTTTTTGCCCATCTTCTATAGTTTTGGAAAAAAGGACCAAAGTCCTTTTTAAAATTTCAAAAAAGCGCTTTTTTTAATATCGCTATAATTTCTGAAAAAACACACTGTTAAGGGTTTTGAGAGTTGGACATTAAATTGGATGCAACTAGGTGTCCCCTTGTTTTTAAATTTTTCGCCCATCTTCTATAGTTTTGGAAAAAAGGACCAAAGTCCTTTTTGAAATTTCAAAAAAGCGCTTTTTTTAATATCGCTATAATTTCTGAAAAAACACACTGTTAAGGGTTTTGAATGTTGGACATTAAATTGGATGCAACTAGGTATCCCCTTGTTTTTAAATTTTTCGCCCATCTTCTATAGTTTTGGAAAAAAGGACCAAAGTCCTTTTTAAAATTTCAAAAAAGCGCTTTTTTTAATATCGCTATAATTTCTGAAAAAACACACTGTTAAGGGTTTTGAGTGTTGGACATTAAATTGGATGCAACTAGGTGTCCCCTTGTTTTTAAATTTTTCGCCCATCTTCTATGGTTTTGGAAAAAAGGACCAAAGTCCTTTTTAAAATTTCAAAAAAGCGCTTTTTTTAATATCGCTATAATTTCTGAAAAAACACACTGTTAAGGGTTTTGACTGTTGGACATTAAATTGGATGCAACTAGGTGTCCCTGTGTTTTTAAATTTTTCGCCCATCTTCTATAATTTTGGAAAAAAGGACCAAAGTCCTTTTTAAAATTTCAAAAATGTTTGTTGAAAAATTTAATTAGAAATTTAAATATTTAAAATTCCGAGTATCGGCACCAATAAAAGGATAATCTTCAAACAAATTCCATTATTTTTTCTTATGATGATGTGTTGTTTTCATAAAAATTTCAGTTTTGATGCATAAACCAATTTTTTATTCTATTAACAGAGCTATGTTAACTATTTAACAGAGCTATGTTAAATTAAAAGGTTTGTGTCAATGCTAAGTTAAATTTTAAATTTTAAAATTTATCTTCACACACATGGATTTTTGTATTCCATTTCGTACTTTTACCTATTACACCACTTACTTTGTATTTGTACACAGTATTTAAGTACTCTTATGTGCTTTCCTTTGTTTTGTTTTCTCTTTCTCTCTAACCCTGTTTGTAGAATTATATGTATTTTTTATAACAAATATTTTTACACTTAATTTGCACGCAAATTGCACACAACAAAAACAATCTAAAGCGGCGATAGCAACAACAATTATAACAATGGCAATAAAAAAAAGAACCCAACTGAACTAAACAATAAAAGAGTAAAAATCTTATAGAAATACGTACTTGTACGTACTACAAGTATGACATATAATGTGTGGATTATAAAAAAATTATTTAAGAATAAATTATAGAAGCATCTGCTTCATCCATCCATAGGAGACGAAGTTAGATTGATTGTACATATGGAGAATAAAATTTTCTTTATTCCGGTCGGCGGAATAAAGCAGATAAGTCAACAAGTTATATTTTGTAGAAATGACAAAAACGATTTCAAAAATAATACAAAAAAAGTTTTTGTGTTTAATGTAGGCAACTTAATACTTTTGGAAATATCGTGTAGAACGCTAGTCTATCAGTCTGGGGGTTGCGGGTTCGATTCCCTCCAAAGTCTTTGGGTGTTTTTTACAGACAAGCAACCAGTTTCACAGATAGTGTTGTCCTTAAAAACTAATCGATTGTTTTTTTATCTATACCTCCACGGACCCAAATAAGTCGCCTAACTCTTGAACAATGAACAGTTGCAAGAGCAAACTCATCTAATGGGTGTGCTCATAAGCTCATGAGCAAGTGGTCATGAGGACGAACACAAACTAGCTTACTGAACACATGCCTACTCATACCATACTAAAAGGTGTTTTTTATAGAGGTATAGAACTTTAAGTTGGCATTACTTTTCAAGATGGCGACCGATTTAACAGCTGTCAAGTGATTTATTCTGTTTGGTTTGGCAATTCATCATGAATAGACTCACGCCTAAACAACACTTGCAAATGGCCCAAAACGATATTACCGTTGTTCCCGATTTTCATAAGCGAATTTTGTTTAGCGATGAAGTGCACTTCTCGTTGAATGGCTACGTCAACAAACAAAACTGCCGCATTTGTAGTGAAGGTAATCCTTCACTTTCGGTGTATGCCGAAACACCGTTACATCCAGAAAAACTGACTGTTTGGTGCGCTTTATGGGCTGGTGGAATCATTGGTCCGTACTTTTTCAAAAACGATGGTGGCCAGAACGTTACAGTCAATGGTGATCGCTATAGAGCCATGATTACTAACTTTTTCATTCCTGAATTGAATAACCATGATGTCCGGGAGATGTGGTTTCAACAAGACGGCGCAACATGTCACACAGCTCGTGCCACAATAGATTTATTGAAAGACACGATGTGTGACCGCCTAATTTCCCGTTTTGGACCTGTGAATTGGCCTCCAAGGTCTTGTGATTTAACACCGCTAGACTACTTTCTGTGGCTCTATGTAAAGTCATTGGTCTATGTGGATAAGCCACAAACGCTTGACCATTTGGAAGACAACATTCGCCGTATTATTGCCACAAATGTTGGAAAAAGTCATCGAAAATTGGACGTCCAGATTGGACTA
This sequence comes from Phasia obesa, assembly GCA_949628195.1. Taxonomy (NCBI): domain Eukaryota; kingdom Metazoa; phylum Arthropoda; class Insecta; order Diptera; family Tachinidae; genus Phasia; species Phasia obesa. Next base: position 204,983,176 of record OX451215.1, read on the forward strand.
CATCCGCGACAGCAGTGGCGGTCATATGCCAGAAATCATATTTAAAATGTAATGCCACAAGATTATCTTTCGGATAAATAAAATTCATGTCAATCGAATAATCCATCGTTGTTTTATTGCAACTTAAAGTTCTATACCTCTATAAAAACACCCTTTATTAGTGAGCAAACCTCTGTTCGTACCATAATAGCAATGAGCTGACCGAATAAAACGAACTTTCCATACTAGTGAGAGCCGTGTTTACTCGTGTCATGTTCGAAACACTCAGTATGTTTTTTTTTTACTAATTGTGTAGAACTTTTGAATAAGGCTTTTACTATGTTTTTTTTTTTTTTGTATTTCTTACGAAATTAAGACCTTAAAATAAACGTTAAAAAATTCAGTGTTTTTTGGTTTCTACACTCGAACTGTGTTCGTGTTTCAAACAAAGCATAAAACTGCTTGAACTCGTCCAAGTTCATTGTTATTATGTTCAACACTTACTCATAACTTATTCAAACTTGCTTATGAAAACTCTGCAAGCTCATCGCATTTAGCTAGTTGGTCTTCGCTGTTTATTACTATCCACTCATCGGTACTCGTGTGCAATGAACAGACGTCAATACAATGAAATATTATTATGAGCGTCTTATGAGCTGTGTTTCGTTGTGATCATGCAGTGGTTTATTGAACAACCTTGGAAAATATTGCAGACATATTTCAAAAGTAAGTGCTGAGTTGGTCAAATACGTGTGCTTTGGCTAAAAATATGTTTTGGCCGAAATGAAGCTCAATGAACACTTATAGTCGACGTCATCGTACGGTGTGTAGTGACGAGAATGTGGCTGCTGTGTTGCCGAATGTGTGCAAGTCAATCCAAGAATGTCGACTCGCCATCGATCTTAACAGATCGTCATTTTTATGATCTCAGATGTTCTGAGATTATAGTGCAATTAGCGAATTGACGCGAGTCAATTCACTAACAATTTGTAATTGTCTTTCAGTTTGGCCTTTGTAAGGGCTCCTATGAGACATCAAATTTAGAGGAATAATAATTTTTCTCATCGGTTCATTGTTATAAAAAGTGCAGCTGGAAATGCCATTTTGAGCAGCGGAGAGCGCTATAGTCATTATTACAGACTTTTAAGAAAAAAAAAACAAAAAAATTTCACCGAAGACAAATGGATCTATAAATAAAATGGCAGCTCCTCACCATCAATTTCAATAGTTTAAAAGTAGTTTACTGATTTCCGTTGTGATCGTGTGGACGTCAAATGTTGAAGAGACATCGTCTAGCTAGAAATAATCGATTAGATTAATTGAATAATTTTGGCCCATCGCAGAATGAAGATTGAGATGGCTGATTCTAAAATCTCAATCGAGCCGGTACATCACATTTTGCATAATTATTTGGATATGAAAAAGGTATCTCCGCAGTCCAGGCTACACAAGAGTGCACACATGTGTAGTCACACTGGTAAATATTTATAAATTGGGTTACTAACGAACTACCCCATCCCGCATACTCTCCCAATTTAGCACCTTACGACTAGTACTGGCAATGTCTACTACTTTCAATTACTCGATACAACTCAATACTTTTCATTTGGGTACTCAATAGTACTCAATACTTCCATTTACACAGTAGCAGAGGACATTTATCGTCGTAGTTGTATAATTTATTTTTAAAAATACTACCGATTAACTACTTTTGTGTATTGAGTACCGAAAAAAATGATCGAGTATCGAGTACTCGCTACCCACTCTACTCAATATTTTGCCAGCACTACTTACGACTATTTTCTGTTTTCAAATTTGTAGAAATTACTGAGTGATAAAATATTTGGGTCAAACGATGAAGACATTATTGAAAAAAAAACTATAAAGACGCTGGAGTATTGCGACTATGAAAAAAACTGGTGTAAATGTAGCGAACCTATGTATGTAAAGGAAACTATGTTGAGAAATAATTCCTCTTTTTACCGGGAAAAAAAGTTATTTTATCTAAGAAATTACTGAATTTTCAAATTGCCCTCGTATCATTCATATCTTAAAAATATTACTTTGTGGCCCATCCATAGGTATAACTTTAAAAACGAAGTAACCACATTTCGGCAAATTCTAATTAATCCCCCTGTCTGGCATCACTTTAAAATCAAAAAAATGGTGGGTAATTGTCAGAGTATTTACGAACCCACCATTGAACGAGTGCATATTTACAACAATAACATTATTTAAATTATATAAGTATAAGAGCAACAACAATAAATTAACATCAACAACAGCTATTAAAAGTTAAAAAGACGACAACGACGACAACAACAACATTTAAACACGACAAACGCCAAACACAAACAATAAATGTTAAGAAAAAATTGGAATGAAAAAAACGAAATGAGTAAATTGTAACAATACTTGTATTCTCAACATAACAACAACAGCAACAACAGTCATGTTTATTTCATTTCGCGTTGTTTAATGGTGTTGCTATTGTTGAAGGTGTTTGAATACAAGTAAGAGTGTGTATGTACAATATTACCCACATGGCCATGTCGTTAAGGCACCTTAAACGATGGCTTGAAAATACTTATGTGAGGATATGTAAGGACAGCTCAAGCAAGTTGTTGAAGAAATTTTATAACAAATGGCGACGAAGTCATATCAGCCCATAAACGTTAATAAAGGTAGTCTTCTCCCATAAGTCAGTATACATTCTCTGCCTGTGTAATGTCTCAGTTCAGTGGAATTTTTCTGCAGAACAACGATTTGTCTCTAACACGATCTATTCTATAATAAAGGGTGGTTAAATTTTTAAGGGCCGATGTTGATTTTGAATAAAACACAATTTATTTAGGAAATTATTGTTTTTTTTTGATAATATTGCTATGGTTCAATTATGTATGGAACAAAATATCGGAAAAATGGCCTCCATCCGATGCTCCAAATTTTCGATAACGCTGAAACATAATTGAGGTTCTATGCCGTTAGTGTGCCGAATTATCTTATCCTATAGCTCTGCAATTGTTGCGGGCTTATCGACGTACATCTTTTCTTTCAAATAACCCCAAAGAAAGTAGCCCAACGGTGTCAAATCACATGATCTTGGCGGCCAATTGACATCGCCATCACGTGAGATAATACGGATTGAATTTGTCGCACAAAAGAGCTATTATTTCGTTAGCTGTGTGGCAAGTGACTCCGTCCTGTTGAAATCACATATCGTCCATATCCATATCTTCCAATTCGGGCCATAAAAAGTTCGTTATCATCTCAAAATAGCGTACATCATTCACAGTAACTGCCTGACCGGCCTCATTTTGGAAAAAATACGGCCCGTTGATGTCGCCAGCCCATATTCCGCACCAAACAGTAACTCTTTGTGGGTGCATTGGTTTTTCGACAATCAATCTTAGATTATCATTCGCCCAAATGCGGCAATTCTCCTTATTAACGAATCCACTAAACTCAAAATGTGCCTCATTACTGAAGATGATTTTCTTTAAAAATTGATCTTCCACTGTTGCCATTTCTTGCTGCGTTGCTCGATTGTGTATCTTTCCATGGTTCAAATTGAGTTAGTCTGAAATTGAGAAATGTCAAATTAAATACAGAAAAAAAAACTTGACGTTTAGGTGTGGTTCTTATTCAACATCGGTCCTTCAAATTTAACCACCCAATATAATCAATGAAAAGTAAATCAATCAATTCCATTTTGGAGAGTAGGTATAACCAATGTAAAAAAGAGTTGACTAATGACATTTTTGCCAATTTTTAAACAAAAAATTTAATATAGGTCATGTTGCCGGTCCTGGAGGAGGCGAGGTAACCACTCATAAGTGGCAATATAGACCTAGTGTCTCGTGTCACTTTATTTAACTATCCACTAATGATTATACACATCCCTGTATGTGTCAAAGGAAGAAGACCAAGAGATTTCTACACGGCCAAATGGAAGGCATTGTCGCCTATATTGTATTTAAAAGCCTCTTAAATAAAACAATATCGCTTATCTTATCCTCATTAGATTTTGGTAGACGACAGTATACAAGATGTTGACGCCAATATTGTGTTAGATTTTGGTAGACGACAGTATACAAGATGTTGACGCCAATATTGTCGTGAACAACGAGTTCCCCTAAATTGCATTTATATAACCCAAGGCGAATTCGCACCAGGTGCAAGCGATAGCCCAGCTGATTGTCTTTTCCTCTTTTTGCTAATGTGTTGTCATAAATATATTGTTTTGTATATGCTAGTAGAATGTCATAGTTTTTTTGTTTTAGTTGTTGCCATAGTGCTCTCATCTTGTAGCAATTCGCCTTTACATAACCTAAACAATTAGTGGACAAATATTCGTCTGCAACAGTTTGGCCAACTGGGTAGCTGGTTTATTAAATACAGAAAACCCCTTTTTTGCTGTCGTTTTTGTTTTTTTCTTCTTTTAAATACAAACGAACCAAAAAATTAAACGAACAAATGACGAACAAACAATAAATCAGTAAATTTTTAACGATTATTTAAATCGTTTAGGGTCAGGTGGGTGTTGCGTTGTTATTAAAATCACGAAACAAAAGGTTAATTAGACGAATTAAATGGCCAAAAGAGCAAAGAACGAGGGCTTGTCAAGTACATAAGTATTTCTATAAATAAAGTGGAGACAGAATGACAAAAGTTTATTCAAATGAAAAAGAGTTTATGGTATGACTTTCTGTTTTAATTAAGAGAGCATTCAAGTGATAAGGAAGTTTGAAAAAGAGTTTATTTTAATATATTTTTCTATTCGATTAATTATCTTTGAAGTGTAACACAAATAAGTGATTATGCTGATTATTTGTTAATTAATTGCTTTAAAAAATTAACCGATACATATGTATATCATTTAATCATTGTGGAACAAGATTAACGTGAGTACCTGCCTACTCGGCCTAACCTCACGGTGGTCTTACCACCGAGTGAAACTTAGGCGTAGACTAGCGCCCCCATTGTGTAGTATAACAACACTTTACGATTGCCACCAATCGCTTTTTGTGTGTGATACAGTCACAATGAGTAGCAATTTATATAATATGGCAAGCCTTTCCAAGGCAAGCCTAGATCCACATTATAACCTCTCGCTTAGGGGTTTGGAGACTATCCAAACTTCGTCTGTTGAGAGTGCAACAGCACACTTGATCGACCTTGCACCTTACCTACATAAATCGATCTTAAACCACAACCACCACGTGTACCCCTGAAGGGGACCTCACCATTAACCGGTCACAGAGAGGATAGGCTCTCTGTGGGGCCACCGATTTCCGTGGTACCAGTCCTTTCGGCACTGGTCGGGCCTCGAAGAGGACCCGCAATGTTTATCGCAGACCTTTTCTTCCAGATTTAGGCTCTAAGAACCCTAGCGTCTGGTGCCCCTATTTTCCCCGAGTGAACCGCGTCAAAGCATTTGCCATTCCTGCAGTGACAATTGGAACCCCCGGGGGTAATCATTTAATCATGAAGTTTATCGTAATTCTGGAATTATAATTTAACAGAAATAATTAAAGACATTTTCGATAATCGGGTACGTTGAGAGATGTCCCGCCATTTAGAAATTTACAAAAAACTAGTAGATAAATGCTATGACCAGGCAATGATAATTAAAAATGATATTTTTGTACTTGTGTCATTAAGATCTGCTGGAAATCAGCTGCCGTCTAATATTTAAACGAGAGTAATTTGCAACAAACATTTATTTTTAATAGTTTTAGGGCCAAATTCATAAAAAAATATTTATATTTTATAAAAGGTTTATAAAACAAATTTTCATACCAAATTTCTTCAATAAATCTTTTATAAACCGAAAATATTTTTTATGAATATGTCCCTTAGAATATAAAACCTTATCTGTACATATAATAAAATCGTAACTCTTTTTCAGTCTGTCTGTCTTTCTTTTTTTGTGGTCGCATCACGTAAAAACTAATAGATGGATTTTAACAATATTTTGTGAGGAGGTACCTTAGTATCCCGATTCCAATATAGGATACTTAATATCTTAATTCCAAGAGAAAGTGGAGAAAAATCAGTGAAAGTACACGCCGATTTTTTTATCGTTTTTAAATGTACTGCATACTTTAAGGCATCTTTTACTTTTGAAAGCGCGATATTTTAAACACGGTTGTGCAACAGATGGCGCTGTTTTAAAATAATGACAAAATAAGAATTACTTACTGCCAAATAGCCAATTTAATAAAAAGTGGAAATGGATTTGTGTTTGTACTTTGTGGAATAACAATGTTATTAAAATATTTTAAACACCTTTTACAAAGCTTTACAATCGGGTATGTTCTGTAATCCGAAACCGAGTTTTATTGAATCCGAATGAATTTTTAAATTGTCCTAACTTTTAAATCTTTCAACAATTTGATATTATTTTTTATACATTTGATTAAAGACCATTCATTGCTAATGTTTTAAAATAATAGGCGCAACTATGTTATATTTTTCTTTAAAAATTTATTCGATTTCAATTTCACTCGGTTTCGGATTACAGCACATACCTCAATAATTTTAGAATTTTATATAAATTTAAGAATTTAATCTAGGGATGGGTACCTTTATATAAAGTAAATATATAAAAGCGCCTTAAAATTTTGTGTGGATTACTTCCAAAGCAAAATCGAACAAAATATTGGTCACACCGGTTTCAGAAACCGGTTAACCGTTTCGATTTTGGTTTCAAAATCCTTTTCACCGGTTTTATAATTTACTGGGGGTAGCGAAGCACAACAATTGACAAAAAGTAAAATGAAACAAAATTTCAATACGCCATATTATAGTTTCTATGTTTACGGCAATAAATTTTTACTTTGTATGGAAGGGGTATCACGACGTATTTCTATTATAAAACTACCAGTGTCCGTCATGTCGTCAGGAGGTTCCGACAATATTCTGTTCGATTTTGCTTTGAAAGCAATACACACCAACTTTTAAGACTCTTACTTTTATAGTGCTGCAGATGTGGTATATGTATTTATTTTATATAGAGGTACCCATCCCTGGGATGTTACAATATGGGCTTTATATAAAATTCCATAACATTCTAAAGTTATTGTAGAGTTCTGTTTATATTCTAAAATTATTGTCTAAAATATCCGGGTTACAAAATAAAAAGGTGCTGCCAAGTTTACAGCATTATTAATTTGGTAAAATTGTCTGCTTTGGCTGTTCTATCTCTATTTTCTTTTGCAAAGGAGATATCTGTAGGGAAAAAATGTATCCTATGTATATTTGAAGAGAGGTACTAAGGTACCTACCCACAAAATTTTATTAAAATTCATCTAATAGTTGTTACGTGATGCAAACACTAACAGAAAACGAAACTGGTGTTTTGCAACAACATTTTCAAAAAAACGGCCCCATTACAATTTCAAAAAACGGCCCCATTGGCGTAGAAAGGCCACTCTGGGGGGTGCAATGCCCCTCCAGACTTTCTTTTGCTCCCAGAAGTTAAAAAAATTGCACTATATATTTATTTTTATAATATTATTTTCCATTAAAAGTGCTTTTGCCCCTCCTCCTATTCTAATGTATAGACTAGAAGTGCCCGCGTCTTTGGGAGCATTCAGACAATATATTTCAAATATTCTTTTTTTTAAATTTTAAAAATATTACTTTTATAGTGCTGGTTTATGTGGTTTATATATTAACTTTTTATAGAGGTACCCATCTCTGGGTAATTATTCAGGATGTTACAGCATAGGTTTTATATAAAATTCTTTTATTGTAGAGTTCTGTAAATAGTGTCTAAAGTTTCGCTTTTACAAAAATAAAAAAAGGTGCTACCAAGTTTGCAGCATTATTGAATCGGTCAAATTGCTTACTTTCACTTTTTTATTGCTATTTTCTCTTGGAAATGAGATATTTTTAAGGGGAAAAAGTAGTAGTAAAGATTCTAAGGAACGATTCCACAACATTTTATTGAAATTTATTCAGTAGATTTTGTGTGATGCGAACACAGACAGATAAAAATTTCAAAACAATTCCAGCAATAAAATATTTTAAAAATATTTCATGTTGCAAGAGGCACACAAACGTTGTGATGTGTTGGTACAACTTGGCAAAAAATTAAAACTTTTTGATTTTTCGTACAACCGACTCACAATATTAATACAATCAGCTCACAAACGTTACAACTCGTATACAACTCGCGTACAACCTACGATTCCTAGAATTGGTTGTACAACTCATCGCATTGTCTATGGCTTGCTTTACAGTTTTGTTATATTAATTTGCTCTGATTAAATAAATAAGAATAATTGAAATCAAAACAGTTTTCTTATTAACCGACTTCAAAAAAGAAGGAGGTTATCTATTCGTCTGAATGTTGCTTTTTTTATTAAATTAAAGGGTGTCCCCATACAACATACATGTTTTTTACGTGTATTAAGAACCGTAAATGGCAGCAAATTAAAATTTTAAAAAATTGCGTGCCGCTATAGCTCCCAACAGCAGAAATTAATAAAAAAATAAATTTAAAATTTAAAGGGTGTCCCCATAGGTGACATAATTTGACCTATTTGGGTCTATCTTTTGAACCGTTATAGACAAAACCTTGAAAATTTGACAGAATGTCGATTACTATGACCGTTATAATAAAATGTATAAATATTCAAAATTTTAAATTAAAGGGTGCTCCAATAGTTCATTTAATTTGATGTATATGGCCAAACTTTTGAATAGTTGTTCACAGACCGCTGAAATTTACAAAGAACCTGTAGTGTTAAGTCAGCTATAACAAAAAGTATAAAATTTTGAATTTGGAACTAAAAGGGTGTCCCAATAGTTAATGTAATTCTATGTATGTGGCCAAACTTTTGAACTGTTAGAGACAGACAGCTGAAATTTACAAGGAACCTGTATTGCAAAGTCCACTACAGCAAGTATACAATTTGAAGTTAGAAATTAAAGGGTGTCCCCATAAATTACGTAATTTGATCTATATGACCCTATCTTTTGAACCGTTAAACACAAACACTTGAAAATTAGGCAGAATATCCACTACTTTCTCTGGTATGATAACAAGTATAAATATTTGGAATTATAATGTAAAGGGTGTCCCAATAGTTCATGTAATTTGATATATATGGTTAAACTTTTTAACCGTTATAGACAGATAGTTGAAATTTACAAAGAATCTTTGTGGCCAAGTCCTCTATAACAACAGGTCTTTAATTTAACATTGTAAATTAAAGGGTATCCGAATAGGTGATGTTATTAGATCTGTGTGCCCCTATCTTTGAAACCGTTATAGACAGAGGCTTGAATGGTGTCCTCATACAAGACGGATACTGGTGAAAATAGCTTAACTTTTGAACAGTAATAGGGAGAGGCTTGACATTCAATAGTCTTAATTTTTTCCCTCTAATTTTGGCGCATCTTTTATTTGGTTTAAATCTAATTCTTACAGATTACTTTTTACATTTTTAGTTTAGAATTGGTGCCCTTCTATCTGTTTTGAAGTCGGTTTTTTTTTTCAAAAATTATTGTTATTTAAAATTATAGTAAGTGTCAACAAAAATTTGTGCTTTTGTTATGTTCTTCACTGTATGTACATATAATTTGAAACTTGAAATATTTTTATTTCGTCATTTTTCAATACAACAAAAAGACAAGAGGCCCCAGCATAAAAGGTCACAAAAAACCTGATCGTAAAAACTTCAAACGTTTCATTCAGGTTTCAGATTTTTTTCTACCAATTTTTTTTTAATTAAAACAACGCCTTCTCTTTGTTCACTTTGCTACGACTTTTTATAAAACTTCCTGAACTGAAAAAAAGTTTCTAATGCAAATAAATGCTCTTTTAAGTTGTTTTTATTTTTTGAATACACTTTTCACACATTAAAACAATTGTTATGTGATTCAGAGTTTGTGCCGATTGATATTAATGACTTTCAAGTTTTAAAATTGAAATTAATAACGATTACGAAGGTTACGTGAAAGACTTACTGCCCAATCATTTATTATTTACCCATAAATATTATAATGGCAATTAATAAAATTATAACTGCCATTTTATTCTTTGAAATTATATAAAAGTAAAAGTAATTAGAAAAAAATCATGGTTGACCTCGAAATACGCAGAAACTTCCTTTATCAAGTGATTCAAATTATCTAGCTCGGCCGTCGACAATCTGAAGAGGCTGTCAAGAGAATTATGTTCCGGGCAGCTTTGGCATTAATCTCCTAAATTTTTTTTTTCTAATAATTCTGTTTTATTAATTGTAGCGAAGATTTTATTTGTTGTACTTTTTATGGTCCGTGTAAACAGGCGAATAGACAAAAGTGTTGTTTTACAATGTGATTGTAATGTTCATAACAAAATTATCGGAAAAAAATTATTTTTAATACCGAAGTGTGTTAAGAACAATTTTAGGCCCAAAAGTATAATTTAATAAATCGTTTGGTACATTCGAAAAATTTCGCCTGCCATCCCTGACGTGTAATTGTTCTCTTTTTGTTAAATACTCTCTATTTTTCACCTGAATGAAAAGCAAAATCAAAAAAAAAAAAAAAAAAACACGACAATTTAAATACAATTTAAACTCGTTTACATCTTTCGACTGACTTCATAGTCATTCATATCTTTTTAATTTTTTTCACAAACACATACATATAGTGCATACAGTCTGTCAAGGAAATGTTTTTACATAATGAGAAATGTTTTGCTTTTGGCTTTTGTCATAAAGGCATAGTGTCTTTTTAAAGTATAAATTAGATTTTTTTATTAATTACATTTTATCGATATATTAACTAACAAACAACAACAAAAAAATAGAAAAAAACCACAATTATAATAAAGAAAAGGAAGAAAAACAAAAGAAACGCCAAAATTGAGTTGTCTAGAAATTGTTTTTACAATTTTTTCCCTCGTTGTTATTTTATAGTAGAACAGATATAAAGAAAGGCGATTGTTCCTTGCTGTAACGCATATATGCAAACCTGGGATGTCGTTATATTTTTCGAAGAGATCAAAATGTTTCATTTCTATAACGGTGCGCCCAATGGAGTATTTTCCCATTTCCTCCCTTTTGTTTCGTGAAGCGTTAGAAAGTCGTAACATAATTCCAGTAGTAATTTTTGGAAATCTTTCTGTAATGCTTTGAAGGTCCATATCTAGTAAGGGATTGGGAGTAATTTGTTTCATTCTGAACACAATAATTGCGAATGAGTATCTGAATATATTAAATTGTCATCAAATATAAAGAATTTATATTGATAGAATGCCGAATTTCAAGTAGTTTAAGGATAATGACCCCAAACATAAGGTAGGGATGTGATTTTCTAAATCTGTATCTCAATTTTCTCAAATTCCAAAATTATTTCAGAAATCCGACTAATGGTTTCTCTTTTAGGACCCCTTGGTCTACCTTTTGTATATGGTGTACTACGTATGCACTTCTATATTTGTCCAAATATGGTCACTAATCTTCTCAAGAATTTCTTTATAAAACAAATTTTTTAAATCTCAATTTTCTCAAATTCCAAAATTATTTCAGAAATACGACTAATGGGGTCTCTTTTAGGACCTCTTGGTCTACCTTTTGTATATGGTGTACTACGTGTGCACTTCAATATTTGTCCAAAAATGGTCATGAGACTTCTAAAAAAATCCCACATTATGTGTCGTTTTTTAAACCCGATTTTCTATGTTTCCCAAGAAGTATTACAAATTCCACTGTTATTGTACCATAAAGCATGTTTTGGAGCAACATACCCTTTCGGTTTTTTAGTTGGACCTAGTCATCTTTCCCTGGTATAAGGTCCTAAATATGGAAAGTCCAAAAAAAAAACACAACTGTTAAGTGATTAACAGCGCTCTGTTAACTGTCAAATGAGCTATGTTAAAAAAAATGGTTTTTGTCTCTGCTAGTTAAATACGTATTTATCTTCAAACACATGTAGCAAAGTACTGTATACACTCCAGCTCAGAGTCCTGCCTTATTTATCCAGTTGAAAATTTAAAAGCTTATCTGAAAATAACGTTACTAAGAGGCGTTCCAAAAGTCAGGGCGAAAATTTGTTTATTCCATCAAAGGGTTTCTGCAAGCCATGATTGATGCCAATGGTTGCCATACAATTGTCTTACAATTCCATATCCATCGCAATTTTTTTCATATTATCTTAGTATGTAAAAGAACATTTTCTTGACAACAAAATTCCGGAAGTTTTTCTAATTTTAATCTTATTTTTTATCCTTATTTTTTCTAGGTTTTCTTTTTTCACGTTCTTTGTTAAAAAGTGAATATATAGATAAAATTAATTTACTTATAAAAATCAAAACCAAAACTTTTTTCACTATGTCAAAACATTTTCTTGACAGACTGTATATGATTATAAGTAGATAGAAATATACAATCAAAGTATTTAAATATATTTTTTTCGCGTTGTATTTATTTCACTGTTGTTGTAAAAAAATCAAGTTAAACCATTATTAACAATCTATTTATTATTTATAAATAGACATTTAATTTATTACGGCTGTAGCATTTGTTGCTGGTTTTATAGTCAGTCTAATTTGTTTGTTTATTATCTCTATCGTTATTTTGTGTTCAAAAATTAGGTATAAAATTATTCTAAATTTATTGAGCTAATTATATCTGCAGCGATATGGTCCCCTTTTACATTAGCAACTTTTATCGCTGCAATTCTTCCTTAGTAGGAAAGAGGAGAGAGAGAGAGAGAGAGAGAGAGAAATTAAAATTATTAAAGAAGAAAAGAGAAAGATTGCAGCGACAAAAGTTGCATAATGTAATTGGGGACTTAATTGAGGGAATTTTGGCGATTTTATTATTGCAAACAAATTCCGAGAAAAAGTTAAACATTTATTTTTTATTGTAATCTATACATATAATAAAATAGTAACTCATTTTCGTTTTCATTTGTGTTCGCATCACGTAAAAACTACTGGATGGATTTTAACAACATTTTGTGAGGAGGTACCTTATTATCTTGCTTCCAATATAGGATACTTTTTTTATTTCATTTCCATGAGAAGGTGGATAAAAAGTAATGAGAAAACGCAATTTCCGGTTTAAAACTGGGATATTTTAAAAACTACTGCGTAACATTAGGCACCAATTGAATAAAATTTGTATTTAATTTATATTTTTACTTGGTGGAATTACATTGTTGTCTTACAAATGGTGTGGAATACTTTCAAAGCAAAATCGAGCAAAATATTGTCAGGACGCCCACGACGTGGCGGGCACAGCTAGTTTAATAATATAAATAATGAATGTTATATTGTATTTGTACTTATAAAACAAATTAACTTGTTTTGACAGACATAAAACCATACTAACAACCAAAGTTGCCAGATCTTATGACTTAACGGATATTTAAAAGATATCTTCTGAATATTTAACGATTTTTGATGTAAACTTGACGTTTTTTTTCAAAAGGATATATTCAGTCACTATTCCCAGATATCGCAATTGAGAAATAATATGGTATTTAATGGAGAAAAAGTAATGAAGTGAACTTATGCAATGTCACTGATTTAATGGTACTGCAAACTTGGCAGCACCTTTTTTAGTTTTGAAAGCGGGATATTTAAAAAACACTATTAACAGAACTCTACAATATTATTAGAACTTAATATACATTTAAGAATTGTATCCAGAGATGGGTACCTCTATATAAAGAAAATATATAAACCATAAGTAAGAGTCTTAAAATTTTGTGTGAATTACTTTCAAAGAAAAATTGATATTGTTAGAACGCCTACGACCCCACGTCGCTACAGCTAGTCTATATATATAAAAGACAGCCACCTTTTACTACATATTTCGAAATAAAAAACATACTAAATCTTCATAATAAATTTTAAGGTTTATATCTTTGAGTTACCGAACAACTGGCGAACTAATAATTTGTTTATCTTTTGCCCACTTCAATCGAACACTTCGAAGCGGCATTTCTCATTCTGCGTAAGGCATCATACAATTGTTAACCAGATTCGTGTAAAAACTAGCATCAATTTTTTCTTCGATCCGGCTAAGTTCCATAATATAAGAAACACCTCCACACCATAATATTTCGCGCCACCGTCTTTAATGGTCTTTATGGTGTATTGAGAAAGATGTTCGTTGTTTGGTGATCTTCGTACACAATGGCTGCTACTGTGAAAGTTAAATAAATTTATTTTTGATTCATCAGACTACAAAGTTTCTTCAAGAGAATTAAGAACAGTAAAATCTAGAAAGTGAGACTGGCTCTATTTTATGGAACACCACTGTATAATCCATGAAATGTTTTTTTGAACATGTTGATACCGGCGCGGATAAACATAAATGGAATACAAAACACCAATTGGAATTTTTATGTCTGTCTATCCATTTGTGTGTTCGCTTCACGTAAAAATTTTTAAAACAATTTTTTAGGGAGGTATTTTAGTACCTTGCTTCAAATATGGGATACTTTTTTCCCATAAAAATATTTCCTTTCCAAGAGAAAATAGAGATAAAACAGTAAAATTAAGCAATTTTACCCATTTAAATATACTGAAAACTTGGCAGCACCTTTTATTTTTGTAAACTAGAATATTTAGACACTATTTATAGAACTCTCAAATAATTTTAAAATTTTATATCAAGCCTATTTTTCTATATCTAAAATAATTACCCAGAGATGGATACCTCTATATAAAGTAAATATACAATATAAACCATATCTGCAGCACTATAAAAGATATGTATATATTAATTCCTATGGTTCCAGTGTGGAACAAAGGGCCACTTGTGGTTTCGTTTGTAATAAATTTTGTTTAAGATGGACTAGTTATTCGCCAATCGCATCCGAGTCTGCTTTATTGTTGGGTGGTTATTTATTGGCGCCACCTATTCGCCACGACGCTCTAAGGATATCTGTCATTCGGATATTTAGTCCGAGACTCTCCCCTCAGAACCGCTGGTATTGTCCGCGACTGCTTATTTGGTATTATTAGCAGCTACCCAGCATATCTACTGGGTATTCCACTATCCGCAACCTGTGGACGCGTCCGATAACATACCAGCTGATGCTTCCTGATACGATGATCAATCAACGATTATGCAGTTTACCCTGGTAACACCCGCCAGGCGGATAGTTTGACTTAAAATTGGATATGAAATACTTTCAAAACAAAAGGCAAATTCAAACAAAATATTGTTAGATCGTTGGCGATGTGGCGGGCATTGCTAGTAAAAACATAAAATTAAAAGGTGTCTAATAAGAAAATATACCCCATGGAATCAAATACTTTTATGGATATATTACATAGAGAATAAAAGTTCAAAGTAAAGTAAAGTCAAATCAAAACAATAATTATTTTCGGTTTGGGGTGTCAAGTAAACTACCCCTTGCCCCTCCCGATTATGCCCAAAACTATTCAGCTCTTCATCTCCATACACCATACAATGAATTTCATTTTAATATCTCGAAACGGTATGACCTGGGAAGCGTTTACAAAATTAGGGTATTAAGTAAACTACACCTTGCCCCCTCCCTATTATGCTCAAAAACTATACAGCTCTTCTCTCTCTGAATTTTATTTTTATATGTCAAACACGGTATACCCTGTAGAGCCTCCACAAAATTAGTGGCATACACATCCACCCACAGAAATTATCGCGTAATAGTCAAAATGGATTCAGGAGACCTCGAAACGTATGGTAAAGCAAAAATGTGAAAAAATTAAAATCTCTTAAAGTTAAGCGAGTATGTAACAGCTAAACCTAAACAAGAGCGTAAGGCGTAAAATAACTGTCAAGAATTCTCATGTACATACAAAATGTATGAAGCAAATCTAAATAGCGGCGTCAACGCAATTGGCCATTGGTAAATCCAATTTTGACAGAGCGTTAGATAGTGAAGTTGGGGTTTTTTTTTTTGATAAAAGTGGTATCATTTTAGCTATTTTCTGCTTTATCTAGCGATTTTATCTCTATTTTGCGCCTTAATTTATTAGATTTTACTAATCAAAATATGTTAACATTACTGCTCTTATTTAGGTTTGTTCAGAACTAGGCGCTAGACGTCGTTACGCCTTCCGCCCTTGTTTAGGTTAGACAGTAAGTTGAAAACCCTACGTGTGTCAGTCTGACTCCCATTTGACTGATTTATTTAATAGCCCCTGTTAATTCACATATTTTATTTGCAACAATTGGCATCACCGTTAATTTTTTTCCGCTGCTTTAAACATTGATTGCTTTTGCTCTTTTCGCGTTTAAGTTTTAAAAACTATTCAATTGTTGTTGCCGCTCATAAGTATCTTTTTAGTCATTTTTATTTTGCGAAATATTATTGATTAGTTCAGATAGTTGTTTAACATTTCGCATTTAAATAATTTTCGTGCATGTGAGTTTATTTATTTATTTTGTTCTCAGCGTCTGTTTGTATCGAAGAATGTGTATCGTAGTTGAGGTTTTTACCTCAATTGTGCCCTGAAAAAGAAACAACAATAGCAATAGCAATAACAAGAGCAATGAAAATGAAAACAAATTAGATAAATAAATATTTATGTACTCGTGTTTAATTTATAGAGGGTGTTTTTTATAGAGGTATAGAACTTTAAGTTGCAATGAAACAACGATGGATTATTCGATTGACATGAATTTTATTTATCCGAAAGATAATCTTGTGGCATTACATTTTAAATATGATTGCTGGCATCTGACCGCCACGGCTACCGCGGATGTAGTCCAATCTGGACGTCCAATTTTCGATGACATTTTCCAACATTTGTGGCCGTATATCGGCAATAACACGGCGAATGCTGTCTTCCAAATGGTCAAGCGTTTGTGGCTTATCCGCATAGACCAATAATGACTTTACATAGCGCCACAGAAAGTAGTCTAGCGGTGTTAAATCACAAGACCTTGGAGGCCAATTCACAGGTCCAAAACGTGAAATTAGGAGGTCACCAAACGTGTCTTCCAATAAATATATTGTGGCACAAGCTGTGTGACATGTTGCGCCGTCTTGTTGAAACCACATCTCCAGGACATCATGGTTATTCAATTCAGAAATGAAAAAATTAGTAATCATGGCTCTATACCGATCACCATTAAATGTAACGTTTTGGTCGCCATCGTTTTTGAGAAAGTACGGATCAATGATTCCACCAGCCCATAAAGCGCACCAAACAGTCAGTTTTTCTGGATGTAACGGTGTTTCGACATACACTTGAGGCTTACATTCACTCCAAATGCGGCAGTTTAGTTTGTTGACGTAGCCATTCAACCAGAAGTGCGCTTCATCGCTAAACAAAATTCGCTTATGAAAATCGGGAACAACGGTAATCTCGTTTTGGGCCATTTGCAAGCGTTGTTCATGCGTGAGTCTATTCATGATGAATTGCCAAACCAAACTGAGAATAAATCACTTGACAGCTGTTAAATCGGTCGCCATCTTCAAAAGTAATGCCAACTTAAAGTTCTATACCTCTATAAAAAACACCCTTTATTTATATTTTTTTTTAATATTTTTGTTATTCATTCCGTTATTGTTATTGATTTTGTATAATTAATGAATTCGTGTGTGTGTGTGCGTGTGGATGTGTTTGTGTACAGGTATGAAAAAATAATAAATATTAAATAAAGGTGAACCCAAATGAAGTAGAAGAAGCAGAAAAGATAAATAAGTAAAAAATATAGTGATTTTTTTGTGTTGCTATTTTTTTAATTTAAATAATCTGTTTTTACCTGTAATTTGTCGTTTGTTTGTTTGTTTGTTTTTCTCTGCATAATAAACTTTATTACAGTGGGTTGGAAGTGCTTTTTAATTAAAAGTTTTTCAAATAAAATTTTTTAATCTTTTACTTTGGTAGAAGAAAGTCTTATTTACTTTTTTTTATTTCATTTTAGTCGCTGTTTTTAAGAGTTTAATCGTTCTTTCCAAAGTGTGTGACTTCTTCATATATTAATTAATCAATTAAAACATTAATTGAACTTTATTTTCAAATTAATTAAAACCTTTAATTGGTGCAAAAACTATTTTCTGTGCATTGACCGTAAAGTGAGCTCCGGCTTCTTTTTAAGAATAAAAATTCTAACAATGCCACCAGCGTATAAGCCGCACCAAACGGTACACTTTTCTGAATGTAATAGAGTCTGCAGGGTCTGTCGTGGATTGCTTTCACTTCGTAGGCGGTGGTAATTTTGTTTACTAACAAACCAGGTAAGGCAAAAATAAACCTCATCGCTGAAGATAATTTCATCAATAACACACCGTGTAATTTTTTAAGTCATGGCAAAATAACCATATACGGACACCACTACGTCATAAAAGACCAAAAAAAAGACCCCTGTCTCCCAGTTTTGCCCAAAGTCCTCCAGGTTTTTTTTATGGGCCCTCAAAGATGAGGGGCCTCGATGTCATTTTTGCCAAAAAATGATCATTTACTCAAGCTCATATTTTGCAAATCGTTTGGAATTTTGATATACTCTCTGAGACAAAGTTGTAGCTCTTGTCATAAAGAACAAAAATTGTGAACATCAAATCAAAAAAACTTCATCTTCAAGGTCAAAATCGCAAAAAATTTTAAAACTTCATCTTCAACGTCAAAATCGCAAAAAACTTTAAAAAATTCAATTTTTTAATTTTGCGTTACCTAAACGGTGTTAAGAATAATTCCTAGGAAGTTCATATGTTCTAGAAAGTTGTTTAATGAGATCTTAGGTTCATTTTTGTAGTTGATTGTTTCCTTGAATTTTGAACGGTTTGCTACCTATGGACCTGAACAGGGGAAAAAAGGTAAAAAAATGAATTTTTTAAAGTTTTTTTGCGATTTTGACCTTGAAGATGAAGTTTTTTTGATTTTATATGTTCAGAATTTTTGTTCTTTATGACAAGAGCTACAACTTTGCCTCAGAGAGTATATCAAAATTCCAAACAGTTTGCAAAATATGAGCTTGAGTAAATGATCATTTTTTTTGCAAAAATGACATCGAGGCTTCACATCTTTGAGGGCCCATAAAAAAAAACTGGAGGACTTTGGGCAAAACTGGGAGACAGGGGTCTTTTTTTTGCTCTTTTATCACGTAGTGGTGTCCGTATATGGTTATTTTTTTTTGCGTGTTGCACTGTGTAAGTTATGCGATTGCCGCGAAAGATTTCGGGTGTTTGCAGTAGACAAACCAAGAGCTTCGAGGATAGTGTTGTCTTTAAATAAAAAGTAAATCTGAATAATTCAGTAGCGTTGTGCTATCGTCAATATATTCATTATCATTTGCCAGAGTATACTGATCATAAGTGTCAAAAACTGAGCGTAGTATGATGTTAACTAACGGGCCAAAAAAAATAACCGGTTGAATAATATAATAAATAAACAATTTTTTATATTTTAAATTTATTTATGTACACTATACGATTCCAAGTAGTGCTGCCATAGTAATGAGTAGTGGGTACCGAATACTTGATCGTTATTTTTGGTACTCAGTATGCAAAGGTAGTTACTAGATACTTTTGGGATTGGATTTTGATAAGTAAACTGATTGGAACTTGTATCGACTACAATTAAATTCTGTTTAAAAATACAAGCTACATAACCTCAAAATGCATCTGAATGAAACAAACCGTCAAAACTGTATTCAATATCGATTTCTGCTAAAGTCGTTCAGCAATATATGTATGTACACGGAATATCAATAGTTTGACCAGCCATAAAAACGTTCTAAACTAGAAAAAACGTTAAAAGAATCGGGTACCGAGTACCCAGGTGAAAAGTGTAGACTAGTATCGAGTCATTAAAAACTGTAGAATTTACTAGCACTACTTCAACGTGTTAAAAGGTGGAATAATAAATTAAAGAATTTTTATATCAAACTATTTTTGTTAGTTTTTTTTTTAATTATTTCTCACTTGTCCCACTGTATCATGTCATGTACCTAATATTGTGTGTAAATATTTTCCATTAGTTTTTGAATTTCAATATAATTTCAATCCAATTGTATTTGTGTGCGCTTTTTATGCCAAGTTCTACTAAATCAAATTCGAATACAAAAAAAAATCGATAAATAAAATAAGTGTGATTTACAAATAGATATGAACACATCTCACCGGCATAAAGGCTATCAGCTATCCAGCCCTCCCTCCGTCATTTAAAACCATAAAATTGCTTATAATTTTTTTAATTTTATTCCGTTTATAGTTTAATTGTTGTTTCTATTTATAATCGTTGGGTGTGCGAGCGGCTGGAAATCTTTTATTTGTTTTTAACAAAAAAAAAAAAAAAAAAAATCTGTTGTTTTAGTTTTTTTTTCTTCTTTAAATTAACAAAGAAATCAAAACAAAATTTTTATTGATTTCTTCGAAAACAATTTTAAGGTAAAAAATTAAATCTTGTGTCTAAACTTATGGCCGTTTTTGATGGTATCTATTGTTGAGTTGTTATTGTTTTTTTTTTATTTAATTAATTTAAATAATGTGACTTTTTATTCTCTGTATTGTTATTATAATGTTGTCTTATTTGCATAATAAAACAATATTATTTAATTTGCAGTTAAAAATAATTAAAATTCTAAAACTACCCTAAAGTGTGCTTTTAAAGGCATCTTAAAAGAAATTAAAAAAAAAAAAAAAAAAATTCCGCTAAAAAAGTGTTATTTTACAAACGGGATGCTCTGAATGGCAGCGCCACTGGTTTGTACATAATAAAACAGTAACAGACCCATTTCTGTACATGAAATATTTTTTGAAAATTTTGTTGTTGGTGCAGTAGTTAGCAATCGAAATGGTATAAAAAACAGCAATTTTTAGAATTCTTGTCCGTGTGGGTGTCTCTGTTCGCATCACACAAAAACTACTTGATCAATTTTAATAAAATTTTGTAAGGAGGTACTTTAGTATCTCGGTTCAAATATAGAACCCTTTTCTTTCCGCAAAAAAATTCATCATATCCAAAAGAAAATTGAGAAAAAGTGGTGAAAGTAGGGGCAATTCTATCGATTTAAATGTACTACAAACTTGGCAGCACCTTTTATTTTTGAAAGCAGAATATTTTAATCACTATTTACAGAAGTCTACAATAATTTTAGAATTTTATATACATTTTAGAATTACATTGGGAATCTTTATATAAAGATGACGCAACTTTGAATTGAAAGGTCAAGTCACACTGAGTGAACTAAGTGCAGCAACACTTTTAAAGAAAGGTTTAACTCTTTACAGTGGAGCAATATTTTCTTTTGTGACATTCCTATCTCAGACATCTCAACAATGTTCTTTATGATCTTGGGCAGACTATGGGGGTCCAAAGAGCCTAATTGTTTCACTACAAAAACAAACTGGCCAAGCTTGAATGATCAGAGCAACTATTAAGAATGTCGAGAGTGCAATTTTGTGACTTGGAGGTTTCGATAGCTGGGAGCATTTTGTCTCTTGATTGCTCTCTATAGTTGTGTTCGGTATAGATCAGAGATTAATTTAGTGTACACATTTTATCCTCTATACACACAAAGCTACACAATGGACATCGAAAAAAATACATTGAAAAATGTATGCATGACTCACTTAATACACAAATAACTCTTGAGTGTCCACTGCTGTGCATTATATCTAAATGTGTACATTGAAGACATTAAAAGCATCGAATTATTTTTATATACGTATGCACATTCGTGATGAAGATACCATTGATTTTGTATTGTAACTTCATAAGATTAATGTGTGTGTGTGTGTGTGTGCTGTAAAAGCAAATACTGAAAATATTATAAATACCCAAAATCATTTTTTGTCTCTAGTTCAAAAGTTACAAAAATCACTAATATGGCAACTCCCACCCATGTGTTTGCTTGCTAAAGCATATACACAAGATGTACACAAGTACAGTCATAGCCACAAATTAATATCAGATGTACATGCCGAAAGAAAGGCAATGTCTTCAATGTATAGAAGGTGTACAGTGTTTTCAAGGTGTCCATTCAAATTTCTTGTATATTTCTACGATCTCTGGTATAAATCCCCCCAGTGTTGGTCGTGTTCAGTTTTAGAAACTCATATTACACAAAACCACCCTGATTATCCCGCCAATTTCGCAACATCAGGTGCCTCTATGAATATTGATATCCAGATAACAGTGTTGAAAAAAAGCCCCCACAAAAATCTCTTTTTTGGGCTATCGTTGTGGATTTATTTTATATCATTTTATATGCAGGAAACCATTTCGATATCCGCTATAATAGGCAGAGACTTTGAATTTACACAGAATGTGGAAAGGGTAACCCCTTAGTTGTCATGACTGTGATGTACATACATATGTATATATCTTTTGAAGGGCGACAAACAGCAAAAAACATGAATTAAAATTTAAAGGGTGGCTCATAAAAAAAGAGAAAATATTTAAATCTTGTATTTATAAAGTTATATATCGATCGTAGTAGGGAACCCTGCTTGTTAGAGCCTGACTAGCACGTGACTGATTTATTAAAAAAAATTTGTGTATTTTTTTAAGTAAGAAATTAAATATTTGTATTTTTTTTTGTTGGTTTTTTTGCAATCGTCTCCACTGTCATATAAAATATGTAAATCGTAGTCGTTACTGAATTTTAATTTGTTTAAATTTGTTGTTGTTTTTCTCTTCTATATTAAATTTTTTTGTTGCTTTTAATAAAACGAATGATTAATAGTAATTTGTTCCAAAGTGGTATTTAAATGTCAACGTGATTGGAAATAGATAATTATTTTATAACTAACTATTAATTTATTTTATCAATTATCTGCTATCGATCGTACGAGTTTAAGGTTGTTGTTTTAAAAATGGTGATTTTTGTAAATGAGAAAATGAGTCATAGAATGAGAAGGGAATTATTTGTATTTTTTTTTTTAAATATGTACATTAAATTATTAGGGAAAATAAAAAAGTATCGAAGCAAGTTTAATTTATATAAGCAAAAAAGTTATATCATCTTTTTGGGGAAAACCCTGAAATGGGTACGTGAAGAAACAGAAAAGCCTAACAAGGTATCGTGCGATGATTACCGACTTATTCTTTGCCCAAAATGGAAGGATTAGACGGGGTTGACATGTGGTTTCAACAAGACGTTGTGTCACGGCACGCGATACCTTGAATCTATTGAGAGACGAGTTTGAAGCAATTAGTCTCACGTTTTGGAGCAGTCCATTGGCCGCCAAGATCATGTAATTGACTCTACTCAACAATTTTTTGTGGGAATACGTGAAGTGAGATACCAGCCGAAATGCTGGAAAAAGCAACATTAACTTGAAATAATTTTAAAAAGTTAAAAGCAAGGCATTCATTTATCGCCTCAAATAAATGTTTTATTGACTTTTGCACATTTTCGGTTTTTTGTTTTAATATTCAAAAATCACCTTTTTCTATGGGTTTAGATTTGAAACCGTTAGACCTTTACAGACACGGAGTGTGTATTACTATGTCCGCAATATAAAACTTAAATGGGGTCTCCATTGCTTATTTAACTTGACGTACTTATATGGGCTTATCTTTTCAACCGTTATATATAAACAGACTAAAGCACTTTATTGCCTCAAAAAAAAAAAAAACTCATAAGAAGCTCATTATAATAATAATAATATTTCATTGAATTCATGTCTTTTCATAGCACACGAGTAACGATGAGTGGTCAATAATTAACAGCGAAGATAGGCGAGCTAAATGCCATAACCTTGCAGAGTTTCCATAAGCAAGTTTGAATACTTATGAGTAAATGTTGAACATAACTACAATGAACTCTGGCGAGTTCAAGCAGTTTTATGGTTTGAGTTAAACACGAACACACTTCGAGTGTGTAAGTGTTAAATAAAAAATGTAACAAATAAAAAAACAAAAAAACACTAGTAAAGGGTGTTTTTATAGAGGTATAGTATTTTAAGTTGCAATAAAACAACGATGGATTATTCGATTGACATGAATTTTATTTATCCGAAAGATAATCTTGTGGCATTACATTTTAAATATGATTTCTGGCATATGACCGCCACGGCTGGCGCGGATGTAGTCCAATCTGGACGTCCAATTTTTGATGACTATTTCCAAAATTTTTTGCCCGTATATCGGCAATAACACGGCGAAAATTGTCTTCCAAATGGTCAAGCGTTTGTGGCTTATCCGCATAGACCAATGACTTTACATAGCCCCATAGAAAGTAGTCTAGCGGTGTTACATCACAAGATCTTGGAGGCCAATTCACAGGTCCAAAACGTGAAATTGCACTATTTGCAAGCGTTGTTCAGGCGTGAGTTTACTCATGATGAATTGCCAAACCAAAGTGAGAATAAATCACTTGACAGCTGTTAAATCGGTCGCCATCTTGAAAAGTAATGCCAACTTAAAGTTCTATACCTCTATAAAAAACACCCTTTACAAGCAAAACATAATAAGCCTTATCCAAAAGTTCTACACAACTACAAACAAAACACACTGAGACGAGTAAACCCGACGCTCATTAATATAGAAAGTTCGTTTTACTATATCA
The DNA here is from genome assembly GCA_949628195.1 of Phasia obesa. Lineage (NCBI taxonomy): Eukaryota > Metazoa > Arthropoda > Insecta > Diptera > Tachinidae > Phasia > Phasia obesa. The sequence goes on from OX451215.1 coordinate 205,007,622, forward strand.
GCTCATTGCGTTTATAATGCGAATAGAGAGGGGTTCACTCACTACTAGTATGGTATGAGTAGGCATGTGTTCAGTAAGGTAGTTTGTGTTCGAATATGACCAGAAGTAAAAAGAAGAAGAAGAAGTAAAAACATTTAAATTAAAACTAAAAGGTATTAATTGTTTGGGTGTTCTCATACAATATTTAATTCTGACGTACATTTAGGGCCCCCGAAGACTGTTCGGCTGATATTCAATGGCTGTAGTATGCGCATATGCATACCTCTCCACACAGAAAAAATGTGTTCTCCAATTAAAGGTTTTAATTCGTTTCAGATACAAATTTAATTTAATGTTTAATTAATTCAATTATTTAATAAATTAGAATTTTATTTTATGCTTTTTTAATTAAGTATAAACATTTTATCAATTAAAAAATTAATTAAAATTATCTGCCAGTCCCACGATGTCGAGATAAAAGGGCCCCCAAACTGTAGACTTTTTATCGCAACACAAAATTTTTGAATTTGTTTTTGTTTTAAATGTATTTGCCCAAACGATCGACATCGAGCGACATCGTGGGACAGGCAGTATATCTGAAACTAATTAAAAAATCTTTGTTAGGTGCAAACAATTTTTTCTGTTCATACTGATCAAGAGGCCGACCAAACTATCGGCCGATAAAAAGTCTACAGTCTTTGGGGGCCCTTTTATCTTTTGGTTTTGCTAACAGATTAAAACATTTGGTTTAAATTTGCTGCCCGCCCGTCTGGTTGTTTGTAGTAGGTTTTTTTTGCAAAATTATTTTATAAATTAATTTTTTAATTTAATATTTTTCTAACATCAACGCTGTAGGATGATCACATCAAAAGTACACGTCCATATGCACATCATATTTTTTTTTGTTGTTTCAAGGTGACATGTCTGTATGGGTTAGTTAGTGTGTGCGTCTTTCGCAGTTGTCAAACGCAAGTGTGCGTCGTTTACTATTTTATGTACGTACATATGTGCATATCTATTGTTTTGCTCGATGCTCATAAACTAGAATTTATAATAAAAATAAATTTAATTTTATGCATAAACAATAACAATAAAAAGTCAATGGCTAAATTAAAACAATAGATTGGCTGACAGGCATCACATGTACAAAATGGAGAATTGTATTTTATTAATGTTGCCCAATTAGCGTTTTAAATATTTACTTAATTGATAGACCACCAACTCTGTAAAGTTTTTCATTTTTCTCTGTAGTCTTCAAGGCGAATTCATAACAGGTAAACTCGACAGCTTAGCTGAATATTTTTTGTCTCGCATCTTCCAAACTGTACTAAAATTTTTTTTTGACAGCCGAAAATGATTTATACAAAAACAAAATGTACGTATTTTTATTACAGAGTTGTATTTTTTTTCGCCGCGAATCGCATTAATTGAAAGAACTGTTCGTTTAAAATCTGGATGCATTGCGCTTTTAACAAATTTTAACAGACAAAAGTATGTAAAGGGTGTACAAAAACTTATTCTCTACCTTTTTTACTTTAGATTGTCTTTATCGAATCATAAAGTACACAGAACAGTGTCCTGTGTACAAATAGCTTTAAAGCGAGCCGAACACGTTGCGATCTGTCGTACAACACATCTAGTAATCAAGTTGTATGTTTGTTCCACAAACGATACAAATAAGTGTCTGATTTTATGTACAACTTCAATTAACAATCTAGTAGGGTCAAAGTAAGATGGCGTTAAATATTCTCCCACAACTAAATAAAAAATCTGGAGTTGCCTACACTCAACTTTTCCATACCCAATGGAAACATACATTTTTATGGACATATTACATAAAGAATATAAATTCAAAGTATATTCGAATTGAAAAATTAATTATTGTCGGTTTGGGGTGTTAAGTAAACTACCCCTTGCCCCTTCCCGATTATGTCCCAAAATTGAAGAGCTGTATCTTCATATCCATATACCAAAGGCACATACATACTTAATTTCAATTTGATATGTCATACGGTATGACCTGTAGAGCGTTTACAAAATGTGGGAGTAGGTAAACTACCCCTTGACCCTCCCCGTTTAGGCCAAAATTTACACAACTCTTCATCTCCATATATCAGAGGCACATATTAAATTTCGTTTTAATATGCCGTATGGTATGACCTGTAGAGCGTTCACAAAATTTAGGGGTAAGAAAACTACACCTTGCCCCCTCCCGATTATGCCCAACGTAAAAAACAAGCCTACAAACTTTGACATCTCTTGTACAACTACACAAGTTGTACCAACGATCGCAACATGTATGGCTTTTGCTTAATTAATTTTTTTAAAAACTTCTATGTTTTTTGTTTGTACACTCGAACTGTGTTCGTGTTTCACTCAAAGCATAAAACTGCTTGAACTCACCCAAGTTCATTATTATTATGTTCAACATATACTCATACTTATTGAAACTTCCTTATGGAAACTCTGCAAGCTCATTGCATTTAGCTCGCTGATCTTCGCTGTTTACTATTGTTCACATACTGTTACTTGTACACAATGAACAGACATGAATTCAATGAAATATTATAATGAGCGTTTGCTCATGCAGTGCTTTATTTTGCCGTTTAAATGTGGCTGATAAATGTCAGGCGTTGATTTTCCTGCTTCAATTTACAGGTGGTTCTATATTTTGGGCTTGTTGACATGTGACGTTTGCAGCAGACATTTAAAATTTTTATAAATCGTGTAATAGAAACTAAAATTCACAATTAAAGACAGAGAGGGAGGGGGGGGGGGGGCCATAAAAGTCGTTAACAAATTTAAATCATCTATTTTTAACGTTATGAATTGAACGTGGTACCACACACGAAGGTTTCCATTCTACTTTCAATTCATAACTGACGCACTTGTTTGATTTATTTAATACTAGCTGTGCCCGACGCGTCGTGGGCGTCCTGACAACATTTAGCTCGATTTTGCTTTGAAAGTATTCCACACCAATTGTAAGACTTTTACTTTAATAGTGTTTCAGTTATGGTATGTATTACTTATGTATTTACTTTATATAAAGGTACCCATTCCTGTACAAAATTCTAAAGTTCTAAAAATTCTAAAGTTCTAAAAATTCTAAAGTTCTAAAAATTATTGTAAAGCTCTGTAAAAGGTGTTTAAAATACAAATTTTATTCAATTGACGACATCTGTTGCGCAATTTTGTTTAAAATATCCCACTTTCAAAAATAAAAGGTGCCCAACAGTGTTTAAAATATCCCAGTTTTAAACCGAAAATTTCAGTACCTTTAAACTGGAATGTGCGTACTTTCACTGCTTTTTCTCCACTTGGAAATGAGACATTTTTGCGGAAAAAAAGTATCCTATATTGGAATCAGGATGCTAAGGTACCTGCTCACAAAACCTTGTTAAAATCCATCCAGTAGTTTGTACGTGATGCGAACGCAAAAGAAAAGCAGTCAGACGTACAGACAGACAGAAAGAAATGAGTTACTATTTTATTATATGTATAGATTTAAAATTTGCTAAAAACGCTTAATATTCATCATTGTTAATAGTGTCGATTATATCGATTTTAGTTTTATCGTCAATCATGAAGAAAAAATTATTTCAAAAATTTTGTTAACCTCTACATGTGTCTACATTAGACATAAAATGATAAACACTACCATCATGTTAGTGTTAAGTATGAACTGACCATGTTAATGTTTTTCCACGTCGTAAATGGTTGTTTGTTATAAAAGCTCTTTTGTAACAAACAATGACGGCGCTGTTTTATTAACCGACTTCACAAAAAGAAGGAGGTTATCTATTCGTCTGAATGTTGCTTTTTTTTATGTTTGTGCCCGCAGAACTCAGTCATTTCTGAACCGATTTTAAAAATTTTTTTCTTTATTAGAAAGGAAATGCTTACAGATTGGTCCCATTTTAAAAGAAGTTCAGAATTAAAGGGTGTCCCCATACAACATACGAGTTTTTTTACGTGTATTATGAACCGTAAAGAGCACCCTTTAAAAATTTTAAAAAAACTGCATATATATGCTATAGCTGCCAATAACAGAAATTAATAAAAAATAAACTTAAAAATTAAAGGGTGTCCCCATATGTGACGTCAATTTAAATATATGAACCATTTGAACCATTGTAGACAATCACTTGGAAATTGGACAAAATGTCCAATATTTATAATCAGAAATTAAATATTCTTCTAATTATAGAAGTTAAAGGGTGTCCCAATAGTTGATGTAATTTGATGTGTATTGCAAAACTTTTGAACCGTAACAGAGAGACAGTTGAAATTTACAAAGAACCTGTATATCTAGTCCTTTATAACATCAAGTATATAATTTAAATTTGGAAACTAAAGGGTGTCCCCATAATTGATATAATTTAAACTATCTAGCCCTATCTTTTGAACCGTTATAGACAAACACTTGAAAATTAGACAAAATCTCCACTACTATGTCCCGTATAATAATATTTATAAATATTTAAAGTTATAAAGGGTGTCTCAATAGTTGATGTACATTGATGCATATGGCCAAACTTTTGAATCGTTTTAGACAGACATTTGAAATTTACAAAGAATCTGTCCTTTAAAATAAGTGTTTAATTTAAAATTTTACATTAAAGGGTGTCCCCTAGGTGATATTGTTTAACCTATATGGCCATATCTTTGGAACCGTTACTTTTTATTGCTGTGTCAGTAATAATAAGTGTAAAAAAATAAAGGGTGTCCTCATATCTGAGGTAATTTGTCGTATATGGCTTTATCTGCTGAACCGTTTGAATTTACAGAACTTATATTACTATGTCCGTTAGAGCAACAAGTATAAAAGTATTTGCTTTGAGTACTATTACAGATTACTTCCTTTTAAATTTTTAGTTAAGAATTGATGCACATATATTTGTTTTGTAGTCGGTTTTTTTGCAAGAATTATTTTCATTTGACAGTTTTATTTTCAAACAGCGCCATCTGTTGCTCAAACTTACTATTACTATCTGCTTTGCTATAAGCATGCAACAACAATATTGACGGAAAACAGACAATTATGTTCAATCGGAACATGACATAAATAGAACATGACATATGTACATGTGTATAACAAAATAAACAAATTAATACCGTTGCTCTATCGGCGTTATGTTTATGTCTTGCTCAAGTCGATGACTGGTGGAGACGGGAATTTAGGATGATGATGATACGAATTCTACAACAATTACAAAAACAACAAGCATATAAGATTTTTTAAACGAATTATAGATATGTTGTTTTTGTAGCGTTAGTGTAGTTGTAGTGTAGTGTTAGCGCTATCTTTCTGACAAAATCCCAAAATAAATCATTTAATACATGATTTTTATTGAAAGACGCTAAGAATATTGAGTGCATTTTCCACTTTTAAAAAATGCCTATTAATAAAACAGTTTTGATTTCGATTTCCCAAGCTTCTTTCTATTTTTCAACAGTTACAAATATAAATAATCAAATACAAATAAATAATTGCGAAAATTAGTTCGTTTACAAACACGTTTCAATTTGGGTTAATTGTCATTCACAATAAAGAATTACAAAGACACACAGTAACTCAAACATTTGATAGAATTTTTTTACTTTTCGTTGCTACCGCCACCCGTCACCGCCGTCACCAACAGCAACATGCAATCGCTGTCTCACATTCTTGTTATGATTTTTTCTTTTTGTATTATTTTTTTTACGTCTATTTGTTTTCTAATTCTCATTTTATCTTAATTTGCTTTTAATTTAAAACACTTCAAAATACCAGTCATTCAATACGAGTCTCCGTCCGTCAGACAGTCAGTCAATACAACAATATTGTTAATTCCCTGACTTGGGTCTGCACGTTCGTTCGCCTCTGTCTGTATGATTGTGTTGCTCGCTTTATTTTCGCTTTAGCCACATTTTTAATCAATCATCTCATACTCAATTTAGTTTTTAGTGTTTAAGTCGTTTCTGTAAAATGTTTTCGTTGTTGTTTATCTATTTATTTATTTTTCTGTTTTGCTTGCTAACTTTAAGCAATTGTGTCATTTAGCAGAAATTGAAAGAAATTGAGTCATTGACAATTTATAACGGTTGGTTCAAATACTAATATCTTCGTAGTAGTCAGTTCCTGTCAGTCCAATTTTCCAAAATTTTTTGACGGGTTTTGGTTTTATCTCATGAATGATAATTTCTGGTTATTCGCATGTTTAAAGAAGGGGTCAAATCGCTGCTCCTAGTCGTGCAATTGAGATCGCTAAAATGGCTGATAACACGATAAATTAGTGAGCTTCGCCCCAGGGGTACTAACAGTAACCTGCAGGATTTGCAAAAGCTTCGACAAAGTGCTCTTGTGGAAAATGGGGGAACCAGACGCCGGGGTCCTTGAACCTGAGTCAGAAAGAACAGTTCTGTATTATTATGGGTCCTCTTTGAGCCCCTACCAGTGCCCAAAGGACTGTTAGCACGGGAACCGATGGCCCCACAGAGAATCTCTCATCTCTGTGACCGGTTGTAGGTGAGGTCCCCTTCGGGGACCTGGTTCTGGTTAAGATCGATGTATGCAGAGATGGTGCATTGTTGATAAAAGTGTGCTGTTGCATTCTCAACAGACAGGAGTTTGAATAGTCTCAAAAAAACCCCTGAACAAGAGGTTAAAATAAAACATGGTTCCAGGCTTGCCGTGTGCTATAAATTGCTACTCATTATGACTGTGCAGTATATATAGTGCGACATGGTTGCCATTACAGACGGTACGTTGTCGAAAAGTGTGCTGTGACTACACAATGGGGACGCTAGTCTATGCTTTTATTTCACTCGGTGGTAAGACGACCATCGGATAAGAGCCAACGCGGCTAGGTGGCGACGTTAATCTTGATCACATCATAACTTAGTGAGCAAAAGATCGATTGTTTTATAAGCTGTGTGACATGGTGCGCCATCTTGCAGAGAGATTATACAACTTTATTTAGTCTATTTCAGGTAATGAAAAGTCCATAATCAAGGCTATGTAGATTATTCCATTGACTAAAATGGCGTTTTTAGTAGATTATTCGAAAAAATGAGCCATCAATGCCACCACTCTGAAATTCACATCAAACTGCCAATCTCTGTGGATACGTCAATTTTGTTTGTTGCAGTCGAGATGATTTATCGGTCAAACTCGTTGTCCAATTGCAGATTCTTTCTGTAAGGCCTAAATTAGATGCTGAAACGAAGTGGATGGTCGTTTTCCTTCAAATGCAGAGTCAATTGGATCATTCCTATAAACAAATAGTCAAAGATTTATTCTTAAATTGGATTGCGCACTTTAGGTTGCCATAGTCACATTCTTATCGGTCGCACCGTACGACGATGGGATCATGAATCAGTGTTGTCCACTAGCATGGCAGCCTCACGTAATTTTTGTAGAAAATTGCATGCAGCTCATTACAACAAACCTAAGTTTGCAATGTTTCCAAACATTGTTCAAGCTTAAAGCGACTCAGTTTGGTCCGAGGAGGTATGATACTATTTATATATGTATTTTGAAAAAAAGCTTCCTATATAGCCTATTTGGATTGTGTCTGTTAAAAATATTCACCATTACTTAGACGTTCCATCTGGCCATCAATAGCAGAGACAGTGTGCTTTCTATTTAATCGAATCCACAGTTGCCTTGCATTTTTGCAGCCATTCTTGGAGACCCATCAAAGACCGGTGAAATACTTAGACGTTCCATGTGGCCGTCAATAGCAGAGGTAGTGTACCTCATATTTCATCGAATTCACAGTTGCCCTGAGTTTTTGCAGCCATCTCTTGAGACCCATCAAAGATCGTAAGGTTTTATTCACCCTAGTGTTCCCCTAAATGTCTCTATGGTCCTGGACACAAAAATCCTTTATTTTGAGATTTGCGGCATCGAAGTTTCGAGATTTTTGTCCTAAAAAGAGGACGCGCACCAAGATTACAAATGTTATTTTGACTGTCAGGATATACAATTGTATATTTGTGGCGGTTGGTTAAATGGCGATTTCCTACTTAATTGTCGAAATCTATGCTTATTTTTTTTTTTCAAAGTAAATAAATGCAATTTTTTAAGACATAAAATGTTGAGTTTATAAAAATCAAGGAAATTTTTACATTTCCCTTTACAGTAGTGCATACTAAAAAGCACATCTGTAACGTATAGATTATAAATTTTAAATTTATTACGATTCACGAACTGTGCTGAAATAATCACCTAAAAGGAAACGCTACGTGACATCTTGAACATAGTACATCATGTCATGCGTAAGAAGGCTTGTAAGCGATAACAACTCGACATTACCTTACAAACCTGCATACGGCGAATCAGTACTTTTGGCTTAATATTAAATTTCACATACAAAACAAAGTTCCATATTTATGTATGTATGTATGTATATTTAATAGAGTTTTTTTGCACATTAAAATATTTCCAATAAATTCGAGAATAGTTTTGTTTCTTATGGAAGCAGAACTGGTAAATGTGTTATTGATTTTTTCGGAATGAAAAAAAAAATAAATTAAATTAAAAAAAAAAAAAAAATATAGGAAACTTTTACTCTTTTAAAACTCTGTTCTGTGATTCAAATTATCTAACACGTATACGCCACCAACACAATTTTAGAACACAGACGTACTGATGATTTACTTATGTACACTTGTGGGCATACAATGAAGTTATTCATGCGGTATATTTTTCTGAGTGTAATAATACAATATTTACTTAAATGTAAATGCTTGTTTTTCCTGATCGAAGCAGCTTTGCATTATAATGTTTAGTCTGGCAGATAATCAGTCATCTCCAAAGTTACGTAGACACATGTTTTAATTCATTGTGTTATGGCTTTTTCGGACCCAAACTTTTGTTAACTAAAGGTGTGGGGTGGTGAATACTAATTCAATATTTTCTGATCAGATAGTGGACCCTACGTACTATGCCTAGGGAAAAAATGAATAAAGCAAAAATGTTGACTAAAAAGGTCGTAAAGTACTGGGGCCAATCTGTAATGGTGTGGTCCTCATGTTTTAACTCATCAGGTGTTGTTCCTATTTTAGAATTCGATCAAAAAAATTTTCAAACAATTTTCAAATTTTTGTACAAACAATTTTCTATAAAATTCTTAAAGAAAAATAATCGATAATATTTTAACAATAAGTTTTCTATAAAATGTTTAGAAAAAAATTTCGAAAAAAAATTTCAATAAAATTTTTCCAAAATTTTTTGATGAAATTTTTACAAAAAACGTTGGATAATTTTTTTAAAAAAAATTTTCGATAACATTTTAAGAAAAAGTTTTTTTTAGAATTCGATGGCAAAATGACTATACAAAAGTGTACAGAAGCATCCTGCACTATGAGTTTAAAAGACAATTAGCGTGGATATATCAGCAACATAAGTTTTGGTTTGAGGAAAAAAAAACAAGGATTCTTGAGTGGCCAGCTTAAAGTCAGAACATAAACCCCATAGAAAATCTAACAATAAAAAAAAAAAAAAAAAAAATTCTCTAACAAGCATGCCCTTTGGGATATTATACAAGAAGAATGAAGCAATATTTTTCCTTAGTATGACCTCGCCAAAACCATACCGAAAAGCAGTGGCGAGGTAATCGTTCAAAAAAGATTTTCCTACTAAATATTAACATTGAGAAATAACTGAATTGTATGATAACTCAAGATTTATATTTATAAATCTGTAAATATAAAAAAGCTGTAACAGGACCGTGTCTGTATATGAATTATTATTTGAAAATGTTGTAGTAATCCATATAGAATAGAAAACAGCAATTTTTCGAATTCTTGCCTGTCTGCCTGTTGGATGATTTGAAAAAAATTGTGGAAAATTTTAGTAAAATATTGTAGTTTGCTTTAAAAATAGGTAAAATAATAAAACCCTGCATTGTTACCCTTTTAAATGACTTGGCAGCACTTTTAATTTTTTTTAAAGAGAAATAGTAGCAGCTATTTACAGAGCTTGAAAATAATATAATTTTATAGCATCCTGAGTAATTACCCAGAGATGGGTACCTCTATACAAAGTAAATATATGTATGTATATATACACAAACTGTAACAAGACTATTTCTGTACATGAAATAGTATCTGGGTTCAAATATAGGATACTTTTTTTTTCTGTAAAAATATCTCTTTTCAAGAAAAAATAGAGAAAAAGTCGTAACAGTACGCAATTTTACAGATTTAATGGTACTGCAAATTTGGCAGCACCTTTTATTTTTATAAGCTGGAAATTTTCAACAGTATTTACAAAACTACAATATTTTTAGAATTTTATATAAATTTTTGAATTTTATATTAAGCCTAAATTCCTGAGTAATTTCCCAGGGATGGGGGTACCTCTATGTAAACTCAATTTCTAAACCTATCTGAAGCTCTATAAAAGTAAGAGTCTTAACATTTGGCGTAAATTACTTTCAAAACAAAAGACAAATTGAATCAAAATATTGTCGTCTGCGTTCAGAGACGACTTCGTGGGGGTACTGCTAGAGTTTTAAATAAAAAGTATTGAAAAAATATATTCTTATGTTTTTGTTAATTTACTGATGATAAGTATTTAAATTAAAGAAATTTAAGCGATTTCAGTTAATATTTTCATCAAATAGGTTTCATTTAAATAATAAAAACATTAATAATGAACCCATGACTTAAATGTATGGCCACAGCTGTACTATGTGTGTAAGTACATTTGCAAAATGTAGCCTGTAGCATACATACATACATACATACATACATACATACATACATACATACATACATACATACATATTTTCCACTTCTTTTACTTCTTTGCCTTCTGCTTGCAGCAAGTTTTATTCGCTCTCACACTTTATTTTCAATTACAACAAATTTGTATAAAACTAAACCACACCAAACATGGTTTAACATAATAACAACCAACAGCAACAGAAACAACAACTATTTCAAAGTACAACAAAAAAAATTGAAACAAATCGCGTACAGTTGACAAGATTAAACAAGCTTTACCACCATCGTCAATATTATTATCATGCAACACAACATGATATAAACATTACATTAATACCTACTTGCATTTTTTTCTTTTATTACTTTTTATTATTTTATGCTTTTTACTTTTTTATACATACATACCTTGCACATGCATGCATGCTTATGTTGCTAACTATAACTTATATGTATACACTCATACGCTCACACATACTTGCAACAAAGTTTTTTTTTCCTTATTTTAGTACTTTAAGTTGTCGTTAATATTAACTAATATACCCCACCTCTCATTTTTAATATTGATACTCCTTTTTTCATTACCTTCTTCTAATTTTTTTTCTCTCTTACAAGTTGGTTTCCTTGTTTTTGTATCCCCTTTCATTATAAAAACTTAACTCTTCTTCTCTCGCTTACTTAAGTTGTTTGTTTAAGCAGGTTTTGTTTCTTCCTTGGTTACATTCACTTTATTTTGATGCATAAATAATGAGACCAGAGATTGGGATTATAAATTTAAGACGGGATTGGCCTTAAAAATTCCTCTTAAAATTTTTAACCAGCAACAATTTGCCAATCGTTGCTCTTTTAAGCCTATTGAATTTATCTTAATAGTGAAGAGTAACTTCCCAGCAAACATAACGTTAGATTTTTGGAATAAGATAACATTAACCGCTTACAAAAATACCATAACCCAACTTACAACTTAATAGAAATAAAATTGACCACGTCCACTTTTACACCCACTTTAGCTATGACTAGCTAGAAAACTATAATAGGTAAATCTTAGCACCAGTATCCACCTTATTAATATATATATATAGTTTCGCGAAACACATGCTGGATTGAAATAGTGGGCGTGGTACCTGATCTATCTGGAGATAGGCAATAGGTAGATTCTTGAAACATTTCACAAGTAACCCTCATATCAATGTACATAGTCTAACAAAACACAATAGGCGTGGTACCTCCCATAAAGAAAAATATTATCGTGTTAATACTTTTATTTAAAAAAAATAGAAGTTGTTATTTTTTCACCCCTTATAGGGCACTCTTTAATTTATAATTATTTTTTATACTAGAGCATAGTACTAAATGCCCCATGTGTAAATATCAAGTGTCTGCCTAAAACGTTTAGAGGAGAAGGTAAAATTTCTCAAATTTGCGACATCTAGGTAATACCCTTTTATTTTTATTAAATTTGTTTTCGTTTCTTGTTGTATATAGTAGATATTGTAAAATATAATCTGTGTAAATTTGTAGGACTTGCTATGAAAATATCAGAAGCCTACCTATTGTGGTTCAAAAAATAAGGCAGTGTTAGTTAATAGCATGTTATTGCGGAACACCCTTTAATTGTTATAGCGGCGATGGCAACACATCGACTGTAAAAATTTCAAGAGCCTACCTATTACAGTTAAAAAATAAGGCAATATACATACGTCCAAATTATGGCACTGTCGGAACACGCTTTAATTTTATTATTTGTTATGCGGGCCATGGCAGTTCCCTTTGAATATATCAAAAGTCTACCTATTACATTTCCAAAAATAAGGCAATATACGTGAAAAACATGTTACTGTCGGAACACCCTTTTATTTTTAAAAATTATCATAGCGGCCATGGCAACATATCTTCTATACTAATTTCACGACACTATCGGAGTACCCTTTAATTTTTACTATTTGTTATAAAGGTCATATTAATACACCTTCTGTAAAAATTTCAAGAGTCTACCTATTATAGTTCAAAAATTAGGCCATATAAATGCAAATCGCGTCACTATCGGAAAACCCTTTAATTTTTGCTATTTGTTATAGAGACCGTAGAAATATACTATATGTGAAAATTTCAAGAGTCTATCAATTATGGTTCAAAAATTAGGCCACATTCATGCAAATCACGTCACTATCGGAACACCCTTTAACTTTTAGGTTTAATGTTGTATAATTGTTTATAATGCCAACATCGTTTTAATTACTGTCTGTAATTTTAAGTGGTTGCCTCCTACAGCTCAAGAAAACAAGAAATAAACGCAAATAACACGTCATTTTCGGAACACCCTATAAGTTTTAGTGTTTTTTGCGCTATAGCGGCCACGGTTATACACCTTCTGTGAAAATTTCAAGCGTCTACCTATTATGGTTCAAAACTGAGGTCATATACATGCATGCAAATCACGTCTCTATCGGAACACCCTTTAATTTTTAGATTTATTTTTTTATACTTGTTTATATAGCGAACTAAGTTTTAATTACTGTTTGTAAATTTGAAGTGTATTCCTCCTACAGTTCAAGAAATAAACACATATACGTGAATAACACGTCTCTTTTGGGACACCCTATAAGATTTTGTATTTGTTGCTATAGCGGCCATGGTTATACATCTTCTGTGAAAATTTCAATAGTCTACCTATTACGGTCCAGAGATAGAAGGCGCCGATAGACATACGGAAGGACGGACGGACAGACATTGCAGTGAAAACAATAGGGTTACGTTTGCGAACCCAAAGGGGGGTTCGCAAGCCTAAAAATTGGTAGAATTTAAGTGAATTTGTTAGAATTTTAGTAAAATTTTATTAGAAAAAAAACTCCTGGCAACGCTGGTTGCCAGGGCTGCTTATCTTTTATTAACCGACTTCCAAAAAAGAAGGAGGTTATCAATTCGTCTGAATGTTGCTTTTTTTATGTCAAGTCATTTCAGTCATTTCTGAACCGATTTGAAAAATTTTTATTAGAAAGGAAATGCTTACAGATTGGTCCCATTTTAAAAGAAGTTCAGAATTAAAGGGTGTCCCCATACAACATACGTGTTTTTTACGTCTATTATGAACCGTAAAGAGCACCCTTTAAAAATTTTAAAAAACTGCATATCACTATAGCTGCCAATAACAGAAATTAATAAAAAAATAAACTTAAAAATTAAAGGGTGTCCCCATATGTGACGTCAATTTAAATATATGAACCATTTGAAGCATTGTAGACAATCACTTGAAAATTGGACAGAATGTCCAATATTTATAATCAGAAATTAAATATTTATAATTAGAAGTTAAAGGGTGTCCCAATAGTTGATGTAATTTGATGTATATTGCAAAACTTTTGAACCGTAACAGAGAGACGGTTGAAATTTACAAAGAACCTATATATCTAAGTCCTTTATAACATCAAGTATATAATTTAAATTTGGAAACTAAAGGGTGTCCCCATAATTGATATAAATTTACCTATTTAGCCCTATCTTTTGAACCGCTATAGACAAACACTTGAAAATTAGACAGAATCTCCACTACTCTCTCCCGTATAATAACATTTATAAATATTTAAAGTTATAAAGGGTGTCTCAATAATTGATGTAAATTGATGCATATGGCCAAACTTTTGAACCGTTTTAGACAGACATTTGAAATTTATAAAGAATCTGTCCTTTAAAATAAGTGTTTAATTTAAAATTGTACATTAAAGGGTGTCTAGTCTAGATGATATTGTTTAAGCTATATGGCCATATCTTTGGAACCGTTACTTTTTATTACTGTGTCAGTAATAATAACTGTAAAAAAATAAAGGGTGTCCTCATATCTGACGTAATTTGTCGTTATGGATAGACATTTGAATGTACAGAGCAACAAGTATAGAAGTATTTGATTTGAGTACTACTTCTTACAGATTACTTCCTTCCTAAATTTTTAGTTTAGAATTGATGTACATATATTTGTTTTGTAGTTGGTTTTTTTTTGCAAGAATTATAGTTAGCAAGATTAAATTAAAAAACCTTTTTACTAATATTTAAATAAACAAAATCTATCGTATTTCGTAACCTGCTTTTTTTTTCTTTAGAATTCTTATATTAATGGCTGACTGACACATGTGTATATAAGATTTTGTCTAATATGTACTTAACAAGTACACAAACACACAACTATGTTTACTAACATAGTTCCCCCCTCCACCTGGTCTCTCGAAAAACAAGTTTTTTTTAATGGCTTTTTATTATTTGCACTTATTTCACTCAATCTTTGGGACACAATTTGTTATTTTATTTTCTTATTTGATTTTTTTTGTACTTTAAACTTAACTCTTAACACACAACCACCCCATTTCTCCCCCACACAACTTTAAAACACACTTGAGAAACAGGAACACAACAACATAAAATTGCTACTTGCTTAGTCATAACACACACACATACAAACAAACACACGCAAATGCTTTTTTTTTGTAAACAGCAACTCCATCATTATCATCATCATTATCGTTATTATTATAATTAACACAAACAACATTATGGTGATTGTCATCAATGATTGTTAATGATCATTATTATTATCATTATTATCTTATATGTATGAATTTATATTAATTGTTGTCATCATTATTATTATTGCTTTTTTCTTAAAATTCTTTTGTGTATTTATCACCTACCACCACCCACCCGCTTTTTCTACTTTTTAACATCTTAATATTGCGCTTTAAAATGTACCTACAACAAATACCAACAACAACTATGTACATCAAAATCCAACACATTCCCCCATCTAATCATTTTATCCAGCAAAATTGACTAGTTTTATCTCTCTATCCCATCACATCACTTTTCAAAACACGACTCGCACACAAACACGCACACACACGCTCATCTCATTTCATCAAATTCTCACTTTTATCCTCCTCTACCCATCACCACCGCATACTTACTGCCTGCCACACAGCTCCAAATGTGTACAACAAATTAAAAAATCCCAACAAACAAAAAACATAAACGAAAAAAAAGAAGAGACGAAATTAAAACTGAAAACTAATAAATAATTTTTTCTCTTTTCTTCTTCTTTAACTTGTTTCTGCTCAACGTCATCATCATCATCATCATTGCTTCGTCAACAGCTTGATGTGAATTATAATAAATAGTTAAACTTCTTAAAGTTTCCACAAAAAAAAAAGACAAAAAGAAAAACAAAGAAAAGGGAAAAAGGGAAAAAAGAAAACGTCTGTACTTTTGCTGGAAAATTTATTTAAAACGCAAAACAATTGGAAAGCAAATGCGCAAAATATAAAGTTACAACAACAACATCAACGCAACGCAACGCAATAGTGCGAAAAAAGCAGCGTCAAAAATCATTGACATACGCAAAAAGCAAAAGAAACAAATAAAAAACAACCACTAATCAAAAGGTTAAAAAGAAAGGAATAACCAACCCATCATAAACCAAGAATTACGCAGTCAGGCCACTAAAAAAAAAACAACAACAACAAAAACTCTTTAAGAAAAAAAAAATACCTTAAGGAACCCAATCAAATTTTCTTCTTGCACATTGTGCTGCAGCGCTTTAAAATTTTCAAACAAAGGAAAAGTTGTTTTTCTTTTCCCTACATGGATGTATGCAAGCACACATACTAACACACATTCTGTAGTTGTTTCTTGTTGTTGTTGGCATTTTAGTGAACAAGAACTTTTGACAAAACTTTACACCGATGGGTTAATAAAGTTGAAAAACCACTTAAAGAAAATTAAGCCAACTTTGAAGAGCTCTAGCTCTAGTAAACATATTTGCAGCCACCAACGACAACGACAACGGCAACAGCAACAACGAGTGCAGAACATCAACAGCAGCAGCAAATAACAATTAACAGCAACAATTTTATAAGAAAAATCCAAAATTGCAGTAAGTAAAAAATTTTAACAGAGTCACCACAAAAAGAAAAGCATCTGAAGAACAACGAGACAAACACAAGAAGAGTAAAAACAGAGAAATGCCATGATTTATTTTTAGTGTTCGAAAAGAGCAAAATGTGTGTTGTGTGTATTGAGAAAGAGAAAGCCCCCAAAGTGAAAACGTTTTTGTGATAACAATAAAAAAGCACGTGCAACAAAGTTGAGTGCATTAAAAAGAGTGTTTACAAACAAACAAAAAAAAAAATAAATAAATAAATAAAACAAACAGTGATGTCAACTTAAGGCTAAAGCTAGATAATGATGTAATACAATTTTGTATACTTAAAAGAGTATAAGAAAAATTTACTTAACACATATAGAGTGATTTTTTGAGAGCTTTCGGAAATGTATGAAATCTTTATTTGAGCCGATACGAACGATCTATATAATTAAAGATGATTTCATGTAAATATTGACCGGGTCTCTCCACTCGTAACACGGAAAAAGCTATTTTTTAAATCGAATGAGTAGTTTCGGCCTCCTATTAAGTCTGTAACCAATAAAACAATGAAACAAGGATTTCAAATGAATGGTACAAATGTAGTATCACTTGATATTTTATATATAATGCTCACAGTTCTCCTTTTCTTCCCTCGGTCATAGCCTATGATACATTATAGATTATTACAATTCACACCCTATTGTAGATCGAAGATTGTATGAAATATCGGTGGACTTTTTTAAGGGCTTTTGGATTTGATTTAAAAAAAAAAACACATACAATTTGAGTCGCTACGAACGATCTATATAATTCAATGTTTAAAGATGATTTCATGAAAATATTGACCGCGTCTCTCCACTCTTAACACGGAAAAAGTTATTTTTAAATCGAGTGAGTAGGGCCGGCCTCCTATTGGGTATATGTATTCTATTCAGTCTGTAACCAAGGAAACACTGAAAAAACAGCATTTCAAATGGTTGGTATAAATGTAGTATCACTGTTTTTTTATATATAATGCCCACTGTTCTCCTTTTCTTGCATATTTTTGAGAGCGCTCATTGCCTATGATACATTCTAGATTATTACAATTCACAATCAATTGTAGATCGAAGATTGTTTGAATTATCGGGTGATTTTTAAGAGCTTTTGGATTTGATTAAAAAACATATAACTTTTGGTTAAATGTATGAAATTTTTATTTGAGTCGATACGAACGATCTATATAATTAAAGATAATTTCATGTAAGTATTGACTGCGTTTCTTCACCCTTAACACGGAAAAAGCTCTTTTTTAAATCGAATGAGTAGTGCCGGCCTCCTATTGGGTATATTCTCTTCAGTCTGTAACCAAGGAAATAGTGCTGGCAAAGTATTGAGTAGTGGATACCGAGTACTCGATACTCGATCAGTTTTTTGGGTCTGTAACCAAGGAAATAGTGCTGGCAAAGTATTGAGTAGTGGATACCGAGTACTCGATACTCGATCAGTTTTTGGGTACTCAATACACAAAAGTAGTTAATCGATACTTTTACGGTAGTATTTTTTTGAAATAAATTTATAAAAATATTTGACAACTACGACGATAAATTTCCTCTGCTAGTATGTAAACGAAAGTATTGAGTTGTATCGAGTAATTGAAAGTAGTAGAAATTGAATAAAAAAAAGCATTTCAAATGGTTGGTACAAATGTAGTATCACTTGAGTAGTGCCGGCCTCCTATTGGGTATATTCTATTCAGTCTTTAACCAAGGAAACACTGAAAAAACAGCAGATATAGTAGTAGGTAGTATCACTTGATTTTTTATATATAATGCCCACTGTTCTCCTTTTCTTCCCTATGAAGACAAGTTTTGAGAACAGTCATAGCCGTATGATACATTCTAGATTATTACAATTCACAATCTATTGTAGATCGAAGATTGTATGAAATATCGGGTGATTTTTTAAGAGCTTTTGGATTGATTAAAAAAAACACAACTTTTGGAGAAATGTATAAAATATTTATTTGAGTCGAAACGATCGATCTATATAATCCAATGTTTTTTAAACTTTGGTACAAAATTCAAGTTGAGCTCATAGTAGCTCGATTGTACCACCAAAATATTCAACTTAGCACAATATGCGCTTATTGCTTCATGATGTACTTTTATTCGCACCTATTCTATTTGGCGTCGTCGACACAGCGCAGGTTTTCGTCGACAAGTTTAAATTGGTATTGCCTTTGTTGACATCAACATATATCGATGACTGCTTACAATACCCTTGACCACAGGTGAAGCGTTGTCCGTCTGTGTTCGGGTTGAAATCAACTTTGCCAAGGCACAAGAGGAGATACCGTAAATTTAAGCCCATCAATCTAGCAGACATAGTTTCGAAAATTTTGCTATTGCAATTCAGCAACTTCAGACCATTCCATTCGAAGCTACGGACAAATAAACACGTCTACCTATATTTTTTCAGGTTTTTATTTTTTTCAGTTACAAAAGTTTGATTACAGGTCTTCTCTTCTTCTTCTTCTATCCGTTTAACTCCTATCACAAGCCTAGCATAAGGCCTCTGTAGAGGTTTCTGTAATACCGTCTAAATATGAATTGCTGCCTCTCAGATAAGTGGAGCTTGCCGCTGAAGCGGGAGGATTTGGTATATGTCCTTGACCTCCTGGGAGATAAATTATCTTTCCTGGTGTTTTATTAATGTTTGCCCGGATTCCTTTATTGCCTGTAAGCTACCCCCGGGGGTTCCAAATGTCACTGCAGGAATATGGCAAATGCTTTGACGCGGTCCACTCGGGGAAAATAGGGGCACCAGACGCTAGGGTTCCTAGAGCCTAAATCTGGAAGAAAAGGTCTGTGAGTAAAATCACGGGTTCTCTTCGAGGCCCGACCAGTGCCCAAAGGACTGGTACCACGGGAATCGGTGGCCCCACAGAGAGCCTATCCTTTCTGTGACCGGTTATTGGTGAGGTCCCCTTCGGGGGTACACGTGGTGGCTGTGGTTTAAGATCGATTAAGTAGGTAAGGTACAAGGTCGATCAAGTGTGCTGTTGCACTCTCAACAGACGGAGTTTGGATAGTCTCCAAACCCCTAAGCAAGAGGTTATAATATGGATCTAGGCTTGCCTTGGAAAGGCTTGCCATATTATATAAATTGCTACTCATTGTGACTGTATCACACACAAAAAGCGATTGGTGGCAATCGTAAAGTGTTGTTATACTACACAATGGGGGCGCTAGTCTACGCCTAAGTTTCACTCGGTGGTAAGACCACCGTGAGGTTAGGCCGAGTATGGCAGGTACTCACGTTAATCTTGTTCCACAAATTGCCTGTAAGCACAATAAATGGCTTAGTAGCGCTTGACTCTCCTTAGCGACTAAGCACGGGCGTATATTTCCTGAAAGTTTTTGGGTGCTACCGTTGACTTTACAGTTCACACGCTACCATCCCTTTTCAGACTCATGGGTATTTCATTCGTTCCTGTAGAGCCTACTACATAACCTTCCATGTCCTATCCATCGCCAGACTATAGGTCTGGCAAGACTTTAAAGCTAAACTTAGATACCTTCACTTAATTGTGCTTATAGATTTTGATGAAATATATCTTATTTTATTTGTAATACCATATTGTAATATCCATATTTAAAAATAATGAAAAAACTTTTAATTTTTGCGTTTTTAATTTTTTTATAAATTTTTGAAAAACAAAAATTTTTTTAAAAATGGATGAAAAAATTTTTTCCGTCACTAATTTTCGATTAATTCGAAAACTTTTGCACAGCCAAAAAAAAAATGCGTTAAAATAACTTTTACGACAATTTTGTCCTTAACACTCTGGTGTCCCATTTGTCGAAATCGGATAAACGAGTTGTGATAAAATATACCAATGTGAACGCTTGATTAAGGGACTAATGTTTGCCATGCGACTCTTAAAAAATCCAGACGTGATAGTAAAAACTGAAAGCAGATTCTTATTAAGCTCGTTAAAAACTTTTACCTTTTTAAAAGAAGATTTCTCTGGGGAACAGAAAAAGCCGTTGACATCGTCATAAGACTGTTAGGGAATACCAAATTATAATTGAATTAATGACGACGTCGATGCAAAATGATGTCGGCTGAAATATAATAAGGGTGATGATATGTTTAACTTATTGGTATCCTATTTTGTTCGATTGCATTGTTAAAAACTGCTGGGAGTATTTACATACGCGTGCCTTTTTGTTGACATCACTGCAATTCATTCTCAATTGTTTTTACTCTCTTGTGTAATTCTCTGTTTGTGACAAATTAAATGCGTTGCAATAATAACGCTGTTTAAACAATTACATATTTAGCTTAAAGGTGTTTTTTTGTTTTAAGGGCACAACATCAGCGTTAAACATCTTTAACAACAAATTAAACACAAAAAAAGGTCATGTTGGTGGTGGTGGACATGCAACATTTAACAAACCAACCCAAATATAATTAGCAAAAGGCATTTTAGGTAAAAAAAAGCAGCTGCTTTTTTACACAGAAACACACACAACGCAAACAAAAACAATACAACAATAACCCAACAATAAAATACATTGTTGCACATTCTTTAAAGGACAACAAACAAAAAAGAGATAGAGAACTTAAAACAACGTTTTACAGAGAGTAAGAGTACGGAAAAAGAGACACACAAAATTTGGAGCGAGAGAGAGAGAAGAGAGCGGCAAATTTTCTTAAAACAAGAAACGACAAAAATGTTGATTGTCCTCTAGAGAATAGAGTTTAGTTTGCCAAAGAACAACAAGCAACATGGCCATACATTTAGCAGCACGTTTAATTTTGTGTGTGTGTGTGTTTTTATGAATTCCTTTTACTACAAAACAAAAATAAAAGAAAAAAAAAAAAACAACGCAACAACATTTTGTTGTTGATGCTACAGCAACAGAATAAGAAATAAAATCAAAATAAGCAACAAGAAAGTAAAACAAAAAATTACGCGCCAAATGCAAACAATAACTTTATTATGGGTCGTTCTAAGTTTCCCGGGAAACCTTCTAAATCAATTAATCGCAAAAGGATAAGTGTATTGCAATTAGATCCCAATAATACCTTGACTGCGGCGGCAGCGGCCACCGCAACAGCTTCGAATGCTGCGACAACAAACTCGAATAATACTACAGGAGCAGGATCGGCAGCTGGATCAGCAGCATCAGCATCAACAGCAAATACAAATGCAGTTGGGCCGGCTGCCAATGCGGAAGATGATGAGGAGCAAACGAAAACGGAGGAAAATATTAATTACGATTCGGCCGAATTGGAGAAACGTAAAAATGGTAAAAAGGAGGATGATGATGATGAAGATGAGAATGGTGGGCCAGCAGCTGCTGGGGTGAGGGGTGGTGCGAGGAGAATGAATGGTAGAGCCTCTATATCGTCAGCGACAAATCCACAGCAACAGGAACAACAAAACAATGCGAATTCGCCACAACAGCAGCAGCAACAAAATGACAAAACGGAAAATGTGACAAATCTTAAAAAAAGTTGTTTACCCGTTTCAAACGTTGTGGCTGTCTCTGAACGCTCTGAAATTTCTACCAAACCAACAACAGCAACAAAAATTGTATCAATAGCCGCCACAACAAAAGAATTGAAAAAATTTCATAATACCACTTGCTCCTCCTCCGCGTCGTCCTCTTCCTTGTCTGTGCAACCAAGTGCAACCTGTTTGCCAGTAAATTTTTCCAAACGTCCATGTAAAAAATTCAAAAATTTAAATATAAATAAACCTGAAGTTATGTTACCATCTTCAAGTAAATTAAAATTACAACAACAACAGGAAAAACAACAAAAAGAAATCACCACTTCTGCTTCTTCTTCTTCAACATTGTCAGCATCACCCCTCCCTCTTGCTAATTTTCCCACAGCATCATTATCAACAAATAATAAAAAAACGATCCCAGAACAACAAAACTCCTCTCAACCAATAAATAATGAATTGTTGCCATCAACGTCCGTCTCCTCGTCCTCGTCTTCATCTTCTGCATCACTTACAGCAGCTCATAATCAGAAAACGTCTTCGCCCTCTTGTAATATAAATGAATATCATAAATCTGTTAATCATAATAATACCATCGATCATATAATAAATGATAAACAAAAACAGCAACAACAAAATAATGATGATAATAATGATATTGATCAACATAATAATGATCGTCGTATTAACAACAACAATAATGACGGTGACGACGATGATGTTGATGAAAATTCCAGTTTGACATTTCCAACAACCAGCTCTCAGCTCGAGACGGTAAGTTGTTTTATTTTAATTTTAATGAAAACAAAAACAAAAACAATCAAAAAAATATTGTTGTGAGTGGTGAGTGTTAAGAGAGTGACGATGTAGAAACAGCAAAGATCTTTTTGATTGATTCAATACCAGGGTACGGCTTTACAGTCTCAAGAATAGTGTATGTTGATTTCAAGAGTGATGATGGATGATTTGCAATATATTTTTGAAATCTTTTTGACTTGATTCAAGTGGGAGATGTTTTTATAATTACCCAGCAAAATGGGTTCGAAATAAAAAATGTTTAAAACAATATATATTTCAGTTGAAGTAGTTATGTTGCTTCTACAAAATGATGTTGCTTTTAATCAAAATCATCTCAAAACTTAAATGACGGGTTTTAGCCAATCACCAATAATTGCTGCGTATAAGGTAATGACAAATGTGGACGTTAGATACTAAAGCAGACTAATGTCGATTGTACAGTTATGAGTCGTTTCTTACACCGATACGAGTATGTTCTTATTAATTTCCGGTTGTTGACAGAGAATACAAAAAGTCAAAACTGGCATTTAAAGGATGGTTAAATTTTAAGGGGCCGATGTTGATTTTGAATAAAACACAAATTATTTAGGAAATTATTGTAATTTCTTTTTATTTTAATAATATTGGTATGGTTCAATTATGTGTGGAACAAAATATCGGCCAAATCGCCGATTACGCTGAGGCATAATTGAGGTTCTATGCCGTTAGTATGCCGAATTATCTAATCCTATAGCTCTTGAATTGTTGCTGGCTTATCCGCGTACACCTTTTCTTTCAAATAACCCCAAAGAAAGAAGTCTAACGGTGTCAAATCACATAATCTTGGCGGCCAATTGACATCGCCACCACGTGAGATAACACGGCCATAGAATTTGTCGCGCAAAAAAGCCATTGTTTCGTTAGCTGTGTGGCAAGTGACACGGTCCTGTGGAAACTACATATCGTCCGCATCAATATCTTCCAATTTGGGCCATAAAAAGTTCGTTATCATCTCACGATAGCGAACACCATTCACAGTAACTGCCTGATAGGCCTCATTTTGGAAAAAGTACGGCCCGATGATGCCGCCAGCCCATAAACTGCACCAAACAGTCACTCCTTGTGGGTGCATTGGTTCAACAATCACTCTTGGATTATCATTCACCCAAATGCGGAAATTCTGCTTAATGACGAATCCACAGAGGTGGAAATGTGCCTCATCACTGAAGATGATTTTTTTTCGAAAATTTATAATCCAAGCCTGAATAACTTTAAAGCGTTGCTCGATTGTGCATCTTGGTTCATTTGAGTTAGTCTGAAATTGAGAAACTTGACGTTTGGGTATGGTTCACATTCAACATCGGCCCTTAAAATTTAACCAACCGATAGTTCTGTTGCTTCTATCAAATGATGTTGCTTTTAATCAAATCCCTGTAGTAAATCATTTCAAAACTTAAATGACGGCTTACAGCGAGTCACCAATAATTGTGTATAAGGTAATGACAAATGTGTACGTTAAATATGGAAGCAGACTAATGTCAATTGTACAGTTATGAGTCGGTTCTTAAACCCAGATAATACGTAAAGTCGAAACTCACATTTACTTTCGACTTCCTAGCTCTCGAATAATAGTTGTATACCTTCTTTTTCCTTAGTGAGTTTGTACAATGGATGATTTCCCTATGGTATCGATATTTAGTATATTGCTGCCGCTGGCCTACAATATATTTAGATGCAACCTGTTCCCGACATAGCCTTTAAACATTTAGCCCTATTCCCGTTGGTGTTTTTTTAATTTTAATAGTCGTTTCTATGTCGTCGTCGTTCTCGTTTTTATCGTTGTTTCGTTCCTAAATTCGCATTCTTGAAATATATTGAAACCATGAAAAAACGTTATCGAAAAAAAAAAAAATTTATAAAGTGTGGTAGCATTACAATTTTTTGTGTTATTATTTATAACATTTTTGTAAATTTCTGAAAAGTTTGTTATTTCTTTGTAAGTTATAAAAAAATATGACGAGTCCTAAATTTTTTGTTTAAGTTCAAGTGATGATGATGAAATAGTGGATATAAATATACACCGGAAGAAACTACGACAGAACGTTAACATTTTTGCCATCCCAGATTCTAAGTACGAAACTCGATTAGTAGCGATCTAACTTCTTCATGATCGGCGAACACCACTACGTTTCCTTTCGGGTTAATTTGTTTTTTAAATTATAAAGGGCTTCACACCGCTTCCTCTAATGGTCACAAGTGTACCTGTTTATAAGAGCCTTCCCCTGTAGCTTTGGATTCAGAACTTCCTTTTTATCTTGATTGATTTTAATAAAACAAAAAACATTTTAATGGATATTTCCTCCCAATTTTGTTTTACTTACTTTACTCCTCCATCCTCCATAAAGAACTGAAGGCGCAAACGGATTCAATTTCTCAGCAGTTTAGCTTTAAAAATTACTAAATTTTAGGATTTTATTCCCTTTCGAAAACCCTTAGCATATGCGGGTTGTTTTTCCATTTAAGAAACTAAAATTTCTAAAATTTCGAATTGGCTTGTAATTTTTTTCATAAAATTTTTTTTCTTGTAGTCGTTTGAATTTCGTTGTCTGCAATAATGACGACAGAGAACGCATGTTTTATTGTCGTTTCTATCTTCGTTTCAAAATAGAGAATATATCGGTAATATCTTAACCACGAATGTCGTTAACGCCAACGGCGATGCCAAATTGTCTCTTTTATTTCGTTTTCATACTACAAGGTCAACGGGAATAGGGCCGATTATCTCTGTTGAATTTTTTTTTTGATCAAATGATATTGAATTGGTTACCGGCGTTATCCAGCTTGAAAAACTCCAAAATTCTATTGAAAGTATTTTTTTCTATTCTGTCTAAGATCTTCTTAGGCACCATTGCGGTTTCCTGACACCCTTTCATGTTTATAAAGTCCAACCATTGCTAAATCTTGATCCCACCAAACCTTTGCCTAGTGTTTTTCTGATTTCCAGCTAGCAGAAAGTTAAAAGCAGGTTATAAGCTGCTTACTTGTTTAACGGGAGAATTTTTTCACTTTCCAAAGATTTCACACTTCATCCTCTGGCAATTGATGGGATTGCATCAGTTGGATTTATTCATTACGTCAATATATAGCTGTAATGTCAGCTTTGGGTATGAAGAGCAATGTCATTTTGTATATCTATATTGGATTAGTTTGTAAGGAGGTTAGGCAAGCTCAAATGGTTATGGAGCGCATGAGTATTAGAAACATAGTCAAAAGACTGCATTGGCCACTCATTACCCAAAGAGCCCCTTAGCAGGAAGAGAAGTAACATGCTAGGTGGATAACTACGTTAGTGACAGGTCATGGAAGCTTCAAGTATCGTCTAGCCAAGATGAAAATCGAAAAAGATAATTCATACAGACTATGCCTATGGAAGCTGCGGAGACGGTAGCGCACATTGTAGGTGAGCACTGACTATCATGAGTCCTAGGACCAAGAGCACAAACTTATAAATTTGGAGGCCATAGAAGAACTAAGCCTCGGAGAAATACTGGCAATTACTAGACTCCGTGATTAGAAAGAAGTCTGACGGTTACCAGTCAACAGTCAGAAATCACTAAAGTCAAGTGTGAAGGCTGGTTGTAGCACGTGACTTAATGAAAGTAAGGTTGCTGTAAATTACAAGTCGGTTGCCTATAATCATTAAGGACGGTTTGCTTCAATATTCCCCATACATTAATTATAATCCTCTGAAATGTAGACAACATGTCTTAACAAAAGCAAAACTTCAGCGAAAAAAAGCTTAAGTTCGTTTTATTCTTTCTAAGAAAGAATAAATTCAACTTGTGTTGTAAACATCATCTATTTAACCATTAACTATTTTTGATACTGTAATTTTTACACGAAGTTTGACTTTTGTTAAGACATGGCTGATGTAGACTGTGTAAAGAATGAAACAAAATATTTTTCTTGTATGTTTAAACTAATTTTTGACATACTGTATGTATTTAACTTTTAAGTTTAAACCGCGCTATCCTATATGTCATCCCAAATATTTAATTAATGTTATAAATACATAATTTGCGACTTTTTCCCTAAACCTGGAGACACCCTGAATGTTCACTTTATTTTATACGAATGACTCTCTGCGCTATGCATTACAATAAAATTATTTTAATTTCACCGCCCCCTTCTGTAAATTGCATTGTCATGAGCACATACACATGCCATGCACACTGTCAAATGATTGAATTGTCGCATAATTTTCATTAAAAGATTTTTTTTCGTTTCTTTTTTTGTTTCTACCAGCTCGTTTTTATTGCGGTGTGCAAATCCTTGTTGTTTGTTTTTCCTTTGGCCATTTAATTTTTTTTTCACAACTTTTCGTTGGTTTTCTTTCATTTAATTTCTTAACAAAAAAATACAGGAGTATGACGACGTATTTAACGATGAATGTCGTTGTTGTTTTTTTTCTTTTTGTTGGATGGATGGATGTTTGTAGTGTCTCCATTACACCTACTTGACTTGACTCTGCTTTTTGTTTTGGTTGCTGCTTCTTACTTACTTGTGTTGCTGTTTTTTGTTGTTTTTGTTATTGCTGTTGCTGTTCACATTCCTTACGCTCACTTTACAATCTCCTTGAGCATTTTTGTATGAAAGTGTGTGTGTGTGTGTGGTAGATAATTGTTTATTATTTTAAAGCCTTCTCAATGTTATTGTTGCTTTTGTTCGTTTGTTCGATTGTTTGTTTGCTTGTAGCTTGTGTTTTTGGTTTCTTTTGTTGCTGTTGTAGTTTTTAATGCCATTTTTACGTTGCACCTTTTGACGATTATTACTACATACTCGTAACCAAAAGCCTAAATACCTTTTTTTTTTATTTAAGCCTGCTTTTTTCCACCTTAACAATGTTCGCCCGTCGTACGCTGTTTGTTGTTGTAAGTGTCTGCGAGAAAATTTTCGCAAAATAAAATAAAACTTTAAAATTACAACAGCAACAAGGGATAAACTTGCTTTTTAAGTACAACATAACTACAACTACAACAACAACATCTGCATATATAAATAAATAAAACAATGGCAGCTCAGCACAGTGGTGATGAGATGGGCAAAATTCGTATTTAAAATATTTTTCATAAAATTAAAAATATTAAAGAGCATTTCAGTAATAGTTTTTTAATGACTTACACAGCTAAACATTTTTATATTTTACGTTGTCTTTTCAGTTGTCTTGCCATTGTGGCTTATGTACCTCACCCAGAAAGCTTTTAGGGTGGGATTTTAGATAGTCTTGACCATGGCATATTAAACAAGGTGATAGCGTAAGGGAGAGGAAAATTTAGCAAAAAATTTTTTGAATTTTTTTTATATGGATTTTGACAGTAAAATAGATATTATTCTCTCTTAAAAAACATGATTAATGTCAAACACCATATAAAAAAAATTGAAAAAATTTCTCTTTAATATTAGCTCCGCCTTGTGCAGTCACCTAGTTAAATATGCCTTTGTCTTGACATTTAAGCTGAAACTTTTTTTTCTTCTGAATTTGCAACATGTATATTTTGATTTTTTTTCGAAGCAGACCGCTTCCTTAATGGGTCCATTTTCGTTAATGATTATAGGCAACCGATTTGTACTTTACGGAAACCTTACTTTAATTAAGTCACTTGTTTCCACCAACCTACCACCCTTGACTTTATTGATTTCATACTGTCCACTGTTAACCGTCAGCCTTCTTTCTCATCAATTCTCATCAATTGCTAGCATAAGGCCAAGGCTTAGATCCCGTATGGCATTCACATTTAACAAGTTTCTGCCCGTGGCCCTCAACAGAGACGGTAGCATAACTAGTTTTGAACTTCTTCCAGGCACAGTCTGCAAGTATCATCTTCGATTTTCATCTTAACTAGATAATATTCGAAGTTTCCATGACCTGCACAGTTATCAAGCTTAAGAAACTTCTATTATAGTTATAAGAGCGAGCACCCTACTGGTCTTACTTTCAAGGGGCTTTTTGAGCACCATTCGAGCCTGTCTGCATTTAGTACCCCCCTTCCACCTTTCCAGGTTTATAGAGTTCACCCATTGTAGGACCTTCGCTCGTATTAGCCATTTACCAGCGCCGGGAAGGTATACTAATCGCAGTAATTCTATTATAATCCTGGCTGTATGCGATGTGGCACCCTCTTGTTGATACCACATGTTAATCAAGCTCAAAGCATGAAGTTGTGGCGTTAAAAAGTTTTCAATCATAACACGATATCGCTCCCCATTCACAGTTACCTGTGCACGGCATCGAAGTGAGGTTGATGGATTGTTTTGAACATTTTCTTGAGCTGCAGTAATGTTTTCAGTCGATCTTGCAGTACGTTGTGGTCCATGCTTGAGCCTTCACCTACAGATCCTCTTTCTTCGACATCATTCACTACACGATAAATAGTGCTTTTTGTTGGCACGTTGTTTCTCCCAAAAATTTCACGTAACTTTCTCATCGTCACATTAATCGATGATTGATTTTGATATAATGTTTTAACGATTAAAACACGTTCGTTTATCGAATATTTTTCCATAATAAATTTGCCACGTGTCTACTACACGACTGCACTTTCGAGACTAAAGTTTACTAAAATGGCGGCAAAACAAAGTAGTATACCTTCCCGGTGGACATCCTGTACGTTTACTTACCTCCTCTCAATAAGAGCCTTACTCCCTCAAACGCATACCACTGGACAGATTCCATGTTTCTGCTCTATCGTCCATAAGAAAGCCATCAGTACAAATGCTGATGTCGTTCTCCATTGTGTATAGAGCCTTCCAAGTTGACAGGAAGACCAAAAAGGGGCTTGGATAAAATCTGAGTGTCTGGGTGTCGTGTGGAAACCTTCTTAGCCTTAGGCAAATGTTAGCAATTACCATAGACTCTGTGATGAGGAAGAATGTGGACATGTATCAGTCTCCAGTCTGAAATCGCTACAGTCGAGAGTAAAAAGCTAGTAACAGCACGGGACTTAATGAAAGTAAGGTATTCGCAATTATCCAGTTGGATACCAGAAATCATTGGGGAACGAACGAGGTCGAAAAGGGACCCATGAAGTTAGTGATATGCTTCGGTATCCCCCCTACAAAATAATAATATTTCTTAAATTTTGTAATCTCCAATTGCTTACAATGTTGCTTATTTACAAGCAATCTGGTGGATGTCAATTATTGTTATTACTTACACATGTAATTACGCAACTATATGTAATTGTAATTGAAATTTGTTAATTACGTTTTGTTCATTTGAAAGTAATGAAAGTAAGTAACAATTACAATTATAATTACTTGCAATTTGTAATTAAAACATTTTCAATTACAATTACATGTAATGTTTAATTGAAAATTTTCAATTACAAATTAGAAGTAGTTGTAACTGATTTTTTATTACAATCACTTGTAATGTGTAACTTAGAATATGCAATTACACATTATCTGTAATTGTAATTGAAAGGTAATTGAATCTCTCTATGTCTGTTTACAAGTTGGTTGTGTTGAAACAAACTTGTGAATGAAACAAAGTCATGTGGATCAAAATAGTCTTAAAAAACTGTGTTTTCTATTTGTATTAGTTTTGGCACACCCTTTAATTTCTTTCCAAAATTCATACATTCTATCACTGTTTCAAGTTTTTGATTTGTTTTAAATTAACTTTTTTGAATAAAATTGTTTTATTACACACTGTACAATGACAGCAACGATGATGACGTTTATTACCGGGAGTAAAAAGTTTGCGGCGATATGCTCGTATATTTGCATTTCTCCCTTTATTTTATTATACTAAAAATGTATATTTTGTTGTATTTGCTGTTGTTTGCTGGCAATTCTTTCTGGCTTGTTGACCACTTTATGTTTTGTCTTGGATGGTTGCTTAGCTGGGCTGGTTGGTTGCTTGACTGACTGGATGACTGCTGCTTGGTTGTTTGGTTATTTGTTGTAGTTACGATTCTTTGACTGACAGGCTTGTTTTTCTTAAAAAAAAAAAACAGCAAAAGAAAAATAAAAAACATTTTAACAATTGGGTAGAAAATTTTATCCAACTATCGTATCGTATCATCGTATCTGCTGGCATATTTAGTCATCTGCTAGTAGTGGATTACCCCCTCTTGAACTATTTAATTCTTTTTATTTTACACAACTTTTAATATTTGTATGTTTGATTTTTAGTTTTTCTTTTGCTTATTCTTTTAAAGTTTTCTTTTCTTTTTTTGTTTGTTGTTGTTGTTGTTGTTGCTGCAATTTTTACAATTGATTTGTTATTTGCAGTTGTTGTTAAAAAGTCAAAGAAAAATCATAGAAAAATTTGTGTTCCCCCCAGCCTTTTGGGTATAATGTAATATGACTTCTTGTGGCTGGCATTTAACATGTTAAAAAAGGTTTACATGTCTGTTGGACTGCTTAGTTGACTTCTCTTTGTGTTTTTTTTCTTGTGTTGACTGCTCTGGATGTATTAATTGTTAAAATCTTTAAGTACAACATATTTTTATTTTTTGCTTTTAAAAGGGGATTTAATTTATTTAGTTTTTTCATGTCTTTCTTTAGGTTCTCATGTCTGGGTTTTCTTCACCAGGAATATTTATGAATTAATTTTATAATTATATATGGAGTATCTTCAAGCCTGAGACTCCATAATAATTTATAATTAAAAACATGTTTTCTTCTTGCATTGAATTTATGAATAATAATTAATGCGTTGCGTTTCCCTTTTTTCGCGCTGAAGATCAAGGTCAATTATTAATTAAATTTATTATAAAACCATAAATAAAAAAGGGGTAAATTTAATTAGTTTGTAAATAAACGACGAGAAAATAAATTTAAAAACGGATCCGGATTCGACCCAACCCGCGTCGTATCTTTTTAGGATTCCGGATTTTTCATGGTAAGAGAATCTTCTATACCCTTCACCACGATGATTTTATTTTTGCAGGCATACACAGGTACAAAATTGATTTAATTTAGGAGACAAACGCATTAAAAAAAAAGAACTGCCCTTTTTTTCCACTTGTCAGCAATATGGAAATTTTTTTTTGGAAAAATTTATAGAAATTTTTTTTTGGAAAAATTTATAGAAATTTTTTTTTAAAAAATTTATAGGAATTTTTTTTTGTAAAAATATATAGGATTTTTTTTTTGTAAAAATTTATAGGATTTTTTTTTGTAAAAATTTATAGGAAAAATTTTTTTTAGAAAAATTTATAGAAAATATTTTTTTGGAAAAATTTATAGAAAATTTTTTTTTGGAAAAATTTATAGAAAATTTTTTTTTGGAAAAATTTATAGAAAATTTTTTTTTGGAAAAATTTATAGAAAATTTTTTTTGGAAAAATTTATAGGAAATTTTTTTTGGAAAAATTTATAGAAAATTTTTATAGACAATTTTTTTGGGAAAAATTTTAATGAAAATTTTATAGAAACTTTTATAGAAATTTTTTTTTGTAGAAATTTTATAGAAAATAATTTTTGGAAAAATTTTATAGAAAAATTTTTTTGGAAAAATTTTATAGAATTTTTTTTGGCAAAATTTTATAGAATTTTTTTTTGAAACATTTTTTGGGAAAAATTTTATAGAAACTTTTATAGAATTTTTTTTTAATATTTCTTTTAAAATATTTATTGTAAAAATTTTATTGAAACTATTTTGTAAAAATTTTATTGAAAATCTTTTGAAAAAATTTATAGAATCTTTTGAAAAAATTTATATTTATAGAAAATCTGTAAAACTTTTATTGAAAATTTTTTGTAAAAATTTTATTGAAAATTTTTTGTAAAAATTTTATAGAAAATTTTTTGTAAAAATTTTATAGAAAATATCTTGTTTAAATATTTTTTGAAACTCTTTTTTTAAAGAAAATTTTGGAAAGTATTAAGAAAATTTTTAGTAAAAAGTTTTTAATTTTAGTAAATTTTTTTTTTTTAATTTTTTAATAAAAAAAAGTTTTTCTAAAATTTGTTTTTGAAAATTAATATTGTTTGAAAATTTTATGTAAAAATTTTTGTTTAATTTTTTTTTAACTTTTTGTAAAAATTAAGACCTTGCTGCAATCTAAATTGCGTTAGAATATATAGACAAAAGCGAAAAACTTGAAAAATATTTCAAGGAGTTTTTCGCTTGAAATGTGTCTTTTGACTGCTCCTGGTTACCAGAGGGCACTCTGTGGGTCTATTGGCTACCTCTATATGTATTGCAAGCAAAAAACCCTACCAACCTAAAATAAAGAAAAATAGCCCCTTGTAGGGGTTTTTGAGCCCCGAGATTTATATGCACTCCATGCGATCTTCTGGTCGTGGTCTAATATTTATTTAACAAAAAAGCAAAAAATTATTACATAAAAAAAGCAAAAGAGAATTGTTACGTAAAAAAATAAAATGTGAAAAAATATAGGTAGGCATGGTTTTAAGCCCACAGCCTCGAATGGAAGGGTCTAAAGTTGCTGAATGCCATTAGTGAAATTTTTGAAACTATGCCTGGTAGATCGGTGGGCTTAAATTTCTATATCTATTCTGGTGCCTTTGCAAAGTTGATTTCAACCCGAACACAGACGCATAGACGGACACCGATTATTCAACTTCTCTATGTATAAGGATTCAGAATAATTTATGGGCTCGGAAATGAATATTGTAGAAATTTACACTTGAGATCTTTATGATCTTTCAAATTAAAAAAATATATAAATTTCTCTAAATAAATTAGTAAATACTTGACTTTCTGTTTCTTAGTTATTAAACATTCAACTAATTAAATATTCTTTAATAATTTTTCAGAAAAAATTCCAAAAGTCTACCGCGGACAACACAGCTCTACTAAATGGAACCAGTGATTTGCAAACAGAAGACTCAAGTGATTCGACTAAAAATGATGATAATAAAAATATAATCCAACAAAATCCCAGTACAACACCTCAGAATTCACCAAGCCGAACAATGGACCACAAAACAAATGTGACATTGATTACATCACTCTCTACAACTACAGCTACCCAAACAGTGGCAGCAGCTGCAACAACAAACAACAGTGTAACATCTGCTAATTTAAATTCCAATTCGAATTCATCATCCTCATCGGGTAGCGATAAAAAACAAAAGAAAACAGTTACCTTTAAAAATGTACTTGAGACTAGTGACGATAAAAGTGCGGTTAAAAAGTTCTACAATCCCGATAATCGAAAGCCATTGGTTTCGATTATAAAGAAAGAATGTTTAAATCGGCCCCTTATGTATACGCGAAATAGTGAATGTATTGTGAGACCATCGAGGCTAACCGAAATACTCAAAAATAATTCAAATATTGATAAATTAAATTCGTTAAAATTTCGTTCAAACCACTCTTCTTCGGCTGCGTTGCCAGCAGCAACAACAGAGGAATGTTCGGTTTTGGCAGGTCCATTGTCACGAGTATTTGGGGCGCCCAGTGAAGAAGAGGAAAGTAAACAGAAACAGAATGTTGTCAATTTTCGTTTAAGTAAAGAACAAAGCGATGATGAAGAAGATGATGACGAGAATGATGATGACGATGATGGGGGGGAGGAAGAAGCGGAGAGGGAGAAGGGAGATGAGGGTGGAGTAGATGAAGAGGAAAAGGGCAAACAAGAAGCTGCAAAGTTAAATAATGGCCAGGTAAAGTCAGATCTAGAGCAAGAAAATAAAATAAAGTTAAAAGCTGACAGCGAAAATGAAGATGAGGAACAACAAATGATTGTTGACAAGCATTTTGTGTTGCCGAAACGTTCTCGTTCTTCAAGGGTAATTAAACCCAATAAACGTCTAATAGAAGATGGAATTATATGCAAAAAGAGTATTTTAAAAAATGCCACAACAATAACACAAAACTCCTCTGCTGTAGCGAAAGAAGAAAAAATTGCAGTTTCCGGACAACAGCCAAATTATTTTGGTTTGGGTGACTATAATGCCAAGGAATGCAATGGCACAGCAAGTAAGTAGTTACCCTTGTAAAAGTTATTTTATATATTCTATTGAATTTATATTTTAAATTTCAGGCTTAAAATCTACAAAAGACTTGAGTTTGGATTGTGCTAAACTTTCATCTGCATTTTCCTCCAACACAACAGCTTTCTCGAATTTTACCTGCAATTCAAATACCGTTAACAGTAGCAGCAGCAGCAGCTCAGTAAAGCCCAGTAGTTTTGTTTTAAGACAGCCACGTTTACAATTCGAATCTGTGTCGAATTCTACAACAACCATAACCAGTGAACGCAGCAATAGCTCCAATATTGTTGTAGCCGCTGCAGCGGCAGCTTTAGCCTTATCCGCTTCTTTACCAAAATCTTTGCAACAGGCGATATCATCATCTGTGGCCTCCGCAGGCAGTTTAAGTAGCTCCTCGGCAACTTTGTTGTCTCCCACGTTTTCCCTGACCGGTGGTACCAGTGTTATAAAAAATAATAACAATACAAGTGAGTATTGTACGCTATAGCTTGAAAAGGTTATTGGAATCATTTTTTGTTTATGTGTTTTGTGCTTAATTACAGCTTCTGTTACTCCACCTTCAACTAATCAGTGTGCTGTTTGTTCTTCCATTATTCATTCAAAAAATTTGCCACAAGCTAATAAATATGTGGAACTAAGCTGTGAAAATTGCCGTAAATTCGTATCGAAAATTGCCAAGAAATCTCTTGCCATGAAAAATTCAGCAACAATGAAAAATATACAACTCCAATGCAAAGCAGATGGTAAGTTTTGTTCTAAATTATTAATGTTTTACCTTTTTTTCGAGATTTTCCGAGACAGTTTTGTTTTTTTAATAGCAACTTTCCTTAATGAGATAGCTGTCTAGAGAGTTAAAACTAGGACCTCCAGCTGAATTCCATTATAGTGAATTGTGGGCGGAATCTATTGTAATCGACTGTATGAGTAAAGTACATATAGGCCTTCAATCGAACACAAACGCATAAGGCTTATCTTAGGCATAACTGATCAGTCTGGGAAAGGTAGAGAAAATTGCAGGTTTGTAAGGGCCCTATGGTCCAAACTAAAACACTTCGAGGTATGGCCAGGAAATTTTAAAGGGTCTAATACATGTGGCTAGGGTTTTAAGGGTCCTGTGGTCTAGACCAACATAATTTCAGCAACGAGCAGGAAAGGTTAAAGTGTCTGATAGGTGTGATTATAACAGGCTATCGAAGAACAGAAATCCAGATTTTAAAGATTATTTGAGGATGAGGAGGAGTTCAAAACCATTGAGCACATTGTCTGTCTTTGCAAGGTAAACGATTCCGTTCATTATGCTTGCAATTCCACGGAAGGCTAGGCGATATCGCCTAGATATTGATAGAAACGTTTTGGGAATTGGGTGGCTTAGGGACTTTACGAGTTCTTCAGGAAATTAGGCCGGTGTTCACTATGAACTACTAAGTGACCGATTAAAAGTCACACGATTTATAAAAATTTTTCAAAAAGAGTGTTCGTTTGTGCAAATAATTTTAGCTAAAAAATCGCCTTTAGCGACGTGGAGCATCTGAATGGATCCGATCTGAATAGTGTTACTTTTCAATGAGAGTTTTAGGCCACTCATTTTTCGAAAACAATCACACCTAACGTGAATAATTCTTCTCATGAAAAAAAAAAAACTCCCAAATTTCCTATCGTGAATGATTCCAATAACAAATTTACTTGTATTTTACGGTAAAAATCATTCACGATAGAAATTTTGGGAGTATTTTCATAAGAATAATTATTCGTGACACATGACTCATTCAATAACTTAAATTCAGCGGAATGACATCTGAAGCTTGGGCATTCGGCCCTCTGTGGAAAGATGAGGTCTCATATTCTAAACATCATGGTATACCTGGCTTATGATTTGAAAAACAGTCGTAAATTTTATTCTTTTTCATACCGACTTCCCTTATTGGAAAAGTATAAAATATACTTGTTGCGGAAGATAGTATTTTGGTTACTTTATTCATAAATCCCTTTTCTTAAAAAACATTTTTCTTAATTTAATCCAAAATTTGTAAAAAATAAATTTATTACTCCTCTCTAATAGGAAATTGTGTGATTTTACCGCTGAACAATAAAGCGGGTCATTTGAAAAACTTTAAAAAAGTTTTCAAAGAACGTTGTGGCTACTGTTGGCTCAAGAAGTGTCTTCAAACATTACAATTGCCAAAAGTGAGGCTTAATGCAGTGCTACCGGTATTGAGTAGTGCCAGTTCAGGCAACGCCTGCAAAAATACGCTGCAAGATACCAAAACAAAGAAAGAAATAATAGAGGAAACTGTATCCATTAAGTGGAAACCTTTAGTGGATCCTATAATAACAGCTACTGCTACCACTAATTCTCTAACAGAAACACTTAAACTAAATCTGAAAACAAATCCTTTGGTCGAAAATAATATCACCTTTGGTAGTGGCCCACTACTTAGGCCAGCTATTTTGGAAAAGTCTCTCTTCTTGAAAAGTTCTCCGGAAACCAAATTAGAGAAAGTGGATAAGAAGCCTTTGGATTTTCTAAAAGATTTAAAAACTGAAAAGACCGAACCTATTGCAATGGAGACATCACTACAAACCCTAAAGTCCAGCAACAAGAAAAAAGATAAAATCTTTGAAAGAGAGCGTAAGGATGTAAGGATAAAGGAAATGTTGTCCCCTAAAAGAGAAATTGATAAAACAAAAGAGTTAAAAGAAAAACTAGAGAAGTTGAGAGAACCTAAAAACGATGACAGTTCAATATACAATACAACTGCAATTAGCGGGTCAACTTCTTTATGCTCTACTACCCACCCCAGCGCTATAACATGCCCAGCTTCAACAAGTCCAACAGTTGCAACAATTAATGGAGCAGTGGTTGCATCAGCTGCAGACAAACGTCAACGAATTGACTTGAAAGGCCCTCGTGTTAAACATGTCTGCCGTAGTGCTTCCATAGTCTTGGGACAGCCTTTGGCCATGTTTGGTGAGGATGGCGAAGAAACTGGCTTAACCGAAGAACAATTACAGCAGACTTCACAGCAAACAGTAACGAAAATTCCTATCACTGATGAAAATGATAATTGTGCGTCTTGCAAACCGCAACAGTTTGTAAGCGAAGACAATTCAAACGTTATAGAGCCTCCTTCAAAAACAGCTAAAATCGAAAAAGTAGAAAATAC
Organism: Phasia obesa; assembly: GCA_949628195.1. Classification (NCBI taxonomy): domain Eukaryota; kingdom Metazoa; phylum Arthropoda; class Insecta; order Diptera; family Tachinidae; genus Phasia; species Phasia obesa. The sequence continues at coordinate 205,045,642 of OX451215.1, forward strand.
TGCAAGGGCGCTGGTGCCAGTGTCTAAATTGTCACAACGTCCTCATCACTATAACACGCAATTGTCGGCTTATAAAAAACAGATTAACAGTCAAATCAATCCAGCCTTGTTGCCTCCCCGAACACGCAAGGAACCCCAATTAAAATGTAAACTATTAATATCCATAGATTTTTGGGAAAACTATGATCCAGCTGAAGTTTGCCAAACTGGTTTTGGTCTTATTGTTACGGAAACAGTGGCGCAGCGCGCTTTATGTTTCCTTTGTGGTTCGGCGGGTCAAGAACCTTTAATATTTTGTTCATGCTGCTGTGAACCGTATCATCAGTATTGCGTCCAGGATGAGTTTAATCTCAAACATGGTTCTCTGGATGACACTCTGCTGCTCAATGAGAGTTGCGTGAGTGTTGCGGGCCTTAGTTCCAATACGAATACCGCCATAGCCAAACTTAATTGGCTCTGTCCGAGGTGTACGGTCTGTTATACCTGCAACATGTCTTCCGGTGCTAAAGTGAAATGTCAAAAATGTCAAAAGAATTATCACTCCACTTGCTTGGGAACAAGCAAACGCTTATTGGGCGCTGATCGACCTCTAATCTGTGTTAACTGTTTGAAATGTCGTTCATGTTCCACGACTAAAGTGACTAAGTTTGTTGGCAATTTGCCCATGTGTACGAATTGTTTTAAATTGCGCAAAAAGGGCAACTATTGCCCTGTATGCCAGAAGTGTTACGATGATCAAGACTTTGATTTAAAGATGATGGAGTGTGGCGATTGTCGTCAATGGGTTCATGCCAAATGTGAAACTTTAACCGATGAGCAATACAATTTGCTTAGTACCTTGCCCGAGTCTATTGAATTCATTTGCAAGAGATGTTCCCGCAAATCGCAAGATGCTAAACAGAGAGCCAGTGAATGGCGGGAGGCCGTGAAGGAGGAATTTAAATCCAGTTTAATGAGTGTACTAAAGCTACTAAGCAAATCTCGTCAAGCCTGTGCTCTTTTGAAATTAAGTCCTCGAAAGCAAATGAAATGTTCTTGTGGCTCTTCGAATTCTACCGCTGCTAACAATAAATATCAGCCAAAATCTTTGCATTTTAGCTCACAACAAGAACAAAATCTTGCAAATAGTAGTCAGGACTCCTTTGCTCCTGGATCTAATATTGATATTTACGAATTTGATGACCGCGAAAGAGATCAAGTGACTTTAAATAACTCTTCTTTGGAATTACCAAACAAAAACTGCATTTGCCAGGCTAAAATAAGTTCCATTCCAAGTCATTTAAGTCTAGTGGAGATAAAACATAAAATTGCTAATGGTTCTTACGTGTCGTTGGCGGAATTTAACTATGACATGAATTTGGTGATTCAGCAGGCCAACTGTGATGATTTAGTTATAGTGTATAAGGAAATTCTAAGTGAACAATTTCCTTGGTTTCAAAATGAGACACAAGCCTGTACAGATGCCTTGGAAGAAGATATGTATGAGTCAGCGGGTGGAGCTTATGGTCTTAATACTTCAATTGATAGCGAGCCAGACTACAATATGGATTGTTTGCCGTCAGCTCAGGAACAGCAAGATGATCAGGATAGGTCAGCTTTGTTGGCTGAGTTGCCACAGGATTTGGAAGACCAGTTGTACAATATTAAATCTCGTTCAGATGCTAGAATCTGTTTATTTTGTCGACGAACTGGCGAGGGTTTGCCAGGCGAGGAGTCTCGTTTATTGTATTGTGGCCACGATTGTTGGGTTCACACCAATTGTGCTTTATGGTCTGCGGAAGTTTTCGAAGAAATAGATGGTTCTTTGCAAAATGTTCACTCGGCCGTGGCAAGGGGACGCATGATAAAATGCTCTGTTTGTGGCAACAGAGGAGCCACTGTGGGCTGTAATGTTAAATCGTGCGGTGAACACTATCATTATCCTTGTGCAAGATCCAAAAATTGTGCCTTTTTAGCCGATAAATCCATGTATTGTCCCCAACATGCTGTCAGCCTTAGCAATCAAAAGACCAGCTTTGAAACACAATTTGAAGTAACGCGTCCCGTATATGTTGAACTAGAGCGCAAGCGCAAGAAACTGGTGGAACCTTCAAAGGTTCAGTTTCATATTGGTTCCCTAGAAGTTAAGCAATTAGGCCATATTTTACCCAGATTTTCTGATACCTATGAGGCTTTGGTGCCAGTGAACTTTCTGTGTTCGCGATTGTACTGGTCCTCCAAGGAGCCTTGGAAAATTGTGGAGTATACTGTAAGAACTTATATATACAATGCCTCGTCTACTTCCTTATCTAATGGTGCTATAGATTTGGGTAAAAACTTTACCGTGGATCATTCTCAAGCCAATTCTGCTCTTATCCAGTTGGGTCTTTCACAGATACAACAATGGCATTTAAGTTTGTCCAAAGGAGACTATGAAACAGCCGAGGAATATGATTATTTGAATAGTTTTCCTCAACATTCTTCATATGCAGGCAATAATAGTCATGAAATTAATGCCAACAACGATGAGGAGCCTCAAACCAATGCCGATTTGCTACCACCCGAAATTAAAGATGCAATATTTGAAGATTTACCAGGAGATCTTTTGGAAGGTATTTCCATGTTGGATATTTTTACCAAATGCATGAACTATGAGGATATGGCGCAGGGAGAACACTCTAAAGATGGCGTTACGAATCAACAGCTGTCCGATGAAGATACTATGACCTCTATAGGGGCTTTTACGAAACAATTGACTGCTGAATTAAATGGCAATTGGTCTAATAACGCAAATCATAATCATGTAGAAGATGCTTTGCTCGGAACTTGTACAGTGGCAGCTGCCCAGTCAGTTAAACTACAGAAGCTCAAAAAGTCTTCACCGGTAATAAATTGTGAAGTGAGTGCAAAAAATGCCATTAAAAGAAGAAAGATATCGGAAAATATGTTGCTCTCTCTCAACAATCATCAACGTTCCCAAAAGAAAGATGTGACCGCTGTGACCAGAAGATTAGATATGGAGGGTGCAAATAAAAGATCTTTTACCTGGAGTGCCGAGAAATGTTATAGTTTGGATTCTAACCACACGGACAATAAAATCAAACTAATGCAAGTGGATGGTGTGGATGACAGTATTACCGAATATCGCTTCGTTACCCAAGAAGCCACACAGACAGCTGTCAAGTGTGAAAGATGCCAATGCACCTATCGTAACATAGAATCATTTCAAAGGCACTTCAACAACTGTGAACCACTGTCGTCATCAACCAGCGAATCAGATTCAGAACATAACTCCCAAACACCTGATGTAACACCACAGGCTCTAACCTTAGAACAGTTGCAGGAATTAAATAATAAACTGCAACAACAACAGCAACAGCAGCAACAACGAACAAATCAAATGCCTTTCATACAAAGCATACCAACACAAACTTTGTCTCAACTGCAAGGTTTGCAAACGGCCAATATATTGCAGGGTGTTCAATTGCAAGGCGTTCAAAATTTACAAAATCTGCAAAATTTACACAATATACAGCAATTGACACAGCCTCAGGGCTTGGGAGGGAACTTTTTCATTTCCACTACACAACCGGAAATGAATCATGGCTCCTCGGATTTGCAATTGTATGCCAACACTTTGCAGGGTTTTCCAGCCAACTTGAACGGAACATTCACTTTACAGCCAGCCACAACGCAATACGCAAATGCCGCACAACTACAGCAGAATCAACCCCAACTTATAGCAGTCTCCACAAATCCAGATGGTACACAACAGATTATACAGTTACCTTCTGCGCAGACACATCAAACCGCCCCAGCTACATATCAAACATTGCAGGCCACTAACTCGGACAAGAAAATAGTGCTACCAGTGACACAAGGAAAACCTCTGAAAACCATGGCCACCAAAGCGGCTCAGCAGGCAGCGGCCAAAAATAAATTAAAAGCCACTACTGTGGTGAAACCAATTCAATCGAAAATAAATGTATCAACAGCAACAACGACCAATCACATAACACAACCACAAACTGTTAATGCCACACAGCTGTTGAATCAACAGTTACTACAGCAATTGCAACAACAGGCCCAACAGAACAGTACGCAGCCTCAACTTCTTTTTCAAGCAGCTCAACCGCAACAACAACAGCCTCAAATAATAATGCAACAACCACAAAATATTATATCTTTTGTGACGACAACAAATGATGGAACGCAACAGCCACAACTACAATACGTGACTTTGCCCGCGACCCAACAACCTCAAGAATTTAAGCCCCAGGGTCAAGCTTCCCTATTTACGACAGCAAATACGCAACCCTTATTGCAGTCGGCCTATTTGCAAACAGATGCAAGTGGCAATTTAGTTTTAACTAATGCACCACCACAAACAACAGCTCCGCTACAGCTGATTACAACCCCCCAAGGAACCCAGGTGATAGGTACACTTATACAGCCTCAAACCATACAATTGCAGGGAGGCAACGTAATAACCACCACAACAACGGCGACAGCTGAAGGGGGAATACCCCAACAGGGCACGGGACAAGCTCAACAACAGCAAGTCATTATCAGCGGCAATCCAAATGCAGGTGCAAACGGCTTAGAAATGTTAACGGCAGCTGCAGCGCCACAAGTTATTTTGGCCACCACTACCCAGCCCATGTACTATGGCTTGGAGACCATTGTACAAAATACTGTCATGTCTTCGCAGCAGTTTGTCTCCACAGCCATGCCGGGAGTTTTAAGTCAAAATGCTAGTTTTTCAGCTACCACTACCCAGGTATTCCAGGCTAGTAAAATAGAGCCTTTGGTTGATATACCGGCTGGCTATGTGTTGCTCAATAATGTGGATGCCAATAATGCCCTGATGCAAACACAACAAGCTACAACTGCAGGGAACACAGCGCAACAGCAGACCAATCAAAATAATTTCATACAAGCGGCTCTGCAACAACAGGCCCAAGCTTTGGTCGAGCAACAACAACAACAGCAGGCACAAAATAATGTATTTCGCCTACAAAATCCACCCGTTACAGCGGCTCAAAGTTTTCAGTTGCACACACAATCCCAGCCGCAACCGCAAATAGTAGTGACTCAGACGCAACCGTCAGCACCACAAACACCTCTCACCCAAACACAATTTGTCGAGGCTGCAAACCAACAACCCAAAGCGCATTTAGTTAGTGCAAAGGTGACGCCTGTTGCTCAAGTTAAAAGGACCAAAACAACTACACCCGTGGCAACAGTAACTAAAGTACAGCCTCAAGTGGTAAACAAAGTAATGCCGAATGTAGTGCAGGTTAGCAATCAACCACAAACCCAAAAAATGAAACTACAAACTACACAGATGACACAACCTACGCATGGCCCGAATTTGAAACAACCTAACAATCAAAATGTGTCTAATACAATGCAGCAGCCACAGATACCAGCTGTCATAAGTGCAACTTCACAACCACTAGGCACCCAAAGTGATGTGATTAAACCCCAAGTGATTGCAACAACAACTGCAGTAGCTACCGCTACAATAACTACAACTTCGGCAACGGCTGCCGCAACGAATAAGAAGACGAACATGATCAGGCCCCTACACAAACTGGAAGTAAAACCGAAAGTTATGAAGGCTGCTACCGCCACAGTTGTAACCAAATCCAACAACAACATTAATGTAAATACCATAAATCCGCCTTTAGCCCAAATGCAGACAGCAGCGCCCTTAAATCCAAATAAAACAATAGTACTAAAACCACAACAACAACAGCAAGCAATCCAGCCGCCACAACAACAACCTATAATTTCAAATACCACACCCATAACCCTACCAATATCTGAAGAACCAGCCGCCATTATACCCCTTACAAATTTAACAGAACCAACGGAAAGTTCAGAATTTATGAATCTGCAACATGTTGCCAATACTCATCAGCAACACTATAATGTTGCCGATGCTTTGCTGCTCGATGACAGTTCTCAGATGGCGCAGCAAAATCTCTCACACTGCAGCTTTTCAAATACGACGAACAATTATGAGGCGGTACAACAACCTGCAGCAACTGCGGCTCATAATAGCTCGGATAATGTGAACAATATATTGCCAACAATACAAAGAATGCCACAGTACACAAACATTAACATAGTGAATCCTTTGCAGCAATATTCCACTACAAATACTCTGACCACAGCCACTTCTACGACCAGTACAACAATAACACGACCAACAAATCGTGTTCTGCCTATGCAACAGAGACAGTACGAGCAACATTCTCAGACAACCTGTAGCACTACATCCTCCACATCCACGGCAGCAGCTGGCGCAGTTACGCAATTTACACACACCACCACTACCAACTCACAGATCTCACAAAATCATGCAACCGCAGCGGTGGATACAACGCAACAGTCTTCAATAAAGGCGAATATCAATAAAATTGCTTACGAGGCAGAGGTAAAACAGATGTTGCTGCACTCACCACAACCACAACATGAAACTCAGCAAGGGGCACATGAACAATTCCAGCAGCAACAAGTTATGCATATGCAGCAACAGCGTATCCAACACAATTCGGCTAAATCTTCTCCTCCGCCCCTGTCCTATGACATAGCAGAAAAGACGGAAGAACCTGCTTCTAAAATATGTTTGCACGATTTGAACTATGTGCCCAATGGCATAACTGAATTCGTAAATAACACCACACCTGAAGGATGCCTTATAACAGATCCCAAATTTCCAACTGAGGGTGAAATTATACTTCGTACTGACTGCTGCGAAAATGAGGAAGAAGTCTTAAGTTCAGCAAATGTCGAGGAAGATGAAGGAGAAGCAGAGGAAGAACAACAACAGGATGAGGAGGAAGATGATGGTTTTAGTTTGAAAATGCCCTCGGCTGATGGTTCCGATAACATGTCAATGGACAGTGATGAACCGGCTGTAAAAGAGAAAATAAGCAAAATTTTAGACAACCTTACGAATGAGGATTGCAATGATTCCCTTAACACCTCGACTACCTTGGAAGCTCAAGTAGAAATGGCTTGCAATAATCAATACCTTAATGCTACCATTGCAACAGAGAGTCAAAATAATGGCAATCACAGCAACATCACTGCAAACAGCAATGAACAGTCGCCATTAACGCCACAAGAAGCTAATGAATTTTATACTCCCACAACAGAGGAAACGTCAGCATTTATAGCAGCTCAATTGGCAGCCGAAAGTATGAAGGAACAGCAGGATGCCGAAAACTATAACAATATAATGAAAGCTCAAGCTTCTTCCAACCAGTTACAAGAAGAAGTAGAGAACTCCCTTAACACAAACTACATACAAAACTGTCCGAACACCCTACAACCATCAACGAATTTAAATAGCATGCAGCAGCAACAAACACACGCCGTTAGCTCAACAGCTCCTTTAACTATGGCGCCGACTCAAGCACCTCAGCCACCTTCAAGAGACCCCAAACGTGTAACGGGACCCCATTTGCTTTACGAAATACAAAGTGATGATGGTTTTACCTACAAATCATCTTCCATTACCGAAGTGTGGGAGAAGGTTTTCGAGGCAGTGCAAGTAGCTCGCAAAGCTAATGGTTTATCGCCTTTGCCCGAAGGTCCCTTGGCCGATATGAGTGGTGTGCAAATGATTGGTCTCAAAACGAATGCCTTAAAATATCTTATTGAACAATTGCCGGGTGTGGAGAAGTGCAACAAATATACACCCAAATATCATAGACGCAATGGATCACTTTCAACGTCACACGCAGCATCAAGCAGTTCGATTTCCTCTTCGTGCTCTCTGAACGGCAATGCTTCCATGACCGGCTCTCTTGACACCGACAGCAGTAGCATGGATTATGCTTCAGATCAAGAGGATTTAGCAGAAAATCCCTACGAATGCGCACGCTGTGAACCCTATTCAAAGCGTTCGGAATATGATATGTTCAGTTGGTTGGCGTCGAGACATCGTAAACAACCGGTACAAGTGTTTGTACAACCATCCGATAATGAACTGGTGCCGAGGTGAGTGGTTTGGATTATACTTTCTTTACGTTCTCTTATGGTGTATTTTTGTTTGTATTTTTAGACGCGGTACTGGCAGTAATTTACCCATGGCTATGAAATATCGCACTTTAAAGGAAACTTATAAGGATTATGTAGGCGTATTCCGTTCTCATATTCATGGTCGTGGTTTATATTGTACAAAGGATATTGAAGCTGGTAAGTGTTTTTTTTTTTTTTTGTTTTTTTAGAAAATATCTATTAAATAGTTCCATCATACTGGAATGAATGAGGTTTTTTACCTCTTGTTCTGCTAAAGCTGGGAGGCTACTGTGTATTTCGATTCGAAAGAAATCTTTTTCTAAACAATGTTAAAGTCATACAAATTCGAATGATTTCCTTTTCGAATCGAAATACGCAGTAACCCCCCTGAAGCTGAGATGCTGCCATAAGATTAAACGGCGACTGCATAAACAAAGTGCCAATTTAAGTTTTAAACATAAATTTGGTCTAAAAATGGATTTTTTATGAAAAAAAATTCCCGTTTTCCAAAAATATTTTTTCACCCTATGGCCGACACCAATGAGCGTCAGAGCGGTAAGCAGCAAACAATTAAAATATTCATAAAACAAACTTGCCTTGAAAATGGTGTTTTACCAACTAATCGCTCAGTAATACGCCGCTCTGTCGCTTGGCGCTTCGTCGCTCTTTGGGTGGCCTCGGCTTACTGAGAAGTTAAAGAGAATTAACAGACTTAAACACGACTTTATAAATATAAGGTGGTAAATATTGAAGAAAAATACATAAAGAAGAGGGAAGTGGTAGACTTCGTTCCAACCAAGAACGATAGACACACGATTACGCCATCTGAATAATTTCGCGCTCTTAAAGGGTGAATAAAGTCAAATAACCTGTGTTTTTTAAATTGTGTGAAGTATGCCATCTAACGGAAAATCAATCGTATGGTGTAATCTTGTGTCTATTAATCTTTGGTCAAACCAACTGACTATATATGATTGGAATAAAATTTCTCGTATTCTATTATATGAGTTTTGTTGGTTAAATAGATAATGTTTACAACTTAACAACACTACCCAAGTTGTATGAATACTTAAGAATTATGTAGCGATCCAGAAAGTCTTTTATATTCTGCTAGAGTCTAGAATAAAAATTTATGCCATATTCTTTAAATATTAATCATCTAATTTGTATAAAATACTCTTTCAACCCTCATGAGTATTTAGAGAGAATATAAAAGCTTCAGATATTATATAATCTCAGTAAATTAGATATAATGGGTGATTTTTTTGAGGTTAGGATTTTCATGCATTAGTATTTGACAGATCACGTGAGATTTCAGACATGGTGCCAAAGAGAAAGATGCTCAGTATGCTTTGACATTTCATCATGAATAGACTTACTAACGAGCAACGCTTGGAAATCATTGAATTTTATTACCAAAATCAGTTGGCAGAAAATCCGCTTTTTTATCGACAAATTTTGTTCAGCGATGAGGCTCATTTCTGGTTGAATGGCTACGTAAATAAGCAAAATTGCCGCATTTGGAGTGAAGAGCAACCAGAAGCCGTTCAAGAACTGCCCATGCATCCCGAAAAATGCACTGTTTGGTGTGGTTTGTACGCTGGTGGAATCATTGGACCGTATTTTTTCAAAGATGCTGTTGGACGCAACGTTACGGCGAATGGCGATCGCTATCGTTCGATGCTAACAAACTTTTTGTTGCCAAAAATGGAACAACTGAACTTGGTTGACATGTGGTTTCAACAAGATGGCGCTACATGCCACACAGCTCGCGATTCTATGGCCATTTTGAGGGAAAACTTCGGAGAACAATTCATCTCAAGAAATGGACCGGTAAGTTGGCCACCAAGATCATGCGATTTGACGCCTTTAGACTATTTTTTGTGGGGCTACGTCAAGTCTAAAGTCTACAGAAATAAGCCAGCAACTATTCCAGCTTTGGAAGACAACATTTCCGAAGAAATTCGGGCTATTCCGGCCGAAATGCTCGAAAAAGTTGCCCAAAATTGGACTTTCCGAATGGACCACCTAAGACGCAGCCGCGGTCAACATTTAAATGAAATTATCTTCAAAAAGTAAATGTCATGGACCAATCTAACGTTTCAAATAAAGAACCGATGAGATTTTGCAAATTTTATGCGTTTTTTTTTTAAAAAAAAGTTCTCAAGCTCTTAAAAAATCACTCGTTACATATATACATATGATAAAATAGTTACTCGTTTCCTGTCTGTCTGCCTTTTTTTTCTGTTTGTGTCACTTAAAACTATTGGATGGATTTTAACAAAAGTTTGTGAGGAGATACCTTACCATCAGTGAAGTACACCGATTTTTTTTTACAGATTTAAAGGTACTGCATCTTTTATTCTTGAAAGTTTAAGGAATGTTGCGCAACAGATGGCGCTGTTTTAAAATAATCAGTAACTCCTTTCCTTTCTGTCTTTTACAGAGCTTTACAATAATTTTTAAAAGTTTTGAATTTCATACAATGAAATTTGTAAACAAGCAGGAATTCGTTCTATTCCTTATAAGAAAGAATAAATTAAATTACAAATTAGGTGATATTATTAAAGAAAAATTGCGAAATTTTAATTTTTAGACACCAGCAGAGCGAAATGCACATTTTCTAAACAGCTATGTACGACCGTCAACAGCACTTTTCGTATCAATCTACTTTGGGTAGTGTTTAGTTGTAAGCATCATCTATTTAACCAACCAAACTCAGATAAAGGAATACGAGGAAACTGTATTCAATCATCAATCGTCAGTTGGTGAGAATGAAGTCTACCATTACCTAAAGCTTCCCTTCCCTATTGTTTAATATTTTTACTTTAATATTTACCACCTCATATTTGTTGTTGCTTCAGCCAGCTTTCGGTAAATAAAATTAAATAAAAAAATTATATAAAAATTTCAGAATTTTATCCAGGGATGGGTACCTTTACATATATAAAGTAAATACTTAAGAATCTTAAAACTTTATGTGGATTACTTTTAAAGCAAAATCGAACAAAATATTTGGCCCTATTTACATTGGCGTTTTAATTTTAGTAGTCGTTTCTATGTGGTTGTTATTTTTATCATCGTTTCGTTCCTAAATTCGTATTCTTGAAATACATATATTGAAACGATTAACAAACGTTATCGAAAACAAAAAGAAAAATTAATAAAGTGTGGTAGCAGTGCAATTTTTGTTGTTGTTATTTATGACATTTTTGTAAATTTCTGAAAAGTTTGTTATTTCTTTGTAAGTTTTAACAAAATATGGCGAGTACTGAATTTTATTTTTCAACTTCAAGTGATGATGATGACATAATGGATATAAATATACATCAGAAGATGCTACGACAGAACATTAACATTTTTGTCATCCCAGATTCTAAGTACGAAACTCGATTAGTGGCGATGTAACTTCCTCATGGTCGGCGAATACCACTACGTTTCCTTTCGGGTTAATTTATTTTTAAAATTTTAATAGTTTTGACACGGCTTCCTCCAATGGTGACAATCGCACCTGTTTATAACATACTTCCCCCGTTGCTCTGGAATCAGAGCTTTCTTTTTATCTTGATTTATTTTAATAAAAAAACATTTTAATGGATATTTTCTTCTAATTTAGTTTTACTTACTTTATGCCAACCTTCTACATCAAGAACTGGAGGCTCAAACGGATTTAATTTCTCGGCAGTTTCGCTCGCTTCATAAATAACCAAATTTTAAGATTTTTTGCCCTTTCGAAAGCCCTTAGTATATGCAGGATGGTTTTCCATTTAAGAAACTAAAATTTCGTACTTAATGTACGAAAAAAATTTTAAATTTTTTTTTCTTGTAGTCGTTTGAATTTCGTTGCCCACAATGATGACGACAGAGAACGAATGTTTTATTGTCGTTACGAAGAGTGTCGTTAACGCCAACGGTAATGCCAAATTGTCCTTTTTATTTCGCCGTATTTTCAAACTACAACGCCAACGGAAATAGGGCCGGCCGATTGTAAAAATATTGGGCACAGCTAGTTTTAAATAAAACTTGTTCACCCTTTTAGAAGTTGTTTTGTTCTTTTGTTTCAATCTTAATAATTTTATATAATTTTTCTTAGGTGAAATGGTTATCGAATATGCTGGTGAATTAATACGTTCCACTTTAACCGATCAACGCGAACGCTATTATAATAGTCGTGGCATTGGCTGTTATATGTTTAAAATCGATGAGCATCTGGTGGTAGACGCTACAATGCGTGGCAATGCCGCAAGATTTATAAATCATTCTTGTGAGGTAAGTCGAATTTACTTAATGTTTGTTTATCCGCTGTAATGTAAATTATTAATTTTTATTAACATCTCTATTTTAGCCGAATTGCTATTCCAAAGTTGTTGATATTTTGGGACATAAACATATAATTATATTCGCCTTACGACGCATAGTTCAGGGCGAAGAGTTGACATATGATTATAAATTTCCATTTGAAGATGAAAAAATACCCTGTTCGTGTGGTTCAAAAAGATGTCGAAAGTACTTAAATTGAAGAGAAAGAGAGAGAGAGAGAGGGAGTGAGTAAGAAGAAAAAAAGAAGCGAAAACTACTATTTTGGTAGAAAGCTAAGTATAAAAAAAGCATAAAGTGATTTTAATAGAAAAAGTGATTATAATTATGTAATTTGTAATTTGAAGAGAAACATTTTTATGTGTGTAATTATTATATATATATATACTCATAGTTTAAATATTATTATTAATAATGACAGTTATAATTATTATTATTATTATTACTATAACAACAATAGCAACAGCAACAACAAAAACTAAAATAACAGGCTAAAACAAAAACTAAAGTAAAATATTTATAAAATCAAGCAACAAACCAACATAAAGTAGAAGAAGCTAAAAATCAAGCAACAAAACAAATTACAAGAAATATATCAACGAACATTTAAAATATACACATACATACATACATATAAACATTTGATTTGATTTTTCTAGTTCATTTACCATAAGAAAAGTTTTAAGTTGAAGATTTTTGAAAAGTTCTTTAAAAAATAATTGATTTTTTTAATACACGACATAATTTATTTGTTGTGAGTTTTTATAAAATTTGTACCGCAAATTAATCCGAGCTTCTGTTTTGTAACTTAAGTGAGACATTTTGTATATGAAATTATTAAAGTCTCATCTCGTTTTGTACTATAATAATTTAATGTGAGAAATTTCTCACCATGGGCCAGGATTCGTTATTCCACACAATCGTACAATTTAATAATAAACAATTTGACAGAATTCCATCCCACTCAGAAAATCAGAGCTGCAAAAGACGATTTTGCAACTCTGATCTTATGAAAAAATATATTTTAAGACCATGATTCACTCGCATACTCAGTCGTGCGATCTATCAAAAATAGCAAGTGTTTTGAAAAAGTATTATAGTGTGGATTAGAAATGTATGTGTGTGACAGACTTTTAGATAGATCTGTAGGATTTGATAATCTATTGAAAAAATCATAAAATATTTTTTCCGTGAAATTAGAGTTATGATATGGCACCTACAACGCCATCGATGGAAATCGATTTTTTGAGTAGGAGAGAATTCTGCCAGATTATTTTGTAATTGAATCGTAAGATATTGTAGGATAGTGAATCCTGGCCTTTATGAAGTTTTTCAAGACCTGTCAAAAAGTCTGTATGACACATATCTACATACACTTCTCATCTGCATTATCATACTTTTTGAGCACGGCCTTTAGTTATACAACAGAGGCACATAGAACGACGCAGGGTATAAAAATATTTTGAAAGTGGTGTTACAATGCCATCGTTTAGTTAACTCCATCGTTTTTTAAAAGACAGGAAATATAGAACATTATCAAGCCTGTTCTGAAAATCACGTGAAATCACCAGTATGATTCTGTTTTGTAAATCACATAATTTTGTATTTTTTCAAGTGGCTTTAACTTTGTAAAACCACGACAAAATCAGTGTTCTTTACTGTTTTTTTTTTTTTTTTTTTGTTAAATATTTTTTAATACTTATAGTATGAAAAGCCAATGGTAACATTGTTGTTTTATCTCGCACCAGCACTGAGGGTATAACATCTACTTATGCAAAGCATTGTACCCGAACTAGAATATAAGATTATGGGAAGGAGAATAGATGGAGTAGTGTTTGTGAAACATACCATTTGAATTTTTCCACATTGAAAGGGACAGGAAAAACCTGTGCGGTAAGATGATTTCATATACGAACTGTTCGGCTAAATCGATCACATATGAATGAGATCTTAATTAAGAGCTTGTTGTATGCGGATATCGGAAAGGAGTTCCTTAATCTCATTAGAGCACATTCCATTGTAGTAACGATATATGTAACAGCGAAACACAACCCACATTGCGTCGATGTTCAAGAGAGTCAATAAAATTAGTTAACATTCTGTCACCTATTAGCTTTTTCACCCACTCCTGCACGCGGTCGAGTAGCTCCAAAACAGAAATTTGATAAATGTGTTTAGACAATCGAACATTGCATTGGATTTTTATGCCAAGTACATCAAAAGCTTCCGATTCCTTAATGCTTATGCCACTACCCATAATTCAAGATGAAGCACCATATTCGGTCGAACCTCTGTGCATTAGCATACAACATTGAGTCTTAGGAGCATTAAAATCAACTCTATACGCCTCCTGGCACCAATCAGATATTCTAACGAGATCGTGATTGATCTAAGAGGTACAAGAAGGTTTAAAATGAAAGCAGTGTTAGAAATAGGTAAGCGTATATTTTATATGCTGACAGTTAAAAGGAGAGGAAAATCACAAAAAATAAAATATTTCCGCCAAAACAAGTGGCTTTAAAGATGTTTGATTTTTTTTTATATTTTTCTTATAATTTTAATACAAAATCATAAAACTATTTATTCAAGCAGTTTGTTAAAAAATTAATACAACAAAAATAAGCAAATGTTTTTCAATCACAGTCCTTTAGCTAACAGATTTAAAATCACGTGATTTCACGTACTTTTGTATGTAGAACACCTTTTATGTGATTTTAATCACTTTGACAAAAAGTGATTTTCAGAACGGTCTTTTATATCGGCACCTTAATTACTTACAGGAGAAGCAAAAAGCGTTATAACATCAATAAAAATAAAATATTCTGTTCAATTTTTTAGACATTTTTTATATATAGTTTTTATTTTTTTATAATTTTTTATAATTTTTTTATAATTTTTTTTTTATTAGTTTTTATATACCGATGAAATTATGTTTTTATGTTTGTTACATTCTTTTGACTATCCCTTTGTTGAAATAAGTAGAGTAACATCCATGTCAGTATATTTTTTCAAGCTTCTATTATTTATATTTTAAATTATTATTTATATTTAATATAATATATTATATAAAATATTATTTATATTTAATATATTAATTTAAATATTAACATTTCATTAAAAAAAAAAGAAAATACAGTGTTTCAAATAATTGTTTTCGAAAATATAAAAACTATGCGATCGAAATAATACAAATTTTTTTTTTTTACAAATTTTTCATTAATCTTTAAATTAAACTTTTCTAAAAGCTAGAAAAATGTCTCAAAATACTACAATATTTTCCTCTTCTTTAAATATTACAAAATACACTTTTAATCAAAACAACAAAAAAAAAAAAAGAAAAAACAACAACACTTTTAAACGTGATGATATTATTAAATAAATAAAAAGTTTTATTAAGTAATTTTTTATTTTTAAACAGTATTCATAATATTATGAGAATATAAATAAAAACTAAATTTTATTTTTTATTAATTATGTTAAACAAAACTAAATACTAAAAGCAAAACCTAATTATAAATAATGAAAAAAAAGCTTAAAAAACAAATCTCTTATAAAACAAAAGCAAAAACAAAATATTAAATATTTATTATTAATAAATTAATTATAAAAAAATAAATAAAAATAATTAAAACTAAAGAATAATTGTTATTAAGTTTAAATATTTTATGTTTAAATTAAGATTAAAAAAAATCTATACCTATAAATATCTATCTATAATTATATAAAAATTACTAAAACATAATTTAACTTTAATTAAGCATAATAACAAAAATTGTAAAATGTTTTCAATATTATTATTATAATTATAATTAATAATAATTATTTTATTAACCAGAAGAAAAGAAAAAAAAAAAAACAAGAAAGTATAAAAAATCAAAAAAAAAGTGCAAATTATAAAATGCTTTCACTTTTATTTTTTAATTTATATATAGAACATAATACTAATATTTAACAAAAAAAAAAAAAAAAAACAATTATATATCTTTATATATTTTTTAATGTTATAACATTTATTTAAAAAAAAAACAAAACTTAATTTTATTTTCATTTTAAATTTTAAGTGAAAAAAAATTTACAGGGGTTTAAAAATTAAAAAAACAACCATTTACTTGTATATAAAAAACAATTATTTTATAAAATTTTAAATATATAATTTTATTTTTTATATAAAAAAACCATGTCAAAATATTAAGGTCACTTATTTTTTATTCTGTTTATGCGCCAAACACAAAGAGTATTGTCGCTAGGCGTTAACTTAAATATTTGAAGCTTGAAATTTATTTATTATTTATTAATAGAGTAAAAATTGGTTATAGCAAACTCCCAACTCCGCCGCGCAAATAGAAAGGGGTCTTAGGGTAAGAAAGTAAATTTTACAGGAAAGCCGTTTAAAGTTTAACCCTTTTTGTTAGTGTTTTTTTATGACTGTAAATACTGTTGACAAACAGGTATGACTCCGAAATTAGCAATTAGAATCGATTTTTAAATTTTTCCCGGTACTTAAATTACACACTAAAAAACAAAATTTTTCCACCTCAGAAATACCTCGGGGGGTCTGGGACGACCGCTTTCTTTCGATTTCTTGATAAAGAAGATTTGTTAAACCCTTAACTTCACTAAAAGCTTTGTTCAATATTCTTTTTTTTTTTCTTTACTCGACTCTTTACTCGAAAAACTAATTTTCGACTCGAATTCGGCTTCGAGATTACTCCCTTTCGATTCTCCACTAAATTTTACTATAATTAAAAAAAGACCGGTTAACCTACCCTTAAGTCTTTTTCTCTGTCCGCGCTTAAATCTGATGATTGCAATTGTTACGATTGCATAGCCAGGAATTCGGCTTCGAGCCACACCCATTCGATTCTTCAGTAAATTTTACTATCAATTTAAAAAACAAAAAATCCGGTCAACCTACCCCTTAAATCTCTTTCGCTGTGCGCGGTCGCAAACGATTACTATAATTTTTAGGATTCTATAGCTAAAGAGTGTCAAAGGGACGCTATTTATTTCACTCAAGAGATACATAATTGAGCTATAATAGAAAGACTCCTGAATATAATTACCTATATTTTGCGATTCGAGTCGTAATTTTCTCCATTTGGCAAGTTTGGTATTCTGTGTTCCGTTCCGTTTCATTTCGTTTCGTTCAAATTAATTATTTAATTTTTTATCATTATTTATTGTTATTATTTGTCACAGGTTTTTCGCACTAAATTTGTTCCTATTTCATTCGTTTCATCGAAAACAGTTGTCTTTTTCTTTTGATTAAGTTTTTTGTTGGAATAACTTTTTTTCGATTCTTGCGTAGCTGAATCGGAGACGATCGGAGAAAGTACATAAATATTTGGATGCGAAAAATATAATCACGCGATGAGTAGCAAAAATCCATGAATTAGGCTATGGACTTGTGCCACATCCAACACAATCTGCAGATTTATAGCCTTGCAACTATTTTTGTTTCCAAATTTGAAGAACTGGCTGGGTTACGAATTTAAATACTTGAGAAATATGTATCTCAGCTTATGATTGATATGTCATTTGCCTCTAAACGGGTTAAAAGAGTTGCATTCTAATGTAGAGTGAACATGCGAGAACGAAACTCTTAACTGCTTTGGAATACATCTTTGAGAACAGCCGTTCAGGGGGTATTATTAATATTTTAATAGAAAAAAAAGATGGCAGTTGCCATGAATAAGGGTAGGCAGGACATGCAGCAAAACATTCGCCTTAGGCCAAAGGAATGAATGGTTGTCATGACCGGAAACTGATGGGAAAATTGAATTTCGGCGTCGAGGCTTTGATTTTGATGATGGTTGTTTTTCTTGTACTTTTTATAGTTTCAATGATTTATTTTTTGTACAGCCGGTCGAATATGATATGATAGTGAACTTCACGCTTAATTGTCTACCGGCTCAGGTAGGCCTTACCATCTTTTTTTTTCACAAAGCGTTACCATCATGTCATCCTCCGGGTTTTGTCCAAAAGCTCTTGACATAATGCTAGCGTTTGTATTCCCTACAATTCTAAATCGCAATTTCCTAGACATAGAGAGAAACTCTATTCCCTATTGCCTTATTCTAAATAAAATCTCTACGGGAATTTTTCTCGTTCCCGTTTTCCTTTTTCTAAATGAACTTCGAAAATGGGTACTTCTAGAATAGCTGATTTCTCTCCCTTGTTATTACCTTCCCCGACTGTTTAAAATAGGAGAATTTTAGTCGCGGCAAAATAATTTCAGAGGGAGTTCGTCTTTCTAGGAATATTTAGAATGGGGATGATTGTAAAAAAGTAATTAATAATGAAAAAGTAATTAATATTTTTTTTCAAAAGGATAATTTTATTATTCGTGCGTCATGGCCTAAGTCGTATTCTAATGGTTATCGTGACGGTACAAAGAAAGAGTGTAATGGCCAACCGAGACAGGTTTTTTTTAAACCAATTCTAAGAACTAAAAATATCAATTGTTTAAACTTTATTTCTAAAATAAAGATACTAGAAGGTTGCCTCGGTGGGCTAGTAGGTAGTGTGCTAGTCTATTAATACGGGGTTGTGTTTCAATTCCCACTAAAGACTCTGGAATTTTCACTAAAAGTTGGCAGGAAGATCAAGAAGGATATAATCTGGGTGCCTACAAATGGTTAACTGCGTTAGTGACAGATCACGGACTGTCAAGTATTATCTGGCCAAGTTAAAAATCGAGGTAAAACGATACTTGCAGACTGTGCCTGGAAAAAGGCTAACATGCTTTGGACCACAGGCAGACACATATTAAAATGGAAAGGCTGTGGTGCCCTTAGTCTTAAGCTCTGGACTCTGTGATGAGGAAGAATGGCGACGTGTATCAGTTGCCAGTCTGAAATCACTACAGTCGAGACTCAATGAAAGTAAGGTATTCGTAAATTTACATTCGGGTACGAGAAATCATTAAGGAACTTAATGGCTCCCTTTTTGGGAGTTAGTGGTTTGCTTCGGTATCCCCCCTGCAAAAAAATAATAATAAACTAAAAATAATTATTTTTTTTAATCAACTCAATCACTTCTTTGCTCTATAACCGGTTAAGCGGTTTTTACCCATTTTTTGAAACCGGTTTTTTGAAGATAATTTTTGATTAACTTGCAACTCTAGTTAGCAAAGAATTTTTCTTTTTTTTCGCAATTTTTATTTATTCTATCTTCAATATAATTGAACTATCAACAACTACTCATATCTTAAGTCTAAAAAAAAAATAAATATAATTGTTAAGTCCAACCAGAGCTGGACAAAAAAAAAATGTATGTTTCACGGTTACTGTAATTTGCGGGTTATCTCTCTGATGTACAGTTGAGAGAAGCAGTGTCCCACCTTCTTAGTCGAATGTAACCAGATTCATCCGGGCCAGAGGATTGGGATGAGTTTCAAGCTACTTTCAATACCTTATGGCAAGTTTCGCCAAAGTATTAGATGATAAAAAAAGTGGAAAATTCCATTTTTTCCTTACACTAAAATCTACAAGAGTACAGATTTAGTAAAATATGAAAATTTTAACGGTAAAAGAGGAGAGACGATATGTTTCATATAAAAAATTTGAGCAACAAGTATTTAAGGCAGTGTCACCATTCAGTGCTCTTTACAGTTTTACATTAAGAGAACAAAATATAAGTGTTCTTTTCATTTTGTCGCGCATATTATTAATTTATAAAAAATAAATTTTGTTAAAATATATATATACACACACACACACACTTTACTAATAACAAAACAACATCACATGCTTTTTCAACTCCAAAATATTTCTTTTCTAAATGGAATTTTTTTTTATTAAAAAAATTTTAATCCCTAAAGAAAAATATTTAAATTTTACACATAAAACATTTTGTCATTCTTGTCCTTGATTTTGTTTTTTATTTAAAATTTATTTATTAAAAAAAAAAACAAAAAAAATTTTGTTTAAAATTTTGGGTATTATTTTTGTAATTTGTAAGTGTAAAACGTTAAAAAAAAATAATTATTGAGATATAAAAAAAAAACATTTATATATACATACATACATATATTTATATATACATAAGTTTATTTGTCTAAATTGTATAAAAGTTTTGAGATATTCGTAAAAAAAACAAATTATTAAAATTAAAAAAAAAATCAATATAATGAAAATTATTATTACACCAATAAATTAAAAACAAAAATAAAAATATTAAAACAAATTTTAAACCTAACTTATATAAATGTAATTAAAAAATACAACAATAAAAAATTAAAAACAAAATTAAAAAAATCGTTTTCTTTCAACAAAAACTTTTTTAAAAGGTGGAAGATTTTTATGAATTTTTTGTTGTTGTTATAAATGAAGTAGACAAAACATTAATTTGGAAGCTTTTTAATTCAAGCTCAATTATATGTGATTATAGGTGATCGAAATACAAGCGTCTTTTCAAATCATATGTTATTTTGACACTGATAGATTTTTTCTGTTCGAAATATTGAATATTGGAATAGCTGCGCCCGCCACTTCGTCAGCGTCCTTACAATATTTTGTTCGATTTTCCTTGAAAGTAATGCACACCACATTTTAAGACTCTTTTATAGTGCTTCAGTTATGGTTTATGTCAAGGCACACAGGTAAAAAATAAAAGAAGAAAATTTGTTAGACAAGACACAAAAGTTTTGTTAGTTTTTGCAAGATATAATGTAATATTTAAAGTAAAAAGTGAAAAAACGATAAAAATAAAAATAAAAGAACATAATCTTAGAGTGAAATAAATTATTATTTTAAAATTTTATTTATTAAAATGTGTCTCAAAGAAAATGAAAACAAATTTTGACATAACAGGGTATAAAACACATTTAGAAGAATATGTTCACCTGAGTTATCAGTTTTACCTAATATTCAATTCGCCCTGTTTTATGTATTTTCTTTATATAGACATACCCATCCCTGGATAAAATTCTAAAATTTATATAAAATTCTAAAAATTATTTTAGAGTTCTTTTTCTTCTTTGACACATATACAGTGATGTGTCTAATCCGTAGGGGATTGTTAAATAAAAAGTGACACAAGGCACTAGGGGATTACTTCGCCTCCTCCAGAATCTGCACCTTTACCTTCGCATAGGAAGTAAGAATTCCCAACTTTAACTTGTTTGCATGTGACTGATATATGCAACCACCAATAACTGCACCTCAGTACAGCTATTCGAGGAAGCCAAGCAGTCTGAGCGAGAGGGAGATGCAAACAACTCGAAGGCCGAGCAACAAGAACGTCCTGATTGACTTTAAGCGATAATGACAATGTTGCGCGCACGTGTTCCACAATCCACAGCTGCTGTAAATAGTGTTTAAAATATTCGGCTTTTAAAAATAAAAGGTGATGCCAAGTTTGCAGTACCTTTAAATGGCTAATATAGAGTACCTTCACTACTTTCACTACTTTTTCTTTATTTTTTCTTGAAAATGAGATATTTTTGTCGAAAAACAAGTATCCTATATTTGAACCAACTTATTAAGGTACCTCCCCATAAAATTTTATTAAAATTAATCCAGTAGTTTTTACGTGATGCGAACACAAACACAGATAAAAATTTTAAAAATTTCTGTTTTCTATTCTGTTTCGATCACTATCTGCAACAGCAACAACATTTTTAGAAAATATTGCATGTACAGAAATGGTCCAGTTTTAATATACATATATATGTATAGATTAGTCAGTATAATAACCCTTTATTCTTTTATTCTTCAATAACGTTGTGAAATATAAAAAAAACTTATCGACTTTAAATTGGGGCGAAAAATCATATTTTCTGACTAGGCGCATTTTCATCTAGGCGTTTATGCCAAAAAATAAAACTGCCCTAACTATGGATCGAAAAACCCCTAGTCAATGCATCTACAGATAGTGACAGTATAGTGTGGATGTTGGAATAGTGGTATCATTTGCCTATTTTTTTTTTTTTTTTTGAAAATGCTGCTGTAAACGATATTTCAGTTGAAAGAGAAGGCTACAGAGCCATGTTTACGAACTTTTTGTGGAAGATACGAACTTGGATTATTTTTGGTTTCAGCTAGATGGAGCACTATGTCACCCAGCTCACAGGTTTTGTGTACTAAGTTTAGTAATCGTGGCAATAGTAATTGGTCGTTTCGGAGCTGTGATTTAACCCCTTTAGACTTTTTCTTATAGAGAGCAGTTAAACACCGATGCAATGCGAATAATCCAGAAACCATCCACACTCTAAAGGCTAATACCGTCCGAGCCAATTATGACAACCAGAAACCGTTAACAAAGTTATTTTAACCACAAAACCACAACCAGAAACCGTTAACAAAGTTATTTAAACCACAAAACAGAAGAGGTTAAGAAACGATTCCGGACATGAGAGGATGTGGAAAGTGGTTAAGAGTTGAACAGTGTGAATAGTCCATCTCAGTTTTGCCACAAAAAAAAAAAAAAATAATGAAGAATACTAGAACAACGAAGCCTCACAAGGAGAGGAAATATTAATACCTCAGAGCTCCTGAAACAGGTTTAATATTTAGGGGGTGAAAACTTTGAAAATTCAGACACAGTCCTAACCACACAGGGATGTGTAAGGAGACGACTTCGGTGGTAGGTGGATGGGAAAAGAGAGTTTAACTAAAAATTTCGACCTAGTTTAGCAACATAAGAAGAAGGAAAGTCTTCGCATGGAATGATAACAGGGCAAGCCTCACAAGGTAATTTTAGAATAATGATCAAGTTGTCTATTGTCAGAAATGAGAGGTTCAGGAAAGAAATTAAGCAGTGATAGCTCTGGATATCCGGACTATAAAAGAAGAATAATGCTTAGGATAAAGGGGGGATTCAACAGTAGCCCAGTCTGCCTCTTACAGGCCTCAATCCAGACGGACATTGGTAATGCTATAAAATTGGCAGGTAACAAAAAACGGCTTTTGATCTGTTCAAGATAGAAATTGGAAGATTATGTCTGTTGACTATGTTTTATGTATGTAAATAACCATCAATGGCTGCCAATCTATTGTAAAATTACTAATTTATTTTAACATCTTTGGTCACACTACGCTGATCTGGTCTAACAGCGTAGTTATCCTAATCTGCAAATATGTATATATTTGATTTGAGATATAGATGGAATGCAGAAGACCCACCTATTCAGAAACTGTTTTCAATACAATAACATCTCCACGTTCAAAAACTTTTCTTTATTTTAGCTCATACGGCGAGAATTTTTTCTACATCGAAATAAAGGAATCAGATAGCCTCACTACGGAGTGAGGAATATTAAGGCGAAAATATTAAAACAAAATTTATGGAGTTTGACAGTTAAACTTCCATTTTAATTATATTGTAATTGTCGAAATTTTCGCTTCAATATTTGCCCTCCCTAGTGAAGCTACCTGATAAGTGTGCCTTGATCGGAATAATACTCTTGTCTATGATCATGCCTTTCGCCTTGATTCTGCTTGTGGCCACTTTTATTAAATATCGTCTCGATAGTTTGAAACATTCGGAATTGTCAGCTTCAGACGATTTATGCGTTAAACACATAGAGAACAACAGGCTACAATATTTGCATAGTTTTGAAGCCGTCTTTAATACACGGCGATGATTGTAGCCAACGGCATTTATAGTCGTGTAGCGGTGAAGCCGCTGTTATCTTTTTGTTAAAGCGTTATCGTTAATTCCACATCTTTGGTTTATAAAATTCAAGCAAAAAATTATTCCTTTCCCTGGCTTTGACATCTTTCTGTGACACAAATCAATATGAAATTTTTAAAATCGTTCAAAAATAAATAAAAATATATTTTTAAAGAAAAACTAAAATGAAACCCATCATATTTTTAATATTTTATTTGACAACCGATTTGATAGCAGACTCTCAAGGATACACGACAAATATGGTAAATTTTTTGACACTGAGAAAAATGAAAAAAAGCAAGAATTGTAAATAAATTTTCTGTTAAAGAAACATAGAAAACGCATGAGCCCATTGTATCCAGATTTCGCTGCAGCTGACGATACATCAGCAATTGGGGGCAGTTGCGGTGTAGGAGGAGGTGGTGATGAGGGCGAACATAGTTGTAATGCATCGCCATGTAATACTAGTGAAGGAAGGGGGGGAGGAAATGCAAAACAAAAAGCAACGAATATTGCTCAGAAGGCGGCTCAAGAGGCTAAAGCTGCATCAGAAGCCCAACAAGAAGCCGGCCAGGCGGCCTCTCACCAAGTAAAAATGCAACTGGCTGATAAGGCAATGCAGGCAGCAAGAGCAGCTGAGGCTGCTTTGGCGGGGAAACAACAAATTATGGAACAACTCGAACAGGAAGTGCACGAAGCCGAAGCAGTGGTGCAAGAACAAACCGCATCCCTACAAAATGCTCAACAAAATGTTCAAGCAGCTGTACAGGCTGCCCAACAGGCTCAATCGCAACTTAAAACACTTACGGCTGCTGTACAGTTGGCTCAATCAAATGTGGGTAATTCAGAACAGGCAGCTGCTGGAGCTCAACAGGAACTAAACGAAAAAACTCAACTAATGGAAGCAGCCAAATGTCGTATGGACCAGTTAATGCGTCAATTAAGTGCTGCTAAGTCAGATTTTAACAACACTAAACAGGCGGCCTACAAAGCCGCCTGTGCTGCCAACGAAGCTAAAGCTAATGCTCAGCGTGCAAGACGGCATTTGAGAAAACGTTTTCTGGCGCCGCAACTGAGGCAACAGTTACAGGAACAGAGACAGCGCCAACGTATGGCACGTCAACCATATTATTAATAAGTTTGCTAATAGTTTTATGCTACGACTCCTCCAATAAGGAGAAAAGAAGGGATGGGATGGATGGTGACGGTGATGATGATGATGATACTTTATTTATTTTTTAAATGATTTATTTGTTTTTCATATTTTATATATATTCTTTTGTTATATTTTGTTAAATATTTATTTAATCAGGTATGCAATGGAAATCGATTTAGAGCCCAAAGCGATTGAATTTCAACCTCAATTGTGATGAGATTGTTATTGCCCCTTTTTTAGTAGGACTTTAAATAAAAATTTGTTACATTTTAAAGAGCTATTGTAGCGATTTGTTATAATGCTTTGCAAAAAAATTTTATAGACTCTAGATAACTTAATCAGATATAAGGGGTGATCCATTTCGATGTTCCTTACTTTTTTTAAAGAAAAAAAATACAGAAAATTCAAATTTAATGGAGAATGTTTATTATCATTTGAAAGAACATTCTTTGGCATTTATTTTTCGAAGATTTTGTCTATCAAATGTTGGCCGTTGCTACGTCGCAGATGGTCCATCCGTTGAGTCCAATTTTCGTTGACTCGTTCGAGCATTTCGACTGGTAACTGGTAACTGGCGAATGACACGCTTAATGTTTTCCTCCAAGGCCTGAATCGAAGCGGGTTTGTCCGCATAAACTTTACGACTTTACATATCCCCATAGGAAATAGTCTAACGGTGTCATATCACACGATCATGGTGGCCAATCGACCGGCCCAAAACGTGGAATTATGTGCTCACCGAAATGTTCTCTTAATAAATCCATTGATTGATGCGATATGTGGAAAGTGGCGCCGTCTTTCTGAAACCAAATATCGCCGAGATCACGAGCTTCAATTTCAGGCATCAAATAGTCGGTTATCAAGGCACGATAACGGTCGCCATTGACGGTTACGTTCGCACCGGCATCATTTTTAAAGAAATATGGACCGATGAGTCCACCGGCCCACAAACCAAACCAAACCGTAGTTTTTTTTTTGGATGAAGTAGCAGCTTTTGAATCTCTTCAGGTTGCTCTTCGTCCCAAATGCGGCAATTTTGATTGTTTATATACCCATTGAGCCAGAAATGGGCTTCATCGATAAACAAAATTTGCCTCGAAAACGTCGGATCTTCTTGGAACTTTTCAAGTGCTCATAGAGCGAAACGATTCAAACAATACTAAACAAAAATAACATGACAGCATGACACGACTCATACGTGATCTGTCAAAAAAGGCTATTGCAAAAAATTACCTCGAAATGGATCACCCCTTTTATGTATATATGCACATACACATGGAAATATGAATACACACAACACTCGCAAAGCGTAGAGACTCATTTCCTCTTATTCGAATAAATTACAAAATTACACCCCAACAATCGGAGGTTAAATATCTTGGACTTAAATAACTTGGGCGAGTTGAAGCAGTTTTATGTTTTGAGTGAAACACGAACACAGTTCGAGTGTAGAAGCAAAAAATACAGAGTTTTTTTTAACAACCATTGCTTACGTTCATTTTAACATCTTTATTACTTAAGAAAGACAAAAACCCAAAAAAACCTCTAGTGCCATCAAAACGCACTAGGCCTTATCCAAAATTTCTACACAACTATTAAACAAAATAACACACTGAGACGATTCAACATGGGGCTCACTAGTATACAAAGTTCGTTTCACTTGGTTCGTTTTTGATACGAACAGAAGTTTGCTCACTAACAGTATGGTATGAGTATGAGGCATGTGTTCAGTAAGCTAATTTGTGGTTGCGTATGACCACTTGCTTATGAGCACATCCATTAGATGAGCTTGCTCATGAAACTGTTTACTTGGAATACAATTCACTTGGAAGCACAACCGACACAAATGAAGTTGAAAGTAGTCCAAATAAATTGGCCTATTGGCAGTACCTCTACCCTTAATTTGGATTGCAAACTTCTACTGTACAATTCGTTACACGAACCAATATGGTGTTATGGAAATTAATAATGGGGCATTGCCTCAGCCTTAGGGCCTAGTTAGCCGACCGTAACGTAAAGAATTGTAACACGCAAAATAAATTATATTTATATCAAGCAAAGTGCAAGTCTACAACAAGTACAACATTAGAACAACAACAGGAATTTTGTTTGTGTAAAAATATTCTAGGTGTCAAAAAGCAACTGACTACAACTCAGGGATCGTAAAGTGGGTACAATTGAATTTTTTTTGTAGTAAAAAAATCTTAATAAATAATAGCTCATTTCACAAGCTCCCTTGTATCGTTTAACGTTTATATAAATACACTTTAACTCAAACAGCTTGTGAGCAGGCTTTGAAATTGTAGAATTGTATGGTTTTTTACAAGGCATATTCATCAGGTAACCTCACTACGAAGGGGAAATATTAAGGCGAAAACTTTTTAATTTTTTTATATGGAGTTTGATAGTTCAACTTTCATTTAAGGCGAAAAATTGTAAGTTTAACTGTCAAAATCCATATAAAAAAATTGATTATTTTCGCCTTAATATTTCCCCACTGTAGTGAGGCTACCTGATTAATATGCCTTGGGTTTTTTACTCAAAAAATAATAATTCTCAAAATACAATAAATATTTTCAAAACCAACGTTACCATTTTGGAATTTTCCTCTCAAATTTGGTAGATCTTTTTGGAATGGTAGGTTATAGCTAATTTTGGTAAGATTGAGAAAATATATTACTTTTGAAATAGTTTTTATTGTAAAAACTACTATTTATACAACACTAGCTATCCCCGGTGCGCTTCGCTACACCCATCCACAAAAAAAACAATAAAAACACTTGGAAGAAAAGTATGACCAACCTTTAACGCGAAAAAGCACGCTATTCTCACGTCAAAAATGTTTCATAAAGTAAGTAAAACTAAATTAGAAGAAAATATCAATTAAAATATTTTTTTATTAAAATAAATCAAGATAAAAAGAAAGCTCTGATTCCAGAGCAACAGGGGAAGGATGTTATAAACAGGTGCGATTGTCATCATTAGAGGAAGCGGCGTCAAAACTATTAATATTTTAAAAACAAATTAACCCGAAAGGAAACGTAGTGGTATTCGCCGACCATGAGGAAGTTAGATCGCTACTAATCGAGTTTCGCACTTAGAACCTGGGATGGCAAATGTGTTAACGTTCTGTCGTAGCATCTGCCGATGTATATTTACAGCCATTGTGTCATCATCATCACTTGAACTTGAAATAAAAAATTCAGTACTCGCCATATTTAGTTAAAACTTACAAAGAAATAACAAACTTTTCAGAAATTTACAAAAATGCCATAAATAATAACACAAAAAATTGTAGTGCTACCACACTTTATTAATTTTTCTTTTTGCTTTCGATAACGTTTCTTCATCGTTTCAATATATTTTAAGAATACGAATTTAGGAACGAAACGACGATAAAAACGATAACGACATAGAAACGACTATAAAAATTAAAACGCCAACGGGAATAAGGCCGAATATTTTGATAATAAATATGTAGTACAAGGGGGGGGTGGCAACAGCAAGTCTGGAGGGGACATTGCACCCCCCAGAATGGCCTTTCTACGCCAATGTTCTCAAATAACAAATCAATGGGAATAACTTAATAAAAACGAGCTACAAAGTTTTAAAGTGAAGAATAAGACGACATATCGTCGCGTTTCTTCTTAAACCACGTAAGTGTCATTTTTTCGAAATTGACTTTTTTGGTTTTTATGGCAGAAAATAACATTTGCCACCAGACTACATTCTCATCTTAACAAGTTTGTATGAAAAATAAAAAAATAATATTCAAAACCTCGTAAGCGTCATACAAATTACATTTGCATGCAAAATATAATGGTCTTTATATTTCAAGTTGGAAATGTTAAAGACTCAACCACTAAGTTCTTTGTATTTAAGAATAAAAAAATCGGAAAGTTTCAGGCCAATTGGAGCATTTTTGGTAAAGGTAAATTTTTTTTGATAAATACAAAAATAAATGATAATTTACACACAGAAATTTGCAATTTGCTGGTTGCGCCAAAACCACGTAAGCGATTTGGCTACAATTAATTGTAAGTAACAAATTAAAAAAAAAAATTCTATACCCTTCAGAGAGTCACACAGCCATGTTTTTGTAAAAACAAATTGTTTTGAAACCCATATTAAAAATGTTATTAAGTTTTTTTTTTCGTTTTCTGAAAAACGACTTTTTACGTGGTTTAAGAATAAACGCGACGATATGCAGTTTTATCTTGTAGCCACGCTTATGAATCGTGCAATTAAATTTTTCCTTAATTAAGGAAGTCTTTATGATGGAAATATTTAACACTTTTGCCTAAGAGACAAACATTGCATAATTGTCAAATAAGAAGTTAAAAAACGTGACTTGGTCTTAAATGCTTTTTATTAAATAAATAAACAATCAATTTACTCGTGTTTCCTTAAACATTAAAGATCTTACAATAACAAAAAATGCATCAAATTATCTAACATAATACACATACACATGTATGTACAAACTTACATAAATGTGCATACATGTAATAATTTATTAACAAACAAAATCTTAAAAAAAAACTCCAAACATGAACACTTGGAAAGAAGACAAGAGACGAACCTTATGGCTTTTTAACCTTCTCATTAGTACGAGTATTTTTTAAACGTCGCTTAACGATTGAATGATCCTCATGATGATCATCGCTGGTTTTTGGCAAATCCACATGTGATGTTGATGCTGCCGCTGCGCCATTCGATTCACTGTGCAATTCAACATTCGCATTCAATGCAGCATCGTTGGCATTGAGTTGTGCCTCTTGTGCTGAGTGTGTGGCCTTTTCAGCTGCTTCTTTTGTTTCCTCATAATCCAAGCGCGCCGTATACAATTGTGTTTCTAACTGTTCCAGTTTCGTTTTGGCCTGTGCAACCATATCGATTTGGGAGGCCAACTCGGCGGCAGACTCCGAAGCGGCCTTTTGTGCCAACTCTGATGCAGATTGGGCATTATTAAGAGCTGCTGTTAAGATGGACACGTGATTGAGGGCTTGTTGGGCAGAATATTGGGCTGCTTTGGCGGAGCGTTTGGCTTGTTGCAGCTGTTGCAGTTCACCTTGCATGACCCGGTGTGCCTCAGCATTTTGTTCATCTAAACGTTGCAATAGCACTTCTTTGCCCTTGAGTACAGCGACAGCTGTGCCGGCGGCTTGTGTTGCCGCTTGTGCCAATGAATTTTTTGCCACATAAGCCGCTTGTTTGCCAGCTGCATTCTGTGATGCCACTGCTGTATTGGCTTGATCGGCCGAACCTTTGGCTATGCTGCGCAGACCATTATCAATGAGATACGTGCCGCTCAAAATAGTATGTTGTCCGTAGTGGTCATGAGGTGTATAGCTGTCTCTGTCTTGTTGGCCATAGCGTTCGTGTGCAAATTTTTGTGACTCTGAAGCATAATCGTCCAAATGCACTTCCTCGAAGTGATATGGTGGTGGTTCAGCAGACGTTGGTGGTAAAGGTAAATATGCTGGTGTATGAGGTGGATATATGAAATGTTGTCTTTTAATTTTGCGAGCCGAAATAAACGAGGCTAGTGATAAAAAAAGCAAAAAAAAAAAGAACACAAATTAATTGCTGCCTTAAAAAAAAATTTTATCTTTGATTCAGCAAAATCAAGACGGTGCATAACATAAAAACTATTTTATATACATACATATCGATACCTTAACATAGAAAGGCCCTAACTAAGGTTTTTCCAACTTTACAGGAGAAGAAAAAAACTTGATACAAATTATAGTTTTGTAGTTATCTATCCAAATATTAAAAAAAAAACTTGATTTGAGTTAGGTCCTTTCTATATTAAGGTAACGATATATACTAAACGTGAGCATAAAACGTCTTGTTAGACTAACTTGATAATGTTCAATAATGAATTGGTCTTTTTTTTCTTGCACTTGATTTCATGTGTACACAAATATTGCTGTGCTCTTAAATAAACAACATACAATAGCATTTGCTCTTCTTCCAAGCAATGCAATATTTGTTGTTGTTTGAAATAAAATTTCAGTAGTGAATATTTTGTTTCAATAGTGTCTCTTGATATGAAATACTGTTATAGCAGACAACATGTATGTAAATGTATGATGCTAAAAGCAAGGGTTTGTACTTTGTATTTTAGTTATTTTATATTAATTTGCGCGTTGAGTGGTTGAAAATAGAAAACTGTAGTAGATTGATTTTTTTTAACTTTTATTGATGAATAAAAAAAAAACTAATTTAATTTTTTCTCTCAAAAATCAGAGATTTTACTCTCAAGAAAATTTAAGTAAAATGAATTAGTGTACAATATGAAATGCTCAGCATATTTATTGCACACTTGATAAAACTGTCCGCTCAAATGAGGTGCACTGATTTTTGCACTGTTTGCTCTCTTGTTCGCTATATTTACTGTTTAGTAATATTCCAATACACATACAATCAATATTTGCGTTTCAAAAACATGCAATACTGTACACTTTTTAACATCTAGCGCTCACGTTTAATATATACATACATAAGTGGAAAACAATATGGAAATGTTCTTGCAAAAGTGAAAGTGCATAATATCATAGCTTTTTTTTTATCAAATCCTACAACAAAATACCTATTGTTTTTGGTAAATTTGAATGATATAACGCAATTTCACTTTCCCAAAACCGTTTGCATCAAACTCTGAACACCGCTACTGTGTTGTGACCACTTTATTTTGTATTATTATTTTTTTAAATGTTTTATTGTAATTTTTTTTTAAATGTATTACTGTATTATTTTTTTAAATTTATTAATACTTACGTATCAATAGCATGAGAAAGATATAATATTTCAAGGACATGATCTGAAAGTTAAAAATGTTAATAATTATATATAGATTTCTGTAAAAGCAATAATGTGTTATAAGTTCGAAAAATGTAAAAGTTATTAATGACTTTTCCAATGCAGGTTTATTAAAGAATGTTTTTGTGAAGAAGACTAAATAACAAATTTTCTAGACAATATAGTTGACATGTTTTCTATTAGAAAAAAAAATATTGCTAGCTATTAATTTTTTCTCAATTATTTCAATTATTTCTTGTAGAATAAAGACGTTATCGAAAACTTTCTCCTAAAGAAAAAGTTTTCGTTAACTTTTTTATAGATTAAATGGTTATCGATAACTTTTCTATAGAATAAAACTTTTCTGTAGAATAACTGGTTATCGATAATTTTTCTATAGTATAACTGATTATCTATAACTTTTTTATAGAATAAATTGTTATCGATAATTTTTCTATAGAATAAATGGCTATCGATAACTTTTCTATATAACAGATAGTTATCGATAACTTTTCTATAAAATAAACTATTATTGATAACTTTGGTTGTCGATAAATTTTCAGTAAAATAAATAGTTATCGATTACTTTTCTATAGAATAACTGAATTAAAATAAACTATAATTAATAACTTTTCTATAGAATAAATGGTTATCGATAATTTTTCTATATAAAAAATCGTTATCGATAACTTTTCTATAAAATAACCGGTTATCTAAATTTTTTTTGTAAAATAAATGATTATCGATCGTTTTTCTAAAGAACAAATGAATATCCATAATTATTTACAGAATAACTGGTTATCGATAACTTTCTATAGAATAACTAGTTATCGATAACTTTTCTATAGAATAAATGTTTGGCGTTAATTTTTTTATAGAATAAATGGTTATCGATAACTTCTCTATAGAATTATAATTTTATTAACGTTTTAAAATAGTTACCGATAATTGTAAAATAGACCAATTTAATATAAAATAAAACAGCTATCGATTTTTTTATCTTAAAAAGAATACTTTTGTAAAAAGCATTGTCGAAAGCCTTTTCAACATCTAATGAAATTGCTACTGTACAAAAATGGCTACGAAGATTAGAGACCACATCGTTTTGAAATTTAAGTTGAGCATCAACAGTAGAATGGCCTTTTTTAAAGCAAAACTCGAGATCTGGGATATATATTTCCCTTATTATTTTCTATAGAATTAAAAGTTCAATCAATGTCTTTTTTAGGATAAAAAAAGTTATACATGTGTATATTAAATTTCTCTACAATAAAAAATGATATCGATAACAATTTTCTATAGCATAAAAAAACTTACTGATAACTTTTTTTATAAAATAAATGACTATTGATTACTTAATCATAACTAGCTCGACTAATTTGCTGTAGATTCGAAAAGTTATTGAGCAATTTTCTATATAAGCAAAAAAGGTTTTTATTACTTTTCTAAAGAATACAACTGGCTATCGATAACATTTTGATCTAATTTGTCTTCCACCTTTTTAAACCAACAACAAATATCTACAAATTTCTTCTCTATAAAATAATTATTGACAAATTTTCTCATTTTTCTGGAATAAAAAACATTTATATATAATCTTTCTTAGACACAAACAGCTATCGATAACTTTTCTATAAACATACATACATACATACATACATACATACATACATACATACATACATACATACATACATACATACATACATACATACATACATACATACATGCAAACATATCGATAACTTTTAGGAAAAAATATTCTTAAACTATTCTTTAAAATAAATAATAAAGATTATCGATAAGTTATTTATAAATGAAAAACTTTTTGCAACTTTTCTATAAAATTTATAAAATACTTGACGACAATCAGGTTTTTCTTAATCAAAACCTTAACGACTACTTTTTGAACATATACATATATCGCACTTGTTCCTGAAAAGCGTAACAACTCAAAATTTTCAAATTTTTACTTTTTGAAAAAAACACAGAGGTCATATCTACGCACTGTAAAAATCTCCCTTTGATTTGTCTTCTCTTCCGTGAAAAAAAACCGTTATGACCCTCTTTGTGTTTTTAGAATAATTACTTTAGTCTCAATTAACGGAAACAGTTTCTGTCCTCTACTGAACGTTCATGAATTTTGAGTTGTTACGCTTTTGAGGAACAAGTGCGATGATTAAATTTATTTATTTTGTAAAAATTTTTAATAACATTTTTGTTTTATATTGTAGTTAATTTGTTTTATATATAAAAGTTATCGAATTCTTTTTTTAATTATAATCATTTTTAATTTCGATAGAAGAATTATAAATTAATCTTTTTATTTGTTAGATCTTGATGACTTTTATTACTCGATATCGATAACTTTTTCATAGAAAAATAGGTACCAAGAGTGTTAAAAATTATCAATAACATGACTTTGGAATAAAAAAAGAATAATTTATCGATAATTATGCTCAGACGAAACACATCTTTTTCATACCGATGAAAATTTACAAATTTATATGCACTCTAGTTTGCCGATGTTCAGTTTTTATGTGCAATGGCTCGTCAAGACGGCGTGTTAAGATTGAAATTTCCTCAGAATGAGTAAAATGTTTCCTACAAAATATAAGTTATCGAAAATTTCGATAATCATGTTATCGATCAAATTCGTTTAACAAGAATATTATTAAACCGAGTGGATTTTTTTATACTCTGCGTTGTATGAGAGTTTGTTAAATTCTTTTAATAATTTCTTTTTAGTACTTTAAAACTAACCTAATGAACACTTGTTACTTTATATTTTTTGATAAAATAAAATTTAAACTGTAAGCATCACTGTAACTTTGAACTTCCATTACACACAAATAAATAAACTTTTTAAGGGAGTGCCCACCACTTGTTTCAAAATCACCTTAACAATTTGTATCTTAGTTTATTTTTGAGGTTATATTATTTTTGAAAGCTTAGGAAATTAAGAAAGTTCACCTTTTCTCTTTCACCGTGTGCGTTAAAAACGTCCTTTCTACTTGAAATGCCAACAACTTCTGTGGGAATAATATGTTGCAATATGATTCAATATGACTCGATTTGGATCCCAAACCAACCAACAGGTTGTCATTGAAAACAAAAAGGAAAGAAAAAATATCGAAATAAATAAATGAATAAAATTCAATGTCAGTGAACAAGATTCGAAGTTTTGTGTTAGAAAAATTACAACAACAAACGTTAAAACAAATAAAGAAACAAAAACAACAACAACGTCAGAAGAAGAAAGACTCGCAAAAAGCTTTTACTTTTCATACGACTGCAATTTTCACGTAATAATGATAGACAAATAAATAAATAAAATGTTACCGGAAAAACCACTTTCAGTGGCAAAACACACACATCAGCAGCTAGCAGCCATCAGCAGAAAGAGGAGAGCGAGCAGTAGCCAAAGCAAACCGGATGTTAAAATTTATTTCATCCTAAAATTTTAGCTCCAGTCCAGCTTCATACAAAGTTTTCAAACGGATTTTCTTTGAATCATCAACACACTAAACACACTAAAGTCAAATGTTGCAATTAATAGTTACGAATGGTTACAACTCCTATGGCGGAGGCATTTGGTTTTGAGTTTAATGGTTGTTCAGATCAATCTTAAGTGTTGAGGCTGGAAAAACCTGGTTCGGTTTCCACTGTACAAAAAAGAGAAAAGTATTAAATTTTAATTTATATCATTTTTCATGTCTTGATGTTTAACAATTTTTTATTATTTAATTTTTATGATTTTGCATAGTTTTTTTAAAAGGGATTTTTTAACGATACCCTACTCTTTTTTGTTAGGTACTATATGTTTTCAACGAAGTAAAGCGAGCTTTCTAAAAATAACTGTAAATGCGATATTTAAATAACTGCACTGTTATGGTATTATTAATTAATATTTAATTTTGAAATTTATTATCCTATAAAAAATTACAGATACATTTTTTTATTACTTGGAAAAATTACACAGTGCAACACGGAAAAAATTAACCATATACGGACACCATTACGTGATAAAAGACCAAAAAAAACCCCTGTCTCCCAGTTTTGCCCAAAGTTCTCCAGGTTTTTATATGAACTTCCTAGGAATGATTCTTAACACCGTTTGCGGCTACCTAAGCTCTACCTAAACGGTGTTAAGAATCATTCCTAGGAAGTTCATATGTTCTAGAAAGTTGTTTATTGAGATCTTAGGTTAATTTTTGTAGTTGATTGTTTCCTTGAATTTTGAACGGTTTGCTACCTATGGACCTGAACAGGGGAAAAAAGGTAAACAAAATTGAATTTTTTAATTTTTTGTTCTTTATGACTTTGCCTCAGAGAGTATATCAAAATTCCAAACGGTTTGCAAAATATGAGCTTGAGTAAATGATCATTTTTTGCAAAAATGATATCGAGGCCCCACATCTTTGAGGGCCCATAAAAAAAAACCTGGAGGACTTTGGGCAAAACTGGGAGACAGGGGTCTTTTTTTTTTGGTCTTTTATCACGTAGTGGTGTCCGTATAAGGTTATTTTGCCATGACTTAAAAAATTACACAGTGTGTTACTGATCTCTTTAGTCTATAGCATAGCTAGCCAAAACTCTCAATAACTGATCTGTATTGGATAAGATAATATTGGATAAGATAATAATTTGAAAAATATACTGATAGAGTTATCGATGATTTTGAAAAAAATACTGATAACTTTTTTGATATATGTAAAAAAATTTATCATTTTTTGTTCCTTACAAAATATATCGATGACTCTTTTTATTTTTTAGAAGTTTTAAGCGTCGTTAAAAAAATATCGATAACTTTATTTTATAGCAAAGTTATCGAACACTAATCCATTTTATAGAAACGTTTATGATCTTTTATAGTAGACGACCTCTTTTAAGGAGTAGAGTCTTAGCGTTTACACCGAACACTATTGCATCACTGAAACGCAAGATGCAACGCCATTAAAAATTATGTCAAACGAATTAAGGCCCAACTATAATATGCATAAGCTGGCTTAAGCTAATGTCAAAAAATGAACGAAAAGTCTGTCAAATGCTTAAGCCACTTATTGAAGAATTTTAGGTGGCTACAATGTACTTATTTTTTTTTTTTTTTTTGGTTTCTCTCCAAAAAAAAATTGGTAAATGGCAAAGGTACGAAACCAAAGCGCCAGGGTATGATTGCCTTAGCTTCCTCCAAAATCTGCAGAGCGACCTATACCTTCGTATAGGAAGTGAGACTCCAAATTCAGCTAGGTAAAATTAATGAGAGTTTAATGGTGCTCCTCCAGTGAAAATCTTGAGTTTATTGGTACTCCTCCAGTTAAAAATTGAGTTTAATGGTGCTCCTCCAGTTAACAGTTGAGTTTTTTAAAATGGTGCTCCACCAATGTCCGACTTATTTAAATTAAAATTTATAGGTTATAAACGATAACCAAACGATTACACGTGGCTGATTAAACAACCACCAATAACAGTACCGTAGTACAGCTATTCGAGGACGCCAATCAGCCAGTGTGAGAACGAGACGCAAACCACTCGAAGGCCGAGCAACAAGGACGGCCTGATTGACTTTAAGCGATAATGACAATGACGCACGCACGTGTTCCCCGACCCAGAGCTACTTTACGACTGTACAATGTACTTACATGAATCGAAAAACTATTATGACACAGTTGCACATTTGTTTTATTCGTACTTTTGCAAAATAATATTTTTTTTTCTAAATAAATAAAATTTGTTAACAAAAAGGTGTTAAAAAGACATATTTTATATACCTAATACCATTCGTATACAAATTAATAATTATTTTTAATAGTTGTTAGAAAATTTCGTGTGAAAAATTTAACACTTTTTTCTGTTTGTTTAATTTTGGCCAAAAGTACTAAAAAATACAGCGGTGTGCATCACTCAACTCATAAACAATAAAATGCTCTTTCATATAATTTACGATTATTATACAACGCCTTCCTTTTTTCGCATAGAAACTTCTTTTTTTAAACATTGTATATTAAATTTAGATATAATTTGTTCACTTTCTTTCTCCATTGCAATTTTTTATTAATGTACATTCATATGTAAAACACAAAGCACAAACAGCTGTTTCCGTACGGAATGTGCGATCGGTTTCGGACTTTGCTTAAGCAAATGAAATTTGACGAAACTCAACGAAAAGTGTTGTTAAGTACATTATAGTTTGCCACATATGATTTATATGTAATTGCACAGTTGCTTAATTTGGCATAAGCTAGCTTATGCATATTATAGTTGGGTCTTTAAGCCACACTCGAATTAGGCCAAGGTCGAACGGCGTGGCAATTGGACCCATTTATCTTTCGATTTTTTTTTTTTAATTCTCGTTAAAAAGCAACTTATTCATAAATAAACTTCGAAAAACTTACCTATAGAATTTTTATATATAAAATGAACTTGAAAAAAAATTTTATTTTAATTATTTTTTTATTACAAAAAACTAATAATTGTATAATAAATAAATAAAAAAAAATATTCGTTGAAAAAAAAATTCCTTAAATTAAAAAAAATTATAAATTGAACAAATTGTACAAACCTAGGTAGATTATTCTTAATAGGTATTTGCATCTTAACAACAAATACAACAATACAAGAACATCATGGCATTTTATTGTTGCTTTGTAGTTCAAAATGTCAAAATCTCAAAAAATATAGAGGAAAATTGAGAAGATACAAGGCATATTAATCAGGTAGCCTCACTACAGAGGGGAAATATTAAGGCGAAAATAATAAAATTTTTTTATAAGGATTTTGACAATTAAACTTACAATTTTTCCCCTTAAATGGAAGTTGAACTATCAAACTCCATATAAAAAAAATTTAAAAATTTTCACCTTAATATTTCTCCTTCGTAGTGAGGTTACCTGATGAATATGCCTTGAGAAGACATGTATTTTTATTTGTTTTATTGTGTTCTCACTTCTGAACTATTAAATTTCTAAACACATACAACTTTTGACAGGTCGAACTACTAAATCAGCTGGGATGACACTACCTAGTAAGATAAATCTACCTTTAAATAAAAATTAAAATAAAACAACCTTAAACACAAAACTTAGGAATCTTGGCGATAACATTAAATTATAAAATAAAATAATAAGCACTAGCAAAGGCGGAGTTTATTTTATTTATTCTTCTAGCAAATTATACTAAAAACAAATGACTAAAATGAAATTTGAAATGTTTTCTTTGTTTTTTTTTTTTTTTTGACACAAAAGACACTCACGATTACGAACTTAAATTAAAACTAAAATTAAATTAATTTAAACTAAAAACTTATGACTCATTCAGCTCTTGATGCTCGTCTTCGGCAATCGATTTTGTCGTTTCATCTTCATCCTGCGTACGATCAATGGACGACTTACGATTTGCATTATCTATAGAATCTTTAAGAGTTTGTATATCTAAACCACCGTCATTGGCATCCTCCTCGCCTTCCTTGGTTTTGGTGTATTTCGAAAAATATGTTAAAGACTTCATTAGTTGATAACTTTTCGATATCGGTATGTTCGAATCGTAAACACTCTTAGACGAGGAACAATCAACATAAAACCACCAGTTACACTTGAGAATAGTCTGGTCGAAGAGAGTGTTTTCGGGACACAGGAATGATTTACGTACCAAGCCATCATCGGTAAGGGCACAAACATGAAAGACCTGAAAAAGAATTTAATTTTATTTTATTTTTGTACTATAGTCGTAGTTTGTTTTAACAACTCACCATACAACCCAAATCGGTATCGGCATAGAGACCTGGAAAATGTTTTTGTTTGCCACAAGCAAAAGTTGTTGGAGGCAAAT
This sequence comes from Phasia obesa, assembly GCA_949628195.1. Lineage (NCBI taxonomy): Eukaryota > Metazoa > Arthropoda > Insecta > Diptera > Tachinidae > Phasia > Phasia obesa. The sequence continues at coordinate 205,085,381 of OX451215.1, forward strand.
CCACTTTGGATTTAAAGTTGTCATCAAAGTTTTTGTCATAACCCACCGGATAATATTCTTTGGGTGCGTTCATGACCTAAAAATATAGAATATGAAATGTTTTAATAAAAATACGGATTAGGAGAAACATTTTTCTAAGATTTAACAAGTTTGAAGAAAAATTTTTTTTTTGTTAACTAAAATAGAGATTTCTTTTGGAATTTTTTAGCTGGCAATAGATATCTGTAGTTTAAGAACCTTCTTCACAAAAACTTTTCACTTCATAATATTGCTTTTCTGCTGTATTGTGCGTGAGAAATGTGCGCCTAACCAGACAGGAAAGAAGAAAATAAATCGGACTCACTCACAAAGTGTTCCATACCTGTATAGTTAAAGTACCATAAACAAGGTTCTTACATTATCCAAATTCTACTATGGATTTTAAGGTAGTTAACAACACTCGATTTTGAATTCCTTATCAGCTGATGCAAGGCGAATTCATCATATGTTTGAAATCCAAAATGTCAAACTGAATATAAGCAAGAAAGATTGCTATATTCGGCCATCTTATATACCCTTCACAATAGTAATGTTAAATAATCCCTTACTTTGTTATGTTTCCCAATTTCACAATAATATACATTCGGTTTTAACTGTTATGACTTCCAAATTCATTATTACAAATATAATATAAAGATATAGAGAAATTTTTTGTAAAAATTGGACCGAAAATTTTAAAATTTTATTGATAATTTTTTGTAAAAATGTTATCGAAAATTTTCTTGTAAAAATGTTATCGAAAATTTTTTTGTAAAAATGTTATCGAAAATTTTCTTGTAAAAATTTTATCGAAAATTTTTTGATAAAAATTTTATCGAAAATTTTTTGATAAAAATTTTATCGAAAATTTTTTGAAAAAATTTTATCGAAAATTTTTTGATAAAAATTTTATTCAAAAATTTTTTATTAAATTTGATCGAAATTTTGTTGTACATGTTTTATCGAATTTTATTTTTGGAAAGATTTTATCAATAATTTTTTGTGTAATTTTATTGAAAATTTTTAGATAAAATTTTATTGAAAATTTTTAGATAAAATTTTATTGAAAATTTTTAGATAAAATTTTATCGAAAATTTTTTTTAAAAATTTTATCTAAAATTTTATTGATAATTTTTTTGTAAATTTTATTGATAACTTTTTGTAAATTTTATTGGCAATTTTTTGTTAATTTTATTGATAATTTTTTGTAAAAATGTTATCGAAATTTTTTTTTAAAAATTGTTTCGAAAATTTTTTGATATAATTTTATTGAATGTGTTTTGATAAAATTTTACGGAAGTTTTTTGGTAAAAATTTTATTGAATTTTTTTTGAAAAAATTTTATTGAAAATTTGTTGCAAAAATTTCATTGAAAATTTTTTGTAAAAATTTCATTGAAAATTTTTTGTAAAAATTTTATTGAAAATTTTTGTAAAAATATTATTGAAAATTTTTTGTAAAAATTTTATTAAAAATTTTTTGTAAAAATTTTATTGAAAATTTTTTGTAAAAATTTTATTGAAAATTTTTTGTAAAAATTTTATTGAAAATTTTTTGTAAAAATTTTATTGAAAATTTTTTGTAAAAATTTTATTATATGTTATCGAATTTTATTTTTGGAAAGATTTTATCAATAATTTTTTGAGTAATTTTATTGAAAATTTTTAGATAAAATTTTATCGAAATTTTTTTTAAAAATGTTATTGATAATTTTTACAAAAAAAAATTTATTGATAATTTATTGTAAATTTTATTGGTAATTTTTTGTTAATTTTATTGATAATTTTTTGTAAAAATGTTATCGAAATTTTTTTTTAAAAATTGTTTCGAAAATTTTTTGTAAAAATTTTATTGAAAATTTTTTGTAAAAATTTTATTGAAAATTTTTTGTAAAAATTTTATTGAAAATTTTTTGTAAAAATTTTATTGAAAATTTTTTGTAAAAATTTTATCGAAAATTTTTTGTAAAAATGTTATAAAGATTTGTTTGTAAAAATTTTTTCGAAAATTTTTTGATAAAATTTTATAGAAATTTTTTTGATAAAATTTTATCGAAATTTTGTTGTAAAACTTTTATCGAAATTTTCTAGTAAAAATTTTATCAATATTTTTTTGTGTAATTTATAGAAAATTTTTTGTAAAATTTTTTGATGAAATTTTATTGAAAGTCTTGATAAAATTTTATGGAAATTTTTTTGTAAAAATTTTATCGAAAATTTTTTGTAAAAATTTTATCGAAATTTTTTTGTAAAAATTTTATCGAAATTTTTTTGTAAAAATGTTATGAAGATTTTTTTGTAAAAATTTTTTCGAAAATTGTTTGATAAAATTTTATCGAAAATTTTTTGATAAAATTTTATAGAAATTTTGTTGTAAAACTTTTATCGAAATTTTCTAGTAAAAATTTTATCAATATTTTTTTGTGTAATTTATAGAAAATTTTTTGTAAAATTTTTTGATGAAATTTTATTGAAAGTCTTTTGATAAAATTTTATGAAAATTTTTTTGTAAAAATTTTATTGAAATTTTTTTTTATAGAAGTTTTAACCTTCCTGCAATCTATATTGCGTTAGAATAGTCAGACTAAATCATTTAGTGGTGGTTATAGAAGGCAATATGGAGTTTGATAGTTCAACTTCAATTTAAGGGGAAAATTGTAAGTTGAACTGTCAAACTCCATATCAAGGCACATTCATCAGGTAACCTCACTAAGAAGGGGAAATAATAAGGCGAAAATTTTTAAATTTTTTTTATATGGATTTTGATAATTGAACTTCCATTTAAAGGGAAAAATTTTAAGTTTAAGTGTCAAAATCCATATACAAAAAATTGATTATTTTCGCCTTAATATTTTTCCTCAGCAGTGAGCAAGGCATATTAATCAGGTAGCCTCAGGGGAAATATTAAGATGAAAATTATCAATATTTTTATATGGATTTTGACAGTTAAACTTACAATTTTTCGCTTTAAATGGAAGTCGAACTATCAAACCATGGCACATTCATCAGGTAGCAAGGCACATTCATCAGGTAACCTCACTACGAAGGGGAAATATTAAGGCGAAAATTTTATTTTTTTATATGGAGTTTGATAGTTCAACTTCAATTTAAGGGGGAAATTGTAAGTTGAACTGTCATGTAAAAAAAATTAAAAAAAATTACCTGATGAATATGCCTTGGTAGTGAGGCTACCTGATTAATATGCCTTGCTACCTGATGAATGTTTAGTAATCGAAACAAATTGTATGTAAAAAAAATGTCATTTGGAAAATGTGTATAAAAATTTTAATTGTTTTATCAGTTTTAATTATTTTTTTATTAAAACCTTTCTCGTGTATCCAAAATATCAATTCACGCATAGTGGGTGGTTATCGTCCAATCAATCATTCCCTTGCTAAATATGTTGTGTCATTACGTAGACACAATGAGGACAAAAATAGTTTCGGTTATACCCATTTCTGCGGGGGATCCATTATAGCGAGCAACAAAATTTTGACGGCAGCCCATTGTCTTTACAGGTACGTGAATGGATTTCACGGTTCAAATGATAAGTTGAAAATTATGTTCTTTTTGTAAGCCAGTCCGATAAAGTTAAAGTGGTGGCTAAAACTCCAAAACGTTTAAATATGGATGCAAATACACAAGAAATCAAAGTTAAAAAAATAATTATTCATCCTAAATTTCATAGAGATACGTCTTTGTTTCATGACATCGCACTCTTGATATTGGAAGATGATATTTCAATAGACAAAACATTTGCTGACATCATTTCACTACCACATAGGGATATAAAATCCGGAGCATTATGTCAAGTAGTCGGATGGGGAAGATTTTACATGGTATAATGTTTTATGTAACACTACAAGTGAAGATGTTTAAAAAATATGTAATTTTTACTTAGCATGGTCCCTTGGCGAATGAAATTCTACAGGCCGATTTGCATTTGTACTCCAGGCAGCAATGCAGACAAAAGTTGCCAAAAATCAGTGGTAAGAAAATTTGTGCTTCAAATAAATATGATTACGAAATAGATGGCTGCCTTGGTGATTCAGGTGGACCACTGATTTGTAGTGGTAATTTATTTGTTTACTATTTCAAATATACAAAGCTATACTTGTCCTACATATACTTAGGTGTCGTAACAGGAATAGTTTCCTACGGCTATGGCTGTGCTTCTGGAAGGCCCGGTGTGTACACTAATGTTTTCAGATATCTGGACTGGATTAACAAAGGACATAAGTTGGTCAATCCCTCTTTATTTGCTATTGTGTTAAGTTTGATTTTAAGTGCAGTTGTAAAGTAGACCACAATTTAAAAAAGCTACACGAAGTCACCTAAATATGTATAGAACGGCGTAACTCGCATTTTCAGTATTTTATAGGAGACAAATTAAGCTAAGCTACTTGATTAATATACCTTGTTTCGACTTGCATTTAAGGGGAAAAATTGTAAGTTTTGTAATATGTTCGAAATATATAGAGGAAACAAAACACAATAATCTTTTGCGTTCTATGTGTCGCGACAACGTTTTAACAACTCAACACATATCTTTTATTAAACTTCTTTTTATATTATTTATTAATAATAATTTCTTACATATTAATGTGGTGTCATGAAAGTAATGGTAATACGAGATGCAAATGCAATAATTAAAGAATGCCAAAATATATTTAAAGTCACACGGTATTGCAATAATTTAAAGTCACACGATATTGAAATAATTTAGAGTCACACGGTAATTTGATATCGATATAATTTGGAAATGGAATGTTATATTAAAAAGTTTATTGGACATTATACCTTCATAACACCACCCCTCTTAAATAGAAAGGTCTTATAGCTAACATTGATCAGATGGCAGCCATAAGAGCTTTCTTTACAAATGCTATATATGCATTTCTTGAAGAGAAATAATTATAATTTATATTTATTTACCAAAAAAAAAAATATTTAAATAATTAATAAAAAATAAAAGTATTTGCATATGTATATACATATATATGTATATATTTTTGCTTAATTCATAAAATTTTGTTTATATAAATTCTTATAGTTTAATTTGATATCTTAAAAATAAATTATTATTCTACCTGTTTTTCTTATTTTATAGTTTTTTTTTTGTTATTTACTGTGTTATTTTATTAACATACTTGTTACTATGTATTTCTCTTTAGACTATTTAGTTCTCTTTTTTTTCATATATGTTTATATAGTTGCTAATTTAAGCCTATTTTTATGAACTATTATTTCTTTCTTTTTATCAATTTGTAAAGTGCAATTGTTTTTGTTATCGACTTTTATTACTTTATATGGACCTTTATAAACGTTTTCTAATTTATGACCTTGCTCATTTTTTATAAAAACTTGATCATTAATTTTAATTTGTAATGCCTTTGTATTTTTATCATAGTTTAGTTTTTGTAAATGTTTTGAGTTTTGCAATGCAGATCTTGCATTTTCATTGGCAATTTTGAGTCGGTATCTAACTTCTTTAACATAATCATCAAAATTATATAAAGGTTCTATGATTTTTGAATTCAATAAAGAAAAAATTTCTGGAGTTTTACCACATATCAATTCAAAAGGGCAATAACTGTGTGTTGTTGATGGGGTTGTGTTGTAACAATAAGTGAAATAGGGTAACCATTGATCCCAATCATTAAGAGACTTAGATATATATGATCTGATAAATTCGTTGAAGGTTCGATGTGAACGTTCAACTGTACCCAACGTTTCATGATGATATGGTGTTGAATTTACTAAGTTTATGTTAAGTAGTTTTAATAATTCCTGTAGTTCATTTCATTTCATTTTTAAATTCAGTACCCATATCAGTTAAAATTTTATGGACGGGTCCATAAATAAGAAATAAATTTTCAAAAATTGCTCTTGCTACAGTTTTTGCAGTTTTGTTTGGAACTGGGATGCTTATTAAATATTTTGTTAGATCACACACTATTGTTATTATGTATTGTTGTCCACGTTCGGTAATAGGTAATGGTCCTATCGTGTCAATCACTACTGTATCAAAAGGTCTCATTGGTGTTGGTGTTATAATTAGGGGTTGTTTAATATTCCTATTTGTTTTGTTCCGTTTACATGTTTCACAGGCCTTTACATACTTTGCGACATATTTAGTAATATTTTTCCAATAAAAATACCTTCTAATTTTGTTAATCATTCGAGTTATCCCTGGGTGGCCACCTAGCAGGGGGTCCTCGTGGAATTTTCTTAATATTTCTTGCTTCTCTGTTTCATCTGTAATTTCTGTAACTGATGGTGTAAGCGCTATTTTAATGTGTTTTAAAAACTTATTGCCCAATTCTTTAAATTCTTTTATAGGTACCTTTTCAAACATCTTATCATTTAATCTCATTTGCAATTTTTTAATGTGAATATTATTGGCTTGCAACTCAAGCTCTTGGAAAAATTTACCTAAGTCTATTTGTCCATTAATAACATAAACATTAGCTTTAAATTTAAATAGAATTTTACTTCCTCTTTTAACATCACATCCTTGGATGTGGGTTATTATATTGGGAAGCTTTCTAAATTGGCGCGCCGATATATTTTCATAAATTTTTGGTTGGGCTTGTTCTCTATCTTTCTCTCTTTCCTGCACTAGTTGCTTGGACCTAGTTGTTACCATCATTACATTACAGGCTTTTATATCTTCAAAGGTAATTCTTGACAATGCGTCAGCTGCGTAATTTTCTCTCCCCTTAATATATTCTATATCGAAATTGTATTCCTCCAGATCCAAACGCATTCTCATTAACTTAGAAGATGGGTTTTTCATCGAAAATAAATATGTTAGAGGTCTGTGGTCTGTTTTAATTATGAATTTTCGTCCATAGACGTAAGGTCTAAAGTAATTAATAGCCCAATGAATGGCCAGAAGTTCTTGTTCAATAGTTGCCTTATTACTTTCGCCTTTTGTGAATGTTCTTGATGCATATGCTATGGGCAACAATGTCCCCTCGTGTTGCTGACTCAACACGGCACCACATGCCAACTTACTTGCGTCTGTGGTAATGTAGAAGGTTTTTGTGAAGTCCGGATACTGTAGGATTGGTGGAGATATTAGGGTGTTTTTCAAATAATTAAATGAATCTTCGCATTTATCCGACCAATGGAATGTTGCGTTTTTTTTTGTTAGATTTGTTAATGGTTTACTGAAATGTGCGAAATTTGGAATGAACTTTCTATAGTAGTTAGCAAAGGCCACAAAACGTTTAGTTTCATTACCATCCTTAGGCCTAGGATAATTTTTAATAGTATCGTATTTATTACTGTCCGGTAAAATTCCCTGGGACGTACATTTATGACCCAAAAATATGACCTCATGACAAAAGAACCTGCATTTATCAGGATGCAATGTAAGATTATACTTTCTGCAAGTATGAAAAACTTCTCTTAAATTTTTAATCATATGAGCTTTAGAGCATCCGATTACTATAATATCATCCATATACAAAAATGCAGTTGACGGTTTTAAACCAGCAAATGCTAGTGACATCATTCGTTGAAATGAGTTAGGTGAGATTTTGAGTCCAAAAGGTAATCTCTTAAACCTAAATGAACCTTTGGGTGTTGAAAAGGAGGTAATATCCCTCGAACCATCTTCCAATTCGATTGGGTGAAATCCAGACATTAGATCCAATGTTGAGAAGTATTTAGCTCTTCCAAGCTGATCGAGTATATCGTCTATTCTTGGGAGAGGAAATTTGTCGCACAAAAGTTTTTTGTTTACCTGTCTATAATCAATTACCAGACGCCACCTCTTATCACCGCTACCTTCCAAAGATTTCTTTGGAACCAATAACACTGGACTGTTATAAGGCGAAACAGAGGGCTCAACTAAATCACCTTTAATTAACTTATCAACTTGCCTCTCAATCTCTTCCTTCTGTGTTTCCGGAATTCTATAGTTTTTTATATATATCGGTGTTTCATCCACTATACGCAATTTTTGTTTATAAAAATTGTTTGTAGATACCGGTTCAGTTTCTAACCCAAACACATCAGTAAATTCGGCACACAGAGCCAAAAGGTCATTCTTTGCAATTCGCGGGCAATTTACCATCAGTCTTTCTAAAATCTCATTGGACCTAGAATTTTTTATAGTTGTGTCTATTGTTTTAGTCTCATATTGAGACAGAGGCTCATATTTTATATTTTTTAAGGATATTATTTTCGAAGAATTAGATACATTCATTACGCATACCACCGGGCTATTGAGATTTGTAATAGTATTTGGGATAAAGACTTCCTTTTCTACTGTTTGATGTGGAATAAATATATCGTCTATTCCCTGTTGTAATTTTATTTTCCGTACCACCTCTGATCTTGGTGGTATAACAATAGTGTCTTGAATCGGACCTGTTACTATGGGGATTTCCATTTGAATGGTGCTATTTATGGGACGGATTACCAAGAAGTTATCCCTTGAATGGAAGTCAATTATACAATTGTGCGCCCTAATGAAGTCGAGTCCCAAAACTCCATCGCATGGGATTGAGAAATCATCAGGTACAACGTGAAATTCATGTTTTAGTTTAAAGTTGTTGAGGCACAACCAACCTTGAGTTACGCCGATCGTGAATTGACTACCCTCGCCTATGCCTTTTAATTCATTAACTATATTACCATCAATTGGTCCTTTAACACTCCCATGTTTTAATAAGGAGATATCTGCGCCAGTATCTATTAAGAATGTTAGTGCCTGTATACTTCCCGTAAGGGAGAGGTTAACAAAAGCACTGAGGTTCAGATTCAAAGTCAAGATATGTCCTATTCTTCCCCCAGTGTTATCTGGGGGTCCTCGGGGTTTCCCGAGACCCTATTCATAACCCTCATGTCCGCATACTGTCTGGAATTAGTATGTTGCCTACTAGTTCTACTGTGGTTGTTATTTGAGTTTGGCCGGTAATTGTTTTGTCTATTAACTCTTCGGGGGTTTCCCCTGTTAGTTTGCTGGTAAAGACGATCTCCACGGTATGTATGAGATCCTTGATTGTTATAATTCAGGCGCCCATTTGGGTATCTTTGCCTGCCCCATCGGTATCTACCACGCAGTTGTAAGACATTTGATACACTTGATTGGTGTATATCTGTGCTCATAATTTTTTCTGTTATTTGGTCTATTGTATCAAAGGTAGCTGCTTCAATGATGATTCTTGTTCTATCATTATTTAGATTCTTCGCGAGGGCTTTTACAGTTGCCTGTACGGCATACTTGTTTGCTATTTGTGGTGGTAAGCCATCTGAAATATATGCGTTTGATAACATTTTCGAGAGCTCGTCTATTTCTTGGGCATATACGCTGTTTGGTTTACTTCCCTGGCGTGCGGTCATTAATTTGGATACTAATATGTCAGTGGAGTCTCCCTTTATTACCGTTTTCAATTTGTCTGCAATGGCTGCAATGGACGTTAAATCGTTGATTGATATGCGAGCTGTCCCGCTGATTTTTGTCTGTATTATTTGTACTGCAAGATTTTCATGGGTCCCTTTCAGTGATTCTAAAAGGTTCAAAGCATCTAGAAATTTTTGAAGGTTCTTAAATTTACCATCAAATTCCGGTAGGATTTTAGTGGCTAATTCTATGAATTTAATGGGTTCCATTTTTGAGTCCGCTAGGTCAGGGTCAATGTCTTCAAACTGTTCCCAAATATTCGAGTTTTCCAATATGCTCCCATAATCTATCTCCTCCAATGTTATAGTTACGCATCCATTCTCCCTGAATATTATTACTAGTTCTTTTTGTAACCGTTTCTCTATTGACTGAACCTTTGTCTTCAATTTGGTTATTAATTCAAAAATCTCTTGTCTGTGTTCGGGTGTAAGGTAATAAGCAGTGTTATTAAAAGTATTTACTATTGTATTAAAGTGGACTTCTATTAAATGCAGATGATATTCTATTACTGCTCTGCTAGGCAGTTTCTGTTTGTTTAAACATTTGAAGGACCGCAGGAATTTGCTTTGATTTTCTTGAAATTGTTGAGATAACTGTTCCCAATTAGGGCATTTTGCGTTTTGCATTTGAAATGGGTCAGGTTTTGATAATGTCAGTTGTTATAGTCAGACATATGACTGGAATAATTATGACTGGAATAATTTTCCCATATTTATATTTCCTTTTTCTCCTAATATTTTGCCAAATCGTACTCTTAATAATTTATTGTTAAATAATTAATATTGTCATATAAAGGTTAATTATAACAAGTTAGATGTTTATTTTGTTTTCAATAAATATATTTCAAAAAAAAAAAAAAATTTCTGCATTTGACACTATTGCCTATCTTAAATAATTATACTATAATAAATTTTTCTTTTGTTACTTATCCATTTTCTAGGGTTGATTATTTTTTTGTTGCTGTTGCTGGTGTTGATATTGGTGTTGTTGTTCCTGGAGTACAACGTTGGCTTCTCCTCGGCGTGGAGAGCATACATCCCATGGCGTGGGGATGCTTCTTCCTTCTCTTTTTTTATATTGTTATTAAAACTTTGTTGTAATGTTGAAACTGTTTTCTAATAAATTTTCTTATATAGTTATATTTTTTTTTTAGCTTTATTATTTTTCTTTTTTTTTATAAATTAAACACGTTTTAAAGCTCTAAAGCTGGTTTTATATTTTTGCAGAGTTTTTCTTTTGTTCTTGTTTTTTTTTTTTATATTATTATTTTTATTTTCTGCTGTTTATGCAATATTTATACAATTCACTGTCTGTATAAGTTCACTTTATTTGTAATATATTAATTTATGAAATAGAATTATTAATTATTTGATTTATAAAAGATATTTTAATTTATTTTATTTTATTTATTACTGCACTGTTAAAGGTTTTTTTTTTTTTTATTTATAACACATTTGCTGTGGTTCACTTATACTTGGGGCTGTCGGTGTTGTCCCCTTTGCATATCTTTGATTGTTTTGCATACTAATTTAACCAGGTAGATAATTACCATTGCTACTGCTAACAACAGAGCCATAATTTCGATGTGACTCATGCTCTCAGTTGTCTTATCAACGTTGTCCTCCTTCATAGTTTCCAATATTTTTTCTAATTGTTTATTGTCGTTTTCTTCCTGATTTTTCCCTACCTCGTAGCCTGCTACTAGTAATGGGATGGTTGACAGTATTTTTTTCCACCAAATCATTTTAGCTTAATTTAAGTATATATTTTTTAAAAGGTTTTGTTTTTAATTTATCATTTTTAACAGAAACTTTATATGCATACTTCTTGAATCACTTCGTCATTCTTTTTAAATTTTTCATTCATCTTTAACAAAAAGGCAAATTATTTTGTTCTTTTTTTTTTTAGAGTTTTAATAAAAATTTTTTTTTTTTTTAAATTTTTATATATATTATTTTTTCCCCTTTTTTTCTTAATACACTTTTAATCACTTGCAGTTTTACACAATAACAACCCACTTAGTTCACGTCTTAATTAACACTTTTTTCACTTGTCACGGTCGCCATGTAATATGTTCGAAATATATAGAGGAAACAAAACACAATAATCTTTTGCGTTCTATGTGTCGCGACAACGTTTTAACAACTCAACACATATCTTTTATTAAACTTCTTTTTATATTATTTATTAATAATAATTTCTTACATATTAATGTGGTGTCATGAAAGTAATGGTAATACGAGATGCAAATGCAATAATTAAAGAATGCCAAAATATATTTAAAGTCACACGGTATTGCAATAATTTAAAGTCACACGATATTGAAATAATTTAGAGTCACACGGTAATTTGATATCGATATAATTTGGAAATGGAATGTTATATTAAAAAGTTTATTGGACATTATACCTTCATAACAGTTTAACTGTCAAAATCCATATCTAGGCTTATTAATCAAGTAGCCTCACTACGAAGGAGAAATGTTAAGGCGAAAATAATAAATTTTTTTATATGGATTTTGACAGTTAAACTTACAATTTTTCCCCTTAAATGGAAGTTGAACTATCAAACTAAATATAAAAAATTTTTTTTTAATTTTCGCCTTAATATTTTCCCTTCGTAGTGAGGTTACCAGATGAATGTGCCTTAATCCATATAAAAAATTGAAAATTTTTGCCATAATATTTCCGCTCCGTAGAGAGGCTACGTGATTAATATGCCTTGGGATGAATATGCCTTGAATTAAACCAAGACGAATCTATTTTACTAGGTGGCAGCATGGCGAAGTTAATTAGTTTTTGCATTAATTAGTTAATTAGTTTTGTTTTGTGCATGGCAGCTGTCAAAAATTCGTTTATATTTTTAAAATTTGAAAAAAAAGAAATAAAACTGTCATTATTTAAAAAATATTACAATATTAAAGAAAATTACAAAATACTACCAGAAAAGGTAAGGAAGAAGTATTTTTAGTTGTTGGATGTGATATTTTAATTAGCTCTTTTGGCGTCTGTCGTACAAGTTACCAACAACAAAATGCATGTGGGTGTTTTTTGGTGTTGTACAAGGCGAATTCATAACAGGTAAACTCGAGAGCTCAGCTGACTATATTTTGTCTCCATCTTCCAGTGTCAAAATGTACTAACATTTTTTGTTTTGACAGCCTAAGATGATTTATACAAAAACAAAATGCACTTATTTTTATTACAGAGTTGTACTATTTTATCGCCGCGAGTCTACCTTGTTTATTGTGCCATGGTGTTGTATGTGTTGTCGTTGCAATGCCACCTTATATAAATTCGCCTTGAATTAAACTTTATAAAATTTTAAGCACTAATCAAGGCATATTAGTCAGGTAGCCTCACTACTGAAGGGAAATATTAAGACGAACACTTAAACTTACAATTGTTTCCCTTAAATGGAAGTTGAACTATGAAACTCCATAAAAAAAATTTTAAATTTTCGCCTTATTATTTCCCCTTCTTAGTAAGGTTACCTGATGAATGTGCCTTGGCACTAATTGACTACAGCAAGGCAAATTCATAACAGGTAAACTCATTGGCGAATTCAAAATCATATGGTTTTTCGCATGGCTTATTCATTAGGTAGCCTTACTACGGAGGGAATATATTAAGGCGAAAATTATAAATTTTTTTATATTGATTTTGACTGTTAAACTTAGAATTTTTCCCCTTAAATGAAAGTTGAAGTTTTAAACTCTATATAAAATTTTTTTATAGTTTTCGCCTTAATATTTCCCCTTCGTAGTGAGGTTATCTTATGAATGTGCCAAGGCATATTAATCAGTCATTGTCATAGTTAAAAGAATGCAAGAATTCGAAATTGATATATTGCAAAATTGAAATGTAATCCTGTGATAAAACTTTTTCTTAATTCCTCTTAAAATAATTTAATTTCAAAAAGCTAAATGTACACATATGTATGTATGTACATACGTGCCAATGTTCCTGAAGAGGTTAATATTTTGTTTATGACACAATGGTTATTTTACACAAACAAAATGCCTGTGGTTGTAGTTGTTGTACAACTGATTCTATCTTGTGAATATGCCTTGCCTAGTATTAATTCGTCTTGAGCTGACGCTGTTTTGAAATTAGAAAAATTTTTCAATAACAATCATGAGCTGGCGAGACATTTTTATTTTAAAAAACTGGTACAAAATTATTTAATTTGCAATGTTACCTTTGATACTTTATTGCCACTGCCACTGACAGCATTGGTGTTCTCAAAATATTGCAAACCCGGCCTGGCAGTTGTTGAGGTAGTGGTAGAAGTCGTACTCGTAGAACTAGCCAATGTCGAGGTTCTCATGAATTCTTCTCTCAATTTAGCTGCCAACATGGCACGATGTTCCGCTCTCATTTGCTGTTCTCTTACATAAATCGCATGCTTTATAGTGTCCTCACTAACATTCGCCGCTCTAGCCAATTCCTCTACCGATATGTCCTTTAAATCAAATTTAGGTTCCTCAAATTGTAAATAATTTGGATGATGATTAGAAGGTAAACTAAATGGTTGTGTTGGTTCGGGTATCGAAGGTTTTAAAACTGCCGTTATTTTATTAACCGAATCGGGCATAACCTGAAAAGCTGGCACAGCAATTGGCTGGGCTATAACGGGATTGTGGGCATGGAATGTACGATTTGCATTAATTTGTTGGGCATACAAATCTACCAGTCTATTGTTTATGCTCATTTTAGAATTGGGCGTATCGACAGCAATATTTGATCTTCGTTGTGCTGGTTGTACGGGTAATTGTTTCTTGGGGATTGGTTTAAATGCTGGCACACCCAGTGGTAGGGGACGTGCTTCAGTCATTAGGGGACCTTGTCTTGCTTTTTGTGCTTGTAATTCCGCTAGGGCCGCCTGCCTGCCAGCCAAATCAGCCATGGCAGCTTGTTTAGCTGAAATTTGTGTGGCTGCCGCTGCAGCTTTCGCTTGTTTTGTTAAAGATTCCCGCAACTCTGGTGTTATAACAATGGGTGAACGTGAAATTATACGTTTCTCATTAGAATACTGTTGGGTACCCTGTAAGAAAAACAAATAGAGAAATAAGATTCTTTTTCTTATATAATTTTTTAAAAAAATATTTTTTTTAAATTTTTTAAAAATTATTCATATGTAAGTGTATGTGTGTAATAGGTAATATTTTAAAACTCGCCTGCTGATTTCCTGGCAGAACACCTAACGCATTTGGTGGAGGACCATTTTTGTAACCAATAGAACGTCGTCGACCTCCCTCCACATTTCCCAGTGACTCGGGAAAACCCAATTCATCACCCAGACTAAAACCTGTCAATAAAAAAGAAAATTTAAAATCAAAACTTTAAAATTTTATTTAAACACTTCAACAAGAGCAGATAACAATAACATTTTACATATTTAATAAATAGTATTTACATTTATATTACATATGGGGCACTCCACTTCAAATTGGAAATTTTATTTTATTTTTTAGAAAATTTCAAATAAAGAATTTTTACAAAATCGAAAATAAGATTTTCATTACACTTAAGTTTTTCTTAAATGAACCGGTGGCGGCGTGGTAGTGCTTGACTACAAAACCAAGCACCACAGGTTAAACCCCCTCCCCCCGAGACAATCCATTTAATCAAACCTCCTCCTCCTGATCAATCAATCGCCCTGGTAAAATAGTAGATAATATCATTGCAAAAGGTTAGGCAGCTACTACACCCCGGGGAAAAGAGTAGGAATCAATGATTAGCAAGGTTTCCCACCACCATACCAAATATTTACAAGGATTACGTTGTTTCTAGTCAACAACAGATGGCAGCACGATTATCGTACGACCCGCTACAGCAGACCAATCATCTACTTAGCTGGAACAACAATCGAACGAAACTGATACAAGGCAAAAATAACAATATCTGAATCTTACGGCAACGCGAAAACAACTGCGACAAATCGTGTAAAATGGAGATGCTTTGTGAAAGTCATATGCTCCCAAGCTGGGATAATGGAAAAATATATCCAAATACAAGTATCATTTTAAATCAAATGCTACTTGGACCGAAATACTGAATATAAGTCAGTATCATATTTTCCATAATCAAGCTTAAGGCTTGAATAAAGTTGTGAAATATTAAAAACTTATCGGACATCGCATTTGGCCAAAAAATCTTCTTTTCTGACGAATCGCATTTCTCTCGAAAAGGACGAAGCTTTCTTCTATTCATTTCTTTCATCGTCTGTCTGTCTGTCTGTCTTACCTCCTATCTACCCCTTTCAAAAACAACCTAAGTAACGAAGTAACGCAATTAATTGGAAGACTAAATGCAAAAACAAACAAAAATAAAATCGAAAAACCCACACTTCATTGACCAGAAGCCAATGCATCCACAGAGAGTGACAGTTTGGTGTGGAGTTATGAGTGGTGGTTTCATTGGTACGATCCGTTTTTTTTAAATGTTGCTGGAAACCCTATTTCAGGCAAGGACTTGCCATGATTACGGATTTTTTATGGCTCAAAAATTGAAGATATTAACTCGGATAGACTTTGTTTTTAGCAGAATGAAACACCATATACTGTTCATCTAACAAACGACGTTTACGCATTTAGTTCGGTTAGCAGCCCTCTTGGTGTTGTTAATTAGTCGTCTCGGAGCTGGGATTAAACCCATTAGTCCTATTTTCAACAGCACCCCAGTTATGGACCGATGCAATGCAAATACTCCAGAAACAGTTAACATTCTTAAGGCTAATATCGTCCGACCCTTTCATGACATAAAACCAGAAACCGTCTAAAAAGTCTTAGAAAATCGAACTGACGGAATAGGCAACTGTAAAGCCAAATGTGGTTAGGGATGAAATGAGATGAGTAAACACAAGTCCTTACTCGATACTTCTCTTTCGATACCATTGCTTTTAGTATCGATACATTAACACCGAGTACTAAAACTAGATATCGGTTAACGAATACTTGTATCGGTCAAAAATACTCTCACCATATTTACGTAAAACTATATGAAAGAACATCAAATGTAACTGTGGTTTCTGTTACGCTTGCTATTTGGAAAGGTATCGTTCCGCCAAAAAATATTTTCCTGGTTAAACAAAATATTTGACATGTTTTGCTTAAAAAAGCCAGAGAAATCGTAAAATGGACAAACAGTGTAGTTCAATTTGATGAACTAAGAAAAATTCGGACTGATAAGCGTGTTCCAGAAGTATAGACATACCAATTTATTTTTTTATGTAAAGACGCCCTGGAATTCACTATATTACATGCTGAAAGAATTATCGATATATCGAAAGGGCTTTTGAACTTCAGCTTGAATTGGAACCATTGCCATAGAAAGTCCTTTCTGGGGAGTTCAATACCCCCTCTAGGGTTGCTGTTGCCCCCTCAGAATTTTTAAAAATTGTACTATATATTTATTTTCATATTATTTTTTAATAAAAGTGGTTTTTTTCTCCCCTAGAAAATATGGCCAATGAGTGGATCTGAAATAAAAGTCCTCAACGAAGATGGTTACGTTTGGCTACACTACAAACAATACGAAATTGTTGAAACCAGGTGACTCTAATTCAAAAGCAGATGAGGTATTAACATATTTGTGTAATCCTCTTCCTTAGGCTCTAATCCTGCGAATAAAATCCACCGATACTGGAAAATGGAATAAATTTCACCACAGGTGGAAAAGTATACGTTTGTCATTCCTTGCGTAATTTCTACAATATTCATTTCCGACCCCATAAAGAAAAGAAAATCTGCCAGGCATAGTTTCGAAAATTTTGTTATTGCAATTCACCAACATCAGAGTATTCCATTCTTTTGCTTTTTTTCTTAAATACATATTAGACCGCGACCATTACATCGCATGGAGTGCAAACAGATCTCGGGGGATCAATAATCCCCGCGAGGTAGATTTTTGTTTGTTTTTAGCTTGGCAGGATTTTTCTACTGTGATTTGTATTAAAAGCCTTTATAGAAAGCAATACACATAGAAGTAGCCCTAGACCGACAGGGTGCCCAGGGGTGTGCTTTAGTCTGACCATTCTAACGCAATATATATTGCCGGAAGTTAGGACCAACTTTTACAAAAAAATGTCTGTAAAATTAAAAAATCTTAACAAACAATTTTCGATAAAATTTTTACAATAAAAATTTCTATAAAATTTTACAAAAAATTTTGTATAAAATTTAAAAAAAAAAAAAAATTTAGAAAATTTTACAAAAAAATTTCTATAAAATTTTACAAAAATTTTACAAAAATTTTTTGATAAAATTTTACAAAATATTTTCGATAAAATTTTACAAAAAATTTTCGAATAAATTTTACAAAAATTTTCAATAAAATTTTTTCGAAAATTTTTGATAAAATTTAACAAATAATTTTCGATAAAATTTTACAAAAAATTTTCGAAAATATTTTATTCGATATTCGATAAAATTTATACAAAAAAATTTCTATCAAATTTTACAAAAAAATTTCTATCAAATTTTACAAAAAATTTTCTATCAAATTTTAAATAAAAAATTTTCTAAAAATTTTTTATAAAATATAAAAAAAAAATTCTATCAAATTTAAAAAAAAAAATATTCGATAAAATTTTTACAAAAAATTTTCTATCAAATTTAAAAAAAAATATATTCTATAAAATTTTTACAAAAAATTTTCTATTAAATTTAAAAAAAAATTATATTCCTTAAAATTTTTACAAAAAATTTTCTATCAAATTTTAAAAAAAATATATGCGATAAAATTTTTACAAAAAATTTTCTATCAAATTTATTATTTATTATTTTATTATTATTATATTCTGTGTAATTTAAAATATATTCTATTAAATTTAAAAAAAAATATTCTATCAAATTTTTTGTTAAAATTTTATAGAAAATTTTTTGTTAAAATTTTTGTAAAAATTTTATAGAAAAATTTATTTTTGTTAAAATTTTTGTAAAAATTTTATCGAAAATTTTTTTTTTAAATTTGATAGAATATATTTTTTTTTAATTTGATAGAATATATTTTTTTTTTAAATTTGATAGAATAATTTTTTCAAAAAATTTTTGATAAAATTTATACAAAAAAATTTCGATAAAATTTTTACAAAAAATTTTCGATAAAATTTTAACAAAAAATTTTCTTAAAATTTTACAAAAAAAAAAATCTACATCTTTATATTATATTTCAATATTTTTTGCTTTGAAAGTAATCCACACCAAATTTTAAGACTCTTACATATTTACTTTATATAAAGGTACCCATCCCTAAATAAAATTCTTAAATTTATATAAAATTCGAAAATCCTAAAAATTATTGTAAAGCTCTGTAAAAGGTGTTTAAAGTATTTTAATAACATTGTATCATTGTATCAAATACAAATTTTATTTAATTGCCTATTTGGTGGCAAGTAATTCATATTTTGTGCTTATATTAAAACAGCGCCATCTAGAATTTCTTAAATACACATTTTGTATTACAAGGCGTGTGTTTATTCCCTTTTCAACATCAATCTGCCCTTTATAGAGAATCTCTTTAGTAGGATATTTCACATGATATTATATAGAGTAATGGCAGTTTTATATAAAATTTAATGGGATCAAAAATAAATACCGCAACCTTTTGAAATAAAATATTTGTTAATAATTTTTATATTTTTTGTTGTTGCAAAATATTAATATACATTCTTATTTTGTTTTTGTTTCTTTAAAATTAATTTACCTAAACCAAAGTGCGCTTTAAGGCCTCCCAAATTTCGTACACGAAAGAGTCCAGATTTTTTGAAGTTACAATTGAGTATAAAACCAAAATCGGATTCTAAAACACATGTCCCGCAAGCCAATCCTAAAAAAATGGAATAAAAAAACAAACACAGAAAAATTATAGGAAGTCAAAGTTATTAGTTTTAAAATTATATAGAAAAAGGTATAAGATACTCGTGTTAAAGGAAGCAATAAGTAGTTCTTACTTGGTAAGCACCACTTATTACCGAGTGGATGAAAGTAGCGATGAAGAAGGAGTGATAATGAAGAGGATAATGCAGGATGGTGAAATGTTTTCTGTGTTTTGTTTTTTTTTATAATTTTCGACTATACGACTATAACTTTGGCAGAAATAAAATATTTACAAAAGAAATTTATTTATAATTTTTTAAATTAAATTTTTTTTTAATTAAAAAAAATATATATTTTATATTTATTAAGCTTTATTTCATTAATTAAATTAAACCTTAAATATTTTGGAATAAATAATTTTATTTTGTGATAGTTAATCATTTTTAGGAAAAACTTTTATTTAGATAAAAATAATCTGAAACTTAAAAGTATGTGGCTGGTTGCCACATACTTTAGGTATAAAATAAAAAATAAAATTTAAAACATTATCATGTTAGTGTTAAGTGTAGACAGCTTATGTAATACTTTTTCCACATCTTAAATGTGTTATAAAAATCTTTTGTAACATGACAATGATGTTTTATTCTCTCTGATTTGCTTTAAGTATTGAAAGAATATTAATGGAACAAACAGAAAATTCTATTAGAACATGAACATAAACACGAATTCACCACCTACAACATCTTAAAAAAACCAATGTGTTTATGTTTTGTTCAAATGGATGTATAGTGAAGACGGGGTTTAAGGCCGCACCAAATATATTTCAGGGCGACGGCAGCTAAGCCAAAAAATGAGAGGGCGGCTAAAAAACTCCACTTAGCAGATATCGGATACTTCGCATTTTGTATGAACATGGGATATGGGAAAAAAATTAGTCAAAGGTAGGGGTCATTTTTGAAAATAACGCTTCTTTTGAGGACCTAGAGCAAGAGAGAATAAAAAAATTAGAAAATATGCGCTTAACCGGGAGTCTACAGCTGATGAATTTATATCGTGATGAACTTTATATAAAAAAACATTATTTTTTATACTGTTTTTTTTATATAAAGTTTGACATTCAATACGACATAAATTCATAAGGTGTGGACTCCGTGTAATGGAGACTATGTTAGGAAATAAAACGTTCCCATGAATAATTGTACATTTTAATTGATTGACTAGGTGGAGTACCACAAAAAACTTAAAACTGAACTGGTGGAGACCATTATTACTCTTTGAGGCAAAGACTTGACGAAGTACCACACAAAAAGAAAATAGATAGAGACCATTATGGTTGGGTTAGTTTCAGCAGGCAGCTCACTTGGGTCCATGTATTGGTCCCTTTGTGTTACCTACAAAGAGAAGAAAAGGGAAAAAGAAAGAACAAGATAGAGAGAAAGAAAGTTGTAAGATGCAGCCATGTGGATGGAGACCATTATGATGTATGAGAAAATTTCTGGAGTTCCAACAGCAGAAGGCCTTTATAGGTTGAAAAAACTGACAATGAATAAACACAAAGCTACGTTATAGTGTTTAACTCCGTTTGTAATGTGTGTGTAGTTAAACCGTTAATACGCTCCAAACTAAATGTTGCGTGACATCAGACTTGTTGCAACGAATTCGTTAAGACATTTCGGTAGTGTGTCTGAAATCAGACTTGTCATAACGAATTCGTTAAGACATCATTTCGGTAGTTTGTCTGAAATCAGACTTATCGTAACGAATTCGTCTTAAGTCAGACTTGTCGTAACGAATTCGGTAAGACATTTCGGTAGTGTGTCTGAAATCAGACTTGTCGTAACGAATTCGTTAAGGCATTTCGGTTGTTAGATTTATATCTAAGTAAAAGCCAAAATTGTATTAAATAAAAAAGAATTATAATAAAGACGAAAAAATTTAATAAATACATGCAAGATGAACAGTTGAATTGATTACGGTAAAGTATTGCCTTGAATACCAAATAGTTAACTTTACCATTATATTCACTTAACTTTAAGGGAACGAAGTTCTAGCTTATACGTAGATACTGACAGAAAACATATCGTTGCCATTTCCTACCTACATGTCGTTGCGATTTCGTACCTACATATCCTTACGATTTCGTAACAACATATCGTTAGGATTTCGTACCTACATATCGTTACGATTTCGGAACAACATATCGTTATGATTTCTTTACTACGATTTTGTTTATCGTTGCGAAGTCATGTCAACCCTTTCACATAAAAAACGTTGCGATTTCGGTTCTGAAATAGGAAGATTTTGTCGAACAGTCGTTACGAATCCTTTACGAAATCGGAACAATTAGTTTGGTGGGTAGAGACTGAGGATAAGCTACCTCCTACACAAAGTAAATATTTATTGTTGTAATACCTTTCGGTGAAGACCGTCGTCACTGGCTGTTGTTTTGGTACGTTTGGCGAGCGCTTTCGATGTGAAGACATCATTTTCAAGCCGCGTTAAAATGGTATAAATATTTATTATTGGAAAACTATAATTGTGAAAGTTCTTTAAACTTTCCGTCAGTAATTTTGCTATCAATGTACGAGATCAAACCATAAATGAGCTAGAGTTGAGCATATTCGTTCATTTGGATGAATCGTTGAAATCGCTAAAAACTATTATATCAACTATGACGTTCTTTTCGTTAATTGTTACTTTTTAATGTGAAATGTGATTGCACAATCTACGCCTGAAAAACTGAACGAAACAGAATCGTTCACTTTGTTGAATCGTTCAGTGCATTCGGATCGTACATGTACGACACAACTCTAAAATGAACGGTAACCATGAAGCTTCCGTGGCATTTCCATATAATAAACAACAAATTATTAAATTACTGAATTATTAATTTAAGAAATAAATACTTCATTACGTGTTCCAACTAGTTAAATAAATAAATTATATTTATTGCTAGTCAGAACTCAAATTATATTACTACACTTCATTAACTGACTTGAACCGGCCTACTATACAGGGTTCCCAGATATTTTTCGAGTTAAATCCCCAATTTGAAAATTTTCATCCCCAAAAATCCCCCAAAAAAATTTTAGTTGTTCCAAAATTTAATTTATCGCATAAATACATTAAGGTGTATATTTTTTAAGTAATAAAAATTTACGAGTTGATTAAGTTTTTAACTCACCATTTCTGGGGATGGATTAAAAGGGTTACAACAAATTTTGATAGACTGATTGGTAGAGCGCCTTATCTATCAGTCTGTGGGTTCGACAGCCACCAAAGACTGTGCAGTGAAGCGAAAATATTCGCAGGTAGTGTTGTCTTAAACATGTACGTTAGGGTCGAACTAAAATTTTTTTTGTTTTAATTTCAATATGTAATAGTGATAAAAAGTTGCCATTTGCAAATTCTGTTGACATTTGCAAATGTTGAAATTTTGCTAATGTTAATACATTTGAATGAGCAAAAACTGTATTATAGAAATAAAAGGATAATTCTAAGTACATTAACTAAGTTTTAGTTAAAGAAATATCCTTACAATATCATACCTACCCCTATTTTACTACAAGAAAGAAAATAAGGAAAGTAAATTAAAAAGAGATTCGAGCAACGTTTTACCATTTTGTGCAATAAACTTTTTGGATATAAAAAGAACGTATTTGAATAAATGACCGTGGAGCATCTGCAGGTTTCAGTTCCTTCTTAAGATCGTAAGCAAGATCCATATCATCCAGGGTAAATTCTATGAATTAACTTTTATTGCTTAAACAATTTTCGTTACATCTTTTTCATCTTCATTTATCAGTTATATTTACTTTAAATGTGAATAAACGAACGATTAAAATAATAATAAAATTACAATAATCCAAGAAGTATATGAAATCAAAATAAGAATCCCCAAAATATTGAAATTAACCTTAGCAAATTCCCCAATCCCCAAACCAAATTTTTAATCCCCATTAACAAATAAAAATCCCCGATTTGGGGATAAATCCCTTAATCTGACAACACTGTTACTATATCATTTCGAAAGCTTTTAATAAAAATTGTTAATAAGAATGTTCGATAATCACCTACACAAAAACTAACTGAGTGACTGACTGATAATATCGTTTTTAAAACAATTAATTTAAATGTTTCAAATTATTATTGTTTGGTGTTGCTTTGTTTTCTCATCAAATTATGAATTAATAAGTCACGTTATAATGACAGCTTAAAAGCCAAGCACTCACTTAAATGTACATCAGATAAAAATCATTGTTTCCTTCTCTTGATTATACAAAAACAAAACAAAAAACAAAAAAATTAGGAAAAGCCAAAAGTCACAACCATCTGCTGGTACAATTATACATACACACATAACCATGAAAACTTACAAATTTATCATGTGCAAATAACAAATAATTTTTACACGAAAAGAATTATAAAGAAGCAGAAAAATTTAATTTAAACAATTAATTTGCTGCTCATTTTAACAGCAACAACTAAAATAACAATTGTTTTTTACACTTAAAATTTTTTTTGCTAAATAAGTAATAAATACACTGCACAGTGGGGCAGAATCAAAATATTTTGGAAAAAACTCAGCCATTTGTAAAGGGCTAAGCCAAAAATTGAAGAAATGCTAAGCTCTAAAAAAATTTGCAGGTGCAAGGTACCCAACTTTGAGACCACATAGCGCCACCCCTGTCAAATGGATGGTGCCCATCGTCAAAACTTAAGCTTAGATACTCCTATGCCATGTCAAATTTTAGGTCCATCGGCCTATCTCTTTACTGGCTGAGTTATATCCAAAATATTTTTTCATTATGCCCCACTGTGCGCTGTAACAAATTTAAGGGAAATTTAACCATTTTGGTCTATCCGTCCGTCAGCGCTTTCTATCTCTGGAACCGTAATAGTAAACTCTTAACAGTTTCACAGATGTTGTATCACTATGCCTGCTACAACAACTAAATACTAAAAATTAAAGGGTCTTCCGATATTAACGTGATTGTCTTAGTTTGTGAACCGTAATAGACAGCCACTTGAAATTTACACAAAATATTTAGAACTATGTTCGTTTCGTTAAATTAACATGTATACAGAAAAATACAAATTAAAGGGTGTCCCGATAGTGATGCCAGTTTCACATATATGTCTTTATTTCTGTACCATAATAGGTAGACTCATGAAATTTTCTCAGAATATTAAAAACTATATTGGCTATAACAACAAATATAAAAAATTAAAATTAAAGGGTGTTCCGATAGTGATGTGATTTTCACATATATGTCTTAATTTTTTAACCATAATAGGCAGACTGCTGAAATTTTCACAGAAGGTATATTACTGTGCCACGCGACGCTATAACAACAATTACTAAAAGCTAAAGGGTGTTCCGATATTGACGTGGTTTTAACGCATATGATGTTAGTTTTTGAACCATAATAGGCAGCCCATTGAAATTTAAACACAATATTTAAAACTATATTCGCTGTATTAATATGCATAAAAAATATAATTAAAAAATAAAGAGTGTTCCAATAGTGATATGATTTTCACATAAACATACATACATATGTATGTATGTGTGTATGTCCTTATTTTTGAACCATAATGGGTAGACTCTTGAAATTTCACAGAGTATTTAAAATTATATCCGCTATAATAATGAGTATAAAATATAAAAATTAAAGGGTGTCGCTATAGTGATGACCTTTTCAAATATATATCAAATTTTTTAACCATAATAAGTAGACTACTGAGGCAAGTGAATTTGTACTCTAATTCGTGTAATCTAAGTGCTCGAATGTATTTTAAAACTTAACAGATGTGCCTCGTTAATGAGGTAACATTTATGTGGGTTAAAGGACCCATATTCTCAGCTGGGAATGAAGCAGCAGACCAACTAGTCAAAAGGGAATCTGCTGTAGATGAAATTTCCGTAGACCAGAATCCAGGGAGGCACTGGGAAATAGTGCTGGCAATTTCTACTACTTTCAACTACTCGATACAACTCAATACTTTTCAATTGGGTACTCAATAGTACTCAATACTTCCGTTTACATACTAGCAGAGGAAATTTATCGTCGTAGTTGTCAAATATTTTTATAAATTTATTTCTAAAAACACTTTTGTGTATTGAGTACCCCAAAAACTGATCGAGTATCGAGTACTCGGTACCCACTATTAAATACTTTGCCAGCACTACTGGGAAATGACCTAATGCTAGCGACAAAGATATGCCTTGTTTCTAGAATACGAAAAAGAGTGGAAATGGTTGGACGTTTCAACAAGACTCGGCATTTGTGCAGCGTGTATAGCTTTTTCAGACACACTCTATATTATTGTTCTAACTTATTGGACGCTTTTCATCAAACAATAACATATTTATCTTATAGTTTTTAAATGAAAAAATTCAAATCAATTGTAGTAAACAGTATTTCTTATATCGTTCTTTCCATTTTATATTTCTTTGTAGTTCCAGCACAATGCATGGCATAAGTAGGGATTATTTCCTAAATGCCGGTCCAATTAGATAAACAATGCCCTGCAACAGTTTTATAAAACTAAATATAAAGCTTAATTACAATTAAAAACGAATAAGAGTGCTATGAGTGCTAAGAGTGCTATGCCATGAAGAATCTTGTATACCCTTCACCATAGTAATATTAAATATTCCATTACATTCGGTTTTAACTTTTATGATCTCCAACTTCATAATTATAAATATAACATAATATAAAAATATAGAAATTTTTTTTATTTTAAATATCATCGAAATTTTGTTTTTAATTTTATTGAAAATTTTTTTAAAAAATTTCATCGAAATATTTTTGAAAATTTTCATCGAAATATTTTTAAAAATTTCATAGAATTTTTTTTTTAAATTTCATCGATAATTTCTTGTAAAAAATTTTATCGAAATTGGGGGGGTCATCATGAACCCCCAATGTTTCTATTGACTGCTCCTGGTTCCCAGAACCCTGTGGGTCTATCGGCTACCTCTGTATTGTGTATTGCTTCTTAACCTTTAATAAAAATCAAAGCAGAATAAAAATCGACCCTCGCAGGGGGCTATTAATCCCCTGTGACCAGTAGATCACATGCACTCAAATTTTCTGTATCTCTTCTGGTGCCTTGGCAAAGTTGATTTCAACCTGAACACAGACGGACATCGCTTAATCAACTTCTCTATGTATAAGTATTCAGAATATATGTATGTATATACCTTATGGAGTCTAAAAATGAATATTGTAGAAATTACACACGGAATGACAAACTTATATATACCCTTTCCACCTGTGTTGAAGGGTATAACAAGGCTTTTTTCTTGTCATAATAACCTATCTGTCATCTATACACATAATATAATAGTAACTCACTTCCGTCTGCCTGTCTGTCTGCTTTTCGTTGACGTTCGCATCACGTAAAAGCTACTTAATGGATTTTAACAAAATTTTGTGAGGAGGTACCTAAGTATCCTGGTCCCAATATAGGATACTTTTTTTTCCGCAAAAATATCTTGGAAAGTGAAGAAAAAGCAGTGAAAGTGCGCAGTTTAACTAACCGGTTATGAATACTTTACTTTTTACATAAAAATACATAAGCTGATACGTAGCATATCTCTCCCCCCGGGGGTTCCAATTGTCACTGCAGGAATGGCAAATGCTTTGACGCGGTTCACTCGGGGAAAATAGGGGCACCATACGCTAGGGTTCCTAGCACCTAAATCTGGAAGAAAAAGTCTGTGTCTTAAACTTTCGAGGCCCGACCAGTACCCAAAGGACTGGTATCACGGGAATCGGTAGCCCCACAGAGCACCTATCCTCTTTGTGACAGGTTGTTGGTGAAGTCCCCTTTTGGGGGTACACGTGGTGGTTGTGGTTTAAGATCGATTTATGTAGGTATGGTGCACGGTCGATCAAGTGTGCTGTTGCACTCTCAACAGACGGAGTTTGGCAAGAGGCTATAATATGGAATCTAGGCTTGCCTTGGTTAAGGCTTGCCATATTATATAAATTGCTACTCATTGTGACTGTATCACACACAAATTGCGATTGGCGGCGACGTCTTATCGTAAAGTGTTATACTACACAATGGGGGCGCTAGTCTAAGCTTAAATTATACTCGGTGGTAAGACCACCATGGGATTAGGCCAAGCGGCAGGTGCCCACGTTAATCTTGTTCCACATCCCTTTCTAAAGGAAGTAACACAGTTAACATAGGCATTAATTGCCTGAGTGTTACTTCTCTTAAAAAAAAAAAAACTAAAAACGTAAGGGTCTTTGGTGTGGGTTGTTTTCAAAGCAAAATCGAACAAAATATTGAAGGACGCTGACGAATTGGCGGACACAGCTAGTCTATAATAATTGCCTTTTAAAGGCACTAACTACAAAATGTGATTATTTTGGTCAGACGATATTTGAAGTTTCCGTGGCCTAATCAACATAGTTATCTAGTCTGGTGTACTCCGTTTGTTTTCCTTGTTTGCTTCCCTGCTAAACAAGTATTTGAACGTGTTCTGCCACCCTTAAAGGTTTTTAGAGTCCAATCTTAGCTTCTGCTTTGCAACTGGCCACCAAAGATCACTGTACTTTAACAATTTACCTCTAAAAATAATAGTTTTCAGCTGCTGGTCATTTATGGATGACCAGTAGTTTTAAGTGGTACACTTATTACTATCTATTTTGCGATCCGACCCACTGTGCTGCTATAGAATTAAATAATAGCGAATACGTACGAAGTTGATTTATTATTATAATTTTTTATTACTCGCTATTTGTAGATGTTTGCAAAATGAATTTAACCACTTTTAAGAGTTTGACATGATTTTTCCAACATCAAATAATAAAAACCAAGAAGAAAAGTGGAATTTTGTGTCATCTTTTGCGAGAGATTTACTTTCAACACGCCAACATGCAAACTCCTAATTAAAGTAATTTTGGACAGTTGACATATTGTTGGCCAACTACAAATTAATTTTTTAATTTACACACCAAAAGACGGATGACTCATTATTATGCAATTTTATATGCGATTTTAATTTCTTGTTTGGTCAACTGATAATGTCGTCTTTAACAAAAACACACATGTAATTTTTATGAATTTATTTCTCTTTTATCCCAGCAAACAATATGAGTCCTAAAAGAGTCTTTTAAGACTCCTATTTATGAGCAAAACCCTCAGAAACAGTCTCCTAAAACGCTCAGATATGAGCTTGTTTTCCTATATAACCGTCAAAAAATTTTGTACTGAATATGAGCGTTTTAGGACTCCTAAATGTAACGATTTGTATGGAAAATTGTGAGCCTTTTTGCTCACAAATCAATCATAAAAACCTCTTAAAAGAGTCATAAAAGAGGGATTTCGGAGCCAAAAAAGATTGATATAGGAGTGCATTTTTTTCTTGAAATTAGGGTATTCATGAATAAAAGAAATACATTTTATTTGTAAATTCGTGCTTTTAAGCTTTTTTATAACGAAAAGATTCACAAGGACAATGTTTTGTCAAATATTCACACATAAAGTACACAAAAATAATTAAATTAATTAAAAAATAGGAAATAGTGAAAAAGTTAAAAAATAAATGATGAATAAATATTTGTTCAATGCGTATACTCGCACTTATTATGTATAAATGGATTAGGTTATTTCTTTTTGTTTATGTATTTAATACGATCGTTTGCAGTCTGGAACCATTTACTGGACACCGTTATAAATATCTTTTCCCCGGAAGAGAATTTTCGAATAAATGCACCTGAAATAGAGAAAATTTTAAATACACATTTTTATTGAAAGAAGCAACTTGAGTTTATTCTACCCTTACTTCGAAAAGCGGAAGTCGTCGTCATTGCCATTATGGAGACTTTATTTTGTGCTCCTCTCCAAGAAAATTTTGCCGCAAGACTATCAACCATAAAAGTTCGCCACATTTGGCGAATGAACTTGGAGGGTTCTGACGCTGAGTTGCATTTAAATATTTCGGTTTCCTAAATTAATTTGTTAAAGATATTAATCAAAAAAATACAATACTCACATAAATACAAGGCATTCAACTTACCAACTGGTTGTATAAGTCTGACGAACTTCTGATTTTTTCCTCGAATTGGTCCATTTCCGACATCGTTTCAAATGGTTTTTTAGGTAGAATCGTTAATGTTTTGCTTTCTTGGAAAAGTCTTCGCTGCGACGTTATTTCGGATAAAAGGCGCGTGTGAACTCGAATATTTTCCTCCTCCAATGCTAGAACTCGTTCTTTTAATTCTGAAAATAAATAATAAAATAGCCTTTATTAAACTCTATCTGAGTGATGATATGAAATGAGAATTCTGCTTGACTTACCTCTGTTTTCATTTATTAATACTTTTACGTTCTTTGCGATTTCATTGGTTTGTTCCAGAATTTGCTGAATGTCCGACTCGTTATCTTCAATATGCACGAAATTTTTTTCAAAAGTGTCGCCCTCACTTCCTTCTTTACAAGCTTCACTTTCTTCATTTGTTTCACTTTGCAGATTCGTTGAATTCACTTTTCGTTTTTTTATTTCATTAATTATTTGGCCTGAACGCCTCTTTTCGCCAGTTGTTGGATACATTTTCTCTCTTTATTTAAAAATACGAAAATAAACTCACTTTTTGCACAATTTCTGAAAGATTTTATCAAAACCACAACCGAACAGCTCAAAATTATTACAATAATGAAATGCAAATGCAAAATATTCGTATTTAAAAAAAAAAGAAAACAAACTACCGTTACCACTCAGAAAACCCTCATAAATAAGAGCTTTCTAGGAGTGTGCTCCCAAAATGCTCATAAAAAAGAGTATTTCGGAGTCCTACATTCTGTAGGCTCCGAAATCAATCAAAAATGCTCATAAATTAGGAGGGTAATCACAAAACCCTCAGAAAAAGGAGTCTTTTAAGAGTCATATTTAGGAGCGCTCCGAAAATTGTTTGGTGGGATTTTATTTGTGTTTTTTGTAGAAAACAATTATTGTACGTATTAGTGTACAACAATTATTTTATACATGTACTCGTACATGCATTAAACAATTAAGAAGAATTAACTTTATTTTTTTTTTTTTAATCTACTTGTGTTTAAAGTGGCCCTCGCACGTTGCAACTAGTTGTTAATTTGCCAAGTTGTTACGTGTGAGGGCTGGTCGGTCAAAGCTTGATCTTAAGAATAAGTGAAAAGGAACAAAAATAATTTTTTATATCTATGGCTACAAGGAAAAATTGTTTATGTTTTATTCTGTACTAGCTGTGACCATACACGTTGTCTACGTCCTGATAATATTTGGTTCGATTTTGCTTTGAAAGTAATTCACACCAAATTTTAAGTTTTTTACGTATTTACATTATATAAAGGTACCCATGCCTGCACGCAAAGAAAAAACATGGCTGAGGTAACCATAATCTAAGAACAACATATTATGGTTGTAGTGAAACCATATTATTTTTTAACATTATAATATTATGGTTAAATTAACGATTATAGTATGGCTAAAAAATTTGAAATGGATATGCCAGTTTTTTTTAACATTTTAAGATACAAAATTATTTATTATTTTTAATTAATGATTTTATATAAGAAAACAGATGATTTTATTAATACATGGATACACAAATTTAATTAGCATTTTTCTTCTTCTAAACCGTGTTTCAAGGATATAAAGGATCCATCGATTTAACGGCATTCGCACATCGCCCATACCATCGCAGCTCATGGATTTACCAGAAAAGAATTGTTCTTGAAGAAATAAATTTCGGGGGATTTCTTTTTCAATTCAGCCAATACCTTTTTCATGTAGTCTTTCAAGTACAGAGTAAAGTCTTTCTTGTCTCCGACATCAACGCCGGTCTGAGTTTGTATCCTCATCAGCTTCTTCAACTCAACAGCGAAAAGGATATAATTAAATATTTATTTTTAAATTGAATTCCCGAAACAATTTTTTATACATTTTTTTTTATTTTTTTCAAAGCACAAAAAAATAAACTCCGTTAACATAAACAAACAAATAATTTTAAATTTAAAATTAAATAGTTAATGTTGAATTTTTTGTACGTAGTAACCATTTAATGATAAAATTTTAAAACAAAACTTTTTTACCGGGTAAAGTTACCAACAACTAAAATGTATTCATCGCAACCATATATTGTTACAGACCATTGTTACCATAAACATATTTTTTCTTTGGGTGTGGATAAAATTATAAAAATATTTAAAATTTTAAAAATAATTGTAAAGCTCTGTAGAAAACAGACAGGAAATGAATTACTCATTATTTTACATCAGCGCCATCTGTTGCGCAACATTGCTTAAAATATACTGCTTTCAAAAATAAAAGATGCCTTAAAGTATGCAGTACCTTTTAATCGGTAAAAAACGGCATACTTTCACTTCTTTTTCTCCACTTTATCTTGGAAATAAGAAATTTTTACGGAAAAAAAATATCCTATATTGGAATCAAGATACTAAGGTACCTCCTCACAAAGTTGTATTAAAATCCATCCAGTAGTTTACGTGATGCGAACACAAAAAAAAAAGACAGGAAATGAGTTACTGTTTTATTATATGTATGTATAGATTTGTGAAGTAATCCAATGTTAGACTTTGTAGCTTTTTTGTAGGAGTCCCTTTTCGATTCCCTTCATTCCTTAATGATTTTTTGGTATACAACTGGAAATTTACGAATACCTTAATTCCATTGAGTCTCGTACTGTCACTAGCCTTTTACTTTCGACTGTAGTGATTTCAGACTGGCGACTGATACATATCGATAGATTTCTTCATCACAGAGTCTATGGTAATTGCTAAGGTCTCCACAGCATCTCCATTTAAGATCTATCTGTCCGTGGCCCAAAGCCTTTTTATGTTAGTCTTTTTCCAGCCACAGTCTGCAAGTATCGTCTTATATCGATTTTTAACTCGAACAGATAATACTCGAAAGTCCGTGACTTGTCACTAACGCAGTTAGCTATTTGTAGACACCCAGATTATATCCAACTCCTTCTTGGTCTTCCTGCCAATTTCTGGTGAAAAATTCCAGAGTCTTTGGTGGAAATCAAACCCCGGTCTGATAGACTAGCGCACTACCTATTAGCCCACCGAGGCACCCTCATCATACCATAACTAACTTGAGAACAAAATTTTTCAGGACGCCAGCATATGCAAAACGGCGACCGGCGGCGCACAGTGAATAATTTCACGTGAAGGCGGTCAGAAATCCATAACTTTTGATTGGATTGGATTTTTTGCTGTTTTGTAGGGGCGACTTTGATTTTTCCATTGGCGTAGAAAGGCCATTCTGGGGGGTGCAATGCCCCCTCCGGACTTGCTGTTGACCCCCCCCCCAGAAATTTAAAAAATTTTACTACATATTTATTTTTAAAATATTATTCTCCAATAAAACTCGGTTTGCCTTCCCCTAGAAAATTTGACCTTCTACGCTAATGGATTTTTCTTTAAAATATAAAAATCGACCGATAAGAAAGAATTTTGTGTAGGGTTTAAAATACATTTTAATTTTTATTTGCATTTTATTATGAAAGTGAAGTGAACTGTCTTTAGATTTATATTAAAAAGGCCGAAATACTTCAAAAAGCAACATTGCAAAGCTGTGCAGAAAATAATTGGTTTTGTAAAATTTGTTTATTCATTAATTTGTGCAGAAAATATCGGACCTTGGGTCAGAAAAATTGTTCTGGTACCCACGGTCGCAACGCGGCGCAATTATAATGGGGTATAGGAATGTAGGGAAGGGTTCGGACTACAAACTGGTGAAAGATTTTTTGATCTGGTTTGACCTCAAGAAGATATGCTCTTTTAAGTGGCAGATTTAAAACAAAAAAGTTCTAGGCATTTAAAAATTAAAATTTTCCCAAATTTTTTTATTTTTTTTTTTTTATTTTAATAAAATAAAGAGAAAATCCATTTTGGACCACCCTTTTCCCTGTGATAATGTTTAAAGAGAGCAGTAACATTTTGGTACCCGAGGTACTCTGGTATTTACTTTCATATGAATAATATAGCTTTGAAATCGGTAATCATAAAAAAAAATATTTTTGGCCGCCTTCTCAAAAAATGTACCACAGGGCGGCGATTAAAAGTTGACTAAAACTAAAAGTTTTAAAATTCAGTTCGAAAAGAAATCGGCTTAGCTGATTAAGCCGGCTAAAAATCCTAAATGAATTCAGCAGCACATTTCGGCGGTTATTGTGTTACAGTTAAAGTAAGCGGCGGCTGTTGGTCGACTATGAACCAAACGGCTTGGCGCTCTGGCATCAGTTTTTTTTTTTTTTTTTTGTTGCTCGTGAGTATGAATGATCGCAGGTTACTCACGATTTCATCTCTTAATTCAACCTTATACCTATAACGTTTAATGCTCTATTTAAAGAGTTTTATTTTATTAAACTTAATTAAAAAAAAATACTGAAGAGTTTTAAAACATTTTATTGTTTTATTTTCTGCAATCAAAATTGTTGGAAAAAAAATTATTTTAAATGTATTTTAACAACCAAGCAAAAGCCGGCCAACAGTCAGTGAAATAAATAAAAAAATAAATAAAAAACAAAAATATCCGAACAAAAGATTATGACATGAATGGTAAAAGGTTAAGGTTTCTTTATTTAAACGTTTTGCTTTTTTGTATCAGACAAAAAGACAGACTTTGAGTTGGGGCTTGTTGTTGTTTTATGATCAATGATCATAAACGAAAAAATGTCTTCAAAGAGGCGGCAGTTAAAGCAAAAATAAAACAAAAAAGTCTTCACAAACCAGAAGAAGTATTAATACGCATAATTTGCAGAAAACAAAACCTACAACAAAAGCAATTTTGCAAAAATAAACTCGGCTTAAACTTAAACTTGCAACACGTGTGAGAAATTGAATGCTGACAAGCATCCATTGAAAGTAAAAGAAGAGTTTCGGGCTGCCAATTATAGGAATTCCTAAGCTGACCCACTTTCAGTTATCAATCCTGTACTGTAAATGAAATAATAAGAGAAAGGAAATGGCATTTTTTTTTAACTCCAAAAAAGGCAGGGTTCTTTAATTTAAAAAATTCATTAAAAAAAATTAACAATTAAATTAAAATTAAATTAACACAAAAAACATTTTTAGTTGAACACTAAGCTAATTAAAACCCTTAATTTTGTTTTATTACCTCAAACATAAATAAATATTTTTTCTAAAAACCTTCATTATTTTTTTACACTTCAAAATTTTTCACATAAATGTGACAGTGAAAGCAGTCAGCAACAACATTTCTGTCTCTCACTCTCGATTTTTTACTTTGAGTAAACAATAGTTTGACTTTTTAATTTCTACACCAGTATTTGTTAAAAAGAAATTTGGTTAAATGTTATAAAATCAAAAATATTTGTCCGAAAAAAACAAACAAGTTGCTTGTAAGATATTCAAAGGGCTATCAATTACACAGGGCGTCAAACAAATTTTTTCTGCGACATGTTTTTTTTTTGAATAAATAAATTAATTAATAAAAAAAACATATATTAATAAAAATAATAATATCTATACATATAATAAAATAGTAACTCATTTCGTGTGTCTGTCTGTATGCTTTTTCTTTGCGTTCGCATCACGTAAAAACTACTAGATGGATTTTAACAAAATTTTGTGAGGAGGTACCTTGGCACCCTGATTCCAATATAGGATACTTTTTTTCCGCAAAAATTTTGTTTTCTAAAAGAAAGTGGAGAAATAGCAGTACGCCGATTTTTTACCGATTTAAAGGTACGGCATACTTTAAGGCATCTTTTATTTTTGAAAGCAGTATATTTTAAGCGATGTTGCCCAACAGATGGCGCTCTTTTTAAATTAATAAGTAACTCATTTCCTGCCTATCTTTTATAGAGCTTTACAATAATTTTTAGAATTTTAGAATTTCATATCAATTTTAGGATACATTTTTTTCCGCAAAAATATCTTATTTCCAAGAGAAAGTTGAGAAAAAGCAGTGAAAGTACGCAGTTATTTTAGTAGCAAAGTGAATACATAAACCATAACTGAAGCACTAAACACTAACAGATGGCGCTGTTTTATAAAGTAAATACATAACCATAACTGAAGCAAAATCGAACAAAATTTTGCAAGGACGCTCACGAAGCGGCGGTCACAGCTAGTAAATTAAAAAATCGCAATTTTCTTGACGTTTTGCAGAACCATATAGAATTTTGTCTAAAGATTATCAGCCGAAACACAATATAGGTGCGTTAAACGCTAACGCTAACTGACTGTCCTAAATTTGCCTGTATGTATGTAATGCGAAATGTATGAAAGAAACCTACAAAACGCGGGGCGGCGTCAACGCTTTGTTATTAGAAAATCCTATTTTAACAGAGCGTCCTTTTACATTTCTAGATCGGATTAAGTTCTTGGGTATGGCCTTGGAGAGATGATTTAATTTTGAATTACATATTAATTTAACTGTGGGTAGGGGTGCCTCGGTGGGCTAGGATGTAGTTGGCTAGTCTAGCAGTACGGGGTTGTGGGCTCGATTCCCAACAAGGCTCTGGAATTTTTCACTACAAGTTGGCAGGAAGACCTAGAAGAAGCTTGGATATAATCTGGGTGTTTAAAAACGGTTAACTGCATTAGTGACAGGTTACGGACTCTCAAGTATTACCTGGCCAAGTTCAAAATCGAGCTAAAACGATACTTGCAGACTGTGCCTGGAAAAAGGCTAAGAAAAAAAGGCTTTAGACCACTGACAGACGCATATTAAATGGAGATGCTGTGAAGACCTTAGTTTTAGGCAAATATTATCAATTACCAATTGCACTGATAGCTTGTTTATTATAAACAGCTTTGCAGGGGAAAAATTCACAGGAAATTTAAAATATGAATTTTCACATGAACCGGAACTGAAATTTCACTTATGATTAGGGAATGGAAATACATTTCGGGAAAGGAAATCAATCACAATAAAGATTGCCGAGTTTTTTTTTTTTTTGATGCAACTTTGGTTGGTTGAACTTTCAGAAATTTGGTAATCGCATGTAATTGCACTGTCTCACTGTACTGCATCATTGGACTATAATTGGTGCTTAATATCGAAACATGATAGCAGAGTTAATTCTGCCTATATTGATATTGAATTGATGTGCCACATGGCATACACCCCGTGAAAAAAAATTCAATTACTGTATACGATATTTTCTTGTCATATTTCGGCGATCGAAATTGCTCACCTAAATCATATGATTTTTATTATTAATGTAGGAGGATATCGCAGCAGACCACTTTCTTAATGTGTCCCTTTTAAATATCCTTCTGTCCACAATGAGTATAAGCAACCGATTTGTAATTTACGGCAGCCTTTACTCTTAACTTTAGTGATAGCAGACTGTCGATCGGTATATCGTATGATTGAAAAGCAATAAATTTTATTATGGCATTATTCTTATCTAGCTATCTTCTATCTTCTATATATATAAAAATGAATGTTTGTCTGTATGTTTGTATGTCCTCTATAGAATCGTGAACTATGCATCTGATCATGTTATGATCTTAAGCAAAGCTGTTGCACATGAGCCGGCGAAGGTTTCTAAGTTGGTTCAATTAACTTTCGACAGGTGGCGCCACGGAAAATTACTTAAAATTAATTAAATCTTAAGCTGTGCATTTGATGATGGTATGATCTTTAGCAAAGTTGTTGCGCATGAGCCGACGGAGGTTCCTAAGTTGGTGGGGTTAATTTCCGACAGGTGGCGCCACAGAAAATTACTCAAAACAAATTAAATCGTAAACTGTGCAATTGATCATGCTATGATCTTTAGCAAAGTTGTTGCGAATGAGCCGATGAAGGATTGTAAATTGGTACGATTAATTTCTGATAGGTGGCGCCACTGAAAATTACTCAAAATTAATTAAATCGTAATCTAGACTGATAGACTAGCGCGCTACCAATCGGTCTATCGAGGCACTCAATTGCGTTGCGCATGAGCCGACGGAGGTTCCTAAGTTGGTGGGGTTAATTTCCGACAGGTGGCGCCAAAGAAAATTACTCAAAACGAATTAAATATTAAACTGTGCAATTGATCATGATATGATCTTTGGCAAAAAAGTTGCGAATGAGCCGATGAAGGATTGTAAATTGGTGCGATTAATTTCTGACAGGTGGCGCCACTGAAAATTACTCAAAATTAAAATAATCGTAAGCTGTGCATTTGATGATGGTATTATCTTTAGCAAAATTGATGCGCATGAGCCGACGGAGGTTCCTAAGGTGGTGGGGTTAATTTTCGACAGGTGGCGCCACAGAAAATTTTTCTTTTTTCTGAAAAAGTGCTGAAGGGAAAATTTTCGCGTTAGAGGTAGTCAAATAGAGCTAAAAATAGCGCGAAAAGAGTTAAGTTGGCATCGCTGAATACAACACTAATGTTTGCTTAGGGCCAGCAACGCGGACCGGGTCAGCTAGTTTTTAATAAATTAAGATATAACTCAATTATGATTTTTTAATCTAAAAGAAAATAAATTAATTTTATTAAAAATGTGTTTTTAAACACAAGAAATGTATTCAATTTGCAAATTTAATTTAAACTTTAATTATTTTATTAACAAACAATTCAAATATTTGTTGGCACATAATTTGCTAATATCATTTTGAATGCTGCTGTCTTCTCGTTGCCAACAAAGTATCATGTTCAGATAGTGATAGGCCTTCACTGTTAAGATAAACATCTTAAACATTTTATGAGATTTCGAAAGAGGCGATCTATGAAAAAAAAACCATAAAAACATAACACAAAGAGTTGGCTTAAATACAACTATTTCGAAAATCCGATAGATACATCGACATCTTAACCTAAGCACGCATTATTATGTAAATAACTTAACTTCTTTTTTTATGATGAGAAAAATATATATACATATGTATATACGAGTATAAATGCGTACACACACACACAACGATTAATTAATCGAATACAAAAATACAAGTTAATCTATTAAAGCAATTAAAAATGTTAAAAAAACATACCTTGAACTAGGCACAGATTTTTTGTTTAAAAAAAAAGGCAGCCAACCAGTTTTATTATTTTTAAAAAGAACTATTTAATAGAAAATTGATTTAAACTCCTATTTAATTACAACTTGTCAATTAGCAACTAGAGTTTAATGTAGAACAAAAAAAAAATAAATAAAAATTGTTAACCTTTATGTCAACAGCAACATACCCACCCGGGTATGTTTTGCGTTTTAAATCCACTATATCTTAAAAAGTAGTATCAGATTGAACTGAAATTTCATAATATCCTTAATAAAAGTGTTTTATATCATATTCTCATGTTTGAGTGGAATTGGATAACTCAGGTCAGAGATATGTCCACTTTTCGGATCCTACCCCTTACGTCAACAGCTACATGAAAATGTATTAATTTTGCTTGCATACATATTGATTGCATAAAATTGAAAAGCAATCTTTATTTTTAAGTACAAGTTTTAAGTTTTACAAGTTTTGAGGGTGCTGTAGCTTAAGTGGTTAGCACGTTGACTACTAAGCAATGGTCACGAGTTCAAATCTCAGCCGTGGCAACATCAATTTTTCTGATATGTATTAATTTTTCTTCATAATAATGCATATCACAGCGCCCTCCTTCGCCGGTATTACCACATAGCACTAAATCGCCGGCGAAGTAAAATAATTATAAATTGGCTATGCTAACTTCGAACTAATTCGCCTAAATAACACCAGAGGCGTTGCAATACTGTTCTAAAAATAATCATAACGTGCAATTGCAGTGTTGCCAGAATCGAAGCTTTACTATCACACAAACCATCTGTCTTATCTTCTACTATCCCTTTCCAAAGGAAGTATCACAGTTAATGTAGGCATTAACTGCCTGAGTGGTACTTCTCTTTAAAAAAAAAAAATAGTACGAAAATAAAAGTGTAATTAAAAAATAGAGCATTCATACACACACGGGTATAAACATAATAAACATATGTTCATACAAGAGTATTTACAACATTAAAAAAACATTCTAGTTATGCGGTTAGTTTTGGCTCAGGTTGCGTTAGTTGTTCGCAAAGGAATATTCTACGACGGGTTGTTGAAGCCGGATGCTTTTCCACGTTAATTATGTACACAGCAAAGGCGAACCTACATCCAGAATATGGTCAAAGAAGTTGAAAGGACCCTTATTTGTTCGCCCTTTGGTTAAATACACAGTGCAACACGAAAAAAAATAACCTATACGGACACCACTACGTGATAAAAGACCAAAAAAAAGACCCCTGTCTCCCAGTTTTGCCCAAAGTCTTCCAAGTTTTTTTCATGGGCCCTCAAAGATGTGGGGCCTCGATGTCATTTTTGCAAAAAAATAATCATTTACTCAAGCTCATATTTTGCAAACCGTTTGGAATTTTGATATACTCTCTGAGGCAAAGTTGTAGCTCTTGTCATAAAGAACAAAAATTGTTAACATATAAAATCAAAAAAACTTCATCTTCAAGGTCAAAATCGCAAAAAACTTTAAAAAATTCAATTTTTTTTATCTTTTTTCCCCTGTTCAGGTCCATAGGTAGCAAACCGTTCAAAATTCCAGGAATCAAAAAATCAACTACAAAAATGATCCTAAGATCTCAATAAACAACTTTCTAGAACATATGAACTTCCTAGGAATGATTCTTAACACCGTTTAGGTACCGCTTAGGTAGCCGCAAAAGTGAAAAAAAAGAGCTACAACTTTGCCTCAGAGAGTATATCAAAATTTCAAATTTCACGTCCATAGCATTGGCTCGCTTTTCTATTTATTTTCCGAATAATTATGTTGCACATTTCATCAGAAATTATTAATCTGAATGTTTCCGTAATGTATAGCTCTTGTATACTTCGTCCAAATCTCAATATGCTAATGGTCAGGTGCCAGGCAGTTTGTGGTGGACAACAGACCAACCAGTTTCACATTTACCTGAATAATTTTGAGCATTTTCAGACGTTATTCGTTATTTTAAATAATCATACATAGAAAAAATCAAAAACATACTTAATAACAAAAGATTGCCATACAAAAATCACGTGTATACCCGAGTATGCTGCTGTTGACGTACGTATAATTTTTCTACTGTTGCCATAAGGGTTAATAACAATATTAAGATACTCTCGTACGTTTGCAAAAACAAAAATTAGAAACAAAGTAGTTGAACTTGAAAATGAGGTGAAGACCAGTAAAATAAAAGAAATCGATACAAAACTTTTTAAAATACCAACTTTGAACAAGAAATAATAATAATAATATGTATAAAATAAACTCAATATTGTTAAATATTTATTGTTTTATTAGACCATTATTTAAAAATTATACGAGGGTGATGACAGAATTAGACGAACTAGCAAGAAAACGTGACAAACTTGTAAAATTTTAATTGGGCCACTCTTTAGTTTTATTTTTATATTTTTATTACTTTTTAAGATAACGGACACAGAAGTACAGACTCTGTGTAAATTTCTAGGGTCCCTCTATAATGGTTAAAAAGATAAGGCCATATACTCAAATTACATTATCTATGGGGACACCCTTTGATTTCTAAATTTAAATTCAAAAATAAAACTATATATGTCAAACTAAATCTCTTATGGACACCCTTTAAATTTTAGGTTTA
Source organism: Phasia obesa (assembly GCA_949628195.1). Taxonomy (NCBI): domain Eukaryota; kingdom Metazoa; phylum Arthropoda; class Insecta; order Diptera; family Tachinidae; genus Phasia; species Phasia obesa. Next base: position 205,126,249 of record OX451215.1, read on the forward strand.
GTTTTTTATTACTTTTTATTGCATTGTGCTATAGCACTGTGAAACAAATTCAAATTAGCAAAAGTTAGATCGATTCTGAGAGTGAGGAGTGAAAATAGAGGCTAAATTAGAAGACCCGGATCGCTGCGTTTTTTATGTTAGTTCGAATTGTTTTTTATAATCGACCTTCGAACTTTTTTCTTTGAAAGTAATACACACCAAATTTTAAGACTCGCACGTATTTATTTTATATATAAAGGTACCCATCCCTGGATAAAATTCTAATTCTAGGGGTGGGTAATTTTTAGAATTATAATTTTTAGAATTTTATATAAATTTTAGAATTTTATCCAGGGATGGGTACCTTTATACAAAATAAATACGTAAGAGTCTTAAAAATCGGTGTGCATTACTTCCAAAGCAAAATAAAACATAATTTTTTTGCGAAAGGCAACTGTATCCATTTAGGGTCGGCATTTGATCCAAAGTTTGAAGGTCGATTAAAAAAAAATTCGAACTAATATAAAAAAACGCCGCGATACGGATCTTCTAATTTAGCCTTCTCTATTATCACCCCTCACTCTCAGAATCGACCTAACTTTTGCTAACTTAAATTTGTTCCACAGTGTAGTTGTACTCAATTTGTGGATCTATGAATTATTTTCAAAGCAGACCACTTAACTTATTGGTTTCGAAACCGTTCGTTTTTCATTCAGTCGCGTGCTGTCACTAGCCTTTTTTATTTTAATGTAGGGGGAATATCCAAGCAGAACACTTCCTTAATGGGTCACTTTTCGAGCCCCTTCCGCCCTCTATGATTATAGACAACCTAAATGTAATTTACGGCAACTTTACTTTCATAGAGGCACGTGCTTTAATGTTGACTTTAGTGATTTCAAACTGTCGACTGGTAACCGTCGATCTTCTTTCTCACCACGCAGTCCCTTGTAATTGCTAGCATTTGTTCGAAGCTCAGGTCTCCCAATAGCATCCACATTTAATAAGTTCTATCACTGGTCATGAGTCTTATGCGCTAGCCAGTGCCGGACATTTACACACAATGTGCGCTGCCATCTCAGCCTCTTCCAGGCACAGTCTGCAAGTATCATCTCCTTCGATTTTCATCTTGGCTAGATGATACGTAAAGTTTTCATGAACTGTCACCAACGCAGTTATCCAGCTTAAGGTACTTCTATTGTAGCTGAGTACCCTACTGGCTTTCCTGCCCACGCACGGGCTTTTTGGGCACCATTCGAGCCTGCACGTAGTGAACTCATCCTGAAAAGATGGAGAGAGAACCTTTTTAGGTTTAATGAGTTCACCCATTGTAGGTCATTATGCCATTACCCAACGCTACTCTGGGTTCTAGTCCACAGAAGACCCCCCTTTTGCTAGTTGGTCTGCTGTTTCATTTTCTGCTTTTCCTCTCGTTTGTGGTGAATTCTGACACTGGCGACTGATGGACCATCTGCTGTCGATCATCTTCCTCATCACAGTATCGCACACTCTGTGGTACCACCTCAGCGTCTTCATCGATTTTCAATATTGAAAAGATGATACTTGAAGTTCCCACGATTTGTCACTAACGCAGTTAACCAGTTTAAGGTACTCCGCTTATATATTGAAGCATCTTTCTGGCCTTTCTGCCAACGTTATAGTGAAAGAGTCTTAAGTCGATGATGGGAATCGAATCCACAACCCCTGACTGTTAGACCAGTACACTACCCACTAGCCCACCGAAGCACCCCATAAAAAAATGTTCGTTTGGAAAATTCTAGAATCGCCATCGAGGGGCAATTATGTTGCAGTTGCAACATTTTTTTGTCTAGTTAATTGATTGTCATTTGTTCAAAGCAATTAAAATTCAATTATGAACTCGTGAATGTTTAAACAATTCAATTTTAATGTTTTTATTTCAGTTAAACATTTGAAAAAATATTAGTTAACACATGTTTTACTTGAAGTCTAAAGTTGATGTCTCATTAGACAAGAGTCTAAAGTTGAAACTAATTTGGCAGCACATCTAAATCAACATTAAGAGATCAAAGTTGTATGAATTTAAGTAAGAGGAGCTTTTAGGGTTAATTAATGTTATTTTATTTGTTTAAATTACACCGATTGTTGAAGTTTTGACAATCAAACAAACAGTTCTAAATAATAATAAAGTATTTTTTAAACATTTAATTCTAGCGAAAAGCTAACTAAGGGCCACAATAAGTTCCAGAACCATGTATAAGTTATTCTGCTTGACCCAATGTGTCACTCGAATTCATGTTTTAAATTTCAAACTTTTACATGTACGCTTCCCACCTAATGTAAAGCAAGCCTTACACGATGCGATCGTTGGTACATCTTGAGTAGGTTGCGCGCGAGATAGCAACGTTTGTAGGCTACATCATACTCGAAAATATTTAATGTCATCTTACTTTGACACAACTCGGTTGCTAAATGAAGTTGTTCATGAGATTGCATACTTATTATTTTGTAGGGGAGATACCGAAGCAAACCACTATTTTTTCGATCTCCTTCGTCCCTCAAAAATTTCTGGTAACCGACTGGAATCTTACGAATACCTTCTTTATTTAATGTAGGGGGAATAACGAAGCAGACCACTTTCTTAACGGATCCTTTTTCGACCCCCTTCAGGGCATTATAGACAACTGAAATGTATTTACGGCAATCTTACCCTCATAGAGTCACGTGTCGACTGGTAATTGTCGGCGTTCTTTCTCACTGCGCAGTCTCTAGTGATTGCTAGCATACGTTCAAAGCTCAGGTCCCCCATGGCATCCACATTTAACAAGCCTTTACCAGTGGTCCTAATTCTTATGCTAGCCAGTGCCGGACATTCACACACAATGTGCGCTACCGTCTCAGCCTTCTCCAGGTACAGTCTGCAAGTATCATCTTCTTCGATTTTCACCTTGACTAGATGATACTTAAAGTTTCCATGACCTGCCACTAATGCAGTTACCCAGCCCATTGTAGGACCTTAGCTTACATTATGCCATTACCCAGCACTATTCTGGGTTCTGGTCCACAGAAATTTACAGCAGATCCCCCTTTTGCTAGTTGGTCTGCTGCTTCATTCCCAGCTGTGCCTATGTGTCCCTTAACCCACATATGTCCCTAACGGCACATCTGTTTAGTTTTAGAACACATTTCAGCACTATGAGGTGCTTGCTTTTGAAAAGGATTTACCTAAGCCCATAGGGTCAGGTGCGTTCAGCTCATCCGCATTTACATCTATAGCCCCAAGGAATATCTTCACAGATTGACCCGTCCACCCCTTGCGAGGTTTCTTTGTAATTCTCAACCAATAACCTTCATTGGCCAGTGACAACCGGAACTACAAAAGGATTACCCTCTTCACCTCTAACGTCCATTCCTATCGGAATATCTCGGTTCAACGCCATAGGAGAGCCCTTAGAGATTAACCTGTCCACCCCTTGCGAGGCATCCATCGCTTTCTGAATGCTTCCTTAGGGCAGTTAAGACCGGAGTTTCCCGAGGGATTAACCTTTCCGCCTCTTGCGAGGCTTCCTGACTTAACCCTTTCGGATTCCCACGGTTATTCATGGTTATAATAATGTCCACCCATACAGAGCTCCTTATGCGTGGGTAAGTCTATATTGAAAATGAAGGTCGACCGGTATCCAGAGTTCGCACACTAAAGGTCAAACACCCTCTTGACCACGCATCCCTGGCGCATGCTGTTCCACCGTGGATTAGGCGAGCTGTTAGCGACTAGTCCTCTTTAACCACAAACTAGCCATTCGCCTTTCAAGTGGGGTACGAATACCTTATTTTCATTGACAGCATGAGTGTCACTAGCCTTTTACACTCGATTGTAGTGATTTCAGACTGGCGACTGATACATGTCGATAGACTTCGGCATCTCAGATTTTATGGTGTAAGGCTAAGGTCTGCACAGCATCTACATTTAATATGTATCAGCCCGTGGTCCAAAGTCGTTTTTTATGTTGGCCATTTTCCAGGCACAGTCTTCAAGTATCGTCTTAACTCGATTGTTAACTTGGCTAGATAATACCTGACAGTCCGTGACCTGTCACTAACGCAGTTAACAATTTGAAGGCACCCAGATTATATCCAAGCTCCTTCTGGGTCTTCCTGCCAAATTGCACTGAACAAAATCAAGAGTCTTTGGGGAATCGAACCCACAACCCTGGACTGATAGACTAGCACACTACCTACTAGCCCACCAAGGCACCCGAATGAACACTTAATTGTATCGTTTGTGGAATAAGTATACAACTTAATTACTAGATGTGTTGTACCAACGATCGCATCGTGTATGGCTTTCTTAGGGGATGTAAGTTCATATCGCACCCTAAATACAAAAGGGTCACAACTCAAAATTTTCCAAAACTGACTTTTTTCCATAAATTAATTCAGAGTACATATCTGTAACTACTTCAAAAATTTCTTTCACATCACTATCTTCTTTAACTGGAAGTGTGTTGCTTCTGCACATAAACAGTTTTATGTCCCTCCTGAAAATTTTAGTATTTTGAGTTGTGACTCTTTTGTATTTAGGGTGCGATATGTAGATTTTTTGTTTAAATCTTTAATTGGTCATAGTTCAAATGTTTTATTGAAGAAAACTTAAACAATATTATTAGTTTAACGTATGAGTATTGTTTGTTGCTTTTTGTAATTTTTTAAAATTTGTAATTGACTTAAGATGCTCGCTCAGAAATTTAATTTTATATTAAAAACAAAAACATGCTGTCGGCGAACAGCTGATAACGATCATCAAAATCAAATGAATAAATTCGGCATTTGACAGTTAAAATAGACCATAAAAGTCTGTAGATTATAGATACCAACTAAAATTCAAATAATTTGCTGTTAAAATTAAGGCTGTTGCCAAGAAACTCGTATTTAGTTTTTTTATTAGTCTTGGTTTCTTGGTTGAATTTCAAATATTTTAATTACTTCTTTTTATATCTTTTGAACAGTCGGTGTATTATTTATAGGTTTAAGATGAGTAATTTTATTCCATTTGGAAATTTAATTAAACGTATTGTGGTGCGTGTTTTTAAATATATAAAATAAATATGTATGGAAAAAAAACTAAACTATTTTTTTCACTTGTGTAGGCTTATATGAACTCTGAAATTAAAACGGCGGTAAACGATTTGACTCGTATTTCTTTTGAAGTAGGTTTTATTTTTCTGCATTTTTACTACAAGGCGACGATTGTAGCTAACGGCATTTTTAGTCGTGTAGCCGCTGTTGTCTATGTGTTTAAAGCTTGAGTGTGAGCTAAAAAACTAATCGCAACTCCACAAAACTTAATTGATCCTACTTAAGCCCTTTTCACACTATTATACTGAGTATTAAGACTTGTCAAATACTTAAATCCAATGAGAAAGTGTGATAGTGTGAAAGCAGTATGTTATCAAAATGTGAAATAATACGGAAAGAAATTTAACATCCCATAATACCAAACCATTTTTAGAAAATTTTCTAAACGATAACATTTTTTATTGTATCAGGGTTGTGTTTTTTTTTAAAGCAAAGAACCAAGCTGAGTGAGTCGCAGCCTATAGTTCGCCGCCGCCGATAATATTTTTTCTTTGTCCTGCACCTGCCTTAAATTGCCATCAGTCTTAACGCCTACATATGTACTTTGTTTCTGCCATGCCTAGAAATTGTTGGATGTACGTATTATTTTTTTGTTTTGTTTTTTATTTTTTTTTATTAACCGAAAACTTGCACGGCCAAACAAACTTAAGACCCGGCACCTCTGCCGTCCACATAAAATTGCTCAGCCGACGCCGTTCAATGTCTCGTCTCGGCTTGTTCCTTTGCTGATATTTTTCATTTTATTTGAAGTGTGATAGTGTGAAAACGAAATGTTATGTTACGTTAGATTTTTTGACAATCACACAATTCTCATTGGATTTCTATCTTACAAAATCCAATGAAAATCTTAATACTCAGTATTATAGTGTGAAAGGGGCATTAGTTGCAGTGATGGGACCTCAAATATACAATCAAAATACCGTCGGCCAAGGTGGTGAAGACGTCGGTATTCCAGTGCTGCTGAATAAACAGACGAGATGTTCTATCTTTTCTTTTTCTTCTCCACTTTGGCAGCTTTTGCAGAAGTAATTGTATGGAAGAGCCTTCTTTCTAGCATAGGTTCCAAAAAGACAATGTCCAGTGACTGTAGCTATGAAGTAACTTAGTTGAAGTTTCGTAGTAACACAGTCTTGCCTTACCTGCCAATGTCAATGGCTCTATATGAAGCATTTCCCCTCCCCCTCCCCCTCCCTTTTTTTCCAATTCATCCGAAACACAATTGTCAAAAGTACCCATTTAAGGGTGACGAACGTAGTAATACAAATTCTGTGTAATTGTTAAGTATCCATCTACAACGGTTCAAAAGACAAGGTCATATATATGTCAAATTACGTAACCTATTGGGAAACCCTTTAAATATTTAATTTAAATGTTAAGCTTGTTATTACAGCGGACATAGTAAAACACATTAAGAGTCATTTTCAAGTGCCCCTGTTTATAACGATTCAAAAGACAGGGCCATTAAGTTTAATTACTGCAACTAGGGGGACACCCTTTTATTTTTAACTTCAGTTTTTATTATTTTTCTAGTGAAAATAGTATTCTGTTCAGTTTTTCATGCGGAATGCTGTCAAAATACATACATAAAAAATTTGTATGTAAAAGTCGTGGAAAAATTCCTTGTGAAATAATAAATGTTGCTCAACATTTTTCACAAATTCGAAGAGAGTACTAGGCTTAAGGTAAAAAACATGTGTTATATAAGGCCCTTGAGCTGTAGGCATAACCTTTCAACTAAAAAAAAATCGATTCAGAGTTGATAGAGTTTAGCGCGAGCTCCTTTTTATATAGTTTAGATCCTCCGTTTTTTTTAAACCGTGATAAATTCGTCAGAGTTAAAATTAACAATGAAACCCTTCGTTTATGAGACCAAGTCGCCCTTCACCGATATGGTTTTCTTTTGAAAATCTACATCTGTCATCGGTTAATTGCCTTAATGTCTGTTTTTTCGTTTGAAATACTTGAATGAACTTTGAATCATCCTTTACAATATTGTTTTCAATTTCTACTACTTTTAAGTACTCGATACTACTCAATACTTATCAACTGGGTACTCAATAGTACTCCATGCTTTTGTTTACATAATAAAAACGCATTGTTAATCAGAGTCGTGTTATATTTTCTATTCAATTTGTTTCTAAAAGTATAACGCTAAAAGTATCTATCGAGTAACTATTTTTGAGTATTGAGTACTCATCAAATACTCGGTACCCACTACTCAATACTTTGCCAGCACTACTTTACATTACTCATTTAACTGTAGGAGGTATCAAAAATAGCATCTTGTGTAACAGTAAATCTGTTTAAGATGCCAAAAAAAATTTAATTTCATTTAAAGTAAAGTAAAAGACATTAAACAGATATATCTGCTGAAGATGACAACTATATTTCTTAATAAAAAATTATGAAAACCATTCACTATTGGGATTTTTGAAAAAACTTTTGTTTCAGAGTAAAAAGACGTCTTTTCATTTTAGTGACTCACATTTCTGTTACATTTCAGTTGCATTATTTCTTTTATTTATTTTTTTTTTTTTTTTTGACAAGGATTTGTTTTAACAGATTGACTCGCCTTCAGTTATTAACCAAATGTGTGTAGAGTGAATCATTACGATAATTATTAAGTTTAATACATGAATGTATGGCAGCAGTCAACTGATCGACTCTATCACTCAATCGTTTGGCTAAAGTTTACCATTGTGGTCACCAAAATGTTTTTTCTGTTTAATTAGATTTTATGCTAATTAATGCTTTTAAGGTACAAACTCGTCTTATAATTTTATGCTTGTTTCTAAAGTCTGTAGTTGTTGTTTTAGATTTTTAACAAGAAGTTTTATTAAATTATTTATTAGTATGATCTTGACCGATATTTAAATGAATGATAACACAGTGCAAAACGGAAAAAATAACCATATACGGACACCACTACGTGATAAAAGACCAAAAAAAAAGACCCCTGTCTCCCAGTTTTGCCCAAAGTCCTCCAGATTTTTTTTTATGGGCCCTCAAAGATGTGGGGCCTCGATGTCATTTTTGCAAAAAAAATGATCATTTACTCAAGCTCATATTTTGCAAACCGTTGGGAATTTTGATATACTCTCTGAGGCAAAGTTGTAGCTCTTGTCATAAAGAACAAAAATTGTAAATATATGAAATCAAAACAAACTTCATCTTCAAGGTCAAAATCGCAAAAAACTTTAAAAAATTCAATTTTGTTACCTTTTTTCCCCTGTTCAGGTCCATAGGTAGCAAACCGTTCAAAATTCAAGGAAACAATCAACTACAAAAATGAACCTAAGATCTCAATAAACAACTTTCTAGAACATATGAACTTCCTAGGAATGATTCTTAATACCGTTTAGGTAGCACTTAGGTAGCCGCAAAAGTGAAAAATTTCCCCCCTCAGAGAGTATATCAAAATTCCAAACGGTTTGCAAAATATGAGCTTGAGTAAATGATCATTTTTTTGCAAAAATGACATCGAGGCCCCACATCTTTGAGGGCCCATAAAAAAAAAACCTGGAGGACTGTGGTCAAAACTGGGAGACTGGTCTTTTTTTGGTCTTTTATGACGTAGTGGTGTCCGTATATGGTTATTTTGCCATGACTTAAAAAATTACACAGTGTGTAATAACACAAAAAATTGTAGTGCTACCACACTTTATTAATTTTTCTTTTTTGCTTTCGATAACGTTTCTTCGTCATTTCAATATATTTCAAGAATACGAATTTAGGAACGAAACGACGATAAAAACGACAACGACATAGAAACGACTATTGAAATTAAAACGCCAACGGGAATAGGGCCGAATATGTTTGTTTACAAAATTTTATACAAAATAGTTTATATCCACCTTTTGGGAAAACTTTATTTTTAATCATTCAACTAAAATATACCAATTTGGTTTATACCTTTTTCCCATTTCTAATTGCCATCAATAAATGTTTTACTTCAGCTACCTGTAAAGGTAGCATTCATTTAATTAATTTAAAATTTTCATTTATTTTGCAGAAGCTTTAAACAGAGAATCAAATTGTTAACAAAGTTTAAACATGTTTTTATTTAATTTCAATAAATAGCCATAAATAAATAAATCCACTTCATCGTGATAATTTAAATAAAGTGCAACAACTTCAGTCAATACATTTTAAACGTACAATTTGTGGCTTGTATTCATGTAATTACTTTTTGTTAATATTTAAATTTACGTTTGCATTTTCTGTTGTTGGTTAAACAATTGCTATCGGCCAGTTTAAGAAAAAAATCCATAAAACCAAAACAGGTCTTTAAGACACCACTAAGTTGAATTTAAAGATTTATTCAATACAAATTCAAAAAGTCATTCATAGAAAAGGAGTGACCAGGCATTGTCTTCAATATGAGCACTAGAATGGCCTTCTCAAGATTCCTTTGAGTAGGAAACAAAATAATAAAGTACACGACATAGAAGTTAGTGGACTTATTATAAAGGGTGATCCATGTCGAGATACCTTTTTCAATAGTCTTTTTTTTTTGACAGATCACATGTGAATCGTGTCATGCTGTCATGTTATTTTTGTTTAGTATTGTTTAGCATTTCATAATGGAAAGACTTACGCCTGAATCGCTTCGCTCTATGGGCTCTTGAAAAGTTCCAAGATGATCCGACGTTTTCAAGGCAATTTTTGTTTAGCGATGAGGCCCTTTTCTGGCTCAATGGGTATGTAAACAAACAAAATTGCCGCATTTGGGACGAAGAGCAAACTGAAGAGATTCAAGAGCTACCACTTCATCCAGAGAAAAACAATGGTTTGGTGTGGTTTGTGGGTAGTGGAATCATCGGTCTATATTTCTTTAAAAATGATGCCGGTGCCAACGTAACCGTCAATGGCAACCGTTATCGTGCCATGATAACCGACTATTTGATGCCTGAAATTGACTTAAGTTTATGCGAACAAACCCGCTTCGATTCAGTCCTTGGAGGAACTCACGCGTATCATTCGCCAGTTACCAGTCGAAATGCTCGAACGAGTCATCGAAAATTGGACTCAACGGATGGACCATCTGCGACGTAGCAACGGCCAACATTTGATAGACATAATCTTCAAAAAATAAATGCCAGAGAATGTTCTTTTAAATGATAATAAACATTCTCCATTAAATTGGAATTTACTGTGTTTTTTTTTTTTTTTTTTCTTTAAAAAATTAGGGAACCTCGAAATGGATCCCCCTTATAAGTACAGACCTTGTATAGTTTGTTTTTTTTTCTTTTTAATAAGTTTGGCCACTCTTGTTGCATTAAAAACAATGATTTTTAAAAATAATATTTCTTGACTTCATCTACAGTCTCTTTCTTGTGTTGCGGCAACATTTTATGATTTTAGCGGGGATAAAATATTTCCTTAATTACCAACATTTATACTTCGTTATGTATTTTTTAATAAAAGAGTTTCCTCTTAAGATTTCGCTTTGTTTATAACTGTGACGAATCAAATAATAGATATTGAATTTAGATTATTCATTATGTATTGCTTCATTTATTAAGATTTAAAGAATTTAAACTTCTTTCTTGCATCATTTCAATTAAATTTACTAAAAACTCAAACTCATAGTCCTTTTCTATTATATGAGGGGAAATCTGACATCACAGAAATGAAGAAAACCACTTCTTATGATTATTTTTAATTGTTTCGCACAGTCTCCCTTAAGGCCAGCATTTACTATCCTACACAATCGTACGATTTAATCACAAAGAAATCTGACAGAATTCTGTCCTACTTAAAAAATCGTCTCAAAATGGCGTTGTAGATGCCACACTATCATACAAAACAAGATTTTGCAACTCTGATTGCATGGAAAAATCAAATCATGCAGACTGTCAAAAAGTGTGTCACACACATACACTTTTAATCTACACTATCATACTTTTTGAGCACACTTGTGCAATTTTTGACAAATCGTACGACTGAGTATGATAGTGAACAGGGATCCTTTAGGATCGATGCACTTTATTCAGTGATGCTCCAACTTAAGGTGGGCATAGAATCAGATATCAGAGGTGTTCAAAGTATGATTTTTTGTTATTCGACTTGACTATATTTTTGCGCAAAGTCATTTCTTTAAATTCGAAACTAGGAAAAAATCGAGGAGATCTAAATCTAAAGACTAAGAGGGATGTGGCAACAACAGGAATAAAAAATTTTCAAAGTTTGTCTTGAAAACAGCTCATTTTGTCATTTATCTTACTTTCTTATAGCTTTATTTTATTTATAAAAGCCTTTACTTCAGTAATTATATCCTGAACTCAGAAAAAAATATATTTATTTATTTATTTTTTACTGTTTTTTTATAGGGGGTCATAGTAATATACTACCTGTGAAAGTTTCAATAGTCTACCTATTATGGTTCAAATCTTAGGCCATATACAGACATACAAATCACGTCACTATCGGAACACCCTTTAATTTTTACTATTTGTTATAGTGGCCATAGTAATACACCTCCCGTAAAAATTTCAAGAGTCTACCTATTTATCGTTCAAAACTTAGGCCATATAAATACTTGCAAATCACGTCACTATCGGAACACCCTTTAATTTTTACTATTTGTTATAGTGGCCAAAGTAATACACCTCCTGTAAAAATTTCAAGAGTCTACCTATTATCGTTCAAAACTTAAGCCATATACTTGCAAATCACGTCACTATCGGAACACCCTTTAATTTTTAAGTTTATTTTTTGATAATTATTTATATAGCAAACAAAGTTTTAATTACTGTTTGTAAATTTCAAGTGTATGCCGCCTAAAGTTCAATATATAAGCACATATACGTGAATAACACGTCTCTATCGGAACACCCTATAAGTTTTAGTATTTGTTGCTATAGCGGCAAAAGTTATAGCGGTTCTTTGAAAATTTCAAGAGTCTACCTATTACGATTTCAGAGATAGAAAGCGCTGACAGACGGGCGTACAGACATTGTAGCGAAAACAATAGGGTTACGTTTTCACCCTTTGGGTACGGAACCCTAAAAATAATAAAACTTTCAAAATCTTTACTTTCTAATCTTTACTCTCGACTCCTGTTATAATTTTATATTACGATATAAATACTTCATGCAATCGTTTATAAGATTATAAGCAGTGTTGACAAAACAAATTCTTAAGAGTTATCGCTCAAAAAGGGGCACGAAATGGTTAAAAATAATTCTACAAAAACAATCTTTTCAAAAAGTGGCAAGGGACTGCAAGAGTCAAATAAATACTTTATTTACCTTCACAACGTTAAGGTAAAATTTAAATTTTGCAAAATTTAAATTTTCGAAATTAAGTTCGAATTTCCGAAATTAACTTCGATTTGTCAAAAATAACAAAAAAATGATTATATTTACCTTCGCAACGTTAACGCTGAGCATAATATTAAATAATTAACTTAAATTTGCAAAATTTTTAATTTTCGAACTTAAGTTCGAATTTTCGAAATTAACTTCGAATTGTCAAAAATAACAAAAAATAATTGTTTTTAAGATTTATCTTTGAAATTGCAAGCAAAATTAAAAAATAAGTTATTTTAAGCAAAAACAACAACATTTTGTTGTACCACTAAAATTTATGGTGAAAAAAAAATGTCATCATGCGAGTTTGTTTCGTTTTATAATGTCATTTATGACAAAAATGCAGTTAATTTTTCCATTTCTGTTACAAGTATTTATGCATTTCATGTTAGTGACTTGTGAAAATGTTTGTGTTTATAAATATTTCTTTAAATCAATATTTAATTTACTTATTTGAGCGCTAAGGCAAACAGTTAATATTTATTTTTGTTTTTTCTAAACAAAATTTTTTTTATTTACTCGTATCATATAAAACCATCTTTTTACTTTCGGTTGACAAAAAAAAATAGTAAATTAAAGTACGAGTTATTGACATTTTAATGGACTTTCGTTTAATCGTTATTTTTTACACTCGTATTTATTTAATCAAGAAAGTTTTAAATACTTTTTTCTCAACTGAAACCTTTGAGAGAAATTTTTTAGTTTACATGCAAATTATTTGATTATATTTTTTATCATTAAAAAAGAGAAACAGTAGGAGATATTAGAAATATAAAAAAAACATTATATAATTATTTATTAAAAGTATGTTTAATGAGAAAAGAAAACCATTAAGATTTATTTTGGCATTTCAATTACCTTCAATAAAATCGTGTTAATAATTGTTTATAATAATTATTTAAAATAAACGTTAAAGAATTTACGTTGCCTAACAACGTTGCAAGTAAACAAAATTTAATGTGTGGACAATTTAAAAATTATAGAAACCGAACTAAAAACTGCAGGATTTATTTTATTTATTTAAGCCCGTTTCACACTATAATACTGAAAATTAAGATTTATCAAAAACTTAAATATTATAAGAAAGTGTGATAGTGTGAAAGTAAATGTTATCAAAATGTGAAATAATATGGAGAGAAATTTGTCATCCCATAAACCCCCGCATGCCCATTAGACAATGACATGCGTTAACAAAAGTCAAACTTCATATAAAAACCAGTATTAAAAATAATGTTTTTTTTTTATATGAAGTTTGACTTTTGTTAACGCATGTTAATGTCTAATGTAGACTAGGGATGGTCAAGATTTGCGTCGATACCTAGCCGTGGGCCCTTATTCGACGGGTGGTCTTACCACCGATTGAAATAAAGACGTAGACTAGAGACCCCATTGTATAGTAACGGCACACCCTACGATAACCTGCCCTGTATTAGAGGCACGATATTCGCATTTTAGGTATGTCGCACAATCACAGTGAGTATCAATTTTTAGAACATGGCAAGCCATGAACCCATGTTAAAACCTCTTGCTTAGGGGTTGGAGACTATCCAACTCCTTCTGTTGAGAATGCAACAGCACATTTTGATCCACAATGCACCTACCCTGCATACATCGATCTTAAACCACAACCACCACGTGTACCCCCGAAGGGTACCTCACCAATAACCGATCACAGAGATGGGAGGACTACCGATTCCCGTGATACTAGTCCTTTGGGCACTGGTCGGGTCTCGTAGAGAACCCGTGTTATAAAACAACAGACCTATTCTTCCAGATTTGGGCTCCAGGAACCCTAGCGTCTGGTGCACCTATTATTTTCCCCGTAAGAACCGCGTCAAGGCATTTGAGAATGTACTGCAGTGACAATTAGTACCCCCGGGGGGATGTAGACTAGGGGTAATACCACGATAACATTTTTGATTTTATCAGGGTTGTGTTTTTTAAAGCAAAAAACCAAACTGAGTGAATAGTAGCCGATAGTTCGCCGCCGTCGATGATATTTTTTCTTTGTCCTGCACCTGCCTTAAATTACTATCAGTCTTATCGCCTACGTATGCACCTTGTTTCTGCCTGCCATGTCTAGAAATTATTGAATGTACGTATTATTTTTGTTGTTTTGTTTTTATTTTTTTTTTTTATTAACCGAAAATTTGTACGGCCAAACAAACTTAAGATCCAGCACGTCTGCCGTCCACATGAAATTGCTTAGCCGCTGCTGTTAAATGTCTCGTCTCGTCTTATTCCTTTCGCATATTTTTCATTTTATTTGAAGTGTGATAATGTGAAAATGAAACGAAACGTTATGTTACGTTACGTTACGTTAGATTTTTTGACAATCACAACAATTCTCATTAGATTTCTTTCTTCAAAATCCAATGAAAATCTTAATACTCAGTATTACAGTGTCAAACGGACTTTACTAGCAGTGCCCGTGACGTTGTGAGCGTCTTGATATTATGTTGTCGAATTTGCCATAAGTTTTTAAAGTAATACACATCAAGACTCCAATTTTTATAGTTGAGATATAAACTGATGGTTCAAAAACGTTAATGGTACAGCAAGTGGAGTATAATGCAAGAAGTTAGGTTTCAGACACAGTTCTAGACTGGATATTATTAATATAAGGGGAATCTCGAAGCAGACCACTTTCTTAATGGGTCTCTTTTCGACCTCCATCCGTCCTCAATGAATATCGGGAACAAAGATTTGTAATTTACGGCAACCTTACGTTCATTGAGCCATGTGCTACTATCACTAAAGTCAAGTGCTGAGTCCGAAATCACTAAAGTGAAGACCCGGTACTTCACTTTAGTGAAGACCCGGTACTTCACTTTAGACCCGGTACTTCACTTTAGTGAAGACCCGGTACTTCACTTTAGTGATTTCGGACTGTCGACTAGAAACTGTCGGCCTACTTTCTCTTCGCGGAGTCTTATGTAATTGATAGTATTTGTTCAAGGCTTGGCATCCACATGGCATCCACATTTTACAAGTTTATGTCCGTGGACCTAAGTCTTATACTAGCCAGTGCTCGATATTAACACACAATATTGGCTATAGTCTCAGCCTCTTCCAAGCACAGCCTGCAAGTATTATCTTAGATTTTTAGATTTTCATCTTTGCTAGGTGATACTTGAAGTTTCCATGACCTGTCACTAATGCAGTTATTCAGCTTAAGGAACTTCTATTATATCTGAGCACCTTACTGGCCTTCGTGCCAAGGGGCTCTTTAAGCACTGCAAACGAGTTGCCAGGAGCTGATTTAGACGTAAGTATCAGTTATTGGGTTTATTTCTTAATTCTGTATAAGTGTATGTAGAGCCGCTACCACAACTTGAGGAACGTTTGGAAGTCAAATGCCCTAACTCTGAAAACTAAAATTCATATACTCGTATTCAACGTTTGTGTGAAATCCATCCTACGGTAGCGAAACCTGGTTAGTAAATGAGGGCATCAAACGTAAACTACAAAGCTTTACCAACAGGTGCCACCTAAATATTTTAAAAATCTAGTGGACGCGAGTAATAACCAACAAACAGCTTCTTCATATCGCTGATCAAGAATGTATTAATACCCAAATAAAAATAAGAAAATATAACTGGTTAGGCCATATACATACACTCAAAAAACCCCATGACGAACTTTATCATGAAACACTCGAATGGAACCCACAGGGCTCAAGAGCACCTGGTAGAGCGAAGAAAACCTGGAGACGTAGATCACATAACTTCTTATAAAAAAACAGTATTAAAAATAACATTTTTTATAAGAAGTTTGACTTTTGTTAAGACATGTTCATGACTAATGTAGACCGGGAGGTAAGGCATGATTGACATACTCAATCGTTCGATCTTTCCAAAATGGCAGGTATGATAATGCAAATTAGAAGTGTATGTGTGTGACAGTCTTTTCCACAAGTCTATTCGATTTGATAATCTTCTGAAAAAATTTATATAATATTTTTTCTTCATGCAGAGTTGCCAAAAAAAATCGTTCTGTATGATAGTGTGACACCAACAACGCCATTTTAAAGTGATTTTTTGGGTATAATAGAATTCTGTTAGATTATTTTGTTATTGTATCGTATGGTTGTGTAGGATAGTGAATCCTGGCTTTTATTAATCAGAAGTTGTGAAATGTTAGTCAAAAACCGCGCTAAAACAACCAACAAAATTACACTTCCGTTTCATTAAAAACGTTGCGCGTTAAACATACAAACCGCACTGTAGCACATTGCCATATTTAATTCTGGCAATTTAAATGTTTGGCAACATTTCAAGTAGTCGATTTTTCAACTCTTTAATCATAAAACAAGACTTGAACAATAAATATGTACGTGTAAATGATATAAAATTGCCTAACTATTTAGCTCACACATTAAACACATTAAATCAATCGAAACAAACAATCTTATTATTATATTTAACATTGTTACTCATATGGTATGAAGAAACAAAAAAACAAGCTGCAATAACCATATTTGTTCAACAATTACACTTCAATAAAGTAATTTGTAAACGCCCTTGCAATTGATGGAGAGCAAAATACAATAGTTTTTTTTTAATCTTTAAAATAATTGTTTCAAATTGCTTTTTTGCCGCAGTTTAAAGAAATTATTGTTTACAGATGCGTAAAATCCACTTTTTTGTCACTTCATATAAATTTAAATAGAAATAAAAACGTTCTACCTCAATCATTTATGTCTTAGAAGCCAGGCATGAAAAATGGAAATTCTTAAATAATAAAAGGCGATTCAAATTGGGCTTTCACATTATATTATTACTAAATATTTTTTTTTACAAAAGCAAAGCCGTTTATCTATACCTATAATAAAATAGTAACTCATATCCGTCTGTCTGTCTGTCTGCTTTTCGTTTGTGTTCGCATCACGTAAAAGCTACTGCATGGATTTTAACAAAATTTTGTGAGGAGGTACCTTAGTATCCTGGTCCCAATATAGTATACTTTTTTCCGCAAAAATGTCTTATTTTCAATTGAAAAAGCAGTGAAAAACGTAATTTCCGGTTTAAAGGTACTGAAAATGTTGGTTTAAAACTGGGATATTTTCAACACGGAATTTTTCAACACAGTTACATTTCCAACACACTTTTTTATTAATTTTTATTTTACTATTACGCAACAGATGGCGGCAGATGAATACAATTTGTATTTTTACTTTGTGTAATTACATTGTTATTAAAATATTTTAAACACCTCTTATAGAGCTTTACAATAATTTGAAGAATTTTAGAATTTTTTATAAATTTTAATATTTTATCCAAGGATGGTTACCTTTATATATAGAAATACATAAACAATAACTGAAGCACTATAAACGTAAGATTCTTACAAGTGGTGTGGAATACTTTCAAAGCAAAATCGAGTAAAATATTGTCAGGAAGCCCACGATGTGGCTGACACAGCTAGTCTTGAATATTCGTTTTAATAACAATGTCTATTTTTTTGAGTAGGCTATTTATGGTCAGTTTTTAAGTTTAATTTGCTGCAAATAAAACAAGTTATTTCATCTTTTTCCTCAATGTTTCGTCGGCTTTTTTCCGACGTCTTTTAAATTAAATAAATTATAAAATAGTGGACAACACAAGGCACTTTAATGTATAATTTAAATAATAATTACTAACAGGAAAATATTACAGCTAAACTTAGAAACTAATATCACAATTTCATTACTCCTGGCATGAAAGAAAGAGCAGCATTACATGTACATTCAGGAAAAACTGACAAATGAAAAATGCCCAGCAAGACTACACACACCCCATAGCAGGGATCTGCACCACTACAAATCATATGGTGATGGTGCCCTAGGCAACGTCAGATGGCAGTCCTATCATCCTGCAGCAGGCTACAGTAGAATATAAACAGTTGCATGAGCAAGCTCATCTAATGTGTGAGCTCATGAGCAAATGGTCATACTCGAACACAAACGAAACTGTGCAAGCTCATCGCATTTAGCTCGTTGGTCGTGGGTGTTTATTATTGTCCACTCATCTTTCGCGTGTAATATCTGTTCATTACACACGAATAGTTATGAATTCAATGAAATATTATAATGACCGTCTTTTTCAGCATCGTTTCTTATGCTCAGTAGACTAAACATAAAGACAAACAAATAGAAAACAAAAACAATGTACAGGATAAAGAGGCTTTGTAGAGAAACTCTTTTCCCCAACAAAACAGGGACAAAATAATAACAATTATGACAAATAACAAATAATAACAAAAATGACGTATATCGACCAATTGATCGCGCTGACTCACGTGGGATGTGAGAAAATGCGGTTATCATAATTTTCGTTATTAATATAAAGCGTAGAATCGATGTAAAATGTCACAAAAAATTCATTGGTCCCGAAATATTTCAAACAGTCATCGAACTACATCGAGATCGTGGTAATCGGCACATTAGCATCTTGAATTAAGGTTGTAAATGCAATATTTGTCACTTGCAGAAATTTACTGAAAAAATACGTTAGTGCTGAATTGTCCATCCCTGATACAAGCATTAAAAATAAAACACGACAAGTTTGATGACTGTTTTTAGTATGATTTAATATTACAACATTTGCAGCGAGTACACACATGTCAACATACTTTAAAAGAAGAGACTGGTTTTTGTAAACTGAAATCTGTTTAGAATTAGATAATCCGAGTAGTACCTATAAGATTGCATTTAGAGTTTGAAGAAAAACAGCAAAAAGATATGCAAATGATGAAAAATGCATCATAAAAATACTTGTTTTCTAAAGGATTAGAAATAATAATTGAAATTTCAAAATAAAAATTTAATTTTATATTTTTTATAAGTTTTTATTTTTAATTTTCAAGCAACACTTCACCTTAGTATTTAATTTCTTTTAAAATGCAACGTCATTTAATTTAGCTTCTTTAGTTTAGAACTCAAGATGATGTTACTTATGACAGATGCACCATTGGTTTTATGAAATTTCAGGCGTTAAACGTTTGGTAAAATGAGTTTGTAAAAAATTGTATTCAAATTATTTTAAAACCCGGCATAGAAACTTCCTGAAAAGGCACAGTGGTTAAAAAAAATTAAATTTTGTAAAGAATTCTGTAGATCATCAATCACTGAAAATGCCAACCACTGAAATTTCATCGAGCAAAACAGAGGTGTTTTTTAATGGAGCTGCAAACGTTGACCTCTCTAAGCAACAGCAGGTTGTGGGTTAGTCCCCACAAGTTGGTTACATCGAGTATAATTTTTTTTTACAAATGTCACCAAAAGTTTATTTTTATGATTAATTGTTAAGTTTTTTCAATTTATGTATATCATTGATAACACAGCACAACAAAATAAAAAAAATTTCATGTGCTCTTAAAACCACTATATAATTTTGATGTATCATGACTACCTTTGTACAAAAATGGTAAAATTTTTAAATTCTATGGATAGATTTTTTTTTTAAAAATTTTTTTTTAAAATTGCAATTTTTTTGAGACGTTTCTTCAAATAATTAATGATAACTCAAAAACTACTAGTCCGATATTATTAAAATAAATTCAGAAAAATTAAGATTTGCATTGCTTTAATTCGTCTATATATCGCGTTTCAATCGGATCAATAGTATCGGAGTTATAATAAAAAACTTAAGAAAAAAATATATTTTTTACGTAAAAATGGCAAAAATTTTCGTTTTAAAAAAATCATAAAAAATCGAAAACGGCAAAAAACTTCCAGATTCATTTTTTTATCGCGTAGCGACATATAATAGCAACAAAATGAGATATCGACCATAAAAATCGATTGATTTTTTTCGAATTTATTCACATTTTAGTGAATTCGCTCATTTTCACAAAATTTTAGTTTTTTGCTTGATATACGCATTATAGCGGGTTTTCAAATGTGTGAAAAACATAAATTTTCCAATTTCAAGGGGTGCATGTCGGATTAATGTTAGATTTGATGAGAAACTTCCACCCACAAAATTTTAGTCGAATTCGACAACGTTAACACGAAACGCGATATATAGACGAATTAAAGGCTATGCAAATCTTAATTTTTCTGAATTTATTTTAATAATATCGGACTAGTAGTTTTTGAGTTATCATTAATTATTTGAAGAAACGTCTCAAAAAAATTGCAATTTTAAAAAAAAAAATTAAAAAAAAAAAATCTATCCATAGAATTTAAAAATTTTACCATTTTTGTACTAAGGTAGCCATGATACATCAAATGTATATAGTAGTTACTCGAGCATATTTTTGCTGTTGCCCTGTGTAATTGATTAACGCCAGCAACGTGTTGGCCTTAATCCCTTGTGACACATAGCGAATTAACAAGTACCAATTTTAGTACATTAACCATGCAGAACCATATTCTTACCACATGTTTAGGAATTGGAGACTAACCAAACTTCCGCCACACCAATGGTGGCATCTCTTGAAGTACAACAGCATACCTGACTAAATCGCTCTTTCTGCGATTTAGATTCCCAATAATAAATGGAAAAGACGTATATACCTGAGGGGCCACCGATTCCCGTGGGAGCAATCGTTGCACACTTGGCTGTCCTCAAACATTCTTATCTTTTAATCACAGGCATCAGGGACTGGTGCCCGGGCTTGGCTGACCAATTTTATATTATTGACGTTGTGGACTTATTTATGGTAGGTGTGATTAATTAAAATTTGTAAGATTTTTTTTTACACTTCTAACAAAATTTAGACTAAAATAAAAAACAATCAAGTTTTGAAATCTTGTTTCATTACAAAGTTACACGCCTCTATATTGGATAAATGTAAAGAATACAGTTTTTTAGGATTTTCCACAAATTTTTTAACTATTTAAAAGACAATCGATAGCTAATGCGTATAAAGAAAATCTGGGTTATAAATTGCAACGGTTCACTCTCCAGCCCTATCCAAACTTATCCAATTATTAAACAAAGTTAAAGATTAATTGAAATGAAGAAAAGGGATTTATAAAAACCTCATCCCTTGATTGCATACTCAAAAATGATTTCACAACCCTATGGTAGGGCAGGGTAGAAACTTTTATAAAAAAAAACAATTTATTGCAACATATTATTCTCGTTTTCCAAATAGGGTTGAATTAATAAAATTGGCGAAACGTTTGGTAAAAATGCAATAAATAAGTTTTGTATTCACATAAACTATGTTAGCTTAAGATTATTTAATCAACAACATAAAACATTAACACTAAGATCATGTCAGTGTTAAAAATGGTTTTACACGACGTGTATTTGTCATATGACCTGTCAGTTTGATAATCCATATGTAATTTCATGTGTTTGTCAAAATAACCCCTTTACATACGGTTTTAATTTTTGTTTTCAAACGTACATGTGTAATTACATGTGACATAACCTACAATATATCATTTTGCCGTCAAACAGTTTTTTATTTGCAACCAGAGCTGATGCAAAGATGCAAACTTGTGCTTTTACCATATTTTTAGCGCTTTTGGTACCGCAAAAAGCATAAAATAAAAAATATAAAGTTGGCATTACAGGATGTCACATGCTTTGTCATATCAAAATAGAACACGTTCTAAATGAAAAATGTCATATGTATTGTACACATGGAAAACACACATGTTATGTTTCAAACGGTTTACATGATGTGTTTAGAATTTACACATGGAAAAGTGACAAGTCATATGACAAATACACGCCGTGTAAAAGCACTTTAAGCTTTTGTAAAAATATTTGTGGAATTTATTGATTCAAGGATTTTATTTCTAAAATTATTCGCTTTATATTTTTCTTCTGTCATATTCGTGCTGTAATGTGGAACAAGTGTTTTGCCAAGTTAGTTTTAAAAACGAAACAAAAAGCCGTATGGATAAAAGTTAATTCCAGGAATTTTATATAATAAAGACTTTATAATATTAAATAAAACAACGTTTTTCAATACTCCAATCGAGGCACTCGATGCTAGTCTATTGATGAGCACTTTTTAAAAAACTCTACTGTTAACTGGAGGAGCACCATTAAACTCATTAATTTTTACCTAGCTGAATTTGGAGTCTCACTTCCTATACGAAGGTATACATAGGTCGCGCTGCAGATTTTGGAGGAAGCTAAGGCGATCACACCCTGGCAAATTTGCGAACTGCACATGCCATTTAATTATTTATTTATATATTTATTCAAAAACCACACACAAAAATAAAAGCAAAAATATCTACAGCTTATTAAAACAAAATAAATTGTAACTCCAAAAAGTTGTAAAAAAACATTAAAAAATAAAAAGATTTAAATGTTACTTACTTGCAGCCTGCATTATCAACATGCCAATCACAATGAAATTCATATTGGTTTACAGGTAGATTAATTGTAACGGTATTTATAATTTTATTATTATATATTTTTTTATTTGCTTTTTATTTTCCGATCTTAATGCGATCCACTTTTCTTCAAGCTACAGATGTACGTGCGCCAATTTTTTTTATTTTTATTAAAAAACATCAACCACATGAATCATATCACAAGTTTTTTAATGAAAGCGAAATTTATTTTCTACGAGAAAAAAAGAAAGAAACACAATAACGAATATGATAACAGATGAAAATTTAAAATATTATTTAATATTTCTAGTTTTGCAGGCATAATATTATTTTACAAGAAAACACACGCGTGCTAGGAATGTTATGTTTTTTTTTTTCTTTACAAAATCTTTAATATGTATGCAAATCTATGGCAGCACACAGGTGGAATTCATTTTTTATGTTTTAAGCAACAACAACTATAGCAAAGTTAAAAAAAAAACCCCACCAGAACCGGTGTAAAACAAAAGAAAAAAATCGAAAACTAAAATTAAAATCACTCTCTCTTTACAAATTTGTTTTTATTTAGTACCATTTTATGAATATTGGTATTGTTGTTGGTGTTATTGTTATTGTTTCTGTTTTTTCCGTTAAAGTAAAAGTAGACACAACCACAGTTAGCAGACAAAATCGTTTTTACGGTATATTTTCGATTAGTTTGTTGCTAAAGTTATTGTAATATTGAGGTATGAACGCAAGGTTGCCAGATTAGATTTTTGTTTTGCTCTGAAAATCGTTTACTATTAATTGGATTTTCTATTTATTTTTCGTTTCATTTTAACTTTGTTTCAATTATTTTCGAACCATTTATATGTATAACTTGTTTTGGTTACGCTTGTAAGTTTCGTTTAAGTTACCCGATTTAATATTTTGTTTTAGAAAAATCTTATTAATATCTTCTCGTTTAGGCGATAATGGCTTCAATTGCGAAAATATATGTTAATCTTGAGAGTATGATTGGTCGCAAAACCCTACATACGATTTGATTATAATTTTACTTTAACTGTTAATTGGCGGAAAACCTTATATCACAATTTTAAAATATTGGTCGCTTTTTTAGTACGTTTGATATTTTAGAGATGTCAAACTCACAGCCATTGAATTTCACAGAATATTCTTATGATACAGATCAAGGCGAATTCATACCAGGTGGAGTTGATAGCCCAGCTGATTGCTTTTTGGTCTCGTTTTTTTGCTAATGTCTTGTCAAAAATACATTGTTTCATATCTGCTAATCTAATGTCAAAGTTGTTGTTTTGTTGTAGTTGTTGCTCTACTGCTCACACCTGGTATGAATTCGCCTTGATACAGATTCATGATTTGCATTTAATGGAGTTTCATCGTGCTTATTTTTTTTAATATCAATATAAGGAAAATAAAAATGGCGAATACAAAGGAAATGTCCGCTGAAGTCTAAAAAGTTGTTAAATACAGGAAAATATTTCCACAAGTTGAGGAAATTGTTAGTTTTATCAAAGTCTACAATTCAAACACTCCTTAAGAACTACAAATGATATAAAAGCTATAAAGCGTGACGTCCATTAAAGCTTTCAGAAAGTTTAAGATGAAAAATTTTGGTAGATGTTAAAGAAAATCTCAAAAAAAATAGATTTCAGTTGATTGAAATGGTATAAAAAGATTTTATTGTCTTGACAGAGCGTCACTGTTTTAGTAAAACTAAAATTCTGCCATAAAGAGCCATATATTAATGTTATAAACAAAAAGAAACGCTTTCTCAACACTGCTATAACATTCAAATAACGTAAAGATATAAATGTCCTGAACTTTTAACTTCTTTTTTATGTCGTCTTTATATTTTACGCAATTGTGTTTTTTATAAATACTTTGTTTTTGTTTTGTAATAAACAAAAAATTAAAAAAAAATATTTATTCTGAAAAGAAAATTATATTTTGCTTGGCTTTACGCTGCGTTTATACCTGACAATGCTGTTATGGTCGCCTACACTACGGAAACAATTAAAAGCCATTTACAACTAAAGGCCCAACTATAATGTTCATAAGCTAGCTTAAGCTAATGTGAAGAAAAAAAAACGGAAAAAACTGTCAAATATACTTGGGTAGTTCACGAACGAACTAGTTCATTGAACTATTCTATCAATTGAACTAAATGAACTAGTTCAAATTTTTATGTCTACCTAGTTTAATTTTTGAACTATGACTTTGTATTTGAACTATTAAACAAAATTAACTAAAATTTACGTATGTTCGTGTATTGATGTTTAGTTTTTTTTGACAACAATGTAGAACTGCCATACAATTTAATAACCATTTTAAGAATTTATTATTTTTGAAAATTATTAATAATAAAATTATAATCAGATTAATAAAAAGTAGTTCAGAGCTGAAATCATAGTTTAAAAGAAAAAAAAGCTATTGAACTAGTCACTTTTTTACTTTGAACTAAAATGAGCGATCTCTAACATGAACTAAAATGCATAAGTCTACTGTCAAATGCTTATACAACTTATTAAAGACTTTTAGCGGGCTACAATGTACAGAACCATAGAAACTATTATGGTAAAGTTGCGCTTTTGATTTATTCTTACTTTTGCAAAAAATATATTTCTTTAGTCTTGTTTAGGTTAGTCTGTTATTATCATGACAGCATTATCAGATGTAAACGCAGTGGTAGTTGAAGAGGATATATTGCTGAAACCTCAAGTATGTAATTTGTTTTCTTTGTTTTATCCTTATAATGAACAAAGGAATTAAAATTTTATACTTTTATTTTTAAATTTCAAATACTAAGCTAAAATTTAAAGGAGAATTATGTTCAATATTCATAAAAAATACAAATTACTCGGAATGTACTTTAGAACAAAGTTTGAATGAAAAATGTTTTCTAAAATATATTTCAAATATATTTTATTTATTATGAATATGTGTATTGTTACTGTTTAATAAAAAAAATATAAAAATGACAGATAATTTCGTATGGACTGTTAATCTACCAAATAGATTGATACCTAAAATAGTTAGGAAAATAGTGGAAAAAGAAAAAAAAAGACAAAATTATGCATTAAACACATATACGACAGCAGGATACCGACTACAACCTGACAAAATTAAAATACACACGTTTATATGAAGACGATTATTTTGACGACATCATAGCTACATGGCTACACGACCACCGTTGTGGCTGCAGCTAACTTAGGCTAATTTCTATTTTTGTTTGCGACAATTTATTTTTATTCAACAGAATTAAATGTCACAAAATTAAAAATACAAATTCATTTACAATCAAAAGGTTTTGAGCAAATATATTTATTTGTTTTAATATGATGAATGTATTTTTTGAAAAAGTATTTTTTTTATAAGTTAAATATGTATTTCTACAATATTTTCATAGTTTTGAAGTATGTAGCTGCCGTCTTCAACATAATTCAGTAGCTGACTACACGGCGACGATTGTAGCCAAAGGCATTTGTAGTCGTGTAGCGGTGTAGCCGCTGTTGTCTATGTTTTTAATGCTTTAACGTACATATTAAAGCCGAGATTTGCAAAAGATATAAATGGTACTAAAGACAATAAAAAGGAAAAAAAATTCGGAACAGTAATATCTTTTTTACATATAGTTTTTTGTGGAAGTCCAGAATTTAAAATGAAAAAATCGATAAATTAATAATAAATTAATAAATTAATTATTTAGGCATAAGTTCTTAATTATAAAGAGATAAAGAAAAATTAGATACCAGCAAAGCAGAATGCTTTTTCTAGACAGCTACGTCCGTCATCAGTACTCTTCGTATCAATCTAACTTAAGCCTAAATAATTAATTTATTAATTCAAAAATAGTTCAAATAAAATTCGTATAATTAATAATAAATCTTTACATCTGGCAGCCTCAAATCTGTCGCTTACATTGTGAAGAAGAAGTTAGTGTTTATGAATTAACAGCAGTTTTGATAGTGATTTAATACGTTCAAACTAAGTATTTCTTTAATCACTTTAACAAATTGTTAATAAAAGCTTGTTAATATACAGTTGTAAGTTAAAGTTAAAACTATTCAATATTCGACTGACTAAACAGGCGACTGACTTAACGATTAGTATAAGTTATTCGTAAAAAAATATATATTTATTTATTAAGTTATCACTTTTTCTTTTATTTAACATCTTTTATTTAGTGTCTTTTAGCACACATGCGTTAAAACGAAGTAAGTTAATAATTTCACTTTTTATGACAACTTTTTCTTTTCTTTTCATTTATTTTATTTATATTTTTTATAAATTATTTAAATTAAACATAAATATTTCTTGTTATATTTTTTATACATATGTAGCTGGTAAATTAATTTCGAAGGTCACTCACTTTAATGCAGTTTAATTTTTGTTTTTCAAATTTATTTTTTTGTATTCTATTTATTTGGCTTCTATAACCAAACGATTATGCTTTGTAAACCGCATATGAGTATTATTTATATTTAACCGCTTCTCACTTATTATTTAACGAGTTTTTTAAAGCCGAATTTACGTTTAAAAACTTTAGAAATTATACCAAGCAGCCTTTATAACCGCTTACTGTTTAATAAAATAAAATCCAAGTAGATTCTTTAACGTTTGTTTTAAAACTAAACCAAAAACTCTTTGATAAGCTCGGTAGTCATAACCTGACTACTATAACCAACCATTGATCCAGCACACAAATTGCGTGTGTTGTACGCTTGCGCCACCACCTCAAGTCTTGCCATTCAATTTGCTTCATATTCTTTGGTGAGATATCGAATTTAAAAATTTTTCTCATATTGTTATATGCGGCTCTCTGACTTCAAACTCTTTTAATTGTTTTAAAGCGCAACATTTGGAAAGGTGTTCGGTTTTTAATCGTTTTTTTTTTTTTGTTCATATGAAAACGAAAATTTTGTTTTCATTTTCAAGGCGGCCTTATTTAACTATCAATGGTTTAATGAAGTTCTCAAATATCTAAGCTTAAATAAAATACGAGGGCTAAACAATAAGTCCGTGCGTTCATTTTCTTCTAAAGCTATTTTTTTTTTATTTCGGACCAGCACTCAGGGGATGACCCCTACTCAAGCAAAGCATTGTGCCAGAACTAGGAAATTAGGTTGTGGAAAGGAGGATAGAGGGAGTAATGTTTGTGGACATTCGATTTGAATTTTCCAACATTGTAGTTGACAGGAAAGACCTCTGTAGGAAGATGATTTCACAAGCGAACTGTACGGCTAAAAAACGAATTTTCTCTGTAATGCATTGTGCGATTCACTGGCCAATCGACCACAAATGGATGAGCTTATAATTAAAAGCGTGTTGTGAGCGAAAACGTGTGGATATAGGGAACTAGTTCCCTAATCTCATCAGAGCACATTCCATTGTAGTAGGGATAAAACAGCGAAACACAACCCACATTGCGTCGATGTTCAAGAGAGTCAATAGAGTTGGATACCCTACTGTCACCTATGAGCTTCGTCGCCCTCTCCTGCACGCGGTCGAGTAGTTCCAAAATAGACTTTGGAGCACCGGCCCATACATGAGAGTTGTATTCCATTTTTGGCCGGATGTAAGTGGTAGAAATAGTAAGGAGATCAGATGAGGTGAAATATGTTTTACACCGTTTGAGAAAACCGAGACACTTGAAGGCTTCTTTTGAGACTTGAAAAATGTGCTTCGTCCATCGAACGTCACACTGGATTTTCATGCCAAGAACATCAAGAGCTTTTGATTCCTTAATACCTTTACCACCCATAATTACAGATGTAGCACCATTTTCGGCCGAACGCCGGTGCGTTAGCATACAACATTGAGTCTTGCGAGAGTTAAAGCTGCTCGCTCTCATTATATGTAGAATTTCGGGCAAGATTGGAATAACGTAAGAGTTTTTTCAGGTTTGTAACTTTGAATTTCAAATAAAGAATTGACTTTATAAGAAGGATAACTTTTGGGGTCTTGCTTCGTTGTAGATTTGTTGAAAAAACCAATCACGTATACCTACAAAAAAATAATCCAAAGGCCCTAAATTGCACAACTTGACCATTTTTAGAAAAACGCGTACGCAAAATGTATTTTTGTGGACCCGAATAATTGGAAAGCATGGCTCTACACAGGCCATCTTTAATGAAAACGTTAATTTCCCAGAAATCGCACTAAACAGCAATTTTTTGTGGATGCAGCGGAGCCTCATGTATCTCTTGTGAAATTATTTTACACCAAATAAGGGAAGTTTGTTTATTGACATGCCCACTGATTTAAAGTAGAGGGATTACCATTCCGGAACAGCACAAGAATTTTCGAAATATATTTATCAATTGCGGGGGTTGTGCTGGCGCTAATTATGATAAATGGCAAATCAAATTGTAGTTTAGTTCCTTTCGGAAAAATTAACCCTTCTAAGTTTTGATGTAGCCGTACAAGCTCCTGAGGCAACAAACGCTTTGGGATGTCAATAGAAGTCACTACAACCGAAAATTTAAAAAAATACTAGGATAGGATGTGGACCTGAAATTTTTTACACACATGACCAGATGGGTATCACGTAGATTTTTTTAACCCCTTTCTACAAAAATACGTATGAATTATATGCCATTTTGTAACGGTTAATGGAACATGGATTCAAACAGGTTTTTTTTAAACGGTGTTATTGAAGCGAATCGGCACCGAAGAAGTCAAACAAGGGTTTACTGGCTCAGAAAGTCAAAGAAAGACGTGCTTTTTAATGGGGATAGCGCATGAGTGCACGTGAATAAGGCTATGAACAGATTTCTTCTTGTATTCTAAGAATATAAACCAGATGAATACTTTCTATTTCCAAACTTATAAAAATGGTTTAGGAGCAAAGAGAATTAGATTAAACGGCAAATCAAAAAACCAACCGAAACGGATAAAGCGAACAACATGATTTTAAGGTAATGCCAAGGCGTATTGATACCAGGTGGGAGCGACAGCCCAGCTTAGTATTTTTTGTTCTTCCTTTTTTTTGCTAATGTCTTGTTAAAAATACATTGTTTTATATATGCTAGTAGATCCTTTGTTGTAGTTGTCGCAGTAGTGATTTCACCTTGTATCAATTCGCCCTGGATAATGTTCTATATCTAAGAAGGATTAGCTGGGTGTACGTTACTTTTAGTTGTTAAAATCAAATGAAACAATAACGGGTGAACACTATCAACTACAATTTATTTATTTATTACGAGTTATTCTTGGTCAATTTTATACATACTTATATTACAAAGTACTTAAAATAAAAAATCTTTAGTCGTTGCATTAATGCGTTTAGTCAATCATTTCGCCTACAATAGTAGAAACAAATCGACAAAGCTAATTTTCAGTACAAGAATGCTCTACTGAAGTTTTCTCCTTCTTAAGCCCTTTTCACACTATTATACTTAGTATTAAGACTTGTCAAATACTTACATCCATTGAGAAAGTGTGATGGTGTGAAAGCAGTATGTTATCAAAATGTGAAATAATACGGAATAAAATTTGAATTCCATAATATCAAACCATTTTAGAAAATGTTCTAAACGATAACATTTTTCATTTTATCAGGTTTGTGTTTTTTTAAAGCAAAGAACCAAGCTGATTAAGTCGCAGCCGATAGTTCGCCGCCGCCGATGATATTTTTTCTTTGTCCTGCATCTGCCTTAAATTGCCATCAGTCTTAATGCCTGCGTATGTACTTTGTTTCTGACATACCTAGAAATTGTTGAATGTACGTATTATTTTTTTTTTTTTTTGTTTTGTTTTTTATTTTTTTATTAACCGAAAACTTGAACGGCCAAACAAACTTAAGACCTGGCACCTCTGCCGTCCACATAAAATTACTCAGCCGATGCCGTTCAATGTCTCGTCTCGGCTTGTTCGTTGCTGATATTTTTCATTTTATTTGAAGTGTGATAGTGTGAAAACGAAATGTTATGTTACGTTAGATTTTTTGACAATCACATAATTCTCATTTGATTTCTATCTTACAAGATCCAATGAAAATCTTAATACTCAGTATTATAGTGTGAAAGGGGCTTTATTAGCTCTTGTACTAAAACCAATCGGCACCACTTTAATTTTTTTTAAAGAAATTAAAAATCCAACAGAATTCTGTCCTACTCAAAAATTCGTTTCAAAATTGCGTTGTAGGTGCAACACTATCACACAAAAAAAAAAGATTTTGCAAAACTGTTCGCATGGAAAAATAATATTTTATGACTTTTTTTTAAAAGATTATCAAATTATACAGACCTGTCAAAAAGTCTGTCACACACATACAATTATAATCCACACTACCATACTTTTTTAGCACACATGCTATTTCTGACAGATCGTAATACTGAGTGTATCATGGCATTACATACTTTTTCACTAATACTTGCACACTTTTTCAATTGTCTAAACTGTGGTCTTGAATGTTTTGAAGACAGTAAATAGGACAGTGATTTGACATATGCCGACAATAATTCAAATTTTTGTGTACAGAAAACAATTCAAAAAGTAAAAATCAAAAACTTAAGCAGTAATTTGACGTATGCCGACAATAACTTAAATTGTTGTGTAAAGTATTAAATTCATAAAGGAAAAGTCATATACTTAAATGAATTGTCATAATTATTGTCTGGACGCCTTTACTACCGAGACAATTTTCAGATTTTTTGACAATTAATACATATTATTTGATTGAATTCACAGTATTGTCAAATGTAAACGCGGTTAATTTATTATTTTAATTAAATAATTATATTTCAGAGAAATGTGCTTGACCATTTTCCAATTTTACGTTCAATATATATAGAGACTTTTTAATCTCCCCTCGTATTTTATTTTACTAGGGTGTGTTAATAACGAAGCAAAAAACAAAACTTTATAAATGTAGGTACATATCGTATGCAGAGACTTTACAAAACAAGAAGACTGAATCGAATGTTTTATTGTTTGGAATAAATGCTCGTTTAACTTGTCTAAGATAAATTTAAAAAGATTATTGTACTTAAAATTGATTCTAAGCCACGGTTGTTAAAATTAATTAACTACTAATCACGACAATGTAATGAAATAATAGAAAATTACATTTTTATTTGCAAAACCATATAATAATATGCCTCATACGTACTGTAGGCCCTAAAAAGTAAATTAAGAGCAGGGTTATCAGATTTTTTACACCCATTTCTCCAAAATCGATGTGATAAATCGCCAAAATGGATTTTGTTAAATATTGCTTATATAATATATATATATTTTTTTTTAATTTTAAAATTATTTTTAATAAATGACAATAAAAAAAGTCGCCAAATTGGAGATTGTTTCAGTTTTGTTATATCACGAATATTCCGTACCTTAATATATATTTCATGAGAATGGAATTACAGATGAAGGGCAACATGCGCTATTACCATTCGTATAATTTATAACCTCAAGAAAATCATACTGTATTCTATTTTTCAGACGAGTTTTCCTTAGTTTACTTTTAAATGTTGACTAAAAGTTAATGAAAAATAGGCAACTAATCGCCAACTATCTTAAATTCACCAAATCAAAAATTTTATAGCCAAATAAGTTAAAAAACCGCCACGTTTGACGAGAAATCGCCAAATATGACAACCCTGAATAAAAGATATAAAATAGACGGATACAAACATTTGTTTCTCTAGAAAAAGCCTACAGTGGGTGAGTTTTTATTAGTATATTTTATATAAAAATTCCTCTCAAAATATAATATTACAACTCTATATTTTTTAGGTAACTACTTTTTGAATAACCAGAAAAGAATTGGCGTAGTTTTATGTAAATAATTGTTTTTTTAATTTATAACTTTGATACCCGATGTCTTTTTCATTGAGGCAAAATGGTTCTGACATCTTCTAAGGGCTATAAGATTTAAAATTAAAACATTAAAGCTCGACCACATCTCTTTTATAGTCACACAAGCCGTTTAGAAACAGTAGAGTAATTGTTATTTTTTATTTCTTTTTTTTCGCTAAATGTCCCACTGTATACCAGTTTTAAGTGCTACCCAAAGGATTATGAGCTAGAAGAAATTAAGCCAGCGGATAATGAGATTTAGATAGCAGTAAAGGTAACAGCTAGAAGAAATTAAGCATGCGGATAATGATATTTAGACATAAGTAAAGGTAACAGCAAGGCATACATACTATAAGCTTTTGATGGCCATCTTTTTGGCTCAAAAAATGTCACCCTTTTATTTTTATTCGCCACTATCATGATTATTTTTTCTGGAAAGACTGTACGAAATAAATTATTAGCCAGCAAACTTTTTTTAATATACGAAAATTGCCAAAATTTACAAATTTTATTTTTTATTAATATATCAAAAACTATACCGAATGCAATTCGGTAAAAGGTCTGATACTTTTAACAGCTAAACTAGTTATGGTACCATATAGCGACCTATAGCGAACGATAGTTAATAAAGGCATAATTCAATTGGTGTTTCTACCATTTAATACAAGAAAGGTAAAAGCAGTGGCAACACGATTATGAGTTGAAAAATACAAAAACAAATCTATACATAACAAATAAAAGTGCTGTATTCCGCCATGCCGAATCTTCTATACTCTTCATCAAGGTGATTTTATTTTTACAGACATATGTACATAGGTACGAAATTTATTTAAAAAGTTTTTTTCACTAATCAGCAAGCTTTCGTTACCTGAAATGCCCAACTATGTAAAAATTTTATAATTTTCTTTTATAAATTTAGAATAGTAGAAATTTTTTTTTGTCAAAATTTTATTTTTTTTTTTTTTGTAAAAATGTTAAAGATTTTTTAATTTTATTCAAAATTTTTTTGTAAAAATTTTATTGAAAATGTTTTGTAAAATTTTATTGTAACTATTTTGTAAAAATTTTATTGAAACTATTTTGTAAAAATTTAATTGACACTATTTTGTAAAAATTTTATTGTAAGTCCTTTGAAAAATTTTATAGAAAATCTTTGTAAAAATGAAAAAATTTTTATTGAAAATTTTTTATAACATTTTTTAATATCTTTTTAAACTTTTTTTTGGAAAATATTTCAATTTTTTTTTTTAATTTTTATTAAGGGCCTTTAATACAAATCGAAGCAGAAAAACCCTACCAACATAAAAACAAACAAAAATCGTGTCTCGCAGCGGGTTATTTTTTCCCCGAGAAAGCAAAAGAGAATCATTACAACCGAAAAAAAATAAAAACAACGTGAAAAATATAGGTGTTTCTTTACCCACAGCCTCGAATGGAAGGGTCTGTTGTTGCTGAATTCCATTAGTGCAATTTTCGAAACTATGCCTGGCAGATCGGTGGGCATTTGTAAAGTTGATTTCAACTAAAACATAGATGGATAGACGGACATCGCTTAATCAACTTCTCTACGTATAAGTATATATTTTATAGGGTCGGAAATGAATATTGTAGAAATTACACACTGAATGAAAAACTTAGATATACCCTTTTACTCTGTGGTGAAGTATATAAAAAGTGGTATAAAAATGTAAACAAACAATTGAATATATATATATATATATATATAGTGTAGAGAGACAAGGAAAAACAAGATAGTTAAAAATGGAATTGAAAAAAATCATGAAACAATTTAGTGTAAGTTACGTATAATTTCTTGAAGTGTACCAATCAAACGGTGCTTTAGAAATAATACTATTTTATGCAACTGCAAGCGAATGTGTATTGTATTGATAAACAACAGCTGAGGTTTGTTGTCATTTAAAGTTTTGTTTTTAGGAATTTGTCACGACTTGTTTGCCCTCCAATTAAGGATTTTTATTTTTTTAAATTAAAAATCATCTCATTTAAATGGCAATATTTCCACATGGAGACTGTATCATAATTATAACAGAGGGAAAATAATGTGGCCAGCGGCGTTGACACGCCTGCTAAAGAGAAGACTAATTTACATTGTAATAGCAATTATATTTTTGGTATATACCATGACAAAAGTATTTCGTAAGGTACAATTACATTTTTAAAATATAATTACAAATTAAAAGTTTTAATCCCATATATTTTTTTAAAGCAACCCAATCGACATCTTCTTGAGTCAAACGATTATACTGTCGAACGTACAAAGCCGTTAATATGGCGAACTTTAAGTGAACATGTTCTACCGAATGAACCAAACTACCGAAATTCACCACATATACTCTGTCGAAACACTGTACAAGGTAAATTTCTCTTAACCGATGATCAGGGTTTCGTTTGCGATACGGCAGATATACTTGCCAATGGTTGCTGTAACGTTGAAAAGCCACACACTAAATATTACACTTGTGAGACCTGTGATAATACTACACACTGCTGCGGCATCTATGAATACTGTGTATCATGTTGTTTGCATCCTGAAAAGAGACCCATACTGGAGCTAGCATTGGAAGTGATTAAAGGTCGCCAGGCAATGTTATATGCCCAGGTGAACGATCAGTTTGAATTGTGTTTATTCAAATGTCGTACTAATTCACATTCCGTTGAACATGAAAATCGTTACAGAGATGAGAAACATCGTTTCTGTTATGGACCGACAAAAGCTCATGAATCACAAATTGATGTGTCGGGTATAGGCTCGTAACATACGGCTGCTGAGTAAGAAACGCTTGTACTGATCTAGTAGAAATTAAATTGTATTATTAAATTGAATTCTTAAATTTAGTTTTATGTTATAGTGGGATTAATCTTCGTGGCATACAATAATTTGTAGTTAGAGGATAAGTTTTATTACCTACAAATTGTATATATTTTTATATGAATATTAAAAATATTTAAAAAAGCAGAGAAAATAATATTAGATACTGCATTCGCATATACATATCATAATACGAGTATTATTAAGGTCAAACTCGCAGGTGGTCTATTAGGTAGAAGGCCAAATAGGCTTAATAGGTTGCTGTTGTGCTGCAATCTTCGACAAAAATACACTTAGAGCCATTGATTTCTGAAAAAAAAAAAAACAGATGAAGAATTTCACTGACTACCAATGAAACTGATAAGATTTTACTTTACTCAAAATTGAAGTTTGTTAGTCATTTTTTTTACAAATTTTCGGTTAAAAGAAATACTTGTGATTTGATTTTAACTTTTTGCTTTAAACTGCAATTCATATGTTTATTAAATATTTCTTTAATAGAAATGAGAATTTAGCTGAAGAAATCAAGCACTAAATCAATCGTAATTGTACTTTATATTTTATTTCAATCAATGGTCAGTATATGGCAAGGCTCAATGTCGTTATAAAGGTAATAAAATTTAAAAAGAAAGCATATTCGGTTGTGCTGCATCTTTTATATCCTTCACCACAGTGACTAAAGATTATTATCTTCCAACTATATTTAGGCAGTTAGTACATAGAAAATGACAATAAAATTAACATAACAGAAAATGATTTTGAATTAATATTATTTATTTACTTAATAAGAAACTTAAAAATAAATAATTATTACAAATTTACAAAAAAGAGAGCACTAGCAACCAAGGCCATCAGCTCATTTAAATTTATAATTTGGGTTAATAGCACGCTATTAATGAAAAAAAAAGGAAAATATTCTTTTTTAACAAATTTTTGTTAAATTAAATTTCTGTTTCGTTAAATTTCGATTTTTGGCGAACCTCGATTTTGGTGTTTTAATCTAGACTGAAGTTAAGATTTATAGACACATTTTAAATTTTTTAATGAAATTTTTATTCGTATTAAGTTAAATCTTAATTTTTTAAATAAAATTTTGAATTTTTTTAAATTCGATTTTGTTTTAATTTATTGTTTTTCACAACAGGTCTTATTCAAATAGACTTGCGATTTCATCTTTTTACGCAATATTCAAGAATAAATTGGTTGTGCAAAAATAATCTTTTAATAATGAATTTTAATACTAATAATCTTTCAGTTTTGCATAATAAAAAATAAAACAACATGTGATTTTTTAAGATCTTAGAACATGGACAAGGTTAGGTTAGGCAGGCAGCTGTTGCCTCACACAGCTTACTCACAAAGGGTCCTTTGCGGTGCTAACAGAATAGAAAGAAAAGATATAGGGAAAGGTTTTAGATAAAGATTATTTTATTTAAAACGCTTATATTTATCAGTTTTAACGTCACGAAAACTAAGGATTATAAGTTTTCGCCGACCTATGCCTTTGTACAGGAAGTCGATACTCTTTTATTGATGCCAAAATATAAGATTACAGCGCTTCGCCTCTCTTAGGATCTACAGCCTGACCTACACCTGTGTTTAGGCAGTCAGAATTTCCAAAATTTAGCTTCTATAAAACAACTTGAGTTTTGTATGGTGCTCCACCAAAATACAACTTTTGTTTTATTTATTTTATCTTTAATTAAATTTCACAAGGCGAATTTACGATATTTTTATTTTGAGTATCGGTTTTGGTATCGGACTTAAGCGTTTCGATGCATCTCTAAAGGAAAGCAAACATTAAACTTTTTTCCCAACAGACAGTGGAAAATGTCATAAGAAAAAAGGGTAACAATTTTTAAGTTTTGGAATAGCAATTTTTTCGTTTATTTTGATACATATTTAATTTTACCGATACATAAAGTCTGGTCCAAGGAACATTAAGCAGGTAGCCTCACTACGGAAGGGAAATTATTATTATATGGATTTTAACAGTTATACTTACAAGTTTTCTCTTTAAATGGAACTTTAACTGTCAAACTTCATATAAAAAAATTTTTTTTTCGCCTTAATATTTCCCCTCCGTATTGACGTTACTATTGAGTTTAATGTGCCATAGTCTTGACACTTTCGTGCAAAAAGAAGAATAGGTATTTGCTTGCTTTAAATCGTTATCAATTTTAAGAAGAACAGTTTTCGTTAAGTTTCGAATCTTCTAAGAACCCAAGGCGAATCCATAACAGTTAAATGCAGTGGAGAAAAGCTCGTCATATGTTTGAAATCCAAATGTCAAACTCCATAGAAAAAAAATATAAACAATTTTTTTATATACGGATTTCGACAACTGCAAAAAGAGGGCAAAAACATTTGAATTCGCCCCTGCAATCACGTAGTATTAATTCGTCTTGTAAGGACATATACTTGTACTAAAAATCAGTTAATTTAAATATTGTTATAGTTTTAAAAATTTTTATAGGTTATATCAAGGCGAATTCATAACAGGTAAACTCGAGAGCTTAGCTGACTATATTCTGTCTTCATCATCCAGTGTCAAAATGTACTAACATTTGTTGTTTTGACAGCCTAAAATGATTTATACAAAAACAAAATGCTACATGCATTTCAACTTTAAAAGAGTATTGGGCAACTTATTGAGTGATATACATACATACATACATATGTATGTAAGTCCAAATAGCAAATCAAAAAATTTATTTAGTGTATAGATCGCCTAAAGTGGCTAACATTTTATATAGCACGATCAATGCACAGCGTTGTTTTTTTTTTAACAATAAAAATACAATCCATTGACATGCTGATAAGAACAAAACACATAACATTGTATTCAGAGGTGTGTGTGTGTGTCCGTCGGGAGGTTTTTTTCTTCCAATTATTTGTTTAGAATTAGGTGTTTCATAAAATGTTGATACAATTATTAAAAAATATAAGGTGAGGCGAGGAAAGCAAACCACTAACTTCTTCTCAATAAAAAACCTAAAATATATAAAATAAATAAAACATTGGACATATGTATTTGTTACATAAATATGTATAGCCACTTTAAACAACAACAATTAAAGTCTTCAAAATAAACAATTATTTTTCAGATCTTTTGCCACACACGCAACTAAAGCTACTCCCATAGTGCGGCCAATTAACAAGATTTTAATAGCAAATCGTGGTGAAATTGCTTGTCGTGTCATTAAAACTGCCCGCAAATTAGGCGTCCGCACTGTTGCTATTTATTCCGATCCCGATGAGAACTCTTTACACACGCAATATGCCGATGAGGCCTATCGTGTTGGGGAAGCTGCTTCAGCTTCTTCCTATTTACGTGCTGAACGTATTCTAGCAATAGCCAAAAACTCTGGTTGCCAAGCCATTCATCCTGGCTATGGCTTCCTTTCCGAATCGGTGGAATTTGCAGAATTATGCCAGAAGGAGGGTTTAGTGTTTATGGGTCCACCCAGTTCGGCTATACGGGATATGGGTATTAAGAGTACTAGTAAATATAT
Source organism: Phasia obesa (assembly GCA_949628195.1). Classification (NCBI taxonomy): domain Eukaryota; kingdom Metazoa; phylum Arthropoda; class Insecta; order Diptera; family Tachinidae; genus Phasia; species Phasia obesa. The sequence goes on from OX451215.1 coordinate 205,165,093, forward strand.
TATGGATGCTGCTGGTGTGCCCATCATTAATGGTTATCACGGTGACGATCAGTCAGATAAACGCCTGCAAGCCGAAGCGAAAAAGATTGGTTTTCCTTTAATGATTAAAGCTGTACGTGGTGGCGGCGGTAAAGGTATGCGTATTGCTGATAAACAAGAAGATTTTATGACTGCTTTGAATTCGGCTCGTAATGAGTCGCAAAAATCTTTCGCTGATAGTTCGGTTTTGTTGGAACGTTATGTTAGATCACCGCGTCATGTGGAGGTGCAAGTATTTGCTGATCAATACGGCAATGCGGTGTATTTATGGGAAAGAGATTGTTCAGTGCAGAGACGTCATCAAAAGATTATTGAAGAGGCACCAGCAGTAAGTAAATATTATGATTACCTTGGACTTCATCATTAATATTGTTATTGATCCTATTTAAGCCCGGATTATCTGAAGAATTACGTCGCGAGCTGGGAGAAGCTGCTGTACGTGCCGCCAAAGCTGTGGGCTATGTGGGTGCTGGCACCGTAGAGTTTATAATGGACAAAGAGGATTTAAGTTTTCACTTTATGGAAATGAATACACGCTTACAAGTCGAGCATCCAATAACCGAAATGATTACTGGCACTGATTTGGTAGAATGGCAAATACGTATTGCCGCTGGAGAACATTTGCCCGTAACGCAGGAACAAATTAAACGCAGAGGTCATGCTTTTGAGGCTCGTATTTATGCTGAAAATCCACGTGGTGGATTTTTGCCTGGTGCTGGTCCGCTACGCTATTTGGCCACTCCACAACCAAGCGAGGGCCTGGTGCGTGTAGAAACTGGTGTTAGAGAGGGTGATGAGGTATCGGTACATTATGATCCTATGATTGCTAAATTGGTGGTATGGGGTGAAAATCGTACTCAAGCCTTAAATAGTTTGGTAGCACGTTTGGGAGAATATCATGTTAGTTTCAAAATATAAAACATTTTTTTTGTAAAATACATCATTTCCATATCTTTAGATTACCGGTTTGGAAACCAACATAAATTTCCTTATTGACCTGGCCCGCCATCCTGAATTCCAAGCTGCAAACGTTCACACCGGTTTTATTGATCAACATTTCGCTACTTTATTTTCTGCTTTGGAAATCCAAAATGCTGACTTATACAAAGCGGCTTTATCCTTAGCTCTAAATGAAATTCAAGCTTCACAAATCAACAGCACAGGCAAAAGTGATCCCTTTATGGCTTCATCCAATATGCGCATTAATTACGACCTGATAAGACAATATCAATTGAAAGCGAACGATAAAATCTACAATGTTTCTTTGAAATATGATACTGATTCGAATATGCAAATAAAAGTCGACAACGATGAGTGGCATAATGTTAAAGCTGATCGTGTTGTAGATGATGAGCGTTTAAAGATAAGATCCAATATTGCCAACAACATTTCCACTTACAATGCCCACATTGATGAGTCGGAAATTACCATTTTCTTAGAAAATGGCAAAAAGACTTTTGAATTGGTACAACCTAAATTTCTTAACGCCACCACGGATCAATTGGGCAGTGCTGCATCTAAAGTTATTGCTCCCATGCCAGGTGTCTTGGAAAAGATCTTGGTTAAACCTGGTGATGAGGTTAAGAAGGGTGACAGTTTGGTTGTTTTGATAGCCATGAAAATGGAACACATTTTGAAAGCTCCTAAGGATGCTGTCATCAAATCTATTGGAGGTGCAGTAGGTTCAAATGTAGCAAAGGGTGCTGCTGTTGTTACTTTTGAGGACAGCGAAGAGGAAACAGCAGATAAATAGGTTGAAACTGATCGACAAATACCTATTAAGTACCAGTAAAAGTACCATAAGATTGTATTTATATTTTCTATGGTTTTTGTTGTTGTTATTGTGTAGTTGTAATGGGAATTATTGCATTTACTATAATTAAGATTTAAAGCTAAACTCTTCATAATTGTTAAACAAATAAAGTTTCTGTAATTTTTTTAATACATAATATTTTTTTATTGTACTAAGAATTTTAAAACACCAAAGAATCAATAGGTGCGATCCCGTACTTTTTGGGAAAAGTTCGGTAAAATGAGGGTAAACAAAAATAAACTCTTTAAGAGAGAAAAATGCTCAACAGTACGGGAACTCTAAAAACCAACTTTATATCCCAAAACGAGGTGTCAAAGTGTTTTGCATGCATTCGCAGAAAATAAAAATTAAAAACACAAGATTAATTTACTAATCTTTTATGAAAAAACTTTTAAATAATATATTTGTGAGCATAAAAACATACATATGTACATACATACATACATACATTCATACATATGTATAATCAAGGATGATAGAAGACAAGATTACGCCATCACAAAAATAAAATTGAACTTTTCTGCGCATGTCGGCCGAATGACATCACGAAAATGTTTTTCCATTGGCTAATAATTCTGACTGAGAGTATAACTATAAATTATGAGAGTTTTCTTTTTTTTTTTTGGCTTTGCAAACCAAAGCGCCAGGATGTGATTGCCTTAGCTTCCTCCAAAATCTGCAGTGCGACCTATACCTTCGCATAGGAAGTGAGACTCCAAATTCAGCTAGGTAAAAATTAATAAGAGTTTAAAGGTGCTTCTCCAGTGAAAATCTTGAGTTTATTGGTTCTTCTCCAGTTAAAAATTAAGTTTAATGGTGCTCCTCCAGTTAACAGTTGAGTTTTTAAAATGGTGCTCCACCAAAGTCCGACTTATTGAAATTAAAATTTATAGATTATAAACGATAACCAAACGATTACACGTGGCTGATTAAGCAACCACCAATAGCAGTACCGTAGTACAGCTATTCGAGGACGCCAATCAGCCAGTGTGAGAACGAGACGCAAACCACTCGAAGGCCGGCAGTATGTACAGTACGTTCTTTGCCAGTTTATGCGTTGTTAAATAAAACTCTTATATTTTTATTTCGTTTTATTAATAACATTTATTTGTTTTTTTTTCTTCTTTCTTATCAATTTGTTTTATTTTATTTTTTTATATTTTTAAGTAAGTTTAATTTTTTTTTTCATTTTATTTATTTTCTTTTTAAAAAGCGTAGTAATAATAATTTTGTTTCCTTTTATGTCAATTTTTATCTCTTGTTTTTTTCTTTTTTTTTTTTTTTTTGTTATAACATAATTAATTAATTATAATAATATACGTTTTTTATTAAATATTTTTAATATTTTTTTTATATTTATAAAAAATAATAAAAATTCCTTTCTTTGATTTTATTAGTGTTGATTATTTTTTTAAATATAATCAAAGTGAAATGAACGTCATGTTTTATTTATTTTTTGTTTTTCTTATATAAAGTATTTAAAAAAATTATTTATTTAAAATCGTTAAAAGTTATTAGTCATGATTCATATAACTTAAGAATTAAAAAATATCTAGCTTAACTTACATGAAAATTATAACTCAAACATGCACTTGAAAATTAAAAAAAAAGATAAAAATTATTTTTTTTAATAATAATATTGTTTTATATATGTTTAAAGCAACTTTAATCATATAAACAAAAAGCAAAGGTTATGTTGTAGAATTCTTATACAGCTTGAGAATTATTTAAATATATTTTTGTTCAGTTGGTCATATAAAGTCAAGGTTAGACGGGATAAAATAATAATATTTGTTTTCCCTTTTTGGTTAACTAACTTTAAATAAACTTAGAAAATGATTTTTGAGAGAAAAGCAAATATAATTTATGTAAAAAAAATATATATAAATAAAATATTTAATTAATCATCCCTTTATTTCAATTATCTCAAATGCATATTAAGTTTTCATATTCATAACTTTTTAAATTAATTTTTATAGAAACTTATGAAGCCTTTATTTTTTAGAAAATCTTCTAAATTTATTTAAGAACCTAAAAATAAAAAAAAATAAAAACAACGTTTGTTAAAAAATAAAGTAAATAAAAAATTATTCACGTAGGTACAATCCTGCCTTATGCCATGTTTCCACTACAACTTGAATTACTTTATTAGCTCTTTGACAAGGTATATTTATTTTACTAGGTAGTGGCGTCCCTACAACAAATACAACAATACAAGAACAACATGCAATTTTATTGTTGCTTTGTAGTTCGGAATGTGAAAAAACATAGAAGAAAATTGAGAAGGCGTGTATGTGTTTTATTGCCTTCTCACTTCTACACTAAAAAATTTCTGAACACAAGGTATATTTATCTTACTAGGTAGTGTCGTCCGCTCAGTTGATTTAGTAGTTCGACATGTCAAAAGTTGTATGTGTTCAGAAATTTTATAGTGTAGAAGTGAAAAGGCAATTTAACACATACAGGCCTTCTCAATTTTCTCCTATGTTTTTTGACATTTCGAACTACAAAGCAACAACAAAATGCCATGTTGTTCTTGTATTGTTGTATTTGTTGTAGGGACGCCACTACCTACTAAAATAAATATACCTTGTCTGAACACATACAACTTTTGACATGTCGAACTACTAAATCAGCTGGACGGACGACACTACCTAGTAAGATACATATACCTTGCTCTTTGAATTACTTTTTTGAATTACCCCGTTTCCACTACACATTTGTTTTTTGTTGTAGAGAAAATTTTTTGTTGACAAATTTTTTTATTTGTTGCAGTTGAGCAAGAAGTGACTAACTCCACTTTGTTAAAATCGAATTTTCTTAATTAAAATTTTTTAAAATAAATAAATTATTTTACGATTAAAATAGTCAATAATAAAAATAATAATATTCACTAATATTTTTCTGCTAAAGGCCAGTACGCAGCTCGTCTGAATTTCAGTTTCCCATAAGAAGTATGTGTAAAAAAACAGCCTGAATTTCAGGTTTTAAAATTTTCATTCAACTTTCCGTTTGGCAGTACGCAGCTAAAAAGAAAACTAAACGGAATTTTCGATTATCACAGGGATGTTCTAACAAAAACTGTAGACTTTTTTTCTTCAGCTGAAACAAAAACTAATGTTCAGGCAATTGTTTGGTAACGGAATTTATGACATTTCATGTTTTTTATACATTTAAAATAATTTTTGTTCGTTTCTGTGTTGATATAATGTTATTGTGTACAATAAACAATAAAATTTAAAAAACACGACTACATGATTTTTATTTCTACAAACGACCACATGATGAATTTTACTTTTGTAGAAATAAAGGCAAAAAAATCAAAACTGAAATTTCGTAGAGCTGCGTACTGGGCTTAAGATTAAAACGACAATATTACAATGGAATAAAAAAAACATTTTGTATTTTTCATTTTATAGACTCAATCGAATTTTACTTTTAAGGCCAGTACGCAGCTCGGCTGAATTTTAGTTTCCCATAAGAAGTATGTGTAAAAAAACAGCCTGAATTTCAGGTTTGAAAATTTTCAGTTAACTTTCCGTTTGGCAGTACACAGCTAAAAAGAAAACTAAACGGAATTTTCGACTATTACAGGGATATTCTAACAAAAAGTGTAGACTTTTTTTCTTCAGCTGAAACAAAAATTAATGTTCAGGCAATTGCAAGGCGAATTCATAACAGGTAAACTCGAGAGCTCAGCTGACTATTTGTTCTCACCATCTTACAGTGTCAAAATGTACTAACATTTTTTTTTTTTTTTTTTTTTTTTTACAGTCGTAAAGTAGCTCTGGGTCGGGGAACACGTGCGTGCGTCATTGTCATTATCGCTTAAAGTCAATCAGGCCGTCCTTGTTGCTCGGCCTTCGAGTGGTTTGCGTCTCGTTCTCACACTGGCTGATTGGCGTCCTCGAATAGCTGTACTACGGTACTGTTATTGGTGGTTGTTTAATCAGCCACGTGTAATCGTTTGGTTATCGTTTATAACCTATAAATTTTAATTTAAATAAGTCGGACATTGGTGGAGCACCATTTTAAAAAACTCAACTGTTAACTGGAGGAGCACCATTAAACTCAATTTTTACCTGGAGGAGTACCAATAAACTCAAGATTTTCACTGGAGGAGCACCATTAAACTCTCATTAATTTTACCTAGCTGAATTTGGAGTCTCACTTCCTATACGAAGGTATAGGTCGCTCTGCAGATTTTGGAGGAAGCTAAGGCAATCATACCCTGGCGCTTTGGTTTCGTACCTTTGCCATTTACCAATTTTTTTGGAGAGAAACCAAAAAAAAAAAAAAAATAACATTTTTTATTTTGACAGCCAAAAATGATTTATACAACAACAAAATGTACGTATTTTTATTACAGAGTTGTACCCTTTTTTCGCCGCGAGTCTACCTTGTTTATTGTGCCATGGGCAATTGTTTGGTAACGGAATTTATGACATTTCATGTTTTTTATACATTTAAAATATTTTTTGTTCATTTCTGTGTTGATATAATGTTATTGTGTACAATAAACAATAAAATTTAAAAAACACGACAACATGATTTTTATTTCTACAAACGACCACATGATGAATTTTACTTTTGTAGAAATAAAGGCAAAATAATCAAAACTGAAATTTCGTAGAGCTGCGTACTGGGCTTTAAAGGTAAAATTTTTTTATGATTATATTTTTTGATTTTGTTTCAATTTAATTTTTCTTTGCTCTTTTTTTCATTTTGACATTTATTTCGATTAAGTTGCGATAAAAATTAGAGAAGACATTGATTTCTTCGTAATTCACAAGGTAACTCAAACTAAATTACGTACAAATGAAATAATTCGCTCTCAAAAATTTGTATGACGAATTAAGTAATTCAGTTTGTAATTGGAGGTTGAATTACGAATAAGAGAGCGAATTACGAATAAACGCTATAGTGGAAACACGGTATTATCCTTTAACCGTAACTATAAAATTTTTTTCGTGTTAATTGGATTTCGTTAAAAAAGTCTGCCTATGTTCTGTAATTAAAGTGAGAAATTTCTCAATTGAAATTAAATTATTAAATAAAGTTTTCATTACCTCATTTTAATACATGATTGGATCTAGTCCACCCACCCTATTCTAATAAGGATCACTATTATATTTTCATATAAAAAATGTCTAAATTTAGTTACAGAAATCAGGCATTGTATTTACTACCAGGTGCCGTTTTTTTTTTCTCTTCAAATAAATAATTGCAGGATGATGAAAAAAACAGTACCTGAAATTTCAATATTTTTTTTATATTTTTTTATAAAAATTAAATAAATAACAAACTTTTGAACACAAAATCTAAATAAAATAAATAAATATTTTTGTTTTAAAAATAAATTAAAAGAAAACTCCCTTTTTTAATTATTCCCCCGCTTCTAAAGGGTGTTCCAGTAGGCACTTCCGAACTTTGACAGTTGATAGCGGTCATGTTGTTGAAACTACATCTGTTTGTTTAGTCTTTTTTGCCAAATCAACATGGACTGATATAGCGTTCAACAACATTCAGACTTGGCCCGGGAACCTTACAAAACTTACCCTGATTTTCATCGAAAAAGCCATCTTCAGCGATGAGGCCCATTTCTTGATGAATATCAACAAAAATAAATTGTGGAATTTGAAACGATATCACGTCAAATGGTTCTCGAAAAGTTACTGTGGATTTCTGGACAGATGACGCCCCATATTTATTTGAGAACGATGTTGGCCAGACCATCACCATCAACGGCTAATGCTATAGATTGATGATTATCAACTTATTTTTACCTGAATTATGATGTGGACACCTACGGCGCTACGTGCTAATACCACTGCGATTTGAGTGCATGGTTATCTAACGTGGAGTTGATGTGAACTGATCACATTATTATTTTGGTCACGATTTGGCAAGCACAAATTGCCAATTTGAAATAAAAAATAAAAAAAAACACAAAAGTCGAATAAATTTAGCAGACTTAATCTTTATTCGATCTCTTCTAGGCCTACAGAATATGTCAATCTGTATGGCGACAGATGTAATCAAGATCAACGTCGGCACCTAGGCGTGTTGGCTATTATCCGATGATGGTCTTACCACCGAGTAAAAAGAAAGTGTAGACTAGTACCCCCAAACTCCTTTCACACCTTCGGGGTGATCTCCCCAAAAACCGGTCATAGAGAGGGGCGGGTCTCTGTGGGGCCAACGGTTCCCATGGTACCAGTCCTTTAGGCACCATAATAATACAGACCTGTTCTTCCAGATTCAGGTTTCAGGAACCCTGGCGTATGGACTTTGTCAAAGCTATTGCAAATCCTGCAGTGACAGTTAGTACCGCCGGGGGGAAATTGTATGTCAACAGCCAACCGGCGCTTAAAACCTTTAAAAGACACAGCGTCAAATTAAGGCTAGTAGGCGAGTGCAAAAAGGCTGTTGATGTGCTCACGCCAAGTATAGGATTAGATTGTGTTGGGTTCCGGGTCACTGCAACTTACTAAATTGGGCTCAGAGAATACTAATTTAGATAGAGTAGAATCGGAAAGCCACCGATCAGTGACTACTATAGGCTGCTATCCGATTGGGTAAGAAGGAGAATTAATCAGTCCTGAAAAGATATTGAGGAAAAACTAAGCTACTTCTAGGCGAAAGATTTTACGAACGGATTGACGACATTGCTCGGCGTAAACTGGCGGATGTCGTCGGCTTCATCAGGTTAATCGGGTGGCAGGGCGCACATATGTAGGTCTCTCTTTTTCTTTATGTTTAGTTTTAGCTAGCTGAAGGGAATCACAATAGACTCTCTAGGTCTCCAAGTACAGATGCCATTTTATGGCGCAACCCTTCTTAACCTAACCTAGGTTTGCAGATCTCACAATACGTAAAAGAAGCTTTCCTTTAACAAAGAGTTAAGAAGCACATTAGTATGTGCATAGTCTATCAAAACACAGACTGGATTGTGCGGTGGGCGTGATAGCTCCCATACAAATTGAACAAATATTATTATGTACCTAGAGAACTACAATATGTAGTTGCATATTCCAGCAAAATATAGACTGGATTAGGATAGTGGGAGTGGTACCTCCTATAAAAAGTAAAATATTATTATCGTCTAGTGAAAAACAGTTTGGATGGGACCATTGGGCATCGTACCTTGCATATAAACTGATACAATTTTGTCGTGAGAATTGTGTGCGTTTTCGAGTTAAATATGCATACTTTTGTTGTATTTTTGTTAGGCTGGTAAATAATGCATTAAATAAATAGACAACAACAGGCTACCGACTACATGGCTACACGACCACCGTTATAGCTGTAGCCAACTTAGGCCAATTTCTATTTTTGTAACCAACAATATGCAATGATGGCTGAGAGAGAGAGAGAGGAACAGAGAAAAACATTTTATTTTTTTAATCACTAAATTAAAGAAAATATAAATTCATTTACAATGAAAAGGTTTTGAACAAATATATATATATTTGTTTTAGGCCCATTATTATATTATAGCCATTAGCTAAAATAAGGATTTTGTCAGAGCGATAACTAGGCTCGTTACTATAACTTGCCTTTAAAGTAGATGATAGTTTAAGATTATTTTTAACTAACTTATAATAACGAAAAACTACTTATCGCTCCGACAAAATCCTAATTTTAGCTATTGGCAAGTTATACGCCCATGTTCTGAAAAACGCATATCGCTTAAAATTTGCGTTTTCGATTTGAAAACGCCAAACAGGTGTTCTGGCAAACGAACACGCTAGAAATCTGGCGTTTTCAAACCGCTAGTGTATGCTGAAGCGATCTGGTCATTTTTATTTAAACTGCACTTGAAAGAGAAAATAAATTGATGTAAAATTAAAATTTAATATGTTCTGTTTTTATTTGAAGAAAAACTTTTAACATTTTTTCACAATTTTAATTAAAAATATGCAATTTAAAATTTTGCTTTATTTTTGTCAATTGTCGGTATCATTTGTTTATTTATAAACTGGCGATTTATGCAAACAGCTGGTCAATTTTTTAATTATCTCTTCTCTTGCTTGTAGCTTTTTTAAAGCCAATAGAGCAAGTAAATACGCTGTAGGCATTTTAATTTTGATTGGTAGTTTATTACTTTCAATAAAAAATTTTTGTTTTAACCATAAAAATAGTTGGTTTAATTTAAAATTTATTCAAACAAAATTTATTTTTTGAAAATTCATTTAATTGACGAATTTTTATGAATAATTTTTTCTATGTTTATGTTTTGTTATTATAAAACATATGGTTTTTATTTGTTCGAACACAACTTCGAAAAAGGCAAAACGCCAGCAAATCGCTTCGTTTTCAGAACATGCTTAAATGCGTTTTGCGTTTTAAAAACGATTTGCGATTTGAAAACGCAGCGTTTTCAGAACATGGGCGATAATAAGGGACCTTAATGTGATAAAATTACTTTTTAAATAAGTTATTTAATTTGTGATGGTTTTTTACTGTAAAATATGCTGTAAAATAGCTGTCACCTTTAATGCAATTAAGTAGCTGACTATATGGCGACGATTGTAGCAAACGTCTTTTGAGGTCATGTAGCTGTGTAGCCGCTATCGTCTATGTGTTTAAAAATGGAAACAGGGGATCCATCTTCTACAAAATAAAAGTAATAAACCACAAACAATATTTAGGGTTGGAGTTCTACATTTTCTTACCTTAAATTTTTTACTTTATTTGCTTGTTTATATTTTATTCGAAACTTATTATTTTGTACCAGTACAAAACAAAAAAAAAAAAAAAAAATAATTTACATTTTGAATTAAATTTTGAATCAAATACTGCATTCCAATTATTCGATACGTAACAAAATATCATTCGATACGAAGGCTCCATCGGTCACTAGTGCGAAAATTTTGATCGAAAGCGAAGATTACATCTTTGCCACCAGATTAGCCTTAATCATAACGACAAAATTCTTAAACGAGACTGTCCTTTTTATAATTTAAATAAGAATTTTAAAAATATTGGAAATTTTGTACATTTTTTACACAAAAATGGCGATCATTCTCTGTAGCAAAGAAACTCCGAAATTCAATTTTAAGGTGCTGCTTCTTTTTGGATGTAAAATCAAAGTAATGAAAAAATTTATAAATTTTATTATAAGTTTCTGTTTTGTTGTTGTTTTTATTATGTATATTTTCTTTTATTGTTATTATTGTTGTTTTTGTTTTCATGTAATTTTATAAATTAATAATCATAGTTATTTAATAATAATAATTATTTTTCAATCATTTTTATTTTATTTTATTTTCTTTTTTTTTTGTAATTATTAATTAATTCTTTAGTGTGAAAAAAGAACATTATTTTTAAATTAATTATATTTTTTTTGTTTAATTTTTTCTTGTTGTTTTCTTGTATTTATTAATTATTATTTAAAAAGTGTTTTATTTTGTTTTGTTTTCTTTAATTTTTTCCGTTTTCTTTTTCTTTTTTTATATAATTTAAATAATATTTCAATATTTTTAAACTTCATCTACGTTTTTGTTGTTGTATTAAGTTGCTGCAGTTGTTGTTGTTGTTGATGTGTTTCCGAAGTAGAAGTCGTAGTAGCGAGTAAAATGTTTTGGTCATTAATGGTTGAATTGGCGGCAACATTTATTGTTGTAGTATTTACAGATTGTTCTTGTTGTTGTTGTTGTTGTGTATCAGCAGTATTATTGCCTAGTGTTGTGTTTGTTGTTGTCATCGTTGTTGTATTATTTAATACATTTAAAATATTTAATTCATTGTCCTTCTTCGTCATTCCTGCTGTTGTTGTCGTCATTGTTGCTGTTGCTGCCGATGTTGACGTTTCCGAACTAATGACGCCGCTGTCGGACTATATAGAAGTGAGAGAAAAAATAGAAAACAAATTTTGTAATTTTAATTTTTATCATTATTTTTTAACTAAAAGTTTTTATTTTATTTAAAAATGCCAAGCGCAACAGTGAAAAAAGCAATTTTCTTTTCGAAAAAAAAATGGTTTTGGTGAAATTGTGAAAGCGTTTTGAACTGATTTTTTTAAGTGTACGGTTTTTGTGTAATTTTTTTTTTTTGCAGTGTGATTTGTAAGTATAATTAAACAAATATTAAATTTGTACATTTTCAAGCCGTTGCAGGATTTTAATGTTGCTTCAAATTATTTTATAACCAAAAAAATAAATAAATAAAAAACGTATAATAATTACTAGGCTACACTTACAAATATGATTTTTACCCACATATGACATTAAAAGAGTTAAACTTTAAAATTATTTAATCTATTGCTTTCAATTTTATGTATCACTTAACACATTTTTTAGTTTATTTTTTAACCAAACATAAAATAAAATTCAAGGTAGATCTATCTTACTAGGTAGTGTTGTCGCCCTGCTGATTTAGTAGTTCGACGTGTCAAAAGTTGTGTGTGCTTAGAAATTGTATAGTGCAGAAGTGAGAAAGCAATAAAACAAATACACGCCCACTTCTATTTTTATTTTTTGACATTTGGAACTGCAAAGCAACAACCAAATGTCATATTGTTCTTGTATTGTTGTATTCGTTGTAGAGACGCCACTACCTAGTACGATAAATCTACCTTGGTAAAATTATTATTATTTTTAATATGTAGGAAAACAAAAAATTATGTGATCTAATACTAATTTGATGGTTAATAAAAAAATATTTCAAATGAGAAAAGCCATTGAGATTGAAAAATTAAAAATTATATTAATAAACATATGTGAAGGCGCACAGAGAAAGAGATTTAAGGCAGAACCTCGCACGTTATAACAGGTGGTATGTTAACAGCATATACCCTCGTAAAAACGTTAAAAAAGGGTACCTACTCTCTATTTGCGGATTTACAAACATATATCTATACATATGTATACTAAAAACATTAAATATATACAGTGGCTCACAGCTTATTTGATGCAGTGAATTTTTTTCATGTAAAATCTCTATACAGCAGTCTTAAAGTAGCTCTGGGTCGGGGAACACGTGCGTGCGTCATTGTCATTATCGCTTACTAACTGGAGGAGCACCATTAAACTCAATTTTTAACTGGAGGAGTACCAATAAACTCAAGATTTTCACTGGAGGAGCACCATTAAACTCTCATTAATTTTACCTAGCTGAATTTGGAGTCTCACTTCCTATACGAAGGTATAGGTCGCTCTGCAGATTTTGGAGGAAGCTAAGGCAATCATACTCTGGCGCTTTGGTTGCGTACCTTTGCCATTTACCAATTTCTTTTTGGAAAAAAAAAAAATAAAATCTCTATAAAAACGAAACTAGCAATACATTAAAAAAAATTTTGCACAATTTGAAAGAGAAAATATTCAGGATAAACAATAAAAAATCATTCACTGCAAAAATCTGCATTTAAATACTTAAAAGGTATTAAAATAAAAAATAACCTATTTTTCCATCTCACAGCTTAAATTATGCAGCCATTTGTGACTGTAACGGTACCTCAATGGAGGGTTATTGTTTTTTTATTTTTCTGTATTCTACTTTTGGCAATGTCTGGCGTTGAATATTCAGTCTAATTTTTTTACTTGAAGTGTCAGTTTTAAAAAATTCAAATGGGTCCGCGCACAACGATAAAACAACGGAAATTGGTCTTAAATCTTTTCAAAAACGGTCACTCACAGCAAAAAATAGCAGAAATAGTTAACATAAATGCTTCCACAGTGCAAAAAATCATCGAGCGCTTTATTCATGAAAATAGGGTCCATAACAAAGGCAGAAATGCACCAAATAAAATGTTCACTGAACACGAGCAGCAATATATTTTAGGAAAAATAAAGGCGAATCCAAAGGTTTTAGCTGCAAAACTGACTGCCGAAGTTGAAGCTGGCCTGGGAAAGCAATGTTGCGTCGAAACTGTTCACCGTGTATTGCGCCAACATGATTTTCATGGCCGAGTCGCACGTAAGAAACCTTTTATTAACCCGAAAAACAGACTTTGCAGATTAAATTTCGCCAAAGAACACTCTACCAAGGATTCAGAATTTTGGAATTCGGTTATCTTTGCCGACGAATCAAAATTTAACATATTCGGTTCAGATGGCATGTCTTATGTATGGCGGAAACCAAATACGGAGCTAAAAAAAGAAAACTTAAAAGCTACAGTGAAACATGGTGGTGGCAGTGTTATGGTTTGGGCCTGTATGTCGACAGCTGGTAATGGAAATTTAACATTTATTGAAACAACAATGGACAAATGTAGGTACTTTGAGGTCCTAAAGGATAATTTATTGGAGAGTGCAGAGAAAATGGGTATAAAGTCAAGTTTTAGATATTACCAGGATAACGACCCAAAGCACAAATCAGGTTTTGTCCAAACTTGGTTAATATATAACTGTCCACATTTAATGACACCTCCACCACAGTCGCTCGACCTTAACGTTATAGAAAATTGTTGGTCAATATTAGAAATTAACATAAGGAAACACAAAATTTCAAACAAAAATGATTTGAAGGAAGCGCTGAAGACGGAGTGGGAGAGTATTTTGCCCAGTGTTACACAAAAACTGGTTGCATCTATGCCAAACCGCCTGAAATCTGTCATAGATAATAAAGGGTACCACACATAATATTAAATAATTTAATTACCGTTCCTAAACTTGATATATGCAAAATCATAAGTGCCTGCATAAAATAAGCTGTGACATGAAAATTTGTAGTATTTTTTGTTTTAAAATTATTAACAAAGATTTTTGCAATAAATGATATTTTTTATTTAAACCAGAATATTTTCTATTGAATGATGCCTAATTCTTTTTTAGATTCCTGCTAGTTTTGTTTTTATAGAGCATTGAAAAGAAAAACTACTGCATAAAATAAGCTGTGAGCCACTGTATGTATATATTTTTTAATTTTGTTGCTGGCAGATTAATCGATGTGGAATACAAAACACATATTTTTGGAATTTCTGTCTGTCTGCCCGTCACGTAAAAACTACTGGATGGATTTTAGTAAAATTATAAAATTAACATATTGAGTCAAATATATGCATTTCCAAATACAGTGGACGTCCAATAGTACGTACTTTCGCTTCTACGAATGTCCAATAGTACGAATGGCAATTTTGTTGCATTGTCGGTTCTATAGTACGAATACAAAATTTTTTTACTACTCGATAGTACGAATAGAGGCAGTTTTTGAGAGAATATGATTGAGTAATTTTTTTTGGGGGGTTTTTTATTTCTTTTTGCAGTCAAATGCCAAATTTGTATGTACATACATATTTAGTAGTTATGAAATTATAGAAGAACATAGAAGAAATGTATGCCTTCACACTTTTTTTTACTTTTTTTTTTGCTTTTAATAAAAATATAATTTAAATTAAACTATTTGAATGTGTTTTATTTTATATAAAATAGGGTAAAATTTTTGTCCAATAGTACGAAAAGGTCTGACATTATATAATTCGTACTATTGGACGTCCACTGTATATGCATTTCCAAGACAAAATAAAGATAAAATAGTTAAAGTACACAATTTTGCCGATTTAATGATACTGAAAACTGGACAGCACCATTTTTTGTAAGCGGAAATTTTAGCCATCATTTACAGAACTCTACCCTAGAATTGTATATAAAGCCTATGTTGCAACATTCTGAGAAGTTATCCATATATGGTTACCTTTAAAGGTAAAGTAAAAACATAAACCATATCTACAGCCCTATAAAAGTAAAACGGGTATGTTCTGTAATTCGAAAACCGAGTGAAATGGAATCCGAATGAAATTTTAAATTGTCATAACTTTTAAATCATACAATATTTTGATATTATTTTTTATACATTTGATTAAAGACTATTCACATAACTTCCTTGATTGCTAATGTTTTAAAATAATAGGCGCAACTAAGTTATATTTTTCTTTAAAAATTTATTCGATTTCAATTTCACTAGGTTTCGGATTACAGAACATACCCTTTATTTGTCTTTAAATTTGGTGTGAATTACTTTCAAAGCAAAAGCCAAATTCAAATAAAATATTGTCTCGACGCTCACGACGTCACGGGGACTGTTAGTTAATAATAATTTCACTGCAAAATACACGTTATTTTCGGAGTACCCTGTAAAGAATGGCTTAATGAGCAAAATTTTCAATTAATGCAGTGGCCAACACAAAGTCCCGACCTCAATCCGATTGAGAATTTGTTGTCAATCGTAAAGAGATGGTTGGGACAGTACCAATCAGCCCCTACCAATTTGGACGATCTTTGGCAGCGGATCCAAAATGTATGGAAGAATATCCCAAAAGAAATTGTACACAAATTAGTGGATGTCTTACAAAATAAAAAGCCTTGGACTAAGTATTAAAAATATTCGTATTTCCCAAGATTTTTTCAACGGTGCAAAATTGAGTACATTGGAGTTGTTTTCATTTTCTTTATTTTTTTTTTTTTTTTTCTTAGAAATTAATGCCTTTTGAATTTTAAATTTTTAATTTGCTTTATTACTTTTATTTCTATGACAAAAAGTGCTCAAAGTACAAACCATAGAACTCTCCAAATGTCAAAAACGTGACTACAAATGTCTTCACACATACGGGTATGGTGTGGATTCAACACACTAAGGGGAGTAAAATTTTTATTCACATTTATGCACTATTACGCATTATTCCATTTCACTTTACAAATATTGAAACAATTTTGAATTTTTGCACAAAAAATTATTTAACAATTTATTGTATTTTACATTTTTTAATACAAAATAAATTTAATTTTGTTGACATTTGTTTGGTGAAATTTATTTCTACACAGTATTGTATTTTTTTGTCTTTTAGGGGATGAAAATTTTCAAATCAATATAATAAATATTTAAAATTAGCATTCAATGTAACGTTTTTCGCACATAAATATATTAGAAAAAAATACAAAATTCATATTTTTATTAAAATGCAAATAAATTATTTAATTTTAACATCTAAAATTGCAGGTAAAAAAATATTCTGTTTTTACAAAATATTTTATACAACTATGTGCAGTTTAGGTGCTGTGGGGAATTTTTTTTTGAAAACCAACACATACAATTTTGCCTACCAATACATTCTTAGACTTAGGTTTTTTGACAAGAGACGTAGGTTTTTGACGTTTAAGTTGACTATCTATGTGTTATCTATGGTACAAACTAGTACTCATTTGTGCACCTCACAGTATATAAAATTTACACTTCGCCCTCATATTCGAATAAATGATTAATGTAAATATACCTCAACTCAGATCGCACAGGTAAAGCATTTATTTTAACAAATATCAAAAGATGTTTTTCAACATAAAATAAAATAAAACTACTTTACTTAAAACTAGGTTCCTACAATTGAGATTAAAAAAAATGAGACAAGTTATATGCCACGTTTTAAAAATCATATAACCCAGAGTTGCATTTTATTTTGTTCTCTCCTGTAGGTGTATTTTACACAAATGCTTGTTAAATTTATCCGCCGGGTTAAAGTGCTTCTTAAGCAATACAAATCAGACACATGTACAGTTTGTCAAGAAAGTGTTTATATTAAAATAAAATGTAATTTTTGTCACAAAAAGTATTTTTGTTTACCTAACTAAAGGCAGCATATATATTAAGATAAAAAAATTTTAATACACCTTTCGATTTGGATAAAAAAAGGTTTTTTTAGTTTTATTTAAAAACGTTTACAGATGCAAAAGGACGTCATACCATATACATATGTATTTTAAACTACTTGTGTCTGCCACTTCGTCATCTATATAATGGGTGATTTTTTTGAGGTTAGGATTTTCATGCATTAGTATTTGACAGATCACGTGAGATTTCAGACATGGTGCCAAAGAGAAAGATGCTCAGTATGCTTTGACATTTCATCATGAATAGACTTACTAACGAGCAACGCTTGCAAATCATTGAATTTTATTACCAAAATCAGTGTTCGGTACGAAATGTTCAAATGTGACAAATTTTGTTCAGCGATGAGGCTCATTTCTGGTTGAATGGCTACGTAAATAAGCAAAATTGCCGCATTTGGAGTGAAGAGCAACCAGAAGCCGTTCAAGAACTGCCCATGCATCCCGAAAAATGCACTGTTTGGTGTGGTTTGTACGCTGGTGGAATCATTGGACCGTATTTTTTCAAAGATGCTGTTGGACGCAACGTTACGGTGAATGGCGATCGCTATCGTTCGATGCTAACAAACTTTTTGTTGCCAAAAATGGAACAACTGAACTTGGTTGACATGTGGTTTCAACAAGATGGCGCTACATGCCACACAGCTCGCGATTCTATGGCCATTTTGAGGGAAAACTTCGGAGAACAATTCATCTCAAGAAATGGACCGGTAAGTTGGCCACCAAGATCATGCGATTTGACGCCTTTAGACTATTTTTTGTGGGGCTACGTCAAGTCTAAAGTCTACAGAAATAAGCCAGCAACTATTCCAGCTTTGGAAGACAACATTTCCGAAGAAATTCGGGCTATTCCGGCCGAAATGCTCGAAAAAGTTGCCCAAAATTGGACTTTCCGAATGGACCACCTAAGACGCAGCCGCGGTCAACATTTAAATGAAATTATCTTCAAAAAGTAAATGTCATGGACCAATCTAACGTTTCAAATAAAGAACCGATGAGATTTTGCAAATTTTATGCGTTTTTTTTTTTTAAATTTCTCAAGCTCTTAAAAAATCACTCTTTATATATAAAAAAAAGTTGCATTGTGTTAGAAATTGATGTTCTTTGGAATGCGTGAACCTATTTTGTTTCTGCAAAGTTTATATGAAAGGTGACGTCAACACCAAGGTTTTTACGGTTTCTTTATGTGTATTGGTCCATGAGTTATAGCCGGAATAGTTGGCGTGGTACCGCCCATACAAAGTAAAAAATTATTATCGTGTTCCTGGTGAACTGCAATAGAAGGCGCCTTGAAACTTTGCAAGAGTAGCCTTTGTGCTAAGGCGCATAGTCTGCCAAAATACATCGTGGTACCTCCAAAGTAAAAAATTATTATTGTGTATATAGAGAAGTATAATATGTATGGTCTTCAAAGTGGGTACAAGTAAACAACATACCCATGCGGATACTCTAGAAAAACATAGGCTGAATTGGGACAGTGAGCTTGGTACCCCCCATACAAAGTAAAAATTATTATCCTGTTTCTAGAGAATTTCAATAGGTAGCGCCTTGGAATTTTGCATCAGTAATCCCCATATTAAAATAAAAATGGAGGGCGTGGTACCTCCTACACAAAGTGAAAAATTATTATCGCGTACCTAGAGAACTACATTAGGTATAGTCTTGAAACTTTGCACAAGTAACCCTCATACTAATGTGCATAGTCTAGCAAAATACAGACTGGATAAGAATACTGGGAGTGGCACATCCCATTACAAGTAAAAATTGTTATCGTGTTAATACGTATATAAATGGGAACATTATCGACTTGAGAATAGCGTGCGTTTTCGCGTTAAGATTTGGTCATACTTTTCTTCCAAGTGTTTATTGTGTTTTTTTTGTGGATGGGTGTAGCGAAGCGCACCGGGGATAGCTAGTTGCCTTATAATATTTTGTAAGATTTTGCTTTGAAAGTAATCCACACCCACCCAGTTTAAGACTCTTATAGTGCTTCAGTTATGATTTATGTATTTTTTTTTATATAGAGGTACCCCTCCCTGAAAAATATTCTAAAATTGATATATTATTCTAAAATTATTGTAGAGTTCTGAAAATAGTTTTTTAAATCGTAAACCTATATAAGCTGCTAGATAGTTATTTAACCGAACGAAAATTTATTGTAAAAGAAGGATATTTTTTGAGCTCACCCCAGCCAATCGAAGCCGGAGTTCCCCAAGGTAGTATATTGGGGACCTTTTTATACTTATTGTATACTTCAGACATGCCAACTAGTAACCGAGTTCACACATCGACATTTGCTGACGACACAGCCTTTTTGAGCATGCACGAAAAACCCGAAGTAGCATCACGATATTTACAAGACCACATATCCAATTTAGAAAAATGGTTGAAGAAATGGAGAATAAAAGTTAATGAACAAAAATGTACTCACATAACCTTTACACTGCGTAGAGAATCTTGCCCCCCTATTCGGATAAATAACCAAACGATACCTCAGCTTTCAGACGTCAAATATCTCGGCATACATCTTGACCGGCGCCTTACATGGAAACGCCACATAGAAACAAAGTTAACACAAATGAAGTTAAAATCAGTCCAACTAAACTGGCTTATTGGCAGAAATTCTACTCTAGCTTTAGATTGCAAACTTTTATTATACAAGTCAATTCTAAAACCAATATGGTGTTATGGCATTCAATTATGGGGCACTGCCTCAGCTACCAACGTAGAAAAAATTCAAAGGCGCCAAAATAAGATTCTTCGTATAATTACATCTGCTCCTTGGTATATAAAAAACTCGAACATCCATAAAGATCTAAACGTGCCAACAGTTAAAGCGGAAATAGCGAAACTTGCCATAAGTTATTCAAAGAAGATTGAAACTCATCCTAATCCACTGGCCCGTAACATACTAAATGAACCTGGTTACATTCGACTAAGAAGGAGGGACACTGCTTCTCTCATCCGTACATCAGAGGGATAACCCGCAAATTACAGTAACCGTGAAACATACATTTTTTTTTTGTCCAGCACTGGTTGGACTTAACATGTATATTTTTATTTTTAAACTTAAGATATGAGTAATTATTGATAGTTCAATTATATTGAAGATACAATAAATAAAAAATTACGAAAAAAAAATCGGTAAAATTGCGTACTTTCACTACTTTTTCTCTATTTTCTCTAAGAAATTAGATATTTTTGCGGAAAAAAATATCATATATTTGTACCAAGATACTAAGGTACCTTCTCACAACCAGTAGTTTTTAAGTGATGTGAACACAGCGAGTCAGACAGACAGGAAAAAAGTTACTGTTTTATACCCAATGGATAAAAACATAACCCTATTGTTATCGCTATGTCTGTCTGTTAGCGCCTTCCATCTCTAGAACCGTAATAAGTAGACTCTTGAAATTTTCACAGAAGCTGTGATACTATGGCCTCTATAACAACTAATACTGAACATTAAAGGGTGTTTCAACAGGGCCGTTATTTTTACGTATATGACATTATTTTTTTAACTTGAATTTTACTCATAGTACTTAAAACTATGTTCGCTATCCTAGCAAGTATAAAAAATAATAGGTCGATTATGAATGGCAACCCAAGCGCAGTTGCGTTGTCAGTTGCTGAAATTGTATTACGTATGGCAACTGGCAACCATAAAATTGTGGTTGCTGTTAATTTTTTTCACAAATTATAAAGTAAAAACTGTACTAAAACCAAAAAGTTTATTTTTCTTCATTCCTTTCCTCATAATCTTATAGGCAACAATTGGACCCCTTTCAGCGTTGTGCACGTAATCAACTATAGAATAACGATGATACGAATAATAATCCGTATTTTTATAGACACATACTTATTTGATCAGCAGCTTGCCCCAGCTATTTAATTTTTGATGAAAATGGTCGATATATAGGTGCTGGTATAAAACTTGGTATATCAAAGGCTTCATGCTCAAGACATAGGTTAGGTTAGGTTAAGCAGGCAGCTTGTATAGAGGAGGAGAAAGAGAAGTAGAATAAAATAGCTCACTTGGGTCCATTATGTTGGTCCCTTTGTGATACCTGCAGATAAGAGGAGGGAGAAATAGAGAAGATAGAAAAAAATGCTCAAGGGTTGTAATTTTCAGGAGGTTCTTTAGGTGGATGAGGAGTTTTCGTTTTATATTTATTGCCTTGGCTGGAACATGATGATAAATTTGAATTAAATTTACGAGTGTGTTTAATAGACACATTTTTTAGAGAGATTTGATATTAATGTCAAAAATAATTAAATCTGTAGATATGAAATAATATTTTATTTGTATTTTCTTTGCTATTTATTAAAAGCTATTTACATTATCGATAACTTTATGGCATTGTCGATAACTTTAACTGAAAAAAGTTGTCTTACATAATACCAATTTTTTCCCCCAGTTGCCTTGCCTTTTTCTTTTACATATTAAATTTTGTCTGTAGAAATTCAATTCATTTATAAAATCCGAGAATACAAAATCGTCGTGGGCACATCAAAGTAACGACGAAATTCTAAATAAAAATAAAAAGTCATCGATAAATGTTGATGTCGACAAAGGGAATACCAATTTAAACCCGTCCACACAAAACAAACACTTGACTTATTTTTTGCATCAGATTTTTGCAAATATGTGTCTGATTATAATAAACGAAAAAAATATTTGTTTAAAGAACAGGAAAGATCGTGTTATTGGTAAAAAAAATTAAAGTTGAAAAAATGTTAAATATTTTCAATGTGTAAACTCATTCCGGACTTACTGTATATGAGAAAATAAAAATATGTATTTGTATCAACTAATAACGAATTGCATTTAACAAATGATGGTTGGTATCTACAACGCAAAAAAGTAACTTAATACAAGTGAAATTTGTGAAAACTTGCTGTTTGCTGATTATTTGATTGATTTCAAGACCACACTATTATTATAATCACAAGCTCAGCTTTTATAAAATAAAACATTTACACTAAAATTTTATGAATTGAAATAAATAAATCCTTTTGCTGTAAAACATCAAAAATTAATGTGTATAAAGAAAAATTGGAAAGAAATAAAAATAAAAGAAAGCGAACATAGAAAAGGACAATAGTTTTAAGTTTAACCAATTAATTGGTTTACAAATAAAAAAACAAATTTAGTCACCAAAAAGTAGACATAAAGAAAAACGTAAAAATAAAAGAACGAACTGAAAAAACTAACTTGGCGGCAAATCATACTAAACGGCTTGAAGTGTTACCCCTTTGTTGTTTTTGTTGCTGTTGAAGTAGCTGTTGTTGATGTTGCTGTAATTGTTGTTGATGAAGATGTTGTTGTAGTTGTTGCTGTTTACTGTTGCCCATTAAACGCTTTTGTTTTTTTTCAAATTATTATTTTTAAAATTTTATTTTTTCACAAAACAAATAATTTTTAAACAACAGACAATAACAAAAAAAAAAAAAAAAACAGGTGTGGATTTTAGTTTTAGAAGAAAAAAAAAACAAGAATACAAAGGTTTTAAGGAAAAGAAAAGCCAAAAAGTATTTAAGTTTTCTCAAGTTTTTCATTTCATAACACAACAAATACAAAATATTTAAACCAATAATAAAACCAACCCTAAAGTTGTGTTAAAAAGAAAGAAACAAAAAATCCCAACAAATCGCAAACTTACCGTTTTTGGTGATAAAGACATCTGCTTTAGATTACTGGTTAAACCATTTACATTGGTTTCATTTTGTGATTCAGTCATGGCAACTATAGAAGATGTTGATTGTGCAGATGATGAACCTACTACTACTGTATTGGGCGAGGAGGAGGAGGTATTTGCAGTCGAGGTAAACGGTGTTTTAATCGTTGATGAATCATAAGTTTTGCAATTCCAGTCTATTGATGAGCCAGGAGCTAGACCAACAATAATTGTTGATTTATGTGAAGGAACGTTAGATGTTGAAATTTCACCTGTTTGCATTTGTTGTTGTTGTTGCTGCTGTGTTGATTCCTCCGCATTCATATTGTTTCGCATTAAGTCGGCCATACGATTAAGCCCTTGTTGTTCATCTTGCAATTCATCTTTTGATATCGTTATTGTGGTATTGGCCTGTTGCTGTCTTTGGGTTTCTTCGCTTTGCTCAACATCTGATTCATTGGTTTCTTCCTGTTCCTGAGAAATTGAAGAAAACAAAAAGGTGATGAAATAATGTTCAAATATACCTATCAAAATAAAAAAGTTTTTCAAGTATTTAAAAATTAGAAAAATCTTTACATAAAATAAAACTGTAATAGGACCATTTCTGTACATGAAATAATTTTTGAAATTTTTTTTTAAAATACAAAACAGGAATTTTGAGAATTTTTGTCTCTCTGTCGTCTGTCCGTCTGTGTTCGCATCACTTAAAAACTACTAGACGAAATTTAATAAAATAATGTGATGAGGTACCTTAGTATATCGGTTCAAATATAGGATACTTTTTTCCCATAAAAATATCTAATTTCCAAGAGAAAATTGAGAAAAAGTAGTGAAAGTACGGAATTTTAACGATTCCGTAAACTTGGCAGCACCTTTAATTTTTGTTAGCGGAACATTTTTAACACTATATACACAACTCTACAATAATTTTAGAATTATATATAAATATTTTAGAATTTTACATAAAGTTCCTGTACCCAGGGATGGGTACCTTTATATAAAGTATAAATACATATACAATAACTGAAGCATTATAAAAGTACGTTATAAAATTGTGTGGGGACTACATTCAAAGCAAAATCGAATAAAATACAGTGCACTCGCGATAATATGTACTAATTAAAACCAAGCCAGTTCACTTTTGCAATAATGGCATTTAAGTTTCCCTTTTCCCTAAAAAATAACAATTTATTATGTATATTGCAGCAACTGAAGAAAGCACATTATTTCTATAATAAAGTTTACTAATCCTGATGGCGTCACATTTGGTGGCATAAACACCGCAAAAATACAGCCATCCTCAGATGGATGAGCGATGTCTATTAGGAGAATAGCTTTTAGCGGCAACTTTTTTTTTTTTTGTAAACATTTTTTAACCTTAATTATACAAAATAAGTTGTGAGATGGTAATTATCTCGAGTTTATAAATTTTACTTCCGCAACAAATAAAGGATCAATCAATCAAAGACCAATCCTTAAAAATGGCTCCTGTCATCCAAGCTGATTTAGAAAGTCTATAATGAACAGGAAAATTAAAATTCTCAAAACAGCGAGGCTTTTTAGCCTTTCCAACTACAAGCAGTTTAAGTTGGTGAGTTCCTGCTTCATTTGCGCAGCATAAAAAAGTTACCCGCTACCTTTCAGTTTTTGCAACAGGAGCTGTTTTTTCCAGTGATGACACGTAGGTCTTTTGTGGCAGAAATTTCCAAAACAATCCGGATTCGTCAGCGTTATAAAGCTGGTCATTAACCAATCCCAACTCTTCAATTTTACTTTTTAGCTTCACTTTGAAAGAATCCACCAAGTGGGGCTGTGAAGAAAGTTTTTCTCCAGATATTTGAAGCAAGCGAACGCCGTATCACTTTTTGAAGTTTTGAAGCCATCTATCGCTGGCATTGAACTTCAAAGCATTTTCTTTAATTTTATTATGAAGATCTTTGGCCTTTTCTTTTAACATAAATCCATTTAGAGCAAACTTTTGGTCTCTCATATACAGAAACCATCGGTATAAAGCATATTCCATTTTTGAGTACTCGGAAGGCGCACAGTCTTTCTTTCTTTTAGGTACACAGAAGGTATTGTTGACACATTTCTGTTTTTTTTTTTTATTTCACATATTGCAGATTTTTCACCCCAAATTTATACGCTAAACTAGTAACACTTGCTCCTTTTTGTAAATGCTCCAAAACTTCGATATTTTCTTTTAAAGTTAAAAACTTCTGCTTTTTATATGCATATTAAAAAACTTTTAAATTTATGTATATACAATACAGCTGAATGTGAGCGCAAACTTATATTTTAAAGCTTTCATATTAAGTTCATATTTTAGAGTAATCAATGGAAGAAAAAAAATGTTCATATTTTGGGGTGTTCATATAATAGGGTATTCATATTATCGCGAGTGTACTCTGTATTGTCAGGACGTACACGACGTGGCGGGCACTGCTAGTAATAAATAAAAAATGCTATAGAAAAATTTACTTAAAAATGGTTTTATATATTTTTATTCATATTGGCCAAAAAGTAATTTATGTATTATATTTATATGAAATAAAACTTTAAACTCTAAAGAAATGTTTGTGAAAATAACAACCGGGGTACATTCACATACCAGAGCTGATTATGAATTTGCCTTGTTCCAAATTGTAATACATATTTCTAATATTTTTTTATTTTTTTGGGGACAAAAAAAGACCATTCGATAAATTATTCAAAATATTACCTCTTCAGGACACAATTCATATGCCATCGACCACGTATTCTTGGCGGAATGTGATCTCTCCAACATAAAGCCATTTGTGTTGTCATTACTTTGGGCCGGCGGTGACCATGAATACGAATTGTACTGACAACCGATGCCACGCTGTCGTTCTAGCTCATCCTGCAGCCACTCGACCGCTATAATCCAATGTCTACCAATGCTGGGATTTGAATTTAACATTTGCAATGCAACCGGTGATTTGTGGAATAATTGTGTGAGACACTTGATGATTTGATAAGCTCGCTTCTGATAGTGCGTTTTTGATCTTTGTATTGTGTCCAATAAACCTTCACGCTCTTCAGCCACACCATTAAGGGCATTATGTATGCGATGATGTTGCCACGAGTCTTCAATAAGTAAAATGTGCAGTAAGATGTCGGTGTGATGGCGCATATCATGACAATAGGCGTAGCCGCACTGCCACAACAGTTCAGTGAGAACGCCACGCGAAAAGTGAGGATTTTCCCAACTGCAATACTGTAAGAGTTTCGAACCTTCCTCTCCCACATTTGTATCTTCGATGAGTTTCTTAATGTAACTGTTTGAAATTAAAAATGTTAAAATTACAAATTATTATTTCGAGGTGAAAATAAATAAAAAATATTTTTGATTTAAAAAAAATTTATAAACTTTTATAAATCGAAAATATTTTTTATAAATATATCCTTCATTATTTTGCAACTCACCCCGTTCTATTAAATAAAATATCAACACATTCTGGTGATAAAGGCATTAAATCTTCATATCTTATATTTGGATCTTTATAGGGATTTGGTAACGGTCTACCATTTTGATTAGATGATTGACATCTATCAGAGATATCACTGCAACGTATCAAATGTGATACAACTTGATGTAATTTACTTAATTCTGGATATTGATATTTTATTGAAGGACCTGGTCCCTCTTCCAAAGCCACTTGCATAAATATAACGGGAACATTTAACTGAAATTATATGTATATTTTTTTTATATAATTAAGTTTAAAAATAGCTTTTTTTACCTTTAAAAGTTGTTGTTTTTCCTGTATGCCTAAACCCACATACATACTAAATAAACTAAAATAGTGCGGCAAATGTTTGCCATGGTCTGCCACCTCACATTTTAACAATTTAAGAACACTTATCAGAATTTGTTCACATAAATTATTGCCTTCATGGCCAGCCAGCGGCTCATCATTGATGGCAAAATGACAAAAGAATACAACTAATTTTACAAAAATAGTACGAACTTCCGGTGACGGAGCCATTAGAATATATTCACCCAGACGTGTGGGTGGACTTAATAATGCATTGCTAGCAAACCACTTTCGAACCGTCGACGATAAACGTATATGATGTGATAGTGTGTCGTACCTAAATAACAAAAGAAATACAAATGAAATGTGTAAACTGTTATATTTATTATTGTTTTACTCACCATTCAATAACTGGTCCACGCAACGATTTCTTAGTACGAAATCCGGTGTGAAATAGAAATTGTGAAACTAACTGAACACCTAACAAAGATAGCTCCTCAGCGATGGGTGTCTGTAAAAAAATTCAGACAACATATATTTTTTTTAATTATTTCTCTTAATTTTTTATTTGATTTTATTTAAAAATAAAAACTAAAGAGGTATTTTTAAATTATTTTATAGTATAGATTATTTTATTTTATAGTATAGATCATATGCTCTTCGTAAGGTTTCCGATCAATTTTTTGCCCCGTTGCATAGAGGTTTAAACAACATTTTATTTTGGAAATAATTCTCTCAAACTAAAATAGATAACGCAGACCTGCAAGCATATTTTATAGATATTTTTAAGGACTAACTACATTAAAAAATCTTAAAATTTAAATTTTAAATAAACTTTTATTGACATTTGAAGAAAATGTATGACCAAGTATTCAACATATTCATATTCCCCCCTTCACCCTAGAGGCCGATCATTTCCAGCTCCATTCTGAAACACCTCTGCTTTGAATAACAATTTCCAAAATAAAAGTTTTTAAACCACTGTCAGTTGTAAAGTTTCCAGTAAATATTTTGTTCACCTATGTATATATAGAAGTTTTTGACAAGTTTTTTCTATAATGAAAAGTATTTTTATCTCTATAGAAAAATTATCGATAACTTCTTCGCTTTAAAGAAAAGTTATCAGTAGCTTTTTTATGTATAGAAAAGTTATCGGTAATTTTTTCTCTATAGATAAATTATCGGTAACTTTTTTACCTATAGAAAGGATATCGGTAACCTTTTTTACCTATAGAAAAGTTATCGGTAACTTTTTTACCTATAGAAAAGTTATCGGTAACTTTTTTTACCTATAGAAAAGTTATCGGTAACTTTTTTTTATCAATAGAAAAGTTATCGGTAACTTTTTACCTATAGAGAAGTTATCGGTAAATATATTATCTATAGGAAAGTTATCGGTAACTTTTTTTTTACCTATAGAAGAGTTATCGGTTACTTTCTTGCTCTATATAAAGTTTATCGGTAACTATTCCTCTATAGAAAAGTTATAAAAAAGTTAGAGGTAAAGTTTTTGCTCTAAAAAAAAGTTATAGGTAACGTTTTTGCTCTATAAAAAGTTATATACGTATATATATATAACGTTTTTGCTCTATAGAAAGTTTATCGGTAACTATTTTCCTTTATAGAAAAGCTTGACGGTAACGTTTTTGCTTTATAGATTACTTATCGGTAACTTTTTTGTGTTCGAGAAAAGATATCGGTAACGTTTTGCTTTATTGAAACGTTATCGGTAACGTTTTGCTCTATTGAAACGTTATCGGTAAGGTTTTTGCTCAAGAAAATTTATCGATAAATTTTTTTCTCTAAAGAAAAGGTATATAAAAAATTTATCGGTGAGTTTTTCGGCTCTATAGAAAAGTTATTAATAACTTTTTTGCTCTAAAGAAGTTATCGATACATTTTTTGCTCCAAATAAAAGATATCTGCATCTTTTTTGCTCTATAGAAAAGTTATCTGCAATCTTTTTGGCTCTATAGGAAAGTTATAGGTGACCTTTTTGGCTCTATGCAATAGTTTTCGGTAACTTTTTTCTGTACAGCGAAGTTATCGGTGACTTTTTTATTACAGAAAAGTTATCGATAGCTTTTTTACTCTAAAGAAAAGTTATATAACTTTTTTACTCTAGAAGATTTTTTAACCGTTATGTTATCAGTGAATTTTCTGCTCTATAGAAAAGTTATCGGCAACTTTTTTGGTCTATAGATAACCCAGAGACGAAAAGTTATCTGCAATCTTTTTGGCTCTATAGAAAAGTTATAGGTGACCTTTTTGGCTCTATGCAATAGCTTTCGGTAACTTTTTTCTGTACAGCGAAGTTATAGGTGACTTTTTTATTACAGAAAAGTTATCGATAGCTTTTTTACTCTAAAGAAAATTTATATAACTTTTTTACTCTAGAAGATTTTTTAACCGTTATGTTATCAGTGAATTTTTTGCTCTATAGAAAAGTTATCGGCAACTTTTTTGGTCTATAGATTACCCAGAGACGGGTACGTTTGTACCCGTAAAGTAAATATATAAACAACTTTAACAGCACTATCAAATTTGGTGTGGATTACGTTCAAAACAAAAACAAATTTAAAAAAATTATTAAAACAATTATGTCTATTAAAAAAATGTTATAAATAAAGATATTTCGTTTATCGGTTTTAATTTTGTCGTATTGATTACACAGCACAACAAAATAAAAAAAATTTCATGTGCTCTTAAAGCCACTATATAATTTTGATGTATCATGACTACCTTTGTACAAAAATGGTAAAATTTTTAAATTCTATGGATAGATTTTTTTTTAAAAAATTTTTTTTTTAAATTGCAATTTTTTTGAGACGTTTCTTCAAATAATTAATGATAACTCAAAAACTACTAGTCCGATATTATTAAAATAAATTCAGAAAAATTAAGATTTGCATAGCCTTTAATTCGTCTATATATCGCGTTTCAATCGGATCAATAGTATCGGAGTTATAATAAAAAACTTAAGAAAAAAATATATTTTTTACGTAAAAATGGCAAAAATTTTCGTTTTAAAAAAATCATAAAAAATCGAAAACGGCAAAAAACTTCCAGATTCATTTTTTTATCGCATAGCGACATATAATAGCAACAAAATGAGATATCGACCATCAAAATCGATTGATTTTTTTCGAATTTATTCACATTTTAGTGAATTCGCTCATTTTCACAAAATTTTAGTTTTTTGCTTGATATACGCATTATAGCGGGTTTTCAAATGTGTGAAAAACATAAATTTTCCAATTTCAAGGGGTGCATGTCGGATTAATGTTAGATTTGATGAGAAACTTCCACCCACAAAATTTTAGTCGAATTCGACAACGTTAACACGTAGCGCATAGGCCCCAAATCTGAAAAAAAAGCGTTTAAATCGAAAATAATTGACAAATTTTCAGTTTTTGCAAAATTAACGCTATTTATTTCCCCTTTTGCAAAAAAGTGGATCCTGGTCCTTAGGGCAAACACAATGAGATTTACAATAAGCTACATGTCTTTAAGTTTTCGAGTTATTACAATTTTCACTGGCCATTATATGTCCTTGAGAACTTGCCGAAGACAATTTACAAAAACATTTTACTTTTAAAATTTTTTATTTTTTTCTTTTTTAACAATAAAATATAAAATTTCGCTAAAATTGACTGATATCTTCCTATTACACAACGCAACAAAATAAAAAAATTAGATGCTTTTGAAACCACTATACAATATCCAGGTACTGCCAAAGTGTTTTGGATGAATGAGAAATGTATGGCAAAACAAGTACGCGAAATACTGTTTTGGGCAAAAAAAATCAATCGATTTTTATGGTCGATATCTCATTTTGTTGCTATTATTTTTTTTTTTTTTTTTTTTTTTTTTTTATTTATTTATTTATTTAGCTTTTTTATGCTATTTTTACAAATTTTTAAATTATAATTAATTAAATTTTTTACAATATTTTTCATAAATAGAACAATGTGTATATTCATTTAAAGTGTACATTAAAATTTTTGTCTAATGTATTCAATTATTCTACGTTTAAATAAATATAAGTTATTTTCATTCTTCAATTCTTGAGGCATTTCATTAAAAATTTTAAGTCCTTTGTAGAATAGTGTATTTTGGGCAAAAGACGTTGAGGCAAAGAAAGGTCTAAAGTCATTGGCATTCCTTAAATTATAGGGTTGGGCTCTAGCTACGTTGACCAAATATTTATTCATGTACTGCGGCAACATTCCTTGTTGAATTTTAAATATGAATATGAGCACATTCATCACCAGGCGCTGATTAATAGAAAGCCATTGCAGTGTTCTAAGCATATCTCTTATATGTGTCATCCTGCTGCATTTAAGAATACATCGCATTCCTTTGTTTTGGAGCTTTTGGAGTCTGTCTTTCATTTGCTGAGAACCCAGAAATAACACTGTTGAACAGTATTCAAAATGAGGTTTGATAGTGGTATTATAGATGTTTATGGCTGTGGAAGTTGAAATCTTATAACGAATTCTTCGTAAGAAGGCAATTTTTTTGGTAACCTTTTTACATACGTACTCAATGTGAGGTACAAAGTTTAGCTTGTTATCCACAATTTGATTTCATCAACCTTTTCTATTTCAGTATTTTCAATGCATACAGATTCAGAGGCAGTTCCGTTTATTATCATCGCTTTTGTTTTGTTTGTATTTAATTTTATTTTATTCATTTTTAAATATTTTTCAATATTCGCTAGGTCTTCATTCAAGTTTCGTACACATTCATTAGGGTTTTCCATACATATATAGATCAACGTATCATCAGCGAACATGCATACCTTACATTTATTAACTACGTCTTGTAGATCATTCATGTAGATTAGAAACAAAAGTGTTCCCAACACTGCTCCTTGTGGTACTCCTGTATCAATTGCCATTGGAGTCGAAACGTTATTTCCACATTTTGTTCTTTGTGTTCGATTGCTAAGGTAGCTTTCGAACCAACGGAGTTCAGTTCCTATAATGCCATACTTTTGTAGTTTTGTTAATAAAATATTTCTGTCGACAATTTCGAAAGCTTTCTTCAAGTCTAAAAACACTGCTGCCACACATTTTCTCTTTCCTACCTCAATTTTCCAATCCGATATTACGAGATTCAGTATAGATTCACAATTATGGTTTTTTCTAAATCCAGATTGTGTTTCATATAAAAGATTGTTAGCTTCAAAGTACTTGCTTAATTGATTATATACTACTTTTTCCAATATTTTACTTAATACAGGTAACATGTTAACAGGACGAATTTCGTTTGGCGACTTCGTTTTTGGAACTTTTTGGATTGGAACGATATAAGCTTCTTTAAGAATATCAGGAAAAATACCTGTCTGAAGGGATTTTATTATTAAATTGTATAGCGAAGATCCTATTATGTCAAAGTTATCAAGAAGAGCTTTGATTGTAAGAAAATGTTGATCCTTTTTATTGTTCATAGTTTTCATAATCCTTCTTAGCTCTACAATATCAATCAAATCAAATTCAAAATGTGTTTGATGGTTTATATGAATATTGTCCACATAATTAACAAATGGAATACTTGCAGCAATATCTTTTACACTCTGTATAAAGAATAAATTTAATTCCTCCGCTATTTGCAACTCATCAGTTATTATTTTGTCATTTATTTCAATTTCATTTATTTGTGATGTTTCCTTTTTTAACACGAATTTTTTTAGGACTTTCCACATATCTTTTTTATTTAAACATTCGTTTATTTTGGTGTTTATATAATTAGCTTCACTCTTTTTTAACATTGTGCTATATCGGTTTCTTATTCTCCTGTATTCCCTCCAATAATAAATATTATTATACCATATAGCTAATCTATGCGCTTGAATTTTATTTTGTTTCATCAATTTCAAATGATTGTTAAACCAAGAAATACATTTATCAGTGCTCAATCTTTTTTTATTGTGGTACTTGGGGATAATTTACTTATCTCCCCAAACCTTATTGAGTTTCTAAAAACAGTGTTATTGTAATGCAGTGATCTAATTATTTTGGTTGCCATATAGATTGTAGTTTTTTCGAAGGGTATTTTGATTTCTAATGTCTCATGATCACTGATTTTCATTTTTTCATTTATATTAACAGTAATATTTTCTATGTTAGTAACGGCATAATCAATGAGGGACGATGAGTTGTAGGATATACGTGTTGGGTACTCAACCATTTGATTAAAATAATTATCTCTTATTATTTCTTCTAATTTCTTCTTATAAATACTAGTTTCCAGCCAATCAATGTTGAAATCACCCGTAATTAAATAATTTTCATTTTGTGCAATGGTTTCCATTTCTTCCTCAAAAAAGTCAATAAAATGCTGTTCTGGCGAGTTCTGTTTATTAGGTGATCTATAGACTCCCACCAAATATATTAAAATATTATCATATTTTATTGTAATTTTTAGCCACCAAATTTCTTTTTCAATCGATTTACATTCGATTTTTTTAACATTCCATCTTTCGTTAATATAAATGCATACCCCTCCTGTATGTCTAGATGTACTATCACAACGAAAGACGCTGAAGTTTTCCAAACTTATTTCACTATTGTCGATATCTTTAGTTAGGTGAGTCTCAGAAATACATATAAAATCAAAGTATTGTTCATAGCAAAGCACTTCTAATTCTTTTATATTTGTTGTTAAACCTCCGATATTGAGGTATATTCCTTTTATGCTTGTTGGTTGCTAATATGCAACCCTTTCGGACTCAATCTTATTTTTCCTTATTAATATTGGACATTCTCCATTTCTACAATCATGGTTAGTATTAATATCCATCAACTTCAATCTTTCCTTTGCTTTCTCACAGTTTATACATTTGAGTGTATTATTTTGGCAGTCTTTATAAGTATGGCCGACTTCACTACATTTTGCGCAAATTTGTTCTTCATTTTTGCAATGTCTAGATGTGTGGTTGAATCCCCAACATTTAAAACACCGCAATACATTACAACTTTGGTAGACTGGACACCTGTCCCACTCTATGTTAATACGACCGTTATTTATAATTTGGCTAAATCCTTCACCATTAGTTTCAATAACAGCATTAAAAATTTTTGGGTTCTTGTACGATTTATAGACCTTAACACACTCTATGTACTCGCATTCGATATTATTTTGTTTCCGTATAGCTTTTACTATGGTATCTTTATCTAATTCTTCACTCATTCCTGTAATTAACAATTTTGGATTTCTCATCTTTGGTGCTCGAACCTCGTAATCATTTCCCATTTTTTCTTTTATTTCATTGGTTAAGATATTTCGATCATCTTCATTTTGACAGCTGATTGCCACAACTCCCTCATTTCTCTTAACAATTCCCTTTACTTGCATATTGAGATTTGATGGTTTGATTTTTTCTTTTACTTCTTTCTCGGTCACATCACTATTTTGTTTACTCTTTGGCTTCAATATAACTGGCATATTATTTGTTGATTTGAGTTTGCTTGCATACGTTTCTTCACCAGCAGTAGTTGTTGTTTGTTTTTTTAATTCGTTTACAATTTCTGTTTTTGCATTTTTCACTTGTTGTTCTACTATTTTGTTGGTTTTGTTCATTTCTTCAGCCATTTTATTTTCATTTTCTTTTATTAAATTAAATAATTTTTGATAATTTTCATTTGTTAATTTTATAAAATTAAGACATCCATCGCATATATACTTTATGTTGAAGTGCTTAAAAAGTGCATCACATTCGTATTTTGAGAGTCCAACGCATTTGAAGTGAAAGATTTTCCCACAGAAACCACCACAGCATATTTCAACTTCACGACAAGTCTTATTGCATTTTCCACAGTTCATATCCATGATTCCTTTGGAATCTTATGGATTTTTGAAAAAAAAAAATAAATACAAAATATAATAGCTTTTCTTATTTTCTGTTATAAGTGACTTTTCTGTATTTCATAAAGTTATTTTTTTAATGTAAAAAATTTAAATTAATGAGAGCGTTATTTATACACGTCTAACTTCAAAAGATTCATTTTTTTATCGCTATGCGATAAAAAAATGAATCTGGAAGTTTTTTGACGTTTTCGATTTTTTATGATTTTTTTAAAACGAAAACTTTTGCCATTTTTACGTAAAAAATATATTTTTTTCTTAAGTTTTTTATTATAACTCCGATACTATTGATCCGATTGAAACGCGATATATAGACGAATTAAAGGCTATGCAAATCTTAATTTTTCTGAATTTATTTTAATAATATCGGACTAGTAGTTTTTGAGTTATCATTAATTATTTGAAGAAACGTCTCAAAAAAATTGCAATTTTAAAAAAAAATTTTTAAAAAAAAAAATCTATCCATAGAATTTAAAAATTTTACCATTTTTGTACTAAGGTAGCCATGATACATCAAATGTATATAGTAGTTACTCGAGCATAGTTTTGCTGTTGCCCTGTGTTATTGTTTCATTTTTCCACCGAACAAATAGAAAATTTATGGATAAATCTTTTTCTCTATAGATAAATTATCGATAATGTACAAATTAATTTTTGTTATCGAAAATGTTTGTGCTCGTAGAAAAAATATTAATTAAATTTTTTTTCTCTATATAAAAGTTATTAATAAAAACATTATTGACAACTTGTTTCTTCTATGCAAAATTATCAATTACTTTTCGCACAACCGCCTTATACAAAAGATATCGACAAAAAAGAAAAGTTATCGGTAACTTTTTTTGTCTTATGGGTGATATCGATAACTTTTTCTCTAGTTAGGAGTTACCGATAATATGCTTGCTCTGCATGATAATTTAGAATTTTTTTATTTTAAGTTATTATTTCATAAAAACTATCGATGTTTTTCTTTTGTAAATCTATTTTTTTTGTAAAACTTAAAATTCTTCAAAAAATGAGGATTTTTTTATATAAAAACGAAAACATTTTTTTCATAACTTACCATTTTATCAGCTCTAGGTGATGGAACGCTGCAACTAACCAATTTTTTAATAAAATTGAAAAACTCTACAGAAAATATACTCTTTGAATGAAGAAAACGAATATTTTGATTTCTAAAATAAAGTAATAAGAAAAAAATATTATTTATTAAAAATATTTTTTTTAATTCCTTAACAAAAAGTAAAACTTACCTAACACTTCTTTCAATTGGTTTTGGCATTGGTAAAACAAAATTTCGACTTTCGGCTAATGAAAGTTGTTCGACGCTCGCCTCAAATAGTATGGGCTTTTGATCACAGCGTGTATAGAACAGCATATACGCATTCCACCAACGTTTTTGTCGACGATATTGCATACGTTTCAAATTGTTATCGTAAATCTCACCCATGTAATCGCCTCCAAAACATTGAGCTTTCATTTCTTCATCCTCGTTCATTTTACATTCGGTTACGTCGCCATCATCGAATTTATACCATTGTTCTTTGCCAGTGGAAGGATTACTGCAATCATTTAAAGATTAAGTTTTTTCAACATTTCTATATTTTGTTGAATTATTGTTACTAGTAAAACTTACTTCGAACGAATATAACTGAAATAATGACCACCAGAAGCTTGACCACTATGTACAACGATACCAGTCAATTCATATTTGGTACATTCATCATTCGTTTGGCAATTATCATCAACTTCAATAACCTCACCCTCCAGTTTGGCCAAACCCGAAACTGTTGGTCAGTGAAATGTTAAAAGTTAAGTTATTAATTTTTATATAATAATATTAAATCATATATTTATTTCGATTATCAAAATATAATACGTAATTTTACACACATAATAGTTAAATTATTTTTGTAAATATCGCAATCATTTCGATGTTCGAAGGACCATTTTTTATAAACTCTTATTTCAAAATGATGTGTTCGATTGATTTTGAGATGGGTTTTTTAATCAATTTCACATGTTTTTTTTTTCAAACTGCACACCAGACGACCAAATTCAAACAATAATATAGAAATTGTCAAACATAAATGAAAAAGTCTTATAGAATATTTTCCGGGTTTAAATGGTTTCGTTTAGATTTTAAAAACGATTTCCATTACATACCCTTTTATACCGATTTCTTTCAAAACGGATTCATATTTTTTTGTATTCTATTCATTTACATCGCTGCAATTTACTGGATATACTTTCGAGTGTATGAACCTTGACAAAATTATATTGATTTTTAAAATATTTTATTCAAACTTAATCGCGGTGAATTTTACATTTTCAAAAAGAGCAATGATTTAATAAAAAAAAACTCAACAATTTCTTTAACTGGTGGTTTCAATTTACTAACCTGTATAAGGCTCCATATCCAAAAGTCGTGGAAATTCAAAATAATCATTGAATTTAATCGCACAAACACGTTCGTAATCATATTCAAAACGCTTTAATTGTATGGCTAAAACGGGCGGTAGCTTTTTCACACACAACCGCTTAATTGTAACTACCTGAAATGAAAGTATTAAAATTATTAAACTAAATTTCTACATCTTCAAATTCATCATACTTTTTTATCACATTTATCACAATGGTATGCATCAGCGCCCTCCAAGAGTTCACCTTTAACGTACTGTTCCAGAGATTCAGTTAACGAACTATGATTTCTTATATCAACACTAAAAACACTAAACGGTTCTTCTTTCGAGTAGCGATGAGGACATTCTTGACATATTTTCTGGTCACTAAATGAACCTCCTAATGTATTGTTCATTAGTTGTGTATGACCTAAAGCTTTAAGACCTTCATCTAAACTTTCGAAGAGTGACATAAAAAATTCGACAGCATCTTGTTGTTCACGCAAATTAACTGGTTCACCTTGGAGTCTAAATACAAATACAAATGGAAATATATGATTTTCTGATTCCCGTTTAAAAGAACAAAAAAAAATCTTACTTAAAATGTGTCCACAGACCACGAGGCACATAGAATTGCAAAGCACTATGTCCCAAATGGGCAAATATGGCCTGTACATGTTTCAGTATGACTACATGATAGTTTTTCCGCACATCATTATTATCATCGTTTGAATTAAATAGAGCAGAACCCATAGCATTGGCTTCGGGTTCACCGCTAAAGTCTTCGTTTTCATTTGTTGCTGCTCCTTCGGCTTTAAGGATACCCACGCGTATTGAGGGTACCATATAAAGTTGTTGCAGCACAGAGTTCATATAACAAGTTGCGCCGGCATTTTTTAAACCACAAAAACCTTTAATAGGTCTAGCTCCGACTGGTGGCAAATAGTCCCAATCACGTAATGGATCAGTATCTGCAACGGAAAGTAAATAAAGTTCAAAAACAAAAATGTCCAATTATAGATTTAGATTATCTAAATTTAAGAAGAAATTAAAATGAATATCTAAATATTCATGTACTTACCTGTGCAAACAAAATCAATTATAGTATTCGTTAACACCTTCATATTAGGAACGCAATTCTGACATAATGCTATTAGTAATTCACAGGCAGCTGCAATCGTATGTGGACTACGACACACTGGTGGAGGGGCAGTTTCAGTTTTTAGTTTTCCAAACTTTCGTAAATGCAAGTATTCTCTTGAGGCGGTAAACAGAAAAGCATCAATTAGCTCGTGTATCAAATCGTTCAGTTGAGCTTTCGTGTCGGGCATCAGGAAAAACATCAATTCCTTGGCCAGGCATAAGTGACCTTCTAGCAAGTCCTCGTGCACCTGAATATCTCCGGTATTTGTGACATTTTCGCGTATCTTTTGTAGCCATTTGATTTCCTCGGCCAACAGTCCTTCGCCAATGTTCAAGGGCCAACTGACAACACAGCCATAGGAGAGAGTGCGACAGAGAAGTTGAAAGAAGTCAGCACAAGTGGCTTCGTGTTGAGGCACCAGAATCTTAAGAGAGCTAACTAGTAAATTAACCATGTAAGCAAAGGGCCGCCTATCACCGGCACAATAAGTACAAGTGAGAAATAGTTGTTCAGCAGCCACTTGTCTAACGTGACGCGATTGATTTTTAAGTATCAGTGATGTAATGAATTTATTCCATAAAGGGTCAGCACTTAAGGCTTCATTTGCACTGGGATTTAGAACCAATGAAATTGTTAGCACCTCAAGGGCCTCTTTGCAAACCTGAAAATCTTGACTGTCCGGCATTGAAGTATCGTCTGCAAAATCATTCTTTGTGCCCAAGGCCTGCAGATTGCCAGACGATGAGGCCCAGGCTAACTGCACGACTGCTTTGATGGTGGAAATATCAGGACAGGACCACTGCAGCGTCGAAGCAAACAGTAAGCGACAAACCTCACCTTCCGGACTCGCAGACAACATTTCTCTAGCCAAGTTTTCAGCCAACTTTTGTGAAATAGCCCTTAAAGTAATCTCTGAGGTATTTGGTATAGAGGTCAATACATGTTTGAGTATTTCCACCTGTGATCGTGAGTCCATATCAAAGTCGCACAGCATAGGTTCGTCGCCTACACGTGACAGCACACAGCCTACTATATAGAGAAAAAATTTGGCTAATCTCAAAACACACTGGAATGATGCACGTTTGGTGTGCATATCGGCGTTGGGTAAAAAATTATTTTTGGTCAAAAGTTCAAGTATGAAATGAGCACAACCTGAATGCAGCCATGATGATTGAATTTGTAGAGCATTTTCGCCGTACGGATCTAAAGCGGGTATAAGCAGGCTATTAAGTACACACAAATTGTAATGCACTTGGGCCGGGGTGGGATGCAGGAAAAGCATTTCCGGAGTGCAATCAGTAGGGTTAATCTAAAAAAATTACGCAAAAATAATTTAAAATTTTAATTAAAAAAAAGTAAAAATTGCAACTAACCGCTTCGGTAGTCGAACTGCCCTGTTGTTGCGTCCCACTTATAATACCAGTTGTCACCACACCTCCCACATTGGTTGTACCGCTTTCCTCGTCACCTTCTTTGGTTACATTTGCTACACTTCCCGTAATTTGCAGTTGCTGCTGCAATTGTTGGGCCGCCGACATGCCACACATGATTTGCAGCATTTTTACTGTTTGACGATCACATGGCAATAAATGTAATAACATTTTAGCACTTTCTCTTAGGCGACCATGTTCCAAATCACTGCCCAATTGATACAGCTTTAGGAAAAACTCTATATAATGAAAACTCTGAGAAATAATCACTCCCGGCAAAGTACTTTCCGACTCGACGCGCTGCATGTCGGGGCAGGGTCTGGGTGGTGAGCCAGTACTAGAATCACTAGACGTGTCCGGACTACTGGCTAGGCCAACACCTATAGGTGTTAGTTTGGCAGTCAGTATCATTTTATCTCTAATCGAATACTGGGACAGGGGATTTATCTCATCGCCTACATCAATCAATTCGCCATTGTTGTAGTAGAGATCGACTTTTATATTAGCGGTCGAGATGCCTTTAATGCGTTTAAGTAAGTTGCGCTTGAAGGAGGAAACCATTTCATTGTTGTGAGTTGTAATCTCTATATCATCGATTGGTCGTCCGGGATATTGAAAACGTATATAGAGACTAATATATTTACCACGAGTGGCACGTACTAAGGGCAACAAATAGCGATCACCATTAAAAGAACGATCACATTCCTTGATATATTCCTGCAGAACCTTGAGAATGCGACACATTTTCTCGGCTTCTATAAAACGCATTTTCGAATCCTTCGTATCGTTTTGATCCGCCTGATTGGAATCATCTGTCACCACGGGCACAGCATCATTGCTACCCAAAGACTTGCCCAATATCATGATGTTTGTGTAGTGGGTCCTCAAACGTTCACAGCACTCGCCAATAAACATTTCATGGAAATCACTAATATTCTCCTGCAAACGGGGACCCAAAGCCGTAGAGA
Source organism: Phasia obesa (assembly GCA_949628195.1). NCBI lineage: Eukaryota > Metazoa > Arthropoda > Insecta > Diptera > Tachinidae > Phasia > Phasia obesa. The sequence continues at coordinate 205,205,814 of OX451215.1, forward strand.
CTTCTTTCAGCAAGTCAATAGCTTTGTTGGCTATTTCCTCACCACCTGTAGTTATGACACGCCATAAATAATCCTTACCTATTAAGTCCTCATTGTCTAATATATAGCCCCGGTGAATGGCCTTGAGTTTATCTTCTTTGGAATTAACAGCCTTAAAGAAACGTTCAAAGCACTTTATGCCACTTTCAGTTAAAAGATGTGGATCCAATTGCAGAATATTGTTTTCGAAGAAATCTTTATTGATGCCGGGATCAAGATCTGGCTCTTCTCCCATCAGTTTACCGAACCAGCGGAAACATTCTTCACGATCCGAAGGAAAGACGGCATTAACCGCCAAACAGTGCCAGATTTGCTTAGCCTGATCGGCACATAGCCAAAGTTGGCCATCCTTTAGTAAAAATTTTAGGAAATCCAAACGTTCGGATATTTGCGTATTATGAGGATAACGACCGTCTATACACAGCGAGGAGGGCTCTACATTAGGAATATCCGGTATCATGGTGCGTATTTTATCCAAGTACGATGTCAGACTGTTAGTAACTAAAATGACTAACGAGTGATCGTTTTGAAGCCTCTCGATTACCTGTTGGCGATTTTGTGATTGCTGTGAACGGGGAGCATGACTGGGCGAGGATTCATAAAGGCAACATATTTCACGGATCAAACGTAATGCGGGCAATACCCAACTTTCGCCATTTTTCAATTCCACCACACACTTATCCAGCCACACGATTTTCTGAGCATCGCGTTCTTGTGAGCAACTATAATCTAAGATTTTCACATGAGCCGCCAACGCTTGATCGAGCACCTCAGGCGGTATCTCGGAACTATGGGCCAAAGTCCAAAATAGCTTTAACACTTTCTGCGCCATCACTCCATTCTTATCATCTTCTGCCAAACGTCTTATTAACTCCAAAAGTCTTTCTCTTTGCCGTTTGTTTGCAGTTGTCATGCTTGCCTGTTGATATACGCAAAAAAGCATGTTCGAAAGCATGTTAATCTTGTTAAAAGGTGTTAAAACTTGAAATTAATATTACCTGGAATGATTCAAATAAATGATCTAACTGTTCGGGTGTAAAGTCCCAGGCTAATTTCGCTAATAAATCATGAACATTCTTTACGATCGCTTCATGTTTACCAGCTTGAGCTCTCCACACCGCATCCAAGTCTTCTAGAGTTAATGCGTGTTCCTTAATTAAAAATCTTATAATTTTTTCCAGTTTTTCAACATATTGTGGCTGATGTAGAGAGTCTTTTAATACGATGCCCAAGACATCAGATTCTTTGATCCAGGCCTAAGAAAAGGAGAAAAGAAATAATTTTTTTACTTTTATGGAGGAATCTTTCACTTACAGCCATTCTTTCAGCGGTCAACCAATCCAAATCGTCATCAGACATGCAATGCGGCAATTGTTGAGTTCTGTGAGCATAATATGACACTGAAGTTAAAACCTTATTGATTTCGTTGAGAGCATTCATTTTGCCATTAAAACTGGACACTTGCAGCAGACGTAGGATCATTTTCAGGCGAAACATTTCCAAATTGAGTATAAGTTCCTCTTGGCCTGGCAAACGACTAGCTAAATAACGGGCAGACTTAACTATGCCGTTTATAAATTCATTACGTCCCTCAGGTTTTGCTTCACGTTTCAGTTCTTCGTCCGAAAAACTATCGAGTAAATCCAAAACCACATTCCAAATGGGCATAAAATATTTGGAAATCGTAGCAGGCGTTAGGAGTTCATAGCACAGGCCAAAGGGCCTTAACAGACTGTATATTAAGGCTACTGTTAATTTATTCTTTTGCTCCGGATCGGGTTGCAGCATGGCTCTTGATCCAGAAGGCTTTGCACAACCTGAGGCTACCGCGGCAGCAGCTTGCTCCTGTTGCTTGCGCAGCAACTGTAAGCCACGATTAAAACGTTCTTGCAGATTATCAAAGCCACCCAATTGGCCAAAACGATTTATTAAATCGACCAGCCAGCCCCGGGGATTTTTGGGTTCGGGAGGTGGTTTGGCAAACATTTTATTGCTATCCAAAATACCCCATAAATGTTCGGGGGGCGAGAAGCATTCCGGTTGACGTGCCGCATTGAATGTATTGAACTTATTGTCAGGATCGAAAACAATTGCTAGCAAATCCAATAAATAGGGATTATCACGGGTCATATGGATGGCAATCAAATGCAACAATTTGCCACAAGAGATCAAAATACAGTGGTGAATATTATATTTCCACGAGTTGACAGCCTCGTCGGTAAGAATTTTCGTGAATGATGTTGTTAAAGCACTATGATAAAATTCTACACAGCTTTCACATTCATGATCCACACCTGATGGCGAGGAAGAGCAGAAGAAAGGAAGGTAGATAGAAAATTATAAAAAAATGTAAAAGTTTCCAGTGGTAAAAGCTTCCATACTCACCAGCTAAAGTTAGCTGAATGGCAGCATTTAATAATACTTCCAATTCCTGTTCGGGCAGTACGGGTACAACCCATCTTGGATTTGAAATTTTTTGTGTTAATGATCTTAGTTTTAGAGTAGGAAATGACGCTATCAATTTCTCAGGTGATCTGAAATTATAATAAAGAAGAAGGAGAAACAAGTTAAATTTATAAATTATATTCAGCGTAATGCTATAAAACATAGGCGACAGCAAGCTACCGACTACAACCAGTCAAAATTAAAAAATATACTTTTATATGAAGACGATAATTTTGACGCCATCATAGCTACAACAAGGCTACATGACCACCGTATTTTTGTAAGCGACAATGAGCAAGTTCATTTTCACGACAATTCGATATTCCCTCCGGAGCGAACCGAGTATCACTAGGCCAAAGATACTCAACTCAGCAACAGCTGTACCAACCGAAATTTTTTTACCTCAGGAAAGAACTTCAATCAACAGCAGAACTGTTACAACAACAACAACAAGAAACTTCTTTTGAGCAAATAATTTTTATTTGTTTTGACGTAAAAAAAGCTTCTTTTTTTTGTTATTCGGGGTTACTCCGTGCCTCCCCGACAATAGAATTTTTTGACAGAACCAAAAGGTCAAAATGCCAGTAGGAATTTGAAAACGAAAATTGTCAAAGTTTCACAGTTTCACTTCGTTTATAAATTGAATGATAATTATCGATTCTTTCGCTCAAGAAAATTAGTGTAGTATTATTGTATGGCTCCAAGACAGGATACCTTGAGCGTATCTAATTAAATTGGGCGCAAATAAATATGACATAGAAGTCATACTCCGCTTTTTCTAAACTTTTTTATTAGTTGCTTAATAGTCAGATGTGTGATAATATTATTGTAGTAATACAATTACGATATAGCTGTCATCTATACATATTATAAAATAGTAATGCATTTCCTGTCTGTCTGTTTTTCTTTTTTATGCGTTCACATCACGTAAAAACTATTGGATGGATTTTAAAAAAATTTTTTGAGGAGGTACCTTAGCATCCTGATTTCAATATAGGATGCTACTTTCCCGCAAAAATGTCTTATTTCCAAGAGAAAGAGGAGAAAAAGCAGTTAAAAACGCAATTTCCGGATTAAAGGTGCTAAAATTATCGGTCTAAAACTGGGATATTTTCAACACGGTTACCTTTTCACTACAAACCTTTTTATTTTTGAAAGTGGAATATTTGAGAAACTATTACGCAACAGATGGCGCCAGTTGAATAAAATTTGTATTTTTACTTTGTGGAATTGCATTGTTATTAAAACATTTTAAACACCACTTACAGAGATTTACAATAATTTTTAGAATTTTAGAATTTTTTATAAATTTTAGAATAATTTATAAATTTTTGAATTTAATAGAGGAATAGGTATCTTTATATAAATTAAATAAATAAACCATAACTGAAGCATTATAAAAGTAAGAGCGTTTCAATTGGTGTGGAATACTTTCAAAGCATAACCGAGCAAAATATTGTCAGGACGCCACGACGTGGCGGGCACAGCTAGTCTATACATATAATAAAACAGTAAGTCATTTCCTGTCTGTCTTTCTCTTTGTGTTCACATCACGTAAAAACTACTGGATGGATTTTAACAAAATTTTGTGAGAAGGTACCTTAATATCCTGATTCCAATATAGGATACTTTTTTTTATCATTAATACAAAAATAACATTTCCAAGAGAAAGTGGAGAAAAAGCAGTGAAAGACGCCGTCTTTTTTTTTTACCGTTTTGTATTTTTTAAAAACGGGGTATTTTAAACACGGTTGCGCAACAGATGGCGTTGTTAAAATAATGAGTAACTCATTTTCTGTCTGTCTTTTAGTTTTAATTTTATAATTTTACGTAAATTTTAGAATTTTATCCAGGGATGGGTACCTTTATATAGAATACTTTTTTTTTTGCAAAAATATCATTTCCAAATGAAAGTGGAGAAAAAGCAGTGAAAGAAGCCGATTTATTTTTACCGATTTTTTCTTTTTGAAAGCGTGATATTTTAAATACTGTTGCGCAACAGATGGCGCTGTTAAAATAACGAGTAACTCATTTCCTGTCTGTCTTTTACAGAGCCTTATTATTAATGTAGGGAGAATAATGAAGCAGACCACTTCCATTATGGGTCCCTTTTCGACCCCCTTCCGTTCACCATGATCAAAGAAACCGAAATGTAATTTACGGCAACCTACTTTCATTGAGTCACGTGCTACAACCAACCTTTAATCTTGACTTTAGTGATTTCAGACTGTCGACTGGTAACTGTCGGCCTTCTTTCTCATCACGCAGTCTCTTCTAGTGATCTCTAGCGTTTGTTCAAGGCTCAGGTCCCCCATGGCATCCACATTTAACAAGCTTCTACCAGTTGTCCTGAGTCTTATGCTAGCTAGAGCTGCACATTCACACATATTGTGCGCTGCCGTCTCAGCCTCTTCCAGGCACGTATCATCTTCTTCGATTATCATCTTAGCTAGCTGATACTTAAAGTTTCCATGACCTGCCACCAACGCAGTTATCCAGCTTAAGGTACTTCTGCTATATCTGAGCACCTTACTGGCCTTCCTGCCCATGGGCTCTTTGAGCACCATTCGAGCCTGCCTACACGTAGGCGCCTCCATCAGAGCCTTACAATAAATTTTACAATTTTAGAATTTTTTAAAAATTTTAGAATTTTATCCACGGGTACCTTTATATAAATATATATAGTAAATATAGTAAATATGCAAGTGTTAAAATTTAGTGTGGATTAAAATCATCAAACAAAATATTGTCAGGACGCACAAAACGTGTATGAGCATAGCTAATCCTCAATATAAATAAATAGCTGACTACACGGCGACGATTATTGCCTATGCCGGTTGCAGTTGTGTAGCAACTGTTGTCTATGTATTTAAAGCATAAAAAATTTATAATATTTGTGAAAAAATTATTGAAGTTTTTTTTTTTAACAAAACAAAAGCGAAAAAATTGAAACGTTTGGAAATATGAAAATGGGTAAAAGTGATTAGCATTTAAATTAGATTCCTTATCAGTTGGTATGTAGTGTCGCGTTGTGTTTTTTAAACGTATTTTTGTTTAAAGTATGTAGTCTTGAACCACTTGCAAGGTTTTCTTCAATGTAAACAAAGTTAATTATAAAAACAAATAAAAATATTTATTAAGATGACGTTGATAAATAAAAGAAACTATCTAAATACAACAAATGAGTAAATTTTTTATTTTTTAAACTATTTATTCAATTATTTGTTATTAATAATGCTAACAAATAAAAAAAAACAAACTTACACGAAGAATGTCGCCATAATAGTTCTTTAATGCGCAACCAACAAAAAAATATTTTGTATCGTTGGTGCTCAATTGTGTTAACTATCGCTATAATAAATGGTTGATTGGTTGGTTAGATCGGCTGTCTTCAGATTCACGGGTTTTTTCCGACTACTTTATAGCTGAATTGAACTTTATTGGCTTCTAGAGACGCGAATGAAAAAAGGGTATAATAATATATGACAGCAACGCCAGGGCATATACCGAAAGATCAAAAATAATCTGTGGAGTAGAGTCTGAAATCTCTTCAGAGGAACGAACATGATTTAATTTTTTCTTATCATCTTTCTACAAGTCGATACTTAAACCAATTTGGTGCTATGGGATTCAATTATGGGGCACTGCTTCAGCTAGCAATGTTGAAAAAATTCAAAGGCGCCAAAATAAGATTCTTCGAATGATCACAGTTGCTCCCTGGTATATCAAAAACTCTAATATTCACAAAGATCTAAACGTGCCAACAGTTAAATCAGAAATAGCGAAACATGCGGTAACGTATTTGAAAAAGCTTGAAACTCATCCAAATCCATTGGCGCGTAACATTCTTAATGGTCCTGGTTACATTCGACTAAAAAGAAGAGATACTGCTTTTCTTGGCCGTACAGTACAGGGATGATCCGTAAATAATTTCAACAATCGTGGAACATACATTATTTTTTTTTTTGTCTAGCACTGGCTAGACTTAAAAAGTATATTTTATTTTAGACTTAAGATATGAGTAATTATTGTTAGTTCAAACATATTGAAGATACAATAAAAAAAATCTTTCTATGGGTGCAGATGTTTTTCGAGCTTTCTATTATAGCCCATTCAGGCTGCCACGAAATTAAGTAATTTCGCGCTGAAATTACGAACGAAATCTAAAGTATTTATAGTGGGCTTTTTGACATTTGGGTTAATTTCGCAAACAGCTGATCACGCTTAGTTGCATTTGTATAATTTAATTCTTTTGCAAAAAGCTTTCGCACAACACTTTCGCATTGATTTAAAATATACACGAATATTAAAAACAACACTACAACAAAATTAATGTACAATTATGTACATTTCCATTATTTCATTTGACTTTTAAATTTTTTTCAAACAAAACGGACTTTCTAGGTTGTAAATATGGTCATGGTTGCAAAAAAAGTAGCTTTTTCTACAAAACCAGCGTTGTCTATCGTAATTTCAAGTTAATTTCGACGAAATTAAGTAGAATGTGTTAATGTATGCGAAATTACGTAATTTCAACTTGATTTCGGCCGAAATCACAAAAAGACTTAATTTCATGGCAGCCTGAACGGGCTATTAGGAAGGCATGTAGAGTTCTATTTGATAGGAGGACAGTTAGGGGACCAATTTTTTTTGCCAATTAATCGTAAAGAGCTTTATTTACAACAATGGGTGACCCCCACTGAAATTTTCCGGCAAACATTTTCGTAGAATATTTTAATCCTTAAATGTCCTTTTTTAAAGGATATTTTTAGATTTTCTCGAAAAAAGGATCAAATTGACCCATAAAGAGACCAGTTAGAGGGTTAAGATCTTCCACAAAAATAATCTTCATACAATTCCACAATACAACTCTGACCATAAGAATTCTCTCAGACATTAACTTACAGCATTTTTTTTTCATATAGTATAATGCTTCCTTCGACAAAAACTGAAAATTTTGACCCACTGTAACAAAAAACTCAGACGTGCTGGACCATAAGTTTGTTCTACAAAAATTATCTACTCAACATACCCTTTCAGAATTATAGGGTCGCTATTCTGTTCCAAAAATGCTGTTGGACAGTGATATTTTTGGGTAAAAACTTCAGAGATCGAGGTAAAATGGCGGCGCAAGCGAACTGAACAATTGTAAGGTCGCAAGAAAAATTCGGTTCAATAAGTAAATAGGAATACAAAGGATATCTCAAGGCTATTTGCAGTGTTAACAGATCATTGGACCAGCGGTACACATGCTAGAATGCTGGGACTTACACTGCTGCAGCTTTTGAGTAGTGAGTAAAGAGGATTATGGATACGTCTTGAGCTTGAGCATATGCTTTTAAAAATAAATATGAACAAAAATCAACTGGACTTTACCCTCAAATTTAATGAAATAAAAAAACTTTAAAAAAAAAATTTAATGAACAAGTATGAAAGAATTTTATGGTGTATATAAAAATTATATTAGAAATTTATGTATATATTACACGTATAAGAAAAAAAAGAATATGAAAATATTATATACTTATATACATACAATAAACAGATAAAATGAAAACAGATAAAATGAAAAGAAAAAAATAATGCTTGTATTATTATTAAATGCAAATATTAAAATTAAAGCTATTTATGGAACGAAAAAAAAAAACTAAATTTTAAGAAATATATTATATATTTGGCTTTTTCAGACTGATAATAAAAGTTTGGTAAATTACTACACAGTTTCCTTTTTTTGGATTTAACAGAAAATGCGAAACTTTATTTGTACAAAAAAAAATCGATAGGTTTTGAAGTGTCACTTTTAAAACTATTTTAACGGAAAAAAAGTCGTTCCTTGACAATTTATTTTTGCTTGAATTTTCACCTCTTAAACTGGAATCGAGAGAAAAGAATCACTTTTAAAAACTTGCAAAAAGTGAAAATTTAAAAATTGTGAGTTGACTCTTTTTAGAGGAACAATTTAAAATAATTCAAATCTTCTTAGTAGTGTATAGTTTATCTTAGTAGATAAACTGTAAACTGCCCTGTGCCTAAGTATCAGTTAAATCATATTTCAGAATTCCACTTACTAGGAGGAGGATTCCTTAGTCCCCTTTTACATTATGCAACTTTTGTCGTTACTATTCTTCCTTGGCAGGAGAGAGGGGAGAAAGGAATTAAAAGGGTTACACACATGAATGTACTCTTGAAATTAGTTTTGTCTCTCATTATATATCCATAAATTGCTGCAATAAAAATTGCTCGATATAAACATAAATACAATTTTAAAGAAGAAAAGAGAGAAAAGATTGCAGCGTTAAAAGTTGCATAATGTAATTCGGCACTAACATGTCCATGTATCTAACATATTTATTTAAGTTTAAGTGTGTTTGAAGTGCATAGGCCAGCAATTAATATTTGCACTTCGTAAAAAATGTTATGTTAAAAATGTGTTTGTTACCTTTTTCGCATAACTACATAATTCTTGCAAAAAAAAACCGACTTCAAAACAGATAGACGGGCACCAATTCTAAACTAAAAATGTAAGAAGTAATATGTAAGATTTAGATTTAAACCAAATAAAATATGCGCCAAAATTAGAGGGAAAAGAAGTAAAGACTATGTGAATGTCAAGCCTCTCCCTATTACTGTTCAAAAGTTAAGCTATTTTCACCAGCATCCGTCTTTTATGGGGACACCATTCAAGCCTCTGTGTATAACGGTTTCAAAGATAGGGTCACATAGATCAAATAACATCTCATATTGGGACACCCTTTAATTTACTATTTTAAATTAAAGACCTGTTGTTATAAAGGACTTGGTCACAAAGATTCTTTGTAAATTTCAACTGTCTGTATATTACGGTTCAAAAGTTTGGCCATATATATCAAATTACATGAACTATTGGGACACCCTTTACATTATAATTCCAAATATTTATACTTGTTATTATACCAGAGAAAGTAGTGGACATTCTGCCTAATTTTCAAGTGTTTCTGTTTTACGGTTCAAGCGATAGGGCCATATAGTTCAAATTACATAATTTATGGGGACACCCTTTAATTTCTGAATTCAAATTGTATATTTGCTATAGTGGACTTTGGAACACAGGTTCCTTGAAAATTTCAGCTGTCTGTCTATAACAGTTAAAAAGTTTAGCCACATACATAGAATTACATTACCTATTGGGACACCCTTTTATTTCCAAATTCAAATTTTATACTTTTTGTTATAGCTGACTTAGCAATACAGGCTCTTTGTAAAAGTATGGCCATATACATCAAATTAAATGAACTATTGGAGCAACCTTTAATTTAAAATTTGGAATATTTATACATTTTATTACAACGGTCATAGTAATCGACATTCTGTAAAATTTTCAAGGTTTTGTCTATAACGGTTCAAAAGATAGGCATATATAGGTCAAATTACGGCACCTATGGGGACACCCTTTAAATTTTAAATTTATTTTTTATTAATTTCTGTCGTTGGGAGATATAGCGACACGCAATTTTTTAAAATTTTAATTTGGTGCCCTTTATGGTTCTTAATACACGTAAAAAACATGTATGTTGTATGGGGACACCCTTTAATTTTTAATATAATGAACTGTTTTTAAAACGGGACCAACCTGAATGCATAACCTTTCAAATAAAGAATTTTAAAATCGGTTCAGAAATGGCTGAGTTCTGCGGTTACATACATAAAAAAAAGCAACATTCAGACGAATTGATAACCTCCTTCTTTTTTGAAGTCGGTTAAAAATCATAATATTTATGAAATAATACACTTTTTTTATATGAACTTCTTTTGTTATAGTGAAACACTTTTTGGGAATCGAATCCACAATTCCCAGACTCATAGACTGGTTCATGAGATATCGAATTATGTCCAAAATAAATCGTTTTCAAACCACTGTACATCAGTTCAATATGCTTCGCATAGTTTTCATCCTTTTTGTTTCCTAGAAAATTTTAGGCAGTTCAAACGCATTCATTCCAGGCATTTTTTTTTTTCGATATTAGTTATATAACTATTAAAGTTGTCATCCTTTATAAACCTTCTTATTTCTGGCACATCAATAATTCCGGCTTTAAGTTTCTCTGTGCTCAAATTATAAAACTTTTTAGAGATGTAATTAAAACAATCACCAACCATCCTTGTTCAGAGCTGTGACAAATTGTTTCATTAGCCCTGGTTTGATGTGTAAAGGTGACAGTGTTATGCGATCCTTTGGCGCAAGGGGGTTCGTTTATCACCGGAAGTTTAAATGTGAGTAGTATAACGATATGTCTGTATTTTAAAAACTAAAGCTGCTATAGAAAAAACGAAGGCAGATTTGAAATCAGCGCCCTGAAGTTAACAAAGAACCGGCATAAAACTCCATGCAACAAAACAAAAGAATAATTTTGTTTCCTTGTGTTATTAATCAGTTTTCTATAGTTATCGTTTCTCATTGGACACAAATTTTTAAATATGCGCGATTAATTCGAGTTATTCGAGTAATTTAAAAACCTTAATCGATTAATCGAAGAAGACTGAAATAGCAAAATAGATTAATTGTTTGCTCGAATAAAATCAAAATGGATACTTTAGTGTTGTAATCAATAGTAAGAGAATCAAGGAACTTATAAAGCGAGAATTGGGGCAAACTCCATTCAAAGCAAGTATAAATGATCTTATAATTATAATAGTAAGAGCCCTTAGCTTTAAAAAATAGTTAACAAAGCCAAATTGAAAGGCATTCAGTAACTGTACTAAATATGACCTACTAAAAGTTTCCTAACATTAAATTATGTTTACACTATTTCTATGGTTATAAAAAATCGATAATTCACACGCAGCACTACATCAGAAGAAAAGTTTTTTTTTTACTTAAAAGAAATATATATTTTTTTAAATATAGTACTGTTTTTAATTTTCTTTCACAAATACTTAAAAAAAAAAAAACAAATAATTATTGTAATTTTTTAACTTTTTAATAATTTAATAATTTTGTTTTTTAAGCTTTAGGTCTTTTTTTAAAAAAATTTTTTAATTTTATTTTCAATATTTCGCTACACCATTGGGTAGCATAGTCCGAAAATAAAAATATTTTTTTTATGATGAAATATTGAAATGGAAAAATATTGAAAATAAAAATAAAATTTAAAAATTTTTATAAAAAATACCTAAAGCTTAAAAAACAGAATTATAAAAAAAAAAAATGAATTTCTATATTTATTTCTCTTAAATCTTCCAAATACTGTTAATTTTGCATTGTTATTTTTTTTTTGTTTTTTTTTTGGAAACGGTGTAAACGAATAATAAATAAAATAAAACTAAAACTACATTAGAATGGCAGAAAGGTAAAAAAATTTACACCACAGATGTACATATGTAGGTGTAAAATAGTGGACTACGGTTGAAGTGCAGCAAAAGTATTTAGGCAAAAAAAAAAAAACAAAAAGTACTTAAGAACAAGAAAATATGTATATGATTTGTAATGACGCACAGTGGGGAAATTGACAATAAAAAACATTAATTTTTTTAGTGTCTAAAAGGGCAGTCATTCGCTTGATTTCATTAAAATGAATTGCGACTGTAGATGAGTTATTGATAAGCTTAATTTTTGCATTTGGAATTTAAAGCCCTATGAGGAGATGGGAGCCACATGTCCTCAAAATAAGGCATATTCGATGTAGGAAAAAATTTTGTTTTTTTTTAAATCGATTTCAACCTTTTTTCTGTCGATTTCTTTTTGTGAACTCTAAAAAAGAAAGCTGTAGGTCACTATCTATCTTCCACATATAAGGGAAATATGCGACCGTTAAAATAAAAATGTTAATGTTTTTATCTATCTATCTGGTTATCTGTACTTTAAGCCAAAAGTGACCCCCCAGTAATCTAGCAGACAGATGATCTTACCTTAAACTTTTGACGCAAAGTTTATGCTTTTAAAACTTTTTTTTTATTTTAATTGGCGTCTTATTATTGGAACATTTCTTGCTGTATGCAGAAATTTGTTCTTATTTTAATTTTTGAAGCTGAATGTTTGTTATTTTTTATATTTGTTATTTGTTCCTTTTTATTGTTAAGTTGCTACTTTTTTTTTAAATTGGCACTAGAGTATATATTTAATCGGGTTTTGATTTTATTCGATCAATATATATTTCCATTTTCGTCGATTAATCGAGATTAAGATTTTTTAATTACTCGAAAAAATAAGCAAAGCAATTTGTTAACTGTGTAGTTAAAAACCTATAAGACAAAATTATATTTGGATTCAGGGAGTCAAGGAATTTAAATAAACAAATTTTCTATAAAATCTGAAAGAGTCATATTGATTTCCTTGTTGATTTCATTGTCGTCTATGTGTTTAATGTACACATCTGATCAAAATAATAAATACGCTAGTGGGTACTTATTTTAAGCTGTGATTTTTACCTAAGCTTACTACACTTCTTAATATTTTAGAAACATATCCGTCAACACTAAATCAGGCAACCGTAAAAAATATTAATAGGTCGATTATGGATGGCAACCCAACCTCAGTTGCGTTGTCAGTTGCCGAAATTGTATTGCGTATGGCAACTGGCAACAAAAATTTGTTAATTTTAGTTGCCAAAATGGCAAGCATAAATTTGTACTTGCTCTTGATTTTTTTTCACAGATTTTAAAGTAAAATCTGCACAAAAACTGAAAAGTAAATTTATTTGTTCAACTCATAAGTCAACGTAAGTGTCATGGCCCTCTTTCTGCATTGCTCACGTAATTCCACACATAGCATCTGCAATGCAACAAAGGTAGAATGATGATACAAATTTTTATAGATTCATATTTTATCGGCACCTGGTCCTAGCTTTTCAATTTCTGATGAAAATGGTTGAAAAATAGCTGCTGGTAGAAAATTGGTATACCAAAAGCTTAATGCTCAAGAGGGGGTTGTAATTTACAGGAGGATCTTTAGGTGGAAGAGGAGTATTGTATGATTGAGATTTACCGCCTTGGCTGGAACATGATGATTTTCAAAAAGAAATCATGAAACTATTTGATTGTTTATATTTATTTCCAGTTGCTAGACTGTCAAAACAGCATTATCGATAACTTTATGGCAACTGAAAAAAGTTGCCTTACATAATACCAATTTTTTCTCCAGTTGCGTTGCGTTTTGACAACCCAACTGAGGTTGGGTTGCCATCCATAATCGACCTATAAGTACCGTTATAAAAAAAAATATTTTAATTGTTCAAAGTAAAAATTTCTATGATCAAAATAAGTGATACACGTAAATTTTAAACACATATTCATAACTAAAACGAATTTTTCTTTATATTTCTAAAGAACGTGGTAAGTAAACCCTATTAGAAAGGAAATTATTTGAATTTATCCTAAGATTATTGTATAGATGGGTCGAAATATACACTGTAATATAGAAGAACAGAGGATTGTTGTTGAACTGCGTAAAAATGAAAAATCTTTTGGAGAAATTGCTAAGTGTCTTGACAGATCACTTCATATTGTTCAAAACGCGATAATAAACAATATAGCAATAGATAGACGTGGTAGGTTTAAAAACACCACGGCGGCACTTGATCACTACATTGTCTCAATTTCAAACAAAAAACCCATTCCAGGCATCAAGACCTTTTAGCACTACAACAGTTCGGCGACGCTCACGGAAGGCTAATCTTCCGGATAGGATAGCTAGAAAAGTTCCTTTAATGAGAAAAAAAAAGTTGGCGATAGGGTTACAATTTGCAAAAAGTTACATAAAAATTGTACCGCACGTGAGGGTCAAAGAAAATAAAAAAATATTTCATAGAGTGATGAAACTAAGATTAATTTATTCGGAAACGACTCTGAAAGGAATGTTAAACGCCCTAAAAGTAAAGAATTCCATGTAAGATTTACGAAAAAACCTTGAACCATGAAGCTAAATATATTGAAATTTGTCGTTGTATCTATTATTTTGATCAGGTGTGATCACAGAGTGGCAATACATTTAAATAAGCTGTGATATTAATTTAAGTTATGTTTTTTTCGTTTGAAATTAATTAATGTCATTTTCAATTTTGTGTTATATGTTCTTTGTATTTTGTTTTCAAAACCTAAAATGTAAAAACAGGAAAAAATTTTACTTTATCCCTTGATAAAGTCAACAAATAATTGACGAAACGTCGGGAAAAATGTAAAAATAGATTGTTTTATTTACATTAAAGAAGTCATTCCATATTAGCTTATTTATTAAATAAAGAAACCAAGTAACACTGGCCTAAATATTCCAATAAATGTATTAGTCTAGTTTTCTGTCAGTAGCTAAACCAACGCTCTTGTTTCTGGCTTCTACATTTTTTAAATTAGTAATTAAAAAAATCTTAAAAAACTGTACTGTGTAAAAAGTAAATTAACTTCAAAATGAAACCCAACAATTGTTTAATAAATGTAGATTTATATTCATTTTTTCGACAAGTTGCACACTGTGCGACACTCCCAATATAAAAGAAAGAAAAAAAGGCAACCTACAACACATAATAAAAAATAAGACAAACTACAAATATAACTACATACATATATGCAGACATATGCCAACAGTATTGTTCATAACTAATGCATCCCCCTGATACCTTTATACTTTTTTTTTTTTTTGAAAGCGACTGTATAAAACCACTGTGTTTTAGTTTTATTACCTTAAATGGTTACTGGTATTAAAGCATTACTACAGGGATGGATAATTTTATGGTTGGAGGTACATCAAATGTCTAAAGAATGTGCGAGGACGAAAAGGATTTGGGTCACTGTTTACTCTGTTAAATCTAACGTTTTCTCTAGGCACAAGTTAAAAAAAAAAGCCTATTGCACTTTTAATATCAGCATCCATCAAGGATTTCAAAAATTGGTTCAGCCGTTCAATCGTAATTGAGACACAAACATATTATCTTACAAGAGGTTTATAATATGATATGGGATTTAACCGAACGTTCCACACTATTTCCAAATTGTTTTGAAACATCTTGAAACAATCTGGAATGATATGGAATACTCTCGGATGTTTTGGACCATTCAAGAAATTTCTAGAAGGCAAAACGTTCAGCCCTTAAAACGGCGTGACCATGAAGTAAAAGCACAAACCATCTTAATGGATAATAAATAGAGAGTTATAACACCTGTAAGCTCTTTGCTAAGAAAATGTTTTTAAAATAATCAAGAAAAAATTATAAAAGATATCAACATCATAAAAACAAAAAAATAATATCAGCATTTTATAGCATCTAAGAAGTTAACTCTTAATTGTTATCCATTCTGCGCATTGTTAGCCTACTAACCAAATATGGCCTTTCTGGGTTCGGTTAGTTATATGAATTTCAAATAAATAAAAACAAAATAATTTGGATTATTCTTATATAAAACTAAAATTTAAATAAATAAATATTTTTCACATTTCCTTGCAATTCATATTTTCAAAGCGTTAAAGCACAAAAACGAAGCTCATAAGACGCTCATTAGGATTTTTCATTGATTTCATGTCTGTTCATTGCACACGAGTAACTATGAGTGGACAAAAATAAACTGCGATGATCTTGTGAAAGTTTCCATAAGCAAGTTTGAATAAGTATGAGTAAATGTTGAACATAATAACAATTAACTTGGGCGTGTTCAAGCAATTTTACGCTTTGAACGAATCACGAACACAGTTCGAGTTTACAAACAAAAAACGCAGAATTTTTAAACATTACTCAGGTTCATTTTAAGGTCTTCATTTCTTAAGAAAAAGAAAAACAATTAGTGTAGAATCTCACAGGCAATTTGGCCCTGACTAGAAGCTGCAAAAACCAAAGTACTTCTGGGCTTGGATAAGAAAGTTCTGAGAGTCGTGGTAGGTGTGCTCACTGGCCATTGCGCCACTAGAGCAAGAACCAGCAGATGGATGACCGGTATATGGGACTTTTGTTGGATGTGCGTGGACGAAGAGGAGTTGGAAACTGTAGAGCATATTATGTGTCACTGTCCGGTATTACAACGTCACAGGCTTAGATAGCTAGGTGAGATATTTCTCGATAGGCTTTTCGAATTCGCGCGGTGTAAAATCGATGATGTCGTCGGCTTAATCAAGAAAATCGGTTGGCTTAGGGATAGTCACTCTTTTTCCTTTTGTTTTCATAGTTTTAATAAGCTGAAGGGAATCACAAGGGACCCCCGGATCTCCGAGTGGATGTGCCATTTAACCATTAGTGCAAACACAACGCACTAAGCCTTTACAAAAGTTCTACACAACTACCTAACCAAACACACTGAGTGTTGAACATGAGACGATTAAACACGGCGCTCAATAGTATAGAAAGTTCATTTTACTCGATCTGCTCATTTCGTTCTTGATACGAACAGAGGTTTGCTCACAAATAGTATCCAATAGTACGGCTTAAGTGGGCATGTGTTCAGTAAGCTAGTTTGTGTTCGACAATGACCACTTGCACATGAGCCTATGTGCACCCCCTTAAGATGAGCTTAGGTTAGGTTAGGTTAGGTTGCACGGGTCGCCGGCTCCGTGTAGAGGGAAAAACCGACTCACTTGGGTCCCTTTGGTCCCGTTGTGACGCCCGAAAGAGGGATGAGCAGGAAGATACCTGCTGATCCACACTTTAGGTTTGGTGCAAAAACCATCCAGAAAGCCGGATAAATGAATTTATCCTGTTAATATCGCAAACCGATAAGTCTGCAAGGTGTTGTAGTAACGGGCTGCCAAGCAGCGCCGCCCTTTCCGTAGATAGGGCCGGACAGTGACAGAGGAGGTGCTTTACCGTCTCTTCTTCCTCCTCGTCCTGACAACTTCTGCAGAAGTCATTATACGGCAGATTTAATCTCCTAGCATGTGCACCTATAATGCCAGCACAGCCACTAGTGTGCCAATTTGTCCTCGAGGGGTTCTCAGTAGGATTGCAGTACGTTTGCAATCATACTGAGGCCATAAAAGCCTCGAGATCATACAGGTGGGCTCGTTCGACCATCTGGTTTGCGCAGACCCCAGTAGTTACTGCTGAAAATTATCTTTACAGCAATTTAGCGGAACGCCAACTAGTTGATCTATCTCCTGGTACCTAAGGTAGGTTCCAGATCTAGCCAGTTCGTCCGCAGTTTCATTTCCGAGCATTCTCGCATGCCCCGGCACCCAAAAGAGTTCCAGGTTGTAATGTCTCGCCATCTCATCTAGAGATGTCCGGCATTCACGAACCAAACTGGACGTTGTACAAAACGCCCGATAAAGAGTGTATCGCAGCTTTGCCATCGGTACGAAACTGGATATCCTTACCATATAACCTGTGATATACCATATACCCTGTGATAAGATGAGCTTGCTCATGCAACTATTTATTAAGGAAAAAGTTGATAATAAATATATTTTTCAATTTGCGGAAAATTTCCATTTTTTTATTTTTGAGAAAGATATTCTCTAACAATTCTTTTTAAACGCGTATCTATTCGAAGAAGTACGATTTCAAATCATTTTTATTTTGAGACCTAATTTGCTTGATTGCTGGGAAAAGCACAGCTTAAGAATGAACAAAACGCATAAAAGTTGCTGTTAAAGTAAAATTAGTTACAGCAAATTTTATACAGTAGAAAACGTTTTAGAGTAGGGAATAAAAGTATATAATTTCACTTAAAAGAAAATTATATATATGGTTAATAAAACGACACGCGAATTTATTTAAAATTGCTGCTATATATTTTGAAAAAAAAAAAACTTAAATATGAAGCTTTAAAAAGAATTTAAAAAAAAAAAAATAAGTTTAAATAAAACATGCAGAATTTGTGTTATATGTAAATATATTTTACTACTTACACATTATCCGTTGCCACAGAGGCGCCGGGAGACTCTGTTGAGGGATTTATGGTGGCCGAAATATTTGTAGACTCTGAAGGATTATGTGTAGTTATGTTAGCTGAAGATAATGATGAGTCGAGCGTTGTAACACCACCCAATCCCACTAGAGTAGACGATGATGATGTTGTATTAGATGATGTACTTGTTGTTGATGAATTATCATTACCACTACTACCGCTACTGCCGCCGCCGCTGCCATTGCCTCCTCCGCCGCCACTACCACTACCACCACCACCACCACCACCACCACCACTACTGCCACTGCCACTGCCAGATGATGACTGGCCACGACCACGCGTATCAGTCATTGTGTGTGGTTGCCAAGTGGCAGCTGGTCGTTTAAAACGCAAAAAAGTAACCAAAACTAAAATTCCTTAAATAACTACAGTTTTGTTTACAGTTATGTATCTCGTGCTGCGCTTAAACAAAATAAAAAAAAAAGACGAAAAAAATATTGTACTTCAGGATGCAAAATAAGCAGTTTTGTTTTGTTTTTGTTGTTGCGTGCAAAACTTCTAAAATTCCTCTTCTGCTTTTGTGTTCTTGATTTTTTATGATTTTTCTTTCTTTTTGTTGTTATTTTAAATAATTTATTAGTTTTGCTTTTATATTATCTTTATCTGTCGTTAATTATTTTTAATTTATTTATACATATATTTTATTAAAAAAAAAAGAAACAAATTTGTTTTCTTTTACTCTCTTTAGAGGAGAAGGAGGAACAACAAAAGGTTCCTAAGCATACGTTTTTACATATTCCACACTGACTGAAAGGCAATGCAAAAATCCATAAAACTGCAAAAAGAAATGAAAAACAAAATGAATGTAAAATAAATAGATAGATGGATGGATAGATAGATAGATAGATAAAAAAAAACTGTACAAAACTCATGATATGGGTTATTCCACAGAATATATCTTATTTAAAATTGAAAATAGTTTCCGGCTAAGAACTAAAAATCAGTATACATTTGTACATTTTTAAACTTGAAAGTAAAAATATACAAACGGGAACGTTCTGTAATATCAAATCCACTCGAAAGTGAATTATGATCACATTTTTGGTGTTCTGTATTACACAAATTCTCAAAATTTTCCATATAAAAATATGTGGATGTAAGAACACCTAAAATGTGGAACTACATACATACATATCGTTACCTTAATATAGAAAGGCCCTAACTAACGTGTTTCCTACTTTGCAGAAGAATGAAAAAACTTAATAAAAATTATAGTTTTGAAGTCGCGAATTAATTTTTAACGCAATTTTTATTAAATTCTCCTAGCGTTTTAATGCTAACTTTTTTTATTTTCAATTTTTTTTATTAAAAGATCATCTATACAAAAAAAAAAACGAGTTATGGCCTTTTTATATTAAGGTAACGTATAAGTACAACTTGAATAAATGTATAACTTCTAATTATGTTGAAATAAGAAAATTTATAATTATAACAAAAAAAAAAAACTGGAGTGGCCTACACTCAACTTTACCATACCAAATGGAAACATATATTTTTATGGATATATTGCATAAAGAATATAAGTCCAAAGTATATTCGTATCGAAAATTTAATTATTTTCGGTTTGGGGTGTTAGGTAAACTACCCCTTGTCCCTTCCCTATTATGGCCAAAATTTACACAGCTCTTCATCTCCATAAACCAAAGGCACATACTGAATTTCATTTTGATATGTCATACGGTATGACCTGTAGAGCGTTTACAAATTTTGGGAGTAAGTAAACTACCCCTTTCCCCCTCCCGATTATGCCCAAAATTTACAGCTCTTCATCTCTATAACCCAAAGGTACATACTAAATTTCGTTTTAATATGTCGTACGGTATGACCTGTAGAGCGTTCACAAAATTTGGGGGTAAGAAAACTACCCCTTTCCCCCTCCCGATTATGCCCAAAAACTATACAGGTCTTCATCTCCATATACCAAAGACACATACTAAATTTCATTTTGATATGTCAAACGGTATGACCTGTAATAACTCCACAAAAATAGTGGCATACACAACCACCTACCCACCCACCGACATCAGCGCGAAAATAGCCAAAATGGATTCAGGGGACCTCAAAACGTATAAATCCGTCGTAATCCCGACCTCGATTTTTTTCATGATTACTATACTTTACCTTACACTACGTATGGTAAAGTAAAAACAAATTTAAATCAAATATAAAAATTAAATAAAACTCAAAAATCAGTCAAGTGCGAGTTTTAAATATTGTTCACGTTTTATGAGGCACCCTGAAATTTTTCTTTACTTTTTATACTAAAGCATAACACTGAATACCCTGCGTAAATATCAGTGTCTGCCTATAAGGTTAAGAAGAGAAAGCCAAATTCATCAAATTCGCGACGTCTAGGGACTACCCTTTCATTTTATTAGTTTTATTATAGACATACTCTGTCTAGTGTCTTCTTATTTCGTTTCAAAAATAAGCCTACATAAGTTTCATTTTCGCAACACTCTTTAATTTGTTTTATATTTTTTTGCTATTACTGCAATTATTTTTACACACTGTATAAATTTACGGTAAAAAATATAGGTAAATTCGGAAAAATCGCCGGCTTAAGTCTAGTTCAGTGAAGCAATTACACAGGGTGATAGAGAATTAAAGAATATAAAAATTGTCGGGCACCCTTATTATCCGAATTATTGGCCTGTGAACTTTTTATATAAAACTCTATTGTATTAAACAAATTAGGTCAATATGGGTATCATTTTAAAGCTTTTGGAAATATCTATCATGTAGTGCTCAAATTTTATAAGAAAATTTACTTATTACGAACCAAAGACTTTTTTTTGATGAAAACGTGTGTATAGTATAGAAAATCTTTAGAAAGCGAAGCCTTGCGCCGGGCCAAAGGCTGGCTATGCAGGAAAACTTTAGAAAGCGAATCCGGTGTTGCTCATACCATCCTTGCGCACGGCCAAAGGCCGGCTATGCAGGGAAACTTCAGAAAGCGAAGCCGGTGTTTTAGTCATATCCTTGCAAATATTTGCCCCTATCGCGGTTCACAACTATTTTAATAATTTGGTCGTCTTTCATAAATCAGTATTGCCATTCACAACATAAATGCGGTTGACTTTTTGCAAGGCATATTAAACAAGGTGATAGCGTAAGAGAGAGGAAATTTGAGCAAAAAATTTTTTGATTTTTTTTATATGGATTTTGACAGTAAAATAGATATTATTCTCTCTTAAAAAACCTGATTAATGTCAAACTCAATATAAAAAAAATTGAAAAAATTTCTCTTTAATATTAGCTCCGCCTTGTGCAGTCACCTGGTTAAATATGCCTTGACTTTTTGGTTGTGTTTAATGGTATTGCGGTTCACCATTTTGTATGAGTTTGGTTGACAAAAACGATAAATACAGTGGTCGGCATAGTTATTTTGACACCTGTGAAATTTTACCATTTTGAATTTTTTCAGATTTGCAAAAAAAATTAAAAATTCCAAATTCTTTTTAAATGAAATTAGCATTTATTTAATAACTAAAAAACATAAAATCGTAACTTCTTAAATTAAATTTGCATTCTATGCAACTAATTTAAAAATTTAGGGGGTAGCATCAGTATTTTGACATATAGTATTTTAACTCTGTAAACGAAAATATGTCATTCCAACTATTATAATGCTTTTAGATATTTTTAATATTAATAAAACGTGTATCCTCCTTTAGCGGCAATGACTTTCCGGAGTCTTTTTGGAACAAACATTCTCAATCAAATTCAAATCCGGACTTTGGGGTGGCCAATCCAAAGTTTCAATGCAATTTTCTGTCAAAAATGTCTTAATCATTTTACTCTTGTGGCAATGCGCATTGTCCTGTTGGAAAATAAATGACGGTCCAATCAACCTATCGCCAGAAGGAAATGCGTGTTCATTTAAAATTTTCAAATATTGGGTTTAGTTCATTCAACCGTAGATGGGATTCAAGTCTCCCAAGTCTTTATATGCTATTCAGCCCCAGAACATGACTGCGCCACCTCCATGACTAACTTTTTGGACTACAGGTACGATTTTTTTCGAGTTTTTTGGTCTAGTCTAACAAAAACTTTTTTCTTTGACGAGTGATACTCGAAAGTACTTTCGTCGGTCCATAAGACGCTTTGCCAGAATGATAGGGGCTTGTCCACGTATCTGTTCGCGAATTCTAACCTTTTAATTTGGTTCCTTGGCGCTATACATGGAATTGATCTTGCTACATGTGTATTAATGTTGGCTTCTTTTAGACGTCGTCGAACTGTTCTTTCGCTTAAATGACTATCACAGTGCGAATTCCATTCCAACGCAGCGGCTTTGGGTGTCAAACCTGGTTTAGATTTAAATTTTCTGATAATTTGTCGATCTTCCACTGCCGTTGTTTTACGTTTTTTTCCTGTTCGAGGCAAATTAATGACAGATTCTGTTTCTTTACATTTATTTATTTGATAATAAACGGTTTGTCTAGGTATATTGTACTCCTTGGCAATATTTGTTACAGATATTTTAAGATTATACTTGGTTATAATTTCACTCCTGACGATGTTAGTTAATTCCGCTATTTTTCCCATATTTACAAAATAGTAATAGAATTTTTTTAATTACACAGTGAAACACGGAAAAAATAACCATATACGGACACCACTGCGTGATAAAAGACAAGAGCTACAACTTTGCCTAAGAGAGTATATCAAAATTTCAAACGTTTTGCAAAATATGAGCTTGAGGAAATGATCATTTTTTTGCAAAAATGACATCGAGGCCCCACATCTTTGAGGGCCCATAAAAAAAAACCTGGAGGACTTTGGGCAAAACTGGGAGACAGGGGTCTTTTTTTGGTCTTTTTTGACGTAGTGGTGTCCGTATATGGTTATTTTGCCATGACTTAAAAAATTACACAGTGTGTTATCTTTCATCGAATGTTAATACTTAATACTCAACAACGACCGCTTTGTATTAAAGCTTAACACAAAAAACATAATGAGATAAAATTATAGAATGTCAAAATAATTATGCCGTTACAAATTCTTGTACCAAATTGCATTTCTCCCTTAAAAAGGAGAATGGGTAAAGATTTTAACAAAATATTTTGCATACGTATACTGAAGAAATTAGTGTAAAGAAAATATCATGATAACTATGCCGTTATAGGAATTTCAATATGTATTAAAAAACATTAAAACAATTCTTCACTATACTTTGTCAAAATAAATATGCCGACCACTGTATACACAACTGCTTATTAGCAGCTGAATCAAACACAACTAAAAATCGTTGTGTTCCACAACACCAAAAAATAATTTGGTTGAGTCAAAGTCGGGTTGCCTGACAGACGACCAAACTTAGTTGAGTTGAGAACGGCAATAGGGGTAATTATTTATTGCAATAATTTAACTACATATGTACATATATTTAATAGTGTATTAATATAAAAAATCGAAAAAAAAAATTTTTTTTTAACATTTTAGCACCATTCTATGGATATTTTCAAAAGTTTTAAAATGATAACCATATTGACCTAATAAATGAAAAAAAAAAATGAAATGAAAAGTTCAGAGGCCCATAACTCGGAAAATAAGAGTGACCGACAATTTTTTTATTTAACATTTTCTCATTATTTAATTCTCTATCACCCTGTATAATTTTTTTCTGATTGGTCAAGCTTCACTAAACTAGACTTGTTCCAAATAGCCTCACTATAGCCTTTAAATTTTAGAAATTGTTGTTATAGCGGCCATGGTAATACACTTTCTATGAAAATATTAAAAGTCTACCTATTGCATACATAAATGTATGTATGTATAAGTCCAAATACCTGAAAAACATTTCACTGCCGGAACACCCTTTAATTTTTTAGTAATTTTAATAGCGGTCGTGGCTATTAAGGGTCAAAAAATGAAGCCATATACGTACAAATCATGTCACTGTAGGAACCCCCTTTAATTTTTACTATTTGCTGTTCTAAAAAGATCATCCTGAGAAAAAAAAAATTTCGATTAGGTTACGTCTATTTGGATACGAAACCCTAAAAAAACGCATGTAATTAATTTAGTTTGAAACTTCTTTAAATGAATTATAGTTATAAAGTGAAAAAAAAAAATTATTACTTAAGTTCTATGGAACAACCCATAATGCAAATAGCAATAATATTTTAAATATGCCCCTACTGAGTAGAAATAAAAATAAAAATGAACATAAAGCCACAAAAACAAATCATCCATATGAACGAACAGTAGTTTGCAAGTGTTGAAAATAGTTTTGTTCTTAATCTTCTATTAAATAAAAGTGAACGTATCGCTAAAGATATTATTCTTAAAGCATGACTAAAATGTTTTCATTTTATCAAAAAATATGAAATAGAAAAAATCTATATCAATACATATAATAAAACAGTAACAGGACCATTTCTGTACATGAAATATTGGTTGAAAATTTTGTTGCTGGTGCAGTTAGTAATTAAAATGGAATACAAAAAGGAATTTTTTCTGTCTGTCTGATTTCTCATCACGTAAAATTTACTGAATGAATTTTAATAAAAATTTTAGGAGGATACTTTTATATCTCATTTCCAAGAGAAAATAGACAGCACCTTTTATTTTTAAAACCGGGACACCTACTTTAAACACTGTTTACAGAACTCCAGAATAATATTAGAACTTTATATAAATTTTAGATTTTTATCCAGGAATGGGTACCTCTATATAAAGAAAATACATAAAACATATGTAACTGAAGCACTAGAAAAGTAAGAATTACAATGCAAAACAGAACAAAATATTGACAGGATGCCCACACGGGCAGTAAATAGTTTGTTAGAGAGTTCATATTCACATGCACGGGGAGCTAAAAAAATAACACATTTGCATATG
Organism: Phasia obesa; assembly: GCA_949628195.1. Classification (NCBI taxonomy): domain Eukaryota; kingdom Metazoa; phylum Arthropoda; class Insecta; order Diptera; family Tachinidae; genus Phasia; species Phasia obesa. The sequence goes on from OX451215.1 coordinate 205,231,005, forward strand.
TGGGTGGTCTAACATACATAAACTTTTAAGTTTACTACTTCAATTATTCTAATACAAAAACTGTAAAGTTCTTAAATGGTCGTTTTAAAAAGAAACTAATAAATTTACATTTTCTTTGATAATCAGCGTTACCACTGAAAAAAAAGTACGCTTTTGATTTTAAGCTGAATTTTACTTTTAAGCCTGGTACTCTGATCAGTTTTTCATGCAGAATGCTGTCAAATTACATATATAAAAAATGTCTATGAAAAAGTCATGAAAATATGTTGCAGAAGTAGTACTCTGTTTTTGCTGTGGAAAAACATTATCAAAGCTGTGAAATAAAGCAAAGGGGCATTATTTCATGTGGAATTTTTCAAACAACAGCTGATAGCTTGGCTTTTGCTAACATTTCTAAAACAATGTGGTTTACATAAAAACAATAAAATCGTAAAATTCTTTCAAATCGCGAGATAGACACCACATTTTAAATGTCAAATTTTCCTTGTGAAATAATAAATGTTGCTCAACATTTTTCACAAATTCGAACAGAGTACTAGGCTTTAAGTATTTACTTAATTTTTGTTGGGATGGGATAGCGTATTTCACTGGGGATATCTAGTTTTGTAGAGAACACGAACAAAAACTCTATGCTCTATTCTTATATTTTTTATGTTGCCAGAAATTATTATCAAACCTGTTTGAAACAGTAGTTAAAAAAAGGAAATGGCAGACTTGCAGCTCTTAATAATCCCTTTATTGAAAAGAGGAATTAATAATAAAGTTTCAAAACATCCAGTTTTATAAAATTCTTTCAATAATTGCCTCTAGGAAAAGCACGGTACCTTTAACAACTTTCACACAAATTGAAATGAGTGAAAATTGCATTGAGGGAACTGTAACTCATATAGTTTGCACATAAGCTACCTAAGTAATGTCAAAATTAATCCCTAGCCGCGGCAACATAAATTTTTCTGGTAAGTATTATTTATATTTACAATAGTGCATATTACAAGTCCTACTTCTTCACCGTTGTTGCCGAAAGTGAAGATTTTACTCTAACCATCTGAGTAGATACTCCTATCCTTTTCCAAAAGAGAGAATACGTTTAATATAGACATTAATTTCCTGAACGTTCTTTCTCTTAAAAAACGCGCTTGCTTTTTCAAATAAAACAAGCGCCACCTTTACATTTTTTAAATAAATAGTAGTTTTTAAGATAAAAACATTTTAAAAGGAATACATATTCTGTACCAATATGCCAACAAAATTTGGTAAGAAATCCCAACAATGGTAACATTGAACCTAATGTTTACTTAAAAGAATATGAGATGCAGAGAGTGAGTAGATGTTTGTTAAACAGGGTTGTCAGATTTGGTGATTTCTGGAAACCAAAAACACATGAATTTTTTAAACTTATTTTTTACATACAAAGAAAGTTTTGAAGTAAGGATTAAGTTCGTGTTATTCTCTCTAAGTTGAAGGAATATTTTTTACAAATTAGGTGAATAAATTTTAAAGAAAAACTGGATTTTTTTTTAAATTTATATGCTGTTAATTACTGTATAGAAAGATCGATTTCAATAAGGAATTCCACCAAAACTTGACTATGAAAACATGCTACAATTTTATGAATTGAAATAGGGCATGTGGCACACATCTGTTGATCTTTAGTAATATTTAATAAATTTAATTCGTATAAAACATATTCTAAATAAGAACACTATAATGAATACATTAAGGTGGGTATGCTCAGGTCTCCATTTATTATAATAACCACTATTTTTCATTGTTTTAAGTCAAAATTTTACCTTTCTCGTGTCTACTAATCATTGTAAATAAAAAACAAAATACTTATATATTTTGCCGACTTTTTTTCTATTTTTGGCGAATTTAAGATATTTCGATTAAATTTATTTTTTGTGATTTGTAAAAAATATTTTCGAAATTAAAAATATTGTATACCTATATTAGAGAAAAATTTTAACAAAAACCGTTTTGGCGATTTTGGCGAATTAGGTGAAAATAAATCTGACAACCCTGTTGTTAAACCTTAATACAAAGTTGCCAGATAATATTGGTAAAATGTCGCGAAGATGAAAAAACGCCAATGTGAAATTACCCTCTTCTCGAAAATTTTACAGACGTTATAAGGAGGTACATAGGAATATAATGCATATTCCCTCCACTTATTGTATTAAAATTTATTTAGTTTTCAAACAAATGAATTAATGAATGAATCAAGGAGTTATGGAAGTTCGAATTACAAAGAAGAATTGTAAGCTGCTGTTTCTGTATTGCATTTGCAATACAGCTGCAATTTGTCTATAAAATTTGTAACAAAATATAAAAGAATGCATTGCAATACAGAAACAGCTACTTACTCTCTTAAGGCTACTGACAATTGAATTAGTTGGAGTTATAGAAATTAGTTAAAATTATTTTAGCTTAATTTTAATTTCAGTGGGTATATGTTTCGGCATCGCCTAAATTTTTGTTTAGGTATCTGTATTGATATACATATATCAGCAAAAATTTTAATCAATGTATCCCCAAACTAATCAATTTTTAATTCAATAGCATTTGAACTTATAATTTTCCAATCGAGTTTTGTTACCATTGCCCTCTGGGCTCGTTAATGTTATAAATGAACTCAAATGCTATAACATCTTTTGCAATTTAGTTATCGGTTTTAGCAAATTTTATTTATTTATTTATTTAATTATTTATTTGCTATCATAAAGTTATAAAATAATTTTAAGATAACTAAGAGAAAGCTATGACTACTGGGGTCTTAAGCAAATTTATTATCGAAATTCAGTCACAAATCGTTAAATCATTGACTATTAAAAATTACAAATCAGGCAACCTTGTATTTTATATGAATGAGTGTATATTTATGAGTATGGAAATATCGAAGTTAATAAATAAAAATGCCGACGACATGTCATCTATTTATAGATGACAATTAATTAGCAAAAAATTGTTTATATTTTTACATGCCATGTGGCATTCCTTTTTATACCAATGACACGTACTTGTTTACCAGAGCCATTTTAAACTTAATAATTTGCATACAAATGAATTGATAGTCAGAATAAAATTCGTTTACAGAAAGAATATACCTACCTATTGCAACAAATTAAGGGGGTTTATTTTAAAGAATAATAGGAACAATTTTATTTTAGACTCTAAAAGAATGTAATGTTTTTTCTGAATAGCCACATCCTTCTCCAGCATTCTTCGCATCTATCTACTTTGGGTAATGTTTAGTTGTAAACATCATCTATTCAACTAGCCAAACTCAGATTAATAGAATACGAGAAATTTGATTCAAATCAGCTAGCGTCAGTTGGTCAGAATGAGGTTTACATCTATCCAAAGTTTATCTCTTGAAAACAATCTTTATCACAATTTAAGATAATACAAGAGTGCTTTTTATTTTACGTTCACTCGTTTCAGCTTTAGATAATTTTTATGCTTAAAGTTTCACTGACAGTTAAAAGGTAGTATAATTTTTTTTTTTTTTTTTTACAGTAAAATAATCTTTCATCAAGATTTTTCTGAACTTTTATAACTTACTAAAACTTCAATTGTTGAATTATTTTTATACCAAAAACCAACTTTAGATGAATATTTGTTAATTAATTAACCAACTTTTTGCGAAAGACGCGTTGCAAACTTTTTTATGTACCTTGTACTATGGAAACAATATTTTAACTTTATTGCTATTAAGGTAGCAATGCAGGTGACAGTAATATTTTGTTTCAATTTTAAGACTCTTACTGTTACATTTACTTTATATAGAGGTACCCAACTCTGGGTAAGTGTTACAACATAGGTTTTATACATTGTAGAGTTCTGTATAAAGTATCCAAAATTTCCCGGTGCTAAAAAGTTTGTCCGATTATTAATCGACATTACACCTGCACTGACCAAGGATTACCATTTTTAATTTTGAAACAGTTTAAAGATTAAAATCGTAGAAATATTTTATAAACTTTGTTTGAAGTTAAAAAAAAAATTATAGGTATTGCTTACACGTACCTACCCAGTAGGTGTGATATTGAATTCAGCCAACAATACAAGAATTATTGACCTCTGTGGAAAAATTCGGAACAAATCTAGTCTAGTCTAGCCCAGTGCGTTTTTTTTTTTTTTTTTTTTTTTTAATTTTAAACAAAAAAAGGTAAAATGAAAGAATTATCGGCGACGCTTTTGATTTTCTTCTCTATGGAATAACCTACAACGGCCTCGCTAACTAAAGATTTTCAACATAGGCGGCCTTCAGCCAGGCGCAAAAATTTTCACCTCCAGAATAAATATAATTTTTTTTTCCTTTAATTTTTTGGATAGTACTTTTAATTACCCATATTGCCCCATTCCGCCGAGATATACTAAACATTACATAGAAACTTTGGGGGTCCATAACTCCAAAACTAAACGTCGACGGCAAAATTTTTGTTTTACACGTTTTACTTAGAATTAAATTTTCCACACAATACGAGCTAGGCTACTTTTTTCAATTTTCATGATGTGTCCGTAAACTAGATTTAAGCCAAAAAAATTTATTATAACTTGGAATTTTTGGTTCCTTTGGAAAAACCAACAAAAACATATCATTAAAAAGTAGTTCGCCTGCGTTTGTCCAAAAATATCTTAAAATAGTTTAAGAAATCTAACACGACCTGTTAGCTATGACGTGAGATGTATTCATTCAAACAAACAGCAATCAGCTGATTAAATATTTCTTATCGATATTTTGAAAAGAGAAAAAAAAATTCTAACTAAAAAACGGTGATTTACATTTTCGTAGTTTTTGATAATGAAACACCAGAAATATTTCAAGTTCCTTGGAAAACTCAATTTCCAAAACAGATAAAAAATATAAATTTTATTGCAAAATAAATCAAATACAAATATATTTAAAAAACGAAGTAATAAAAACAATGAAAATTGGCTTTTAATTTGTTAGTCAATTTAAACTGTATAAACTGTAGAACACTATAATTTTTATTATAAATTTTGCAAAAATCGTCACCTCAATATAGGTATTTTAGTCTACGAAAATCGACCATTAAACAGAATCCTAAAACACAAAGCTGCAAAAAGCAATCAACGACAAGAAAAATATAAAAAAGCAACGATTTATTATCGATTTTCGTACAACACAAAAGAAGAAAAACTCAGCCGTCTCATTAGAAAATGAGAAATTTTAATTTATCGTTGTTTATTTTTACACTTTTACACAGACAATTTATTTACGCACTTGTTAGAAAAACGATAATATATATATTTCAAATTCTTTTGTTTTATATAGTTTTGCAAATTAAAAAAAAATGTGTTTGACACCGTCTGCCACAAAACGATATGCAATTTTTTCACTTTTTTCTTCACACAGTATTTTATTCATTCGTTTAATGCAGTTTTTATTTCTTTTTATTTTTTGCTATTTTGCTTTCTTGTGCACTTTTGGTTTCCGAATGCTCACGGATTTTGTTTTTTGTGTTAATATTTTTGCATCCGCCCAATAAACATTTGATTTTTAATTCTCTTTTTTTACACTTGCTCTTTCTATAGTTTGACTTTTTGTTTTTCGGACTTTATTTTTTTCCAACATTTTTAGCGACTCATTCTTTTTTGTTACCATTAATATATTTTAATCATTTCATGATTGTTGTTTTATATATATTAACGTTGTTACTAATTTAAAAAAAGTAAATTTTTTATTAATTTTTAATAAAAATCCAGCCGGGTATAGACAAAATGGCGACCTTTTTGCTCGTCATATTTCGTATTGAAAAATATATGTGCTGCCTTTTTCTTTTTCCCTTTTTTATTTACACTTATTCACTATTTGTTGTATTAATTTGTAATTTTATATACCCATATTGTTTTCTTACATTTTCTATTGATTTTATATGTTTTTATTGTAATAAATATCCCCAAAAAGTTGCTTTTCCGTGCTTAGAAATTTTTCATCGACACTTTTCGGGAATTTGCAAAAATTCTTCTCTTGCCGAATTAATTTTCAAGCAGTAGAAAATTTTTGTATGTTTTTTAATACTATTTGCAGAGATGTATAAAATGTATTATTCGGTATTGTTAAGAGAGCGTATACACTTACAAAAACATAAGCGGAAATCGCTTTTGAAAGTCTTGCTATTCTATGAAATATAACTGGGTATCAGCTAACCTTTCTTTACATTGAAGAGTAATCTTATATTGTTATTGAAGTTTTGATACAAATTCCAATAGCAGCAAAATTTCTGAATAATATGGCTTATAACAGTTTTAAGACTGTCGAAATAGCTTAAGAATTATTTTTAATAAAAGGAAGTAAACAACAATAAAATTAGGTTAAAAAGAGTTGTGCCCAGGAAATGGGCAGATAACTAGACTAATTGCATCCTGTTATCATTTAGCTACACGGTTTGCTAAATAAATTCTAAACCATATATGACCCACGTGAGCTCGGTTGAATAAATAAATAAATTCAACGTTATCTTCTACATTATCGCTTTCAGCTAAGCCTGTGGCTTTGTAACACCGGGCTGTGCTCAATGCTCAAAAACAATCACAAATTTTTAACCGTATCTTTATTAGTGATACAATCATCTTCACATTTAAAAATATTAAAATTTTATTTTTTTATACATACATACATTAAGTCCATAGAACGAAACATAACTTTGCCAAGTGAAGACACTACACAAATGTGCAAAAAATCAATATTAACTTGAAATAATTAAAATTTGCTTTGCTGGTGTTACCTAAAGCCTGGTACTCTCTTCAGTTTTTCATGCGAAATGCTGTCAAACTACAAACTAAAAAATTTGTATGAAAAAGTCATGAACAAATGTTGCAGAAGTAGTTAGTACTCTGTTTTTACTGTGGAAAAACATAGAAATGTTTCTGTCAACATTTTATCAAAGCTGTGAAATAAATCAAATGCGCATTATTTCGTGTGAAAATTTTTGTAAAACAATGTGGTATATTAATAAGCAATAAAATTGTAAAATACTTCCAAATCGCGAGGAAGACACAAAATTTTAAAGGTCAAAATTTCCTTGTGAAATATTAAATGTTGCTCAACATTTTTCACAAATTCCAACAGAGTACTAAGATAAAGTGTAATGATGTAATTCCTTTAAGTCAAAATGCATTGATCCCTTTTAACAATTCTTATGTTATCAATTGTTAGCACTTCATGTAAAACACAGAATACCGTGTTTATGTAAAGTTTTGGCAGTTGACAAAATAAAAATTTTCATTAGTCCCGTTCCACACCTGCATGTTTTGTTTCTGCAACACATGTATTTGTTGTTGGGAGAGGAAATAAAAATGGCAGCGGTACAATGTTTCATGTACCTGAAACTCTGCTGCGACTCTATATTGTTGTTGTTTGCTTTTTTCGACATGAGAAAAGTATACAGTTGCCAGAAACACAATTTTGAAAGTATGGGCACGAATGCAACTTTAAAAGAGAATTTAAAAAATGTTTCAGAAACAAAAATTGCAAGTGTGGAAAGGGACTTAGCGAATCTAACCGTACAAAATTGTAGAATACAGAAACATATTTTATCACTTCTAAGCAAAATATTTATGTAACTTGGCAACTCTATTGAAAATTCTTACTTTATTTTGACATTTTTAATAAGTGTGAATGATAGAAAGACAAATAAGCAAAAGGAAAGAAAACGACGTACGTGTACTCTGGGAAAAATTTTCAATATTTGGATTTTTTTCGGCGTTTAAATTTATAAAATATCCTTGCATCGTTAAATTTGTATACTTTATACATAAAAAATACACTTCAGAAATAAGAACGTAAATGATTGTGTTCTTATAACGGTGATTAAATGGCATTACATTTTTTTGTGCATGACGAAGTCTCACAAAAAATAGCAAAAAAAAAAAAATAAAATTGTTGTTTTAAATATATAAGTATATATACCTACATATATATATTTTTTCTTTTTTTTAATATTTTCTAACAATTAACTAGTTTCAATGTACAAAAATATAATTAGTGGGATAATTTACTAAATTCCAAGAAGAAAAAAATATAATAAATATTGTGGTTCTTTTGAAAAAGTAAAAAATTCATTTCAAAGCAAAATTAACATTTTCTGGGTGACAATCAGCCAGTGGGCTGTACGTGTCAACAGCAGCAACACTATGCAGCTTTTGCTGTCTACAATATGCTTAGGCCTAACCAGTGCAGTAATTGGAAATGCCTGGTATCAAAAGAAACAATTTTATCCAGCTGTAGTGTATATAACTAAATCCAATGCCTCTATGGCGGTAAGTAAGACTATCAGTTTCTTTTTCTCTTGTTTGCATTATTTGGGTGATGTAGAAGGGAATGACCTCCTAAGTTAATGTGTTTAATAACAATCATTTCAGGTGATTTACATACAATTCTTTGCGATTGTTTTTATGTTTGGAAAATTACTGCGCAAGGTATGTGCTAAGAGACATTTGAATTAAACAGCTTATTACACGATTTAAATGTTTCTTCTTTTTTAGATTTTTTTGGGTACTTTGAGAGCAGCTGAATTCGAACATTTATTAGAACGTTTTTGGTATGCTATAACTGAAACCTGTTTGGCTTTTACTGTTTTTCGCGATGATTTCAATCCAAGATTTGTGGCTTTATTTACGGTATTATTGTTTCTTAAATCATTCCATTGGTTGGCTGAAGAACGTGTGGATTTTGTAAGTATAATTCAATTAAATTATGTTCTTTTTTATTATGTTTAAAGAGATAAAGCTTTTCATTACCAACTCATTTATTAATTATGATTAGAAGTTTAGAATGTTCTGTGAAAATATCAGCCATGTATTGCTTACAATTTGTTTTTGTTTCTATAATTTTATGTTTATTTTTATATTTAGTATAGGTATATCCGTATGTTTATTATGTATATAAGTATATACATAGATAACATGTACTTACACTCTAGTGCAAAATTATAGGTAATACATTTTTAATGAGCTTTAGCGGCATAATTAAAAATTGGTATAATATAAATCTTAGAACAATTAGCCTTTTTCAGTTTGTCATTTTTGTGCTAGATTAACACGTTACTTTTATCTTTAATCTATTACAAAAGTGGCGAAGTAAGTTTTCGTTTAAGTGTTGATAGAAACAAGCATTGCATTACCGTTAAATAATATAGCTAAAATAATAAATATTTCGACGGTAATGACTCGATTTAATAGATTAAAGAAAGTAATCAGAATTTTTCTTTATTCTTTTACAATATTATTGTTTTCGCAATTTTTGGAAATTTATTACATTAATTTTAGGCTTTTCTAAAATTAGGAAAAAGGTTTCCTGGTGATCTGACGTAAGCAGCCAGTGAAATACGTATAGCAACTAGTTTTCCCCCCAACAAAAAAAATATACAAATAAATATTATATTATAATAACAACCAGACATTTTTTCTTTTTTTTTTATTCTCTTTATATATAATTTTTTCTTTACTTGTAATTGTTATATATGTATCTATCTTGCCATTAGCCAACCTTTGGTTAGCAATTAACAACAATAAGATATTTTTTAAATTAGTATATTTTTAATTTATATTAACACAATAGTGTAAAGTTATCAATGTCAAAGCCGTGCCATGCTTTAATTTTATTTGAACTATTTTTAAAATGAATTAATATTTATTCTGGTTTATTATAAGTGTAAAATAATTTCATAAAAAGTTCTGTCATTGAAAAAATTAAAAATTCTCATATTCTATTTCTTTGTATAGTTTGTAATTTTTGCTTTTCCGCTCTTTTTTAACTGTTAACAGATATAGTGTTTAGAAATTACATCTATCCTTGATAAAGATTGAAATTGCAATTGCTACACAAATTACGTCTTATATCGCCCATTTCTAACACTACTTCCGTTTTAAAGTCTCTGCTCTCAACAATGTTACTCCAGCCTTTTATATTATATATTTATTAAAATGTAATAAAAAAAACAATAAAAGTCAGCAATTTTCTCGTGATTTTACAATTTTAAAATGACAAAAAAATAAAAAATTGCGATTTACAGAACAGGGTAAAATAAAACACGTGACTTTGAAACGGTTCGTGATTTAAAAACACACGATTTTCAGTACAGGACTGATAATGCCAATGAAAAAGTCTAATGTACTGTAAATATAAAAAATCTCTGAAAAGAACATGTGACTATAATATTGCGCTTGAGTGTAATCAATAAAAATAATAAACAACTACTGTTTGCATATGCTTCCCTAATGACAAACAAATACATATGTATTTTAAAATTATTATTCCTAAACATTTTTTCTTCTGTTTTACACACTGTTTTTATCTCTTAATGCGTAATAAAACCATGAATAATAAATAATTAATTGTTTACTTATCCCTCAGATGGAACGTTCTCCCGTCTTAGGCTGGCTTTTTCATATACGTGTTGCCAGTCTGTTAATGGTTTTGGGAACTCTCGACTACATGCTGCTCATGCATGCCTATAACTCAACATTAGCTCGAGGTCCCACTGTACAATTGGTGTTTGGTTTTGAGTATGCCATACTTTTGACCGTCGTTGCCAGTACAGCCATTAAATATGTATTACATGCCGCCGAAATGCGTACCGATACGCCATGGGAAAACAAAGCCGTATTTTTGCTTTACACCGAACTATTTATCGGTTTTATAAAAGTAATATTGTATGTACTGTTTGTCGTCATAATGGCAAAATTCTATGCCCTACCAATGTTTGTGTTCCGGCCAATGTTCTTTACGATAAGGAATTTCAAAAAGGCTCTTAGTGATGTTATAATGTCACGTCGTGCTATACGTAATATGAACACTTTATACCCGGACGCTACACCTGAAGAATTGCGGTTATCCGATAATATTTGTATTATATGTCGCGAGGATATGGTTAATCATTCAAAGAAATTACCCTGCGGACATATATTTCATACAATTTGTTTGAGATCGTGGTTTCAGAGGCAACAGACATGTCCTACTTGCCGTTTGAATATATTACGTGCACCTGCTGCCAATTCAACGGCTTTGCCGAGACCAGATGAGAATAATGCAAATGCTGCAGCAGGTACTGGGACGCCAGCTGCTAATCCAGTTGCAGCAGCCGCAGGAAATACCCAAGTACCTAATGTAAATGCAGCTGGAAATGATAATCGAAATGCACAGGCAGGAAATGTTTTTGAGCACTTAGGTAAGTTTTTGTTTAAATCTTTATTTTTAAAGCTACGGTAAGCACAAGATATTTCGCTTTCTATTTCTTTGAATTACATTTTTTTATTAATACCATTTTTTAATATTTACTTATTTATTAAGATAAAAACGTTTTTTATAATGAATTTTAGTAAAAAAATAAAAATTTGTTGCAAAATCTTTCAAAGTCTTCAAAATCTTCACAACTTAAATGGTTAAAAAATTTCAGCTTTTTTTATATATGTTTTGTATTTTTTACCTCAAAATTTTACTATTCATTTCATTACTTGTTACCTAATTTTCTTTAAAGCTGGACTACCCAATTCGCTTTTAAATTTGCCTGGTTCCGGTGGCACCGGTTTACCAAATTTTGCAGGTCTACCTATGATGCCTCCACCTTTCATGATGCCACCCCCATTTCCATTTATTGCACCCTATGCTGTACCACCACCACCTATGCCACCAGATCTTACTAACTTTTCCGATGAAGAACTGAAAGCATTAGAAGGAAATGAAAGGAAGAACGTGGAAGAACGCATAAAGGTAAGAATTCCAGAAACTTCAATCAAAAGAAAAATATATTAAAAAATCTATTTTAGCTTTTGCGCAACATACAACTTATGCTAGATGCAGCTAACATTTTAATGAATAACTATCAAATAGTAGCTGCGCGTACGCAGACAATGATGCCAACTCCGGTTGCAACTAGACAAGCAACAGTAACAGAAAATGCTACATCTATTGATGCCCCAACTCCAGCTAAAGCTACTGAAACGGCGTCTGCTAAAACCGAAGATTTACCCTCAACCTCAGCAGCAGCAGCTGCTGCAGCTTTATTAAAGACATTATCTAAAGCTGAAGTTACGACGACTAGTAACACTGTAGAGTCACCAGTTGCCAAACACAATCAAGTAACTATAGAAGATTTAGGAGGTGAAGATCACATAGACGTTCAAACTTCCACATCATCTTCATCGTCTGCAACTGCATCAACTACGTCTGCTACAACTCCGACAACACTAGTAGATGGCACAGCAGAACATATAAACGAATTGCGTAAAAGACGCTTAAAATTCCTTGAAGAACGTAATAAAACGTCTACAGAATAAAAAAAAGTGTTAGACTTATTTTGCATAAATTATTACTTAACAACTAATAATAAAGCACTTTTGAAGGTGGGCTAAAAAACCCTTTTTTTATTTCATTAATGTTGCAACAACGTTTTATACGTTTTTTTTTACGGATTTTGTTGAAGAATATTAAATTAATATAATTTTCTGCATAAAACGCCCTTGAGATATTTCGTAATTGTTTATGTTTGAAACATACTGTTCTTATTTAATTTTTTTTTACATTTATTATCATTATTATTTTGTTTTTTTATGATGACAAACTAATTTTCCTGAAAACAATACGTTCTTTTTTTAAATGTGAGCATTAACAATCTTTTAATAGCAAAAAGCAGATACAAAATTAGATCAAGAGAGATTCTTTAAAAACAATATATAGCTATAACATGTATTGTGTATAAATTAAGTAATAATATTGGATTTAAACAAAAAAAAAAAATATATTATATATAAAAATGGGAATGAAAAAATTTATGATTTATGATGTATATGTATTTAAATAATTTATAATTAAATTTAGAAATAACATAAATTAAAAATACACAAACTACGCATAAAATGAAATTTGTTATTTTTTTCACAGGATAATATAGAATCAATATACATACAATAAAACGGTAAAACGACCATTTCTGTATATGAAATATTTTTTGAAAACTTTGTTGCTCTTGCAGATAGTAATTCATTTCGATTGCAAATCGGCAATTTTTAGGATTTTTGTCTGTCTGTGTTCGCATGAATTAAAAACTAGTAGATGAACTTTTATTATAAATTTTTATTATTCCGCAAAAATATCTAATTTCCAAGGGAAAATAAAAAATAGTGAAAGTACTCAATTTTACCGATTTAAAGATACTGTAAACTTAACAGCACCTTTTATTTTTGTCAGCGAGATATTTTAGTAGTTTTTTGTAGTTTAAGTAGTTCTTTGTTATGATAACGAGGATAATATATAAATTGTCCTTAAAGTACGTGATAATTAAGACTGTTTTTACTTACTTATAATAACGAATAATAATCGGTCAAACAAAATACTAACTTTAACTATTGGTTAAAGTTATAATAATGGGCCTAAGAGTCTTAAAATTACGCGCGCATTACTTTCAAAACAGAAACGAACAAAATATTGTCAGGGCACCTACAACATGGCGGGCACAGCTAGTAATTATATAATAGAAGAATTCGATATTAAAGGAATCCAAGGAAAAATTAAGATATATAGTACGATCAACTATTTTCATTAATTAATCGATTATATTATTTTTACTTTTGTTTAAATTTTTACAAATATCCAATGGAATATTGTTGTATCCACCATTTGACTTTACACTTATAGTTTTAATGGTACTCCGCCAGGAGCCTCACTACAAAGGGGAAATATTAAGGGAAATATTTTTAATTATGGATTTTGACAGTAAAATTACAAATTTAAAAAATTTCGATTTAATATTTGGCCTCCCTAGTGGGGCAACTTGATAAATGTCCTTGGTAATAAGGCTGATTATTTAAAAAAAAATTTTACTAACCTCGAAAAGATTTCTTCAACGTATTTTATTGACAACAAAAATTAATAACTTTTTTTTTTAACTGAAGACCATTTAAATTATAATTTTTATAGCTGAAAGTAAAGAAATATTTAATATAAAATACCGTTGTATATACAAATTGAATAAAAAAATATTAATTCACCTTAACTATTACGCGATTCAACTTCTCGAAACTCGGCCGGATCAGTAAAGCGCACAGTTAATATATAAAATATTGAAGGGAAGGGCACTAAACACAATAAGGCATAGTGATGACCTAAAGCTATAATACCATAGGCTAACATAAGCCATTGTATGCCTAAAAATAAAAATTTAAATTAACGAATGTTTATAATTTTTATATGAAACTCACATATTATTACAAAATTTTTAATTTCCAAACATGAAGATTTGAATAGAGCCTTAAAAGATTGATCTAACTTCATAGAATAGTGTATAGCATTGGCTATCATTGATATAGCAATACTCATGTAGGGAAAAGAATAGTCTTGAAGTTGTTAAAATAAAGGATTATTATTGTATGTAAGCAGCTTTTGTATAAGAAAATACTAAGTACTTACATATTAAACCACAAGCCATGGCATGAAGAAATGTGATTAAAGGCAAGAAATATAAAGCGGCATAAATAGGAGCCTTTCCCTTCACCTCAAGTATAGCGCTAACTATTGGTCTTATAATAAACATTGTCACCAAACACAAAAAATAGAAAACCAAAATAATCGTTTGCCTAGAAATGCAAATAAAAATATAAAACACAAATTGAAGAAAAATGCTTTGTAAACATACAAAGGATATACAGCCTCCTGCGTACAATGTAAAGATTTTTCGTAATTAGGGGCCGGATTATAAAAGAGGGTATACCAGTCGGAAAATTTTCGTACTGTACAGGCAAATAAACGAAATTCGCCCATTGGCTCCATTAGTAAAATGGCTGCTATGGCCGAGATAATAACTTCCAGGAAAGCACAAGTAGTTAAAATAAGTTGCTTGCGGGAAAATCTAAGGATATACATACATAATATTATGAATAAATAAAATATATTTATAATTTTACAATATATGTACTTTCTATCCTTAGCATCTAGATCGATAAAGAAACAATGCATCATTAAGGGCAAGGCTGCCATGAAGCCCAAGTAATACCAGGAGTACGTATCCAAATCTTCCTCACACTGGGTACAAGCATAACTTTCATTTACCCGATAACCTCTAGGACAAGGACCACACTCACTCCATGTATCATTTTCTAACTGAACGCGACCACAATATTGTCCCGGACAGCGTTCTAATGAGGAAGTCATTTTAAAGAGTTTATATATAGTTTTTTTTAAAACCTTTTTATTATATTTTTCATAATTTTGTATGCCTAACAACAATTTTTTTCTTTTACAAATTTTTATTTACTATCAGCTGGGAAAAAACAAAAAAAAAACATAAAAATGCACTTTACCAACACTGTTTTTGATACTGTTACTTTAACAGCAGTTACTAAAGATATGCTAAAAAATACTACTTGAAAGTTCCATATTGTTGGCAACACCTCAAGTTACGAGTTTGCAGCAGGAAATGGCATATCATTACGGAAGTAAAAATCCAAATATATTTTTAAAACAATATATGCATATTAGAGTGGATCAATTTGTATGTATTTAAAAAATCTCAACAAGCAGTTGTCGAAATCGTATTTTACGAGGAATTCTAAGAAGGTTTGCTTAAGAAACCATGGGTCTAAAATCAAAACCGAGCTTCCCGTTTTTAACGAGAAAATTTTCGTTTTTTTCATCACACTACAATATAAAATTAGATTTATGTATGATAAAAAAAAGCAAATTTTCTCGTTAAAAACGGTGTGCTCCGGATGACGGAAGAATGCTCGCGCATCATTTGTTTACCGGACTTCGAGTGATTTTAGCCTAGCATAAGACTGCTTTGTCTTACTCGAATAGCTGTATTGGGTTACAGTTGTAAGTGTGTTGCATGAATCAGCCACGCGCATAGTCGCTCATGGTGGAGCACCATTCAAAACTCAATTTAATTCAAGTAATTTAGGCTGAATTTAGGTATTCTGATTTTCTATACGAAGGTATGTATATGTCGGGCTGCATATCCTGGAGGAGGCGAAAATCATCAAAAAATATGTGGATTAACCTGACAATATGTCTGCTTGGAAGCAACGCCATACAAATATTCGTTAATTTTTAAAAAAACGACTGGCAAATGATTCGATTTATTTTTGTATAGAAATTCACATTTGCCAGACAAGCCGAGGGGATGCAGACTTGGTTATGTTGCGAAATGGACAATTTAAAAAGATTTTTGCAGCAAGCGATATGAAATCACAGTCAGTTATTAAAATTTAAAATCACGATTTCAAATATTTTTATTTGTATTTTCATTGGAAGTATATAAAATTGGAAGTATTAAGTCATGAAATTTAAAAACTCTCTATGCACAAAACACCGTTTCTATGATTTGAATTCACCACTTTTGTCTCCACTGGATCATTTTTTTAAACATTAGATACGTCTTTTCCAAACTAAAGTTGTGCAATACGTTTTTTATATATATTATTATTTTTATATGTATATTAATATTATTCACAGAAAAATATAGCAAACAATTGTTTTAGACAGAAGCTAACGTAGAAATTACCAGAAAATGTAGCAGTATTGTAAACATACCATACGCAATTCATTAGTTTATTTTCTTTCCATCGTGTAATAGAATTTTCGTCTACCATGTATATACCACATTGTTTCATGATAGGATTTGGGTAAAACCGTTTTAACTTTATCCACACACGAAAATGTATAGTAAAAGACATTTGTAGTTGCGGCACCTTTAGCAGTGGGGTCTAAAAGCTCCGCCATTGTCATAATTTGCATGAACTTTTCTTCTGTGTAAACAATATAAGCAGTCATCTTAATAACAGAACTTATTTTAATTGGTTTGTGAAAACTTATATCGCTACAACCTTCACAAGATGGACGATGGCCACAATATAAATAGGCGCACATCCAACTTATTTCATACGATTGACGCATTGTGAAACCACCAAATACGGTATTTTGATTATTACGATTTTCCGGAAATGACAGGAAGGTGTTAACAATAAATGAATCACTCATCCAACGACATTTGCTGGGCAAAAACCGATTATTCAACTGCAAATGTGTATTGTCGGTGGTGTTTTGAAACAAATTATACATTAAAGCATGTTCTTCTTCGGATGGTTTTAATTTAAATATCGATGTTTCACTTAATCGTTTTCTAGTTTGACGTCTTTGTTCACCTAAATTCAAAATTTGTTTTTCCTCATCATTGCAAGGTTGCAAAGGGTTGACGGGAGCGGCTTTAGTATTTGTAGCATTTCGGGCAGCCATAAGAAATACTGCATTTGTTATTAGACGAAATGTGTCTTTGTGTTTTTGTTCCAACCAAATACTTACTTCCAATGAGGTAGTACCGACCCACGATACAAACCCACTTAGTCGAATATCTTGATTATATTCTGGCAATAACTTTGAAAACGTCATTTTGTCAACCAAAATTGTGACAAATGTATAGGGAAGATGTTTATTAGGCGGTAGATTGGGAAGAAACACATGCTGTTGACATATCCAGGCCGAAAATAAATCCATCTGTTCCATTAGGCGACCCAAACGTACAGTTCCCACAGGACTAACATATTGAACTTGCATATCTTCACACATACTTAATGGAATGCTAGCCTCCACATAAGAATCTGACATAGTGCGTATTGGCAGCTCCTCTTGTGTAGGTGTGAATTTTAAAAGGTGATCGCGTTTTGGCGTCTCCTTAATAAAACCGGTTACCAAGCCCATTCTATCCGCTGTTTTGATATAGACTAGGAATAGAAATACATAAAAAGATTAGGGGTTTAAAGTTAAAGTGTCTCTTATTTACAAGATCTTGGAAAATTATTTATTATCAATTCGTTTACCTTCTTTCATAGTTCCTGATTTTTTAGGTTCAGCATTCGGTAAGCCTATAGTTGATGAAAATCTAAACAAGCACAGCATTTGAAATTAATTTTTAATAAATATCGTTTAATGAAAAACACCTTAAGAATTTCACCAGATTTACAAGTCCTAAAGACTTCTCATATTTCTTATTATAACAACGATTCCCAATGATTTGAAATATTCTTAGCATAGAAAATATAATTTTATAGACAACAAAATTAAAAAATAAACAATTATGAAGCCAAAGAAAAATGTAAATTTCAAAAATATTAACAAACTTTCTAAGTTTATGTTCGAAAACGGTACATATAAAATAAAGATTTTGGTTTTATAGTCGATTTAATAAAATAAAGTTTTTTGTACATTTTTATTAACAAGCCATTGCAACTCACTTATAATGATGTAATCATCAGAGCTCACCTTTAACTTTAACATCTTCATAAGAATTAGAGTTAAATTTAAGCCAAATTAAAAAAATCCAGAGAACTGATATCTACATGATTTCTTATCCAATTGATGATTGATACTCACATCATTCAGACGTGCACAAATATAAAACAGCTGATTTCCACGTGAAAAATAAAAGCATTTAAAATTTAATTTCTAATTTATGGCTATGTCCACAAAACATAATAAATTTTGTGGAAATAATCCAAGATATAAATATCAAAAAGTAAATGAGAAGTCTACAAATAGATTTGAAGCATTATCCGATATGGATGAAACTGACTCAGAAGATAGAGAGTATGAGACTCCAATAAAAATTCCGCCAATTGTGGTGGTCTTGGATTATAGTTTTTCCAATGTATTAGGGTTATTCGGGGAAACCTGCAAATATAAAAGGATGTCCGTTGGCACCAAAATTTTACCTATCACGTTACCTCAGTATGAGGAAACCATAAAGGCCTTAAAGGAAAGAAAGATAAAGTTTTACACACACCCAATAAAGGATCAAAACAAATGCAAGCTAATCCTATTTGGATTACCACAGGTATAGACTAAAGATATTTTTGAAGAATTTAAGCAATTTTTCAATATTACTCCAATCAATATAAAAGAAATTATTACCAAAAGAACTTCCGAAGATAACGCAATTTACATGATCGAGTTCGACAAAAAACAGATTTCAAAGAAAGAAATTTGTAGAATAAAGTACTTTCACAACATAGCGGTTCATTGGAGAAATCCCTTACGCAGATCTAGAGGTCCAACTCAATGTTCAAAATGCGCCATGTTCGGCCATGGTTCCTCTAATTGTCACAGAAGCAATAACTGCTTCGGTTGTGGTAGCCAGCATGATTACTCCGAGTGCCCACTTAACAAGGCCCCAACTCAAGGACCAGTTGTTTATAAATGTTTTAACTGTGTTAAAAATAACCTGATGATGCACGCTGTCCATCTAGAAGGGAAATCCGCCAAAGAGCCTCAAGAAACCAAAGAAAAGTAAGTTTTACCAAAAACAGGCCTCAGTTTAATCTCTCAACGGAAGATTTTCCTTCTATTGGCAACAACGTAGCAAGACCAAGTAACGCTTGGCCAGATGACCAAGAAGAGAACCTCGACAGAGTGCAACTGAATCTGGTCACAACAAAGACGATGATTGATGATGATGAAGCTCTGAACGCTTTGGAGAAATGTAAAACAAAATATGATGAAATGAGAGTACTCGGCAATATGCTCAAATATGTCATATAATCAAGAAGTAGTAACCATGATTCATGTTATGCGCTTTAATGCGCAAGGCATGACAAACAGAAGCTCCAATTGGAGCAAGTTTTAATTCAAAAGCAAATTGACTTAGTTTTTATTAATGAAACCTTTTTACGCCATTAGTTTAGTCTATCGAGTCTGTGATCCAAGAAAAACAAAGAAAAAATTGCATTGAACATGTTGAATTGAATTTTATTACACAAGAACTGTTAATAAGATATCGAAACTGAATACATATATTTATCCGCACAAAAACGTAAATGTGAAAATAAGGGCAAGTTCCTATCCATAATTTTCCTCTAAGCTCTTGCTTAAGGCCATAATTCACAATCATACTCAGCCGTACGATATATCAGAAATAACATGTTTGCTAAAAAAGTATAATAGCATGGATTAGAAATGTATGTGTTTGACAGACTTTTTGACAAATCTGCACGATTTAATAATATTTTGAAAAAATTCATAAAAAAATTTTTACCATGATCAGAGTTGCAAAATCTTTTTTTTTTTGATATTGTGGCACCATATACGCATTTTGAAACGATTTTTGGGATAGAGCAGAATTTTGTCATATTTTTTGTGATTTAATCGTATGATTGTGTAGGAGAGTAAAACCTGCCCTTTAGTGATCGGTATTATATCATATATGGGACTAAATAATTAGATTTGGGTAATTAAGGGTAAAAAAGCAAAATTTTACAGGAGAGCAGTTTAAAGTTTTACGTTATTTTACAAGTGTAAAAACTGGTATTAACATAAGTGAACGCAGCTTCACTTTGGCTTCAGCAAGGTCTGACACCACTTTCACTCGATTTTCGAGTAAATTTTACATCGATTACAAAAAAAATAATTGGTCCGATCGACCCTTAGGTCCCTTTTATTAGTCGCGGTCACATATGCATATTAGAGTGGGTCAATTTGTATGTATTTAAAAAATTTCAACAAGCGGTTTTTAAAATCGTATTTTACGAAGAATTCTAAGAAGGTTTGCGCCCAAGAAACCATTGATCTAAAATCAAAACCGAGCTTCCCGTTTTTAATGAGAAACTTTTCGTTTTTTTCATCACACTACAATATAAAATTAGAATTTTGTATGATAAAAAAACAAATTTTTTATCATAATTATGAGAGTTTTTAAAAAAAAATGTTGATAGTTTATTTGAAGGTTTACGAATTTTTGTCTATTACTTAGAATTTTTGTACGTATTTATTTGAAGCAATTTGTTGATTAGAGACTTGGCAACTTTAAATTGGCCGAACAACGTCATCTAACGGGAAAACATGCGCATGGTGTAATCTCGTCTTCTATCATTCTTGGTTCATACTATTCGTTTTTACTTCACTTTAGGAGAATGTTATTGGGTCAAGTATTAAATAAAATACAGTTATATATGTATTTGACCATACTTGTGCAGATATACATATGTAAAACTTTAAAAATATTTTTTGGGAGTTCCCACTTGTTATACAAAGATGTATTTCGACTGGCTTTTTTAAAATAGGCTTCAATAGGCTTCTGCAAATAATTGCTGGATTAGTTACCATCAATTTATAAGAAAAATACTAAGTTAACCATAGTGAAAAATTTATTAATAAGTCCCCTTTCACAATAGACAGAAACAGGGCAGACAGACGAGATTTGTTGGCAAGGGGTTGAAGAGGTAGAGTGTGTATTTCATGACTATCGTACTGGACATTTTTTCGTTTCTCTTTTCTGCTTTTCGCTTTTTTCTGTGTTGCTTCACATTATATTTCTCAAGTCGACGTCTACTTGCTTAAAATTTCTCAACAAAGTACATATACCACAGTTTTTCAAACACACACACATGTAAAGTAATTAAATCCGAAAGTAGAATGTGCACAAATCTGTCTGTCTTGTTTATGTCCAATTGTAAAAGCATTAAGACAGAGCAAAAGAGAATTCAATTGGTCTGCAACTTTCATGATTTTTTTCATCTTAAATGCAAAAAACTTAGTGGTTGAGACTTTAACATTTCCAACTTGACCATTAAATTTTGGATGCAAATGTCATTTGTATTGCGCTTACGAGGTTTTGAAAATGGATTTATTTATTTTTCATACAAACTTGTTAAGATGAGATTGTAGTCTGGTGGCAAATATTATTTACTACCATAAAAACCAAAAAAGTCAATTTCGAAAAAATGTCGCTTACGTGGTTTAAGAAGAAACGCGAGTGGCAATTAGTCAGTTATACCTCTTTTACAATAGGACAGAAAATGGGCAGACAGACGAGATTTGTTGGCAAGGGGTTGAAGAGGTAGAGTGTGTGTTGGATTACTATCTATACAAATCTCGTCTGTCTGCCCATTTTCTGTCCTATTGTAAAAGAGGTATAACTGACTAATTGCCACTTTTTTGGTTTTTATGGTAGTAAATAATATTTGCCACCAGACTACAATCTCATCTTAACAAGTTTGTATGAAAAATAAATAATAAATGAGTCACACAGCCATGTTTTTGTAAAAAAAATTGTTTTGAAACCCATATTGAAAATGTTATTAAGTTTTTTTCGTTTTCTGAAAAACGACTTTTTGGCGCTTACGTGGTTTAAGAATAAACGCGACGATATGTTTTTTTTTTTTTTTTTTTTTTTTTTTTTAATAAAAGTCTTTATTTACAAGTTTAAAATATAAAAGGTACAGAGGTATGAGATTTTACTATAAGTACTACAACAATAAGAGTCTTATAATTAAATTTACAAAACTAATAACAATAAATATACATCCTTAAGGAAAATAGCTCAAAAAACCTTTTTGATCTCTATGGAAGTTATAAAGAAATTTGTTTGGATAATCACTAATACATTCATTCTTAACGAACGAATCTTAGTGATTACCTTGTAAATTCCTTATTGATTCAAAGTTTGACAGTCTGCATTTTTCATTAAATGTCAGTGTCAGTTCTCTAGTGAAATCGTTTATCATCTTGTGTCCAAAGTTACTGTGAAGTAAATTTGTCGGATACCTACGAGGAAGATTATGAATTATTTTCAAATTCTTGTTTTGTATAATCTGAAGCTTTTTGGTATGAGTTTTCGCAGTTTTATGAAACCATACTTGACAGCTGTAACTCATAATTGGTCGAATGCACATTTTATATAACAATATTTTGTTTTTCATATTCAATTTCAATTCAAAAAAAAAGTTGGCAACCCCGTCGGGATCAAACGTCAAAATACTCACAGAAGATATAAAAAAATATAATTAATTAATTGTTCTATTAAAACGTTATATACGTTAAAAAAAACTGTATTAAAGTGAAGAGAAATTTATACTCTCTTTGTGGTAATAAAAGAACAATGGCGGGAAAAACTCGCAAAAGTTTAAGTAATAAAAATAAAATAATTTGTTTGCAATGCAAAACAGAAGTATTGGAAAGTGAAGATAAGTTCCAGTGTGATGCTTGCAATAAAACATTACATTCGGTATGCACGAAAATGGATAAAAAGCAAATTGATAAATTGTTAAACGATGATTCTCTTGAATATAAATGTCATTTCTGTTTACCAGCTGACAATAATTTTGTAGCAAGTGAACTAGCACAAATAAAAATACAGCTTAATCAGCTGAGTGATATTAGGGAGACAATTCAGTTTATGTCCTCCCAATATGATACAATTTTAAAGGGACTTGCAACAAATAAAAAACAAATTGATTCATTACAAAAAGAAAATAAAATGCTTCGTAATGAGGTTCATGAATTAAAATCATCCGTTAAATTTTTAAACGATATAAGAGTGCAAAAAAATTGTATTGTAAATGGAGTAGCAGTGAAAAATGAAACCATTAAACCTCTAGAGGTCGTTTTGGATTTAGCAAAACAAACTGGAGCTGATATCTGTGAGGATGAAATTGAAGATTGTTATTTTTTGAACAATAATAATAAAACAAAAAGTAACGAGAACAATAAGAAATCTCTTGTTATCAAATTTGTAAATAAGAAAAGTAAAACGGCTTTTATGGATAAAAAAGCTAAATTGAAAGAAATTGAAGATTTAAACACCGTATTTATTAATGATTTTCTCAGCAAGGAATCGTTAGAACTTTTTAACCACGCCAAAACTTTAAAAACCGTCGGTTATAAGTTTGTTTATTCTAGAGGCGGTAGTATATTTGCTAGAAAAACTGAAAAAACTAAACAAATAAAAATTAAATCAATGGATGAAGTTGATAAAATGTTACTTGGTGCTTCTGGTGGTCGCGTTAGAAAAACCCGTGCTAATACTGCTCAGATAGAAACTAGTGATGATGAAGATGATGGCGATGATGATGAAGGCTCCTTCAGATCACCAAATTAAAACGAATTCTTTTTTATTATAAAGTTTGTTTTTAATATTTTTTTTCTTTTCTTTAATCTTTTAATGAATTCTAAATATTTCAAAAATGTTAAATTATTTAACTCTCATATTAATAAAAATAGCTCAAAAAAATTAAATATATTATCTGTTAACATTAGAAGTGTTTCTTCAATTAGTAAATTTAATAAATTTAAATATGAAATTAGTAAACTTGCAAGACTACCAGATATAATCGCTATTCAGGAGACCTGGTTTAACAATAAATTAAAGAACCTGTATTCAATACCCGGCTATGAGGTTGTTCATTGTTGTAGAAATGATGCATATGGCGGAACTTCTGTTTTTGTTCAGTCCTGTTTAAAATTTAATGTTAAAGCAATTTCTAGTGAAGGATTTATGGATGCTGTGTCAATAGAGTTACCAGATCTGAAAATTATGAATAAACCATTAGTAATTGTATCTATTTATAGATCGCAAAAATGTATTTTTTCCGATTTTTTAAAGAAACTTGAAAATTTACTAGTTTTGTCCAATGGTTCGCCTTATCTATTTGTGGGAGATTTTAATGTGGATGTGTTATCTAACGACAGTAGTCATATTTCATTATTCAATCTGTTTTCTGAGTTCGATATGTATTCTTGTCATAACTTGATTACACGGCCTCAAGTAAAACGTCTATTGACCTCGTTTTTACTAATATAAATCGTGATGTTTTTGTGCACTCTATTGAAAATGGACTGAGTGACCATAATATAATACATTGTGGGCTTGAAACTGAATTAATGAGGCAGAACATTTTAACTAAAAAAAGTTTTAAAGTTGATTATGAACAATTGGGACATTATTTGGATGATAATCTACAGAATGAAAATTTAACTAGCAGCTCATCTAACATCTGTAAGAATTTGATAAAAACTTTATCAGAAGCTGCGTTATGTAGTACAACAACATCAAGTAGGCAAATGTGTGCACGTAAAAAACTTACTCCTTGGATGACAGATAACCTTCTTTCATTAATATGTTATAAGGACACTTTACTTCGAGCTCGAAGGAAAAACCGCAAAAATAATTTATTATCAGAGCGACTTAAAAGAATAAGTAAAGTTATTAAAATATGCAATAACTACTTAATGAATGAATATTACATGAATAAATTAAAGAGTTTTTGTGGTGATATTAAGAAAACGTGGCAATTTTTAAACAAGGAATTAGGCCGTAATAGTCGCGGTATAAAAAATATCGTAACTGAAGATGGAACTGTCTTAACTCAGGATAAAGATAAAGCATCAAAACTAAACGATTTCTTCTTTGATGCAGTACAAACTATACAAGCTAACAATGTAAGTAATTTTAATGACATTAACGTTTTTCGTACTTTAATACCAGAGAGAACAGCTTTCACTTTAGAAAAAGTCGATAGTATTAAGGTTGGAAGTATCTTAGATAACCTAAAGAGCAATAAATCTCCTGGATATGATAGCGTTACACCAAAAATGTTACTAGTAAGGAAGGATTTAATTGCTGATATATTAACCGATATTTTTAACAAAATGATTGAAGATGGAACTTATCCAGATGTTCTTAAAATACATAAAATAATTCCCATACCCAAAATTGTTGGATCACATAAAATAAGTAGTTTTCGACCAATCTCTCTTTTATCGATTGTGGACAAGGTTTTTGAAAAACTTATCTTTGAACAAATCTCAAATTATTTAGATATAAACAACATTTTATTCGAAAGACAATTCGGGTTCAAAAAAGGTTCTGGAACTGAGGAAGCTGTTGTAACTGTAGTGGATTATATTTGCGGCGAGCTTGATGTGGGCAACAATGGTGTGGCAGGAGTGTTCTTTGATTATTCTAAAGCCTTTGATCTGGTTAACCATGATATTTTAATAAAAAAACTAAGTATTATAGGGGTTTCGAACAAAACTCTTCACATTTTCCGTAGTTACTTATCAAACAGGAAGCAGTTCGTTCAAGTTGGTGAGTCGAAAAGCACAATGCTACCAGTAACCTGTGGAGTCCCGCAAGGAAGTGTCCTTGGTCCTTTACTGTTTAAGATTTTTATTAATGATCTAAAAAATATTGGCTTCAATGGCAAGTTATTTATGTATGCAGATGATGTATGCTTGTTTTATCCCTATAAACACTCACAAGTTCTGAAAACACAGATTGAATATGACGCAGCTATACTAACGGAATTTTCGCAATGCAATAGACTTATTATTAATCCCTCCAAGACTAAATTTGTAAGGTTTAAACCTTACAATCTAAAAAATGATGAGAAGATGGTAGTACATGTTGATGGGGTTGCTATAAATGAATCCGAGATGGTTAAATACTTGGGTATTATCTTAAATCAGAATTTGTTATGGGATGAGCACATACTTTCATTAAAAGCAAAAGTTTCCCCTGGCATTGGAATACTATATAAGTTTAGAAATAAACTTAACTGCGACACAAAGTTACTTATTTATCAGTCTCTTGTACATTCGCATTTCACTTACCTTCCAGCTATATATGGTTGCAGAATAAATAATTCTTTGAGGTCACTTCAATCTGCGCAAAATAAAGCCTTAAAACTTGTATTTAATCTACCTTTAAGACATTCTACGTTGAATTTGTTTAAAAGATATGCTAAAAATATACTACCAATACGAGGGCTATATAAACAGAAAGTTTTAATGTACGTGTTTAAGACTATAAGAAGTACTGAACATCGATCTGTACATTTTTCTCAAAATTTAGCTCGTACGCAAAGAAATACTAGACAAGCTCATAATTTAGGGTTTGCAAGATGTCGCCTTGATTTGACCAAGCAAAGAATTTCATATTCTGGGCCTACTGAATATAATCGATTGCCTGTAAATTTTCGAAATATAAATGCTATTTCAACATTTAAAAATCATATAAAAGAACACTTATTACAAAATATAGAAACACTTCTAATGTAATTATGAAATACAATGTATTTATGAATCCTTTTTTTCTGTATATATTTATATTTAAATTAAAATTGTATATATATTTTTGCTTTAATCTTTTAATGTAATACATAAAGTTGCCTTTTTGCCTCTATAAAGCCTTTAAGGCGCTGGGGCATTAAATTATAAATTTGTATAATTATATATGAATAAAAATTGAAAACATAAAAAAAAAAAAAAAATTTAGATCTTCTGTTGAGTATGGGAAACAATGCCCGACCACACT
The DNA here is from genome assembly GCA_949628195.1 of Phasia obesa. Classification (NCBI taxonomy): domain Eukaryota; kingdom Metazoa; phylum Arthropoda; class Insecta; order Diptera; family Tachinidae; genus Phasia; species Phasia obesa. The sequence continues at coordinate 205,258,106 of OX451215.1, forward strand.
TTATAGCTTTTTCACAAATTTGGTTGACATGTTGCTTAAATGTTAGTTTTTTATCCATTATAATGCCCAAATACTTGATTTCTGACTTTATAGGTATAACATTCCCACGGCACAACATAGATTGAGAAGGTATGCGTTTTGGCGACTTATTATATGGAAAAATAATGGCCTGTGTTTTATCATCATTGACCTTTATTTTCCATTTATTAAAATATTTTTGGCTTGAATTTAAGCTCTCTTGCATTTTCCTAACTAATGAATTAGATACCTTACCGCTGCAAATGAAAGCACTATCGTCTGCATAAAATGCTGCTTCCTGATTCCTGCGTAGAGTGATATCTGACGTATATAACGAATAAAGCGTAGGTGACAAAACGGAACCTTGCGGTAGACCTGCGAGTATATGTTTTTCATAACCACTCGTTTGATTTGATGTACCGTAGAGTGCTCTCTTCGGAATCCAAACTGCTGCTGATGTATAATGTTATTCTGTTCTGAGAACTCTACGATTCTTTTGTGGATTATTTTTTCAAAGACTTTATCCAACAAGCTCAAAATGCTTATTGGCCTATAGCTGGAAGGCAATTTAGGATCTTTTCCAGTTTTGAAAATAGGTATAACTCTGGCCTTTTTAAATATCATGGGGAAATGACCATTTCTCAAGCAGTAATTAAATAGTTTGCTCAAAGTTTCAAAAAAGTAATCGGGCATATTTTTTAAAATAATGCTGTTAATTCCGTCTAAACCTGGGGCTTTGTTATTTTTTAAACAAAAAACAAATGTCTTTACCTCTACTGCATCTGTGAATTCAAAATTGTCACTGTCAGCGAGATTTACATTGTTAAGTTCCTGCACATAATTTAGAACCACATTATCTAAAGGTGATGAATTGTTGTTGGTGATATTATTGTTGCATCTAAAAACTTCCGCAATGGCATTTGCTTTTGCTTCACCGGTACTTAAAAATTCCCCATTTATATTTAGATCGGGGATTGCAGAATTTCTACCTTTTAAAGCTTTTGTTAGTTTCCAAAACTTTTTAGAGCCGGAAGGCAGTTTGGAAATGAATTTAGCCCACGCTCCATTTCTATCCCTTTTCAAATGAAAATCAATTAATTGATTCAACTGTTTTAAAATGCTGATTAGTTGAGTTCTGTAAGTAGGATCTCTACATCTTTTAAGTTTACGGTTATACTTGTTCCTCTGAGTAATCAGCATTTTAGACGTATTTGAAATTTCCCTCTGCCAAGGATTTTTCTGGCCAATTGGAATCTTGGAAAAGGCTTCTTTAACTATACTAACTAATTTATTTAATGACGAATCTAGGTTTATATTGTTAAGCTCTATTTGTCCGATATTATGATTCTTAATTTCATTCTCGACCCAGTATTTAATTGCTGGCCAATCAGCCTGATTATACAACGGAACTGTAACAAAGTGATTTTGTGGTGTTCCAAAAATATAACAAGATATTGGGGTGTGATCAGACTGTAAAATATTTGGATGTGACTGTAACTGCGAAAATGAAATGTTAGAGTTAGTAAGTAAAATATCAACCGTGGATGGTTGGACTGGAATTATATTTTGGCCGAATCTAGTATGTGTATCCGGATGATATACATAATAACTTGAACTTAAGTGATGTCTGTACAGTTCTTTGCCAGCTGAATTGTTTGAAATACAATTCCAACTCACATGTTGTGCATTCAAATCACCAAAAATAAAATAGTCACTAAACGAATTGGTAAGAAGTTCTAAGTCAGTTTTAAAATTAGAAGTGTAAACAGGATTATAAGCAGAGATAAAACTTACGGGACGTCCACTTATTTTAACTTCCACAGAGATATTTTCTATGGTTATTGTTTTAATCTTTGGTAACAACTTATGATCTATGTAATTTTTAACCGCTATAAGCACACCCCCACCATGTGTTTGACGGTCTTCTCTGTATATTTTGTAGCCTCCAAATTTTAACCTATGATACGGCTTCAGGAACGTTTCGTTAAGAAGTAAAATATCAATATTTTTCTCATGGAGAACTTTTTCGAGCTGTGCAGCTGCTGACTCAGTTGTTATGCCTTGAGCATTCCAGTGCATAACGTATACATTTTGACTACCCATGATTTTATATAGCATGCTTGAGCATCATGCCAAGCACTCTTAATTTGTCAAATTTATTTCGACATTTTTCTAGTGCATCCACAGCACTAAAGAATATTTCTAACAGTCTCTCGTTAGATAAGTCATCATCGTTGTTGCTGTCGCGGGGTCTGTTTTTCGAAACCTCAGAGTACAAACTTTTCCTTTGGAAGGTGTGCTCTCGTGAATCAGTTGGTTGACTCTGACTTGACAGGTGTGGGAACTCAGTCTCATCATACACATGATTAATTCTCGACTTGTTGAAATTAGGTCTAGACTTAGAAGTTAATCGTAGGCGCATTTCTAAATAATCTTTACGGCAAGGGCATTTAGGATCGTCGGACCTGTGATTCGAGTTTCTTAAGTTCTTTTGGCTACAGTTGTGGCATTTATAAACAACATTACTCCCTTGAGTGTTTTTGGCCAATACACACTCAGTCTGGTCGTGATTGCCAGCACAAACTGCGCAGACGATAACTCTATTGCAGTTTTTAGCTCCATGTCCGTACATAGAGCACTTCGTACATTGCGTAGGCCCTTTATTTCCTTTAAGAGGTCTTCTCCAGTAAACAGCAATATTGCAAAAGTACTTTATTTTCATAATATCATTTTTTGACACTTCTTGTTTGTTAAACTCAATCAAGTATATAGCGTCATCAGCTGTAGTCCTTTTGGTTACGATTTCTTTGACACTTACTGGGTTTATGTTGTGCATTTTAATCAATTCCTCCTTTAAAAGTTTTGCGTCTGTTCTTGGCAAACCAAATAACACTAACTTAAAGTGCTTTACGTCTTTAACTTCGTGTGTATAAAAACTGTACTTCAGTTCACTCAGCTTTTTTAACGCAGCTTCATACAGGACCATTGTATTGCATGTAACCTTAGTTCCAATTGTCATTCTCTTGAAGAAGTACTCCTCACCAAGTATTTCCCAAACTTTTGAGAAACTGTGACACGAGTCTACCACTATTGGTGGAACCCTTTCTTTGACGGCTCTTGCCTCTTCTTCTTCTTCATTTGCTAGCAAATGAAACCTGTTACTAGGGCCAGGATCAATCCTTATCGTCTTAAATTTGGGACTATTCCCAAAGTATTCTCGCTTCTGGCTAGCCATATTGGAAGCGATTTAAAGGAAAAATTAAATTTTGAAGAAAAATCACACACGAGCAAAAAATAACACGTTGTTTACAACTCAAGGCAATGTTGCCAGATGCGCGACGATATGTATTGAGTTTATTTCACAGCAAAATGTTAAGATTTTTATATTCTGGATTTTCTATTAAAATACAAGCTATTTAATGCATTATCTGCAACAGAAACTAATAAACTATAATCCGTTTAAAAGAATTGTTTATGAGTTTTGGAAATCCATGCGACTACAAATGGGTTAATTGTTTTTTACTTTATTCGTTGTTATTAAAACCAACTGCGATCATAAATTTGTGTTTTATAGAAACAGTGAATTTTTTCATCAATTATAGTTAATAATTATAAGATTTCATAACATTTGGTAAAAATTATTATAATTTAAAATAAATCAGTAGATATAAATGGTATTGAAATTATTTTTCATTGCAACTATTTCAAATATGCCTTATATTAACGTTTGTTTTGTGGAGAGGTGAAGCGATAGCCTGGTTTACCACTCTAATTAAACGGAAACTAAATTATTTAAGTGTTGGCAACGCTATCAAACTAAAAAAGAAATACAATTGTAATTTTTTTATAAGTATAATATATTATATAATTAATAAATACAAATTAGATAAAAATAATGAATTATGTATGTAACTTTAAAGAAAATTTATTAATTTTTCTTATTCGTTTTAAAAAAAAATTATTTCATGATTTGTTTCTTCTTAAAACAAATGTAATGTCAACAGTGTTGAGAAACGGTTTTTCAATTTTGCCTTTTTTATCTCTTATTTTTTTAATCATTTGGTTTGTTTAGAAAACAACTATTTTGTTATTGTTGCTTCCTTTGTGCAAAAACAATTACGTCACGGATTTTGCAAATCTACGTATATACAAACATACATAACTAGAAAAGGTGTTGTACCGAAGTAAGAAAATTTCTGAATCTTTTTATTTGAAAGCAGTAATTTTTAGGATTTCAATAAAACAACAATTTCAAAATAATATTTTTTAGAAAAAAGATATAAAAATGTTAAGAAATATTTTGAAATCCACAAATTTGGTTATAAGAGCGAATAGACTTCCATTATTACCAAAAGCATTTTCATTATCGGCTGCGGTGTAAGTTGTTTTTTTTTTTTTTTTTTTTGAAACGATTGATTCGAATGTGCAACAAAAATTAAATTTTGATGTTTTTTTAGAGACTCCAGACGTCATTTTAGCTTGCAACATGGCGAAAATGATCCTTACTATGCCGGCACTATGGCTGAAGGTAAAACGAAGTGTTATAGTCGTTGTTTTTTATAACCAAAATACCTATGAATTTACTAAACTTTTAACTGCAAAAAAAAACTTATTGTATTTCTCTTCTTTTAAACGTTTCATCATTTTCTTAGTCAAAGATAAAATAATGAATCGTTTAGGCTTAGAAGTCGGCTACTCTCCAGTGTCTAAAACTCGTGAACACCTACTGAAATATGAACCAAAACTTTCTGATTTACCTCCTCGTTCTATGCAGGACTCTTTTACATCGGCCATTTTACCCTTGAGTAAGGATAAGTCGTTGCAAGATAAATACATAACATCTTTGGGTAGGGTACGTCTGGGTCGTTTAATGGAAGATATGGACATGTTTGCCGTCTGGGTATGTCATCAACATGTCAAACCCACTAATTTACCCGAAAATGTTCACTTGCCGTATACCTTTGTAACCATTTTGGTAGACAAAATAACATTTACCGATATTAAGGCCAAGGGCACAGAAGATCTAAGAATTTCAGGTCATGTTTCGTGGGTGGGAAAAAGCTCTATGGAAATAGTCGTTTGGTTGGAAAAGAATGATAATAATGTTTGGGTAAAACTTACTAAAGCTTTGTTTCTAATGGCTGCTCGCAATGCTACCAACACAGCCTCTGCTCCTGTTAATCCCATACAACCGGCCAATGAAAATGAAGCTAAAATATTAAATGGTGGTCTTGAACGTAAAAAACGACGTCAAATTGTACAAGCTTCTTCAATTTTTAAAGTAGAACCCAACGACTATGAACAAACGCTAATGTATAAATTGTACCAAAGGACTACGCCTCAAACAACTATGGAACTAAATAAACGTGTTTTGCCTCCCAAAAGCCGTTGGATGTCCGATTCATTTGTTACCAACACAATGGCCTCATTTCCCGAAAATCGTAATGCTCATAATACAGTATTTGGAGGTTTTCTTATGCGCAATGCCTTGGAAATAAGTTGGGTAGGAGCCAATCTGTATTGCAAGAACCGTCCTAAATTAGAACATATATGCGACATCAGCTTTGAACAGCCTGTCAGTGTTAATTCGTTCCTTAAAATGACCGCTTATGTAGTCTATACGGAAATGAACTATCTTCAGATGATGACAGTAGCCGATATCATTGATCCTGCTACTGGTAATCAATTGACTTCAAATGTTTTTTACTATACCTATTCTTTGCCCCATGAAGTGCCCGAAGTTTTACCCAGATCTTATCACGAAACTATGTGGTATTTGCAAGGGCGTCGCAAGTTTAAGTATGTTTTCGATTTGGAGTAAAAATATTCATACTGGAGATGAGTCTTTGAAAATTAATACGAAAGTGTTTAAATATTCTTGTTTAGTTCGAATACTTATGTTACGTCTATAATGTAGTAATTATTTAGCAAAAGGTTTTAAATTATGTATTTAAATTAAGATGTTTAACGCTGGAATTTCATTTGTTAATTGGCTTATGAGAATCGATGTAGATTATGTTAATTGAATGTACTTATTTGTTTATTATTTTAAATTACGTTAAAATTAAGTGAAATTAATTATGCAATTTCTTAATAATTAATTTTTGAAGAAACAAAAAAAAAAAACTTTTGAAAAAAAATAAAACAAACAACTTTCAAAATCAAACTTTAATGTTTTAAAATATTATAAGGTAATTAATTGTACACACTTTAAGCACAACAGTCATTAATAAACTAATAAAAGAGGCTAATGAAAAAAACACGTAACCCAATACATATTCTTGACTTTTTCATATGTTCTTGTATTTTTTTTTGTTATCTGCTGCTTTTTTAGGTGATAACCAAATATGCAAAGAAATTTTTTTTAACAAAAGGTCTTAAAATTTAACCAATATAGTTAGGGTTTTCCCAAAACTCCCAATTTCAAGTAAAAATCGAAATTTGTGTAAAAAAAAAAAAATTAAAAGAAAAAAAATAACCAAATTTTATTAAAAATAAATAAGAGAACTAAAATATGCTAAAAATGCAGTTAAAAAGTATTTTTTCGAAGTTAAATTTTATTGAGTTGATTTTTTAAGTTTGAATGGAACCCCAGTTAAAAAACAATTTATTAACAATGTATTTATTAATCATATATGGACCTACGGGCTCAATTAAATCATGAAATGAAATATAAAAATAGCCCAAAAAATTACTACATACGAGTATATCATCGCAAATAGCAATTAAAGAAATGAACTGAAAATTAAAAAAATACGAAAGAAAACATGTTTTAAAGAATGTTTTTTTTTCAAATCGATATACGCACATCACTTTAAAAATAATTCTTGCAAATAAAAAACCAACTTTAAAACAGATAGAAGGGTACCAATTCTAAACTAAAAATGTAAGAAGTAATCTGTAAGAATTAGATTTAAACCAAATAAAAGATGCGCCAAAATTAGAGGGAAAAAAGTAAAGACTAAGTGAATGTCAAGCCTCTCCCTATTACTGTTCTAAAGATAAGCTATTTTCACCAGCATCCGTCTTTTATGGGGACACCATTTAAGCCTCTGTATATAAGGGTTTCAAAGATAGGGTCACATAGATCAAATAACATCACCTATTGGGACACCCTTTAATGTACAATTTTAAATTGAAGACCTGTTGTTATAGAGGACTTGGCCACAAAGATTCTTTGTAAATTTCAACTATCTGTCTATAACGGTTCAAAAGTTTGGCCATATATATCAAATTACATGAACTATTGGGACACCCTTTACATTATAATTCCAAATATTTATACTTGTTATTATACCAGAGAAAGTAGTGGACATTCTGCCTAATTTTTAAATGTTTGTGTTTAACGGTTCAAAAGATAAGGCCTTGTAGATCAAATTACCTAATTTATGGGCACACCCTTTAACTTCTAAATTCAAATTGTATACTTGCTATAGTGGACTTTGCAATACAGGTTCCTTGTAAATCTCAGCTGTCTGTCTATAACAGTTAAAAATTTTGGCCACATACATAGAATTACATTAACTATTGGGACACCATTTTTTTCCAAATTGAAGTTTTATACTTTTTGTTATAGCGGACTTAGCAATACAGGTTCTTTGTAAATTTCAGCGGTCTGTGTACAACTGTTCAAAAGTATGGTCATATACATCAAATTAAATGAACTATTGGAGCACCCTTTAATTTAAAATTTTGAATATTTAAACATTTTATTATAACGGTCATAGTAATCGACATTCCGTCAAATTTTAAAGGTTTTGTATATAACGGTTCAAAATACGTCACCTATGGGGACACCCTTTACATTTTTAGTTTATTTTTTTTATTAATTTCTGCTGTTGGGAGCTGTAGCAACAAGCAATTTTTTTAAATTTTAACTTGGTGCCCGTCACAGTTCTTAATAAACGTAAAAAACATGTAAGTTGTATGGGGACACCCTTTTATTTTTATTATAATGAACTGTGTGAACGGGACCAAACTGTAAGCATAACCTTTCAAATAAAGAAAAAAAATTTAAAATCGGTTCAGAAATGTAAAAACCTCCAAAAATCCAAACTTCACAAATTTTAGATTTACCAAATCCAAAAATTTCACATTAAAATTATAAAATATCGAATTTCACCAAAAGCCGACGTGATAAATAGATAATAAAAAATAAAAACGCTATATACCTATCGAAACTTCACTAAAAAAATTCATCGTTATTGATTGTATACATGGCTCGACTGTAAAATAAAACGCTTCATTTTTGGAAGCAAATTAATTTTTAATTGTAAATAAAACAAATTGTGTTTTATATTAAAATAGCTTGTAAAAAATATTACAAGCTCAAAACATAAATAATTAAAAACTTTTATCAATTCAAAAGTTTCCTAGAAGATACAAACAAGTGGAAATCATCTATAAATGGTGTTAAAGAGAAAATTTCAGGATGCTCTTTACATCATTCCCATGTTGTATCTTACTATACCATTCGGCCGGTCGAATATGGCACTCTTAGTAGACATATTCGCCGGTTTTGTAATTCAAACCCAACTCACTTGGCTACTTGTGACGCCTGAAAGAGGAATGAGCAGAAAAATCTTTATGGTTCCAACAAATTCGCACTTGGAAGCCGGATAAATTAGCTTACCCTATGTCACGGGATGTGCGAAACTCCGCCTTTTCGGGGGGTTACTCCGTATTTCGAATAGAAAGAAAAATCGTTTGAATTTGTATGAAATACGTTACTGCGTATTTCGATTGGAAAGAAAAATCATTAGAATTTGTGTCTTTTACATTGTGTTTCGAAACGAAATACGCAGTAGCCATCCTGGAATCGATCATTTTAAAAAAAATATTTTGTTGACCTCTAAAATACTTTTCTCGAAAACACCTTTATACTGGCATAAAGTATCCGGCAGTGTCACACACAAAAAAAAAACAAAACAAATATTAATTTCTTAACTTATTTTGTGTAATTTTGTATTTTTATTCTACAAACCAGCTTTTGTCCAATTTCATTTCTTTACATGGTAAATTAAAATAAAAAATTCTTTATAAAACTTTAGAACTTCATGCGGTGAGGATACTGCGAAGAATGCAAGGCGAACATACTCTTCAAGTACTTGGCTAGGTATTTACCATCTTCGTTAGCCTTAATAGCCTTAACGACTGCAGTATCGACTTCTTTCTGGTCCTTTTTGCGGGCTTCATTGGGAACGAAACGTTCCTTCTTGGTAGCAAATATATCGCCCTCACCCGACTTCTTTTCCTTCTTGATTTTCAAGCGGCGGAAGTAAGCATCATTTAAATGTTCTGGTACTTTGTAGCCACCCAAGTTGATGCGGGTGGAGGTACCGATAACGAAACGTTGAGAAACGCGACGCATTGGGCAGGAGTTCAAGCAGAAGGGTCCCGTCACCAACAAAAGGCCAGAGGTTAAAGATTTCAACAAAACAACACGTTTGCCTTGATGACGACCGGCCAACATGATGAGCACGGTACCAGGCTTAAGGTTGCGACGAATGTTGCGTTTGTGTTGGCTAAAACAGGCCTTGGCAGGACGCTTGGCTACAAATTTTTTTGTAGGATAGTTGGCCTTGGGTTTCTTCTTGTACACGGTACGTTCACCACCGTTCTTGGGACCACCAATCTTCTTTACCTTTTTGATGTCAGTCTTAATATTCTTAACGACTGGCCGTTTGGTTCCTTTTAAACGCCATTGTGCACGGCGTTTGTACATCTGCAAGTAGCAATATAAAAAGTAATTAGTTAAAAAAAAGCAAAACTTTACACAGGAACTTAAATGTAAAAAACAAAGATTTTTTTTAGAAAACAAGGGAAGTAGAAACAATATTTTTTTTAAACACAAAAGGCACACTGATCTTTTCAACTTTAGAACACTTTTTAGTTTCAATTTATGAATATTTAAGCAGACAACTATAACAGAATGTGGCATTACGTTATTGAAAATAAATTTAAGGTATTTTTTTTATTTATTTACGCCGTTTCTTTTTTCTCTGTTTTTCACATACTTTGAAGATACACACACATCCGCCAGATCATTGGACTTAAATTTTCACAATCACTTTTTTGTAAAAAATTTCATGAATTTTTACCTGGGTCTTTGAGAAACGCAAGACACCGCCACGGAGGTAGGAATTTATTGGATGTTTGTTAACTTTTTTGCCCTTTTTAACGGGGTTTTTAGCTTTTTCAACGGGTGCCATAACGAAAAACACGTGTAAACCGGACAGAAATTATAATGAAAAGGAAGGTTAGGTACTGTAGAATTGCCAGATATGAATTCTATACAAAATGACATCAGTTGTAATGTTGCCATTTCGTAATGTTGATATTTTCGGAGTTTTTAAAATTTCCGAAAAGCTTGATTAGTTAACTTAGTGCCTAAAGTAAGTACAGATAAATAATTCGTTCTTTTCATAAATCAAATTTCCAGTTAATTTGGTTATCTTTTTTGTACATAAAAAGATTCTATAAATTTTATTCTATTTTTTAAAAATTCATTTGAATTTTTGTTTTGTTTGTTTTTGTGCTTGTTAAAAAATAGAAACAAATGTAAATTATTAAATATGCTTTAATTTATCCCTTAAATTTATAAACCAAATCTATATTATACTTAGAGTCGAAGGCCTCAGTTGCTCGTACTCTCTTTCTTTCATTATATGATATCATTCACTGTATTATATAATTATAATAAAATAAAAAAAAAATTATATAAAAAAAGGTCAAAAAGTACAATAATTATTTTATAAATTTCGATTAAATGTTTGTTTGAAGATTATTATTTTTCTTCTTCAAAATTTTCAATGAGTATCAAGGTGATATTAAATAACTTTTATTGCAATTATTGTATATTTTCATGCCTTTTGGTAAAACATGATTAATTGTCTAAAAAATATGAAAAATCTACCTTGGCTTTTTCATTTTTTCATTGTATTCTCCAAAAAGGAGGCTTAATAAATTAACTTAAATTAATTATTTATATACTAATTACCCATAACATTTTATAATAAAAATTCACTAGGGAAAATCACTGGTTTTATTAGAAATTTTTTTTTAGAAAAGCCAAAAATATTCTATAAGTAAGAAAATTCTAAGAACAGAATGACAATTATGTTAATAGAAGCCTCTTACACAAGATGATACCTTTAACAAAATTATATTATTTTTTTTTTATATTTTTATATAAATAATTTAATGTCGATTATTATTTTTGGTTTAGGTACTCTTAACAATTATTATTGTAAACATATACTAAGCAAAAGAGTTCAAAAATTTTAACTAAAAATTACTAAAAGAATTCATTATATCAAAAAGAATAAAAGACAACACTTGTTACTTTTCGTTTTCCTTGCGACAACAAAAATGGCTTATGTTGGTATTTATTTTATAACTCCTTACGTCTGCATTGTGTCGGCAAAAAACCAGCCTATTGTAGAAGGACAGTAAGAAAAATAAAACCGTAGTTTGTTGGTTGGTGTTCTTGTGAAACTGTAATATTCTACAATATTATTCTATTAAAACATGTACATACTTGTCATTGTGTTTTTAGAATTTTGTTTCCTGTAGAGTATTTTTGGCTTCTATAAAATTAGCAGAAAAGTTTCCTTGAAGATCTGGCCTAAAAGTGGTTTTACATGACGTGTATTTGTCATGTAAAACCACCGCTTGAAAGCAAACATTATTAACCGTATGTACACATGAAATTACATATGGGTTATCAAACTGACAAGTCATATGACAAACACACGTCGTGTAAAACCACTTTAAGCAACCAGTAAAATACGTATATGAATATAATATAGCATAATATTAAATAATTAATAAAAGACGTAAAAAAGTAGGATATTTTAATATATTTTGTAAAGGGTTTTAGTAAAATTATAGATTTTATGATCGCCATATTGAATTTTGTTAAACAGTTAGCATTGCCCCTGTGTTTAAATTGTTTCAATAGCAGTAATTTTTTTGTAGGAAATACAAATTTGAAAGAAATTAATGAAAATTAACAAAATGAGTATAACTAAGATATTATAATAATAAATATTTTTAAAATAACTAAAAATAGAGTTAATCCTAAACTTTGCAAATTAAAAAAGTTTGTTTGAATAAACTGGTCTACGCTATATTTACTTTGACGTTCAATAATAAAATAAAGGTGTTGGTTTTAAAAATCTGGTAGCTTTATCATCTTTTTTCTAGTGGCAGCCTTTTGTAAGATGTGTTTAGTTAACGAACAGATTTCCCGTTAATTCTAAAGTAATAAAACACTGATTTATTCTATTAACAACTCATATTTATTTTTCAGGTAATGATTATTTTTTATTTGTGAACTTTTTAACTTTCAAGTGTCAAACAAAAATGTCACATTCCAAACATGGAAAGATGTACATAGATTCTTTAGAACTATTAGTCTTGTTGAGACTGGGTACATGTTCACAGACACTCAGGGGTTTCTGTGGGTGTCTTTGATTTAAAATTAAAAATATATATATTTGTAAAGAAAAGTCAACAACACCATACAGGATGCAATATGTTTGCGCGTTGTGCAAAACAATCCAGACCTGGCATATGGATTTGCAAAAGAAGATCATATAAAATTGGAGGAGTTGTGGAAGGGGTTTACCAAATCGAACGGTCCACCAACAAGGAATACATCTGGTTGAAAAATGCAATTCAATAAAATTAATTTTTTTTTTAGTGAGTGACAATCTTGTAATAGACTTAAATGAATTGAAAGTCATTAGTGCCGTAATAGTTCGGAAGGCAAAAGCATCCGATGGAGGACCATTCAACAAATTTGTGCTTACAAAAATAGAGGAGCTGTTGGTTAATTGTGTGCCATTTTCACCGCAGTTGAAATAAAAATAAATTATAGTAGACCACAGTGATCTGTTGGGTGAAAATGTTAGTTTCATTAGCAAAGATGCTACAACGACTCAAAAATATCAAAGAGAGAGAGACAAAAGATGTGTACCAACTTGAGGATCCCTATTGTCTGCAAGCTGAATTTTATATGAGCATTTATACGAACACTACAATTAGTAATGCTATGAAATATAAAGCAAAATTATATATTTATTTATACCTACAATTTAAATTTTCAAACTTCATTTCAAATGCCGAACATTTCAAATAAAAAGTTTACTTTTCAAATTGTATTTTACTTTAATTCCACTACTTTTCTGGAATATGCTTGTATATAAAAATATTCTTGATGTCTCTACAATTGACGTCATTATTAAGTCATTCTATCCCCTTTGCATCTAAAGATATAAAAAAATTGTATCACTTTCCATTTTCCTACTAATATGAAAGATGAAATACCAAAAAAAAAAAAAAAAAAAAAAACGTTAAGCACTTGCACTTAACCTCATCTCAGCAGTATCTTAATCTATAAAAGAATATAGATTTTTTTCCTAAAAAAATAAACTAATATAACGTTTTTTTACAAGCATGCTAAAATTATTTTTATATACAGTAGTGGTCAAAATATTTGGAACTATTTAAAAAATTTTAAATGATTGACTTCCAATTAAATTTATTGTTTTTTTCTAACTTAATTCGCTGTTATCGTCCTTCCTGAAGCCTACTGATTATAAAATTATATATTGTTAAATTACATTTAAATTGTGTTAACTTGTATTTGGATGCATGTTTGTTTTTTTAGCTACGAGTATGTGGCAAGTTTTCGATATTTTTTTTAGTTTAGTTTTCACTATAATATTGACTTTTTGGTTTAATTTAATTTTTTTGTGCTTATGATTTCGATTATAAAATATATATTTTTTAGTGAAATTTCGAAATTCTGAGAAAGCTTTGATTTTTGGTGACATTTTTTTATAATTGCGATTTTATAAAAAATCGATTTTAATTAAAAAATTTAGATTTTTATTAAAAAGTTTGATAATTTTGTGTAATTTTGATTTTTTTTTACAAAATATCGTTTTTTGCTAACATTTCGACTTTTATGGTGAAATTTCGATTTGTTTGTGAAGTTTTAAAGTCAAATATCTAATATTTATTTTTTTTTTAAATTTCGCTTTTTTGTTGAAATTTCGTTTTTTTATTAAATTGAAATTTTTTGATAAAATAATTTTTTTTTTTGAATTTATGTTTTTTTTAACGAGATCTATATTTTTACTGAAATTTAAATTTTTAGTGAATTTTTATAGTGACGAAATTTTTAGTTAAATTGTTGTTTGTTTTTTAGTGAAATTTCTATTTTTATATACAATTTTGACTTCGAACCCAAAAATAAATAATTTTACATTTTAAAATGTCAAATAAAACAATCAATAAATGAAATTTTGTTTTTTTTTTAATTTAGATTTTCTTTTGTGATATTTAAATTTTTAATATTATATTATTCCATGTATTTATTTTTTTTAATATATAAATTAATTATTTTTAAGTAGTCTCAAGTTCGTATACTTTTCTATCTTCTCTATAGAGTTGAGGTAATAACTTCTAGAAATTAAGTTAATAATTTTTAAAGAAATCGGGAAAATTTTATTTTCTATATCGCAACGCCCTTCTTTAGTATTCTCCTTATCTATCCACTTTGGTAAGTGTTTAGTTATAAACCTCATCTTGTTAACCAAATTTAATTAATAGAATACGAGAAATTTTATTCCAAAAGCCAAATCGACAGTTCGTTAGAACGAAGACTATCAGTATGTAAATAATAACAAATATAGGTTATAATGAATAAAGAAAACCAAAACATATTAAAAGAGAAAGAGACATCGATTACTAGACATAGATGATTGGTTTCTCTATCAACCTAGAAATCCATCTGTGAAGAAGAGATACAGAAAATTTAAGCCTACCAATCAGTCAGGCATAGTAGTAGGGGATCAATAACCCCTTGCGAGGGACGATTTTTGTTTGTATTTAGGTGGGTAGGGTTTTTCTGCCTATATTTGTATTAAAGGCCTTTATAGAACGCAATACACATAGAGGTAGCCGATAGACTCATAGGGTGCCCACTGGGAATAATTGTAGGAGGGCCCTAACTTTTACAAATAATTTTCTATAAAATTTTTACAAAAAATTTTCTGTAAAATTTTTACAAAAAATTTTCTGTAAAATTTTTACAAAAAATTTTCTGTAAAATTTTTACAAAAAATTTTTTGTCAAATTTTTACAAAAAATTTTTTGTAAAATTTTTACAAAAAATTTTCTGTAAAATTTTTACAAAAAATTTTCTGTAAAATTTTTACAAAAAATTTTCTGTAAAATTTTTAAAAAAAATTTTCTGTAAAATTTTTACAAAAAATTTTCTGTAAAATTTTTACAAAAAATTTTCTGTAAAATTTTTACAAAAAATTTTCTGTAAAATTTTTACAAAAAATTTTCTGTAAAATTTTTACAAAAAAATTTCCATAAATTTTTTACAAAAAATTTTTTGTAAAAAATTTTTTTCAAAAAATTTTCCATAAATTTTTTACAAAAAATTTTCGATAAAATATGTACAAAAAGTTTTCGATAAAATTTTTACCAAAAATTCTCTAGAAAATTTTTACAAACAATTTTCGATACAATTTTTACAAAAAAATTTTTGATACAATTTTTACAAAAAAAAAATTCGATAAACTTTTTTTTTAATTTTAAAAGAAAATTATCGATAAGATTAAAAAAAATGTCGATAAAATTTTTACAAAAAAATTTCGATCAATTTTTTACCAAAAATTTGAACAAAAAATTTTTTTTTCGATATAATTTCTACAAAACATTTTCGATAAAATTTTTACAAAAAATTTCGATAAAATATATGTATACAAAAATTTTTTGATAAAATTTTTACAAAAAAATTTCCATAAAATTTTTACCAAATATTTTCTATAAAATTTAAACAAAAAATTTTCGATAAAATTTTTACTGCAAAATTTTTCCAAAAAAAAAAAATTGTCTATATCTTTATATTCTATTTGTAATAATGAAGTGGAAAATCATAAAAGTAAAAACCGAATGTATATTATTGTGAACTTGGCAAACATCAGAAGAAATCACTCTTGTTTGTTTATAGTTTTTGTTATTGCAGATAAACTCTTTATGTAAATTTCAAGTCTTAAAGAGAAGGCAATATTAATCAAATTACATCACCAATGTACCCACATTTTTATTTGAAATTGTATATTTAATGTTATAGCGTAATTATTAATGCACATTAGACATTCTGTGTAATTTTAAATGCCTGTCTATAAAGCTCCAAAAGATAAGGCCATATACATATGTATGTACAATTACTTCACCAAAGGTGGCACTGTTTACATTTTATTTTTATACTTGTTAAGGGTAATACACACTACACTCTGATTAAGTTTCAAGTGTCTGTCCGTAACGGTTCAAAAGATAGGAGGGCTATATATAATAAATAACATCACCTGTGGTGACACCCTTTAATTTTTAATTTTAAATTTTATGATTGTTATACTTTTAATTTTCACGTGTCTGTATATAACGGTTAAAAATAAGGCCAATTTACTTTATCTAACCTAGCGTTTACATTTTACTGTACATACTGTTATAGAGAATACATATTAGTTGTCAATGCTAACAATTATATCCGTAGTATAGGCGTCCATTTTTCTTTTTGAATTTTTTTCTATTCACAAAAATTTGAGTTATTGTCGGCATGCGTCACATCACTGTCATATTTAGTGTCTTCAAAAAATTCAATCCAGTAGTTCAGACAATGGAAAGTGTGTGCATGGAGCTGTGAAAAAGTGTATATGTTTGTTATTGTATTAACAGCATTGTCTAATGTAAGACTTAAAATACGTGTGTTGTATGGGAACACCTTTTAATATAAAAAATTATGATTTTTTTTAAACATGAGATTAGCATATACATTAGAAATAACATTACAAATAACCTTTTAACAAAAAACAAATTCCAAATCGGGTCAGAAATGTCGTAGGTCTAAAGGCACAAATATATGTATGTATGCACATAAGAAACCGGTGGCATGTCATAACGTCCAATGTCATAATGTCCATGGACGTTATGACACACCAATAGGTGTCAAAACGTCCATAGACTTTATGACACATATTGGTGTGACATAACGTCCACATATGGAGTGTCATAAAGTCCATGGACGTAGCGACACTTTTAGTTATGCCATAATGTCCATGGAGATTATGACACGTTATGGTGTGTCATAAAGTCCACAATAATTAAAAATCAAATGTTTCAAGTAAAATATAAGTGAATTTTTGACTACCGTTAGAAATTTAAAGTTTTACCGATGCAATGGCATATTATTTTAGTATGGTTTTTATAAAGTGCACAAGTAGATGTAAAAAGAAAAATAATATGGAAAGTTTGAAATATAATTATGAATTTGTGAGTGGATTTCGGAAAAATTCCAAGTTGTTATTGTTAACCGATGAAAAGCAGGTGTTTCGCCAAAAACACATGTATCATGATTACACCCGATATGGGTGCTATATCAATAATTGTAGTGTAACAGTTGCCCTTAGAAAGGATGGAGTCTGTGAGCAGCTAAGCTTGGATTATCATCATAATCATTCACTTCCCGAAGACTTAATAAATAAATTTAAAATGATTAATAACGTGAAAAAAGAATGCGGCGTTAAGTCAGCATATAAAAGAAAAGGAGTCCGAGAAATTTTTGATGAAGAGTGTATGAAGGACAAAGACTTGTCTTCTACAGTGTCTTTTCCAAAAATGAGGAGGCAATTATATAGAATACGAAGTAATGGAATGCCAAAAAGTCCCAGCACATCTCTTGAAATCAAGCAGATGTTTGAAGAAGTTGAATTTTTTCAAGAATTTGGGATTTCCAAACATATTAACAAGCCTTTTTATCGGGATACTATAATAGAAGATGACTTTTCCTACTCTATTTTAATATCGCCAACAATTGCAGATATAATCCAGAAAAAACCAAAGGGTCGTCGATATTTAATAGATGGAACCTTCAAAACAGTTCCCAGTTGTGGTTTCAAGCAGCTTCTCGTGGTTCACTTTTACTATATGGAACATGTAAGTTCTCAAATTATACATTATTTTTTTTTTTTTTTTAATATCTTAATCATAAAATCTTCTGTGTCTTTGTAGACTTTTCCGTTCATTTACGTTTTGATGTCAAACAAAACTAGACAAATTTATGAACATTTGTTTCAATTTATTAACAGCAATTTCTTTCAGTTCGAGGCTTTAGCATTTCATACAGATTATGAAATAGCTTTAAGAAAAGCTCTACAATACGTATTTCCCACAGCAGCATTAAAAGGCTGTTGGTTCCATTATTGCCAAGCTCTGACACGTAAATGTCAAAAAATAAAAAAATTTCGAAACTTAATTAAAACAAACAACGACTCTAAAAATTGGTACCGAAAAATATTAAGCCTACCCTTAATAAGCCCAGAACAAATTGAGGAAATGTTTTTAAGTTTAAAAAACGAGATATTGGACTTTCCAAAAAACCGACAAGAATGCTTCAACATTTTTATGAAATATTTTGAGAATCAATGGATGGCGAAGGTAAGTGTATTTTTTATAGTTATAATTTTTTAGTAATTCGTAAGTGAAACAAATACCAAGAAAAAAAGAGAGATGAAAGCGAAATGTCTTCCCGGAGACACTAAAGTTAAGTATTGAAATCTGACTTCTCATACTAAAGTTTTTCTGCGTGGCGGCCTGCGGCCGCGCTTAAGGGTTTTCTCCTCCATTAGGACGCGGCAGGTGGCTTCGCTGAATAAAGTTTTCCTGCGTGCGTCACAAAAATAAAAAAATGTCTTTTCCTGGTGTAAGAATGCTTACACCAGAATGTTTACACCATGCATAACATGGCCGCAGGCCGCCACGCAGAAAAACTTTAGTAAGAATGCTTACACCAGAATGTTTACACCATGCATAACAATATTCTGAAAAAATATTCTGAATAATTGGGAAATAAAGCCATTATGGCTTTATCTCCCATTTAATTGAGCAATAAAGCCATCATGGCCTTATTTCGCATGATTTTAAAGCACCCCCCCTTCGAATTTCGTTTTCATCTCTCTTTTTTCCTGCTATTTATTTCAATTATAAATTACCAAAAAAGTAATAATAAAAAAAGTTTTTGGGTTACAAAATTTTGATTTATTTTATCATTATAATAGTATTTATTTACATTGATATTTAGTTTCAAATACTCTTCATAAATAATAAGAAAATCTCCATTGATGTTTTATAGATCACACCTTGCGGATTTTCTGTTCATTTGGAGCCCATTAGAACCACAAGTGCTTTAGAAGGCTTTAATTCAAAACTTTCCCGGAGCATTGAAAAGCATGGGCAATTTCATAAATTCTTCGACGCTATCCGTAATGAAGATTTCCATCAGTCAGTTTCTTTAAGTAAAATAGTTGCGGGTGCTTTATCTGTTTTGCCCAAAAAACGTAAAAAGCAAACGGATAAGGATAGCAAAATTCGACACCTAACCCAGCAATTACACAGGGGAGAAATCTCTTTATGCGATTTTTTTAATTTCGTTACAAATAAAGAAAACCACATTGTAGAATGTGATGAACTTCTGGAGGAAAATGGAGAAGAAGAAACAGAGTCAGATGATAATGTGGAAAGCCAAGTCAATTTCAGCCAAATGACGGAAGTTTTAAAATGCATTATTTGCCTTGCAGAACCAAGAAATATTTTATTGATGCCATGCAAGCACTTTAAAATCTGTTCCAGCTGCTTCCAGCATTTAGATAAAAAATCTAAAGAAAACAGTTCACCTTTGCTTTGTCCTTATTGTAGACAAATCGTAGAAAGTAATTTAAATATATTTCAATAAAGAGTATTTGAAAAAACTATATGAGTATATTTATTTATTTTTTTATTTTCAAAAGTCTGGACGATACGACATATTTTAAAGTGACATAATATCCAAAAAAATTGTGGCGTATCGTCCATGGACTTTATGTCATTTTGAAATAGTCATAAAGTCCATGGACGTTATGACACCTTTTAGTGCGACATAACGTCCATGGACATTATGACATTGGACGTTATGACATGCCACCTAAGAAACCATGCAAACGTATTGATTGATTCCTCCTTTTCCATCGGAGGTTGAAAAACAACTACCTAGTTGGTGATTAATAATTATTTTAATCATCACTGCATTTGCTAATGATATACATACATACGAGTATGTATGTATATTGTACAGTTATAATAACACAGTGCAACAGTGAAACAAAAAATACACCGACTTGGCAATGTAGGTTTGATTTTACTACCCCAATTGTAGTAAAACCCTGTATTCAGTTTGGCGAAATTGGTGACCAATTTTCATACCAGGTGATACCGCTTAACTTTGATTGGCAATAATGTAGCTGAGGCTTCGATGAATAAATTCTATTAAAATTTTATGCCAAAGAAATAACTTATTCCTGCACTTTTTTTAAAGAAAACTCAAAAATATTTTTTTTTACTATTTTTCAGCATAACTTATAGGAGCTCCTAAATTTTCACTAACAATGTATAAGAAAATGTAAAATAGTGCTGGCAATTTCTACTGCTTTCAATTACTCGATACAACTCAATACTTTTAAATTGGGTACTCAATAGTACTCAATACTTCCGTTTATATACTAGCCAAGGCGAATTCATACCAGGTGGTGTTGATAGCCCAGCTGATTGTTTTTTGCTCTCGTTTTTTTTGCTAATGTCTTGCCAAAAATACATTGTTTCATATCTGCTAATCTAATGTCAAAGTTGTTGTTTTGTTGTAGTTGTTGCTCTACTGCTCACACCTGGTATTAATTCGCCTTGATACTAGCAGAGGTAATTTATCGTCGTAGTTGTCAAATATTTTTATAAATTTATTTCTAAAAATACTACCATAAAAGTATCGATTAGCTACTTTTGAGTACCCAAAAAGTATCGAGTACTTGGTACCCACTACTCAATACTTTGCCAGCACTACCGTAAAACTAAACAACTTTTGTGAACATACTGTCTTACTTTCGCAGATAAAAATTAAAAATAATTCATCATAACATAAATGCATATTTGATATTGACAACAATTTGACATTGTTACTCTGCCAACGTTATATTACATGTTATGCTGAAAATTCATTACGTGTGGACATCAAGTTAGCAGTAGTATAGAACCTATACTGTCAAGACCGTGTCGATTTCGAAAAGTTTTAATTTGTAGCACTGTGTTATATGTATTAAATAAACAGTGAGTAGTATAATTTCGTTTGAAAAGGAAACGCAAATAAAAAGGGTTACCACTACATACAACTTTACTTCTGCCACTCACCAACACTAACAACTTACTAAGCTTAAACAGTTTTGAATAAAAATGAAAAATATAGAATTTGAATAGACTACAAAAGCATTCGCAACATAAATTCACTTTCTAAGCATGAAATTGAAATAAACACATTTTTATTTACCAGTAAACACTACTGTGGTACATACTCCTTCCTACCAATCTTTTTAATGTTAAAACATTTTCCACCTCTGTTTACTGACGAACATCTTATTTGTTTCTGCATTGAGCTTTCATTTAAGAAACTTTTTCTAAACCTTGTTTTTCTTTACTTTTAATCTGAACCGAAATAAAATAAAAAACTCAGTGAAAATAAAAGAACTAAAAATAAAAATACAAAAAAAAATTGCATGATGAAGATGATTTTGAAAGTGCAATATCTCAAGTGTGTTATTATCGCATCAGAGATAATTTAATAACAACCTTAGTTCTGTTCTTTAACTGTTCTAAAGAACAAGATGTATGATTCAAAGAACCTTAAATATACTTACATATTTATGTACATACATATAAGTATACCAAAAAGAGGAGGCAAGAGTAAAGAAAAGTTTTGCGAAAGACAGTTTCTTCTTCATGCTTTTGCTTAGAAAAAGTGTGAAATTTTTCTTATACTAGGGGTGAGATAAATTCAACATTTATTGTATTACAAAAATCACAAAAGCAAGAAAAATAAAAAAGTTTTAATAACTTAAAAAAATATAAAAATGTGGTTTATATGATTATTTATATATGGGTGACTACATGTTTTTCCTTAAGTTAGAATTTAAAAAACAAATGCCTCAGTTCATTCGGATTTATAACAAATTGAAAATTATAATAAAAAAGTTTAATACATACATACATACCTACTTATTTAAAGTGGTTTTACACGGCGCACAGAGGGGTATTTTGCCAATCTAGCCGGACATTAGGCCAAAAATTAATTTTGAGAAATTTAAAAATTTAAGTACGCCGCTCGACAGACAACAAAATTCTGCATCGTATAGTGATAGTCGTTTGCTTGAGATTTGTTGTTTTGGGACACTGTTAAAGTCAGGAAAGTTGAGTAAATCGCATACGTTTTTATTGAATTTAAACGATTTGCAATATATTTTTTTTGGTGGCTAAACGAATAAAGATTTTGTATTGATTTTTTTTTCTGTGAAAGGGTTTATTAGTAGCTACTTATATTAATTTTTGGAAATTTTTTTTTTTAATTTTTAATGATAAATAATTTCGTTCAAAATTAAGAAAAGATTTTTTTTTTGTAAAATTTTTGGTCAAAAAAAAAAAAAAGTGGAAAGATTTTCAAGAGTGATCTCCATCGCGATCCTAAAAATGTTATATATCACTACAAAATTTACGATCTCTTCTTTTATGCTGTAAAAAAAAAAAACGTTGCGCATATTGCGCCATTTTTTTGCGATTTTTTGAAAATTTTACCTTTTTATGTTTTTTCTTATCTTGGATAGAGTAAGAAACCCTTGAATATTCATAAAATGTTTTGGTTTTTAATAACTGAAGGTAGATGTTTTTTATTTAAATCATTACATCTAACACTGTTATTACCTGTACAAAAAACAATTTAAATATCAAAAGAGATATAGACGTAGATGCCCGTTCTTTCGGACTATCTACTTTACACTCCAGAATTGGCCTATTTGAGAGCATATTACACATGTCATATAAACTGTCAGTGAAAAAATGGCAAATAAAATCTGATGCGGACAAAAGCGAGGAAAAAAAATATCCAAGAAAAATTTAGAAGTGAATTAGGGCTAATAGTGGGTGTACCGAAAGCTGGATTTGGAAACACCAACGATGGTAACACTAGCAGAAGATTTTTTTCCAATCCTGAATTAGGTGCAAAAATAACTGTACTTAACGCTGAAGAGGATTCAGATTCGGAAGAGGTCTTTGAAGCATCCGACGAAGAAGAACCATGGCACTCATCATCACCTTAGTGCAAAGGTGAAGTTGTTTTAAATAAATTAGTTGTTATAATTTTAAATAAAATTTATCGTTACAATCATAAATAAGTTATTACTATGAATAAATTAATTATTTTCCAATAAATAAAATACTATAAAGTAACATATTACAAAAATATTTTTTTAATAATATTCTTGGGAGGCGGGGGGATTGGTTAGGCATTGGAAAGCTTAAAAATGAATATTTTTAGAAAATTGGCAAAAACGTTTGGGGATGGGATTGGAGGAATACCTCCCCCTGCCCATAAAAATTTATTTTAAGAATAATAATTTCATTATTTTTTCAAACAATTTTTTATTTCAACGCCCATAGAAGGGGCGGGGCTAAAAATGACATTTAAGAATCTCTTGAGTCCAACTTTAAGTTTTTGAACATTCTTTGATCTTAAAAGCTGTAATTGCTAAATAAAATGACGGGAAAATGAAAAAAAACTTGAATTTTTCAGAGGTAGGATTAGTTCTTCCAAGGGGAACTTTTTCTCCTTTATCCGATTTTTCCTATTATTTTCCTATTTTCCTATGACCATAACAGATTTTTCTGCAAAGTTTAATTAATCTAGGGGCACTCAGTACATTTTTAGAGCCAATATAAGCTAAAAAAAAAGTAATGTCCGGCTAGATTGCCAAAATACCCCTATGTGCGGCGTGTATTTGTCATATAACTTGTCACTTTTCTATGTGTAAATTCTAAACACGTCGTGTGAACCCTTTTAAACATAACATGTGTATTTTCCATGTGTACAATACATATGACATTTTTCATTTAGAACGTGTTCTATTTTGATGTGACAAAGCATCTGACATCCTGTAATGCCAACTTGATATTTTGCTATTTTAGGTTTTTCATGGTACCAAAAGCACAAAAAGCGTGGCAAAAGCACTATATTTGCATCAGCTGTGATTCGAAATACAAAACTGTGTGGCCGAAAAATTATATATTATAGGTTATGTCAGATGTAATTGCACATGTACGTTTGAAAGCTAAAATTATAAACCGTATGTAAAATGCCTACAAACACATGAAATTACATATGGGTTATCAAACTGACAAGTCATATGACAAACACACGTCGTGTAAAACCACTTTTATAAAATACTTGAAATTTATTATTCGAATTATTATTTAACATACAAATAAATTATTCTTAAATAGCCTATAGATCGTATACTCGTATTCTCTCTGCTACACAAAAGGTTTGGAAGAATATTCTTGATGTTATTGAGTAGCTAGAGATAATATGCCTAAGCAATATGAAAAGATTTCAAACCGCTGCCAATCATTAGCACAGTAAGATCCGGCGAGCAGAGATGTCGTATAGGTACTGTTCGTATTCCATGTCGCATCAGAAGGTACAGTTTGGAAGTGTGTTGAGGAAGGCCTCTGATACTGTTCTGAACAATCCAGGTTTCTTGCAACAACGCTATATCCAGCCGCTACGCTATATCGTCAAAACATCGCATCAACATCGCTGAAGCTGCTCCTCTGTGATGAAAATTATGCTAGCATATACTTAGTTTTTTCTTGACGTTACAGGGACGGGTTTGAGGTGTAAGCTTCCAAAATGGACTTACCTAAGCCAACAAGGCCAGATGCATCCAATTCATCCATATTAACCTTCTTTGTCTTAGGAGTATCTTCCAAGACTGACTCGTCCACCCCATGCGAAGTTTTTTTGCCTTTCTCATCCTAGTTCCTCCATTGGCCAATAAAAACCGGAATTCTCATAGGGATTAATCTCTTCTTCTCTAGCGAGGCACCATTGTATTTTCTTATCGAAACGGCTCACGTCTTAGGATTACGTTTAGAGATTGACCCGTCCAACCCTGGTGAGTCATTCCTGACTACCTTTTCCGTATTTTCCCTTGCCCAATTAAAACCGGAGTTTCTTAAAAGATTAACTCTATTGCGAGGCCTCCTGGTCAAGCCTTTTCGGATTCTCACGGTCATGTTTATTAATTAAAAAAAAGAATTCATAAAATTCCCACGAGTAATGGTGAAACTGATGTCCACCCACACAGAGCTCCATATGCTCGGGTAAGTCTCTATTAAAACTACAGGTTGGCTGGTATACAGATTTCGCATAATAAAGACCAAGCAACCTCTTGGCCCGCATACCTGGAGTATGCTGTTCCAAAGTGGGTTAGGGATTTTTATAAGACCAGTTCTAGACCACCTTTGCTCAACCCCTAACTTCTATTGGAGCAAAGAAGAGAAGGAAAAAATCTGCACTACCTTCTCTTCCACAAAAAGCAAGAGCTCAGCAACAAATAATTGACCTGTGTGAAACTGGTCTAACAGAGTGTTGTCTTCTCTCCGCTTGACTTATGTAGCCAGACTCTTAGCAGAGACATGACCTAACTACGAGCCTGTTACCCGCCGCCACCACGAGAGGTGTAAGTCAGAACTTCTGACAGTTACGGCATACCACTACCTTTGTGCCTACCTGCAGACGGCCAAACAGTGTCTGGTGTGCTAAGATATCCGAGTTCATTATAGCTAAATTGAGTGATATTGATTTGAGTGAAATGCAGTTTTAGCAAGGCGTTGCCAAAACTCATACGGCAATATTTATGCAAGAAAGACATGGTTAATTTGATAAAAGCGTATAAGTAGCAAAGCTGATGAAGCAATAAAAACCCTACATAATCTTTTTTGACATAGTAAGAAACCTAGAAAAATTTAGAAAAATTTCCAAAGCGGGACCAAAAAAAATCGATAACTGACATCAATGTTGTATGCTTACGCACAGACGTGCGTTTGAAGATGATGCTTCATCTGTAGCTATGGGTGATGTAGATATTAAGGAATCAGAAGCTCTTGACATTCTTGGCATGAAAATCCAGTGCGATGTACGATGGACTACACACATTTTTCAAGTCTCGAAAGAAGCTTTCAAGTGCCTCGGTTTCTTAAAACGGTGTAAGAGATACTTCACTCCATCTGATCTTCTTACTATTTATATCACCTATATCCGGCCTAAAATGGATTACAATTTTCATGTATGGGCCGGCGCCCCAAAGTCTATTTTGGAGCTACTCGACCGCGCGCAGGAGAGGGCGAAGAATCTCATCGGTGACAGTAGGGTATCCTACTCTATTGACTCACTGGAGCATCGACGCAATGTGGGTTGTGTTTTGCTGTTTTACTACAATGGAATGTGATCTAATGAAATCAGGGAAATTGTACCCGACACCCACACTTTTTCACGTACAACACGCTTCTCATCAAGGGCCCATCCATTTGTGGTCGATTTGCCAGCGAATCGCACTACGCATTATAGGGAGAATTCGTTTTTCGCCCGAACGGTTCGTATGTGGAATAAACTCCTTGAGGATGTCTTTCCTATCAACTTCAATATGAGAAAGTTCAAGTCAAATGTCCACAAACACTACTCCATCTACCTCCTACCCATAACCAGTTCTTCCCATCCTAGTTCTGGCACAATGCATTGCATGAGTAGGGGTCATCCCCTGAGTGCTGGTCCAATACAAAAAAAAAAAAAAAAAAAACTATCAAAATCGATCCGTACCTATTGTGGAACCATAACAAGTAAAATAAAAAGCTGCAAGGAATTTTTATTATCTGCTTAATCATGGAATCACTCATACGAATATATTATATCATTATGCGCGCTGTATATAATATCTATAAGACTGCAGTTGCTTTCACTTTTTATAACCTTGATAGTTTAGAAGAATATATTTTTATTTCTTTGTCAAATAAAAAACTACTTTAATAAAAAAAGAAAAATTTTATCCAGCGAGCCGTCTTGGTGCACGAATGTATTACTGTAGTCCCTATGAAATATTTGTATCCAATCTTGTCTGCAGAAAACACCCAGAGTCTTTAACGGGAATCGAACTCGCAACCCTTAGACTGATAGACTGCCACACTACAAGACACTCATTTAATCGGTTTTTTCACATCGTAATTTCTTACAATTCCTTTTCTAACCTGTGATATTAAAAATTCGATTACCTTCTAGTAGTTACTTTTTATTGGAGATGCCAGCTTATTTTAAACACATTATGGCTCTATGATAAAAAGTTAATGTTATAAATATTAATTTCGTTTTTAGAAATAAATTAAAACATTTAGTGACCACAAGTAATTATAGAGAATTTAGTTTCAGGCTTTTCTTATCGAATCTTTAAAAGCGTCATTAATCCAATGTCTCCCATTATTCTAGGTCCGAATTATTTCAATATACCATACTTTTAATTTAGACCCAGAGAGAGAGAGAGAGAGAGAGAGAGAGAAAGAGAATGGTCCGATGGCGTCAAAATGCATCTGCTTGGCACCGTTTGATCTCGTAGTTTCGTGAGATAATGCGTCCTGGGAATTTCGTTCGCAACAAAGCGATTTTTTCACGTGATGTGTGGCAATTGGCAACGTGGTTCATGTCATTTGCTTCAGGTCATAAAAAGTTTATTATCATGCCACGATAACGTTTACGATTCGAAGAAGTACGGTCCAAAAATTCCTCGAACCCTAAGCGTAACTGAATTCTTAAATTCCATATGGATTTTCAATAACCTAAATGCGGCAGTTTTGCTTGTTAATATGCCCAAACGCTAATTGTTCGACTGAGTGTCGCTCTAGGTAGTAATTTATTGAAAAAAATTAAAAAAATAAGCCTATTGGAATCACTTAAAAACTTAATTTCGTAAAAAATACGAGTAAGGGCCTTTCTACTTGAGACGATCGATATCGGAACCGAAATATAACCGAGATCGTAAAGATTTTTGTATGAAAGGATGTGAACCCTTTGCAACGATACGTAAGAATGAAATCGCAACGATATGTAGTTACAAAATAGTAACGATATGTAGGTAAGAAATCGGAACGGTATGTAGTTACGAAATCATAACCATATGTAGTCACGAAATCGCATCCATATCTAGGTAAGAAATCGCAACGACATGTAGATATTCTGTGTTTACCTGCATATAAGCTTTAAAATCTCTTAAAGTAAAGTGACTATAATGATTAGTTAATGATTTGATATTTAAGGCAATACTTTACCGTAATTAATTCGAATTTCAATTGTCCATCTTTCACGTTTTTATAAAATTTTTTCTTATTTACTCTAATTCTTTTTTGTTTAATACATATGTACATATAAATCAAAGATTTATATTTTTTTACTTGTTCAGTCAAGCAATCGAAATGTCTTAATGAAATCGTTACGACGAGTCTGATTTCATACAAACTACCGCAATGTCTTAACGAATTCGTTACGACAAGTCTGATTGCAGACAAACTGCCCAAATGTTTTAACGAATTCGTCACGACTAGTCTGATTGCAAACAAACTACCAAAATGTCTTACGAATTTGTTACGATAGTTCTGATTTCAGAAAAACTAACGAAATGTCTTAACGAATTCCTTACGACAAGTTTGACTTCAGAAAAAATTGAAACATTTGGTTTATATCTGCATCACTAGTTTATCTTTTATCCAGGTTTTTTTCTCGCAGTTTCCTAGAACTCATTGCCTCTTATGCGATATGTACATATATGTATTTCGAACATTATTTACGCAAAGATCATTTGTGCAACGCGTAACTAGATTGTAGAACTCTAGTTTGCCATATGAAAAAAGAAAGAGAAATTTCTTTCTCTATAACACAATTTAGGAAAATGATTATTTTTCAAACAAGTTGATTTAAAACTACATAATTAATTTTGAAACAAATGTGGGTTGCCACTTTTCCAGAATAGATGAGCCATGTTCGTGATTTATGAAGAAGCTAATAAACGTGTAAAAAAATTAGGTTAATTATAACAACTGTCTAAATTTGTGCTAAAATCGATTGGCCTTAAATGGCTTACGATTTTTTTACTTGAAATAAATAAGTATGTAAATAAATAAAATAAATTTAGAACCAATTTTTGTTTTTTTAATAATAAAGATTTCCCTCACATGACGGGAAAAAAACAAAGAAAAGAAACTACACAATAACAACTTAACGCCAAGTTTCAAACATTTTTCCAATCAATTTATTCGTTATAAATTCAATATAAAACATTGAAGAGTAAAAGTTATCACAAATAAGTATGTATAACAGTTGAATTTCGTTGGCACAATAATGCAGTACCGTTATTCTCAAGAGTACTACACAACAAAAACAATGACATACGAGCACGTTTATAAGTAGAAAACGGCAAATAACTAATGATGCATTAAACCACCAAGGTGACCATCATCACAGATTATTAATAAAGCAAAGAATAATTAAAAAATATAAAGAATTATATTTTATTTTAAAATTTTGGTTATTATAATAACTGTTTCATTTAGGCAATACATTTGTTTATCTGAATTTAACTGTTTTCTTTGCGCACATAAATATCTGGTCACCTTAGCTTTTAAGATGCAAGGGGAACACAAACCTGATAAAATTGATGACATCTGATATTTAGCGTTTCGTCAAATAATACCTACATATAGTATGTAAAAATTATGATACCTAATGTGCATGTTTTCTATCTTTTTGACGTCATAAAATACTTAGAGAATAACATATTTTTAGAATATCACATACATAAATATTTATATACATACAAACATATGTACATACATTCATATGTAAAAATATACATATGTACATAATATAAATAGAAAAAAAAATGATTTTATATAATTTTAACCTTGATTTAGGTTAAACAATTTTAATACAATTATAAGAAAATACTTTAAAAAAAACTATAAATGTATTCATTAAAATACAATTAAACATTTAATGGGATTAAGCAAATATTTATGAGTTTATGAAAACAAATAAAGGTGTCTTTAAAACAAGGACATTTAAAGAATTAAGAATTTAAAAAGTAGGTTTTTTTAAAATGATTAATTATTTTTAATATTATTATAATTTTATTGTTATTGTTATTATTATTATTAACAAAATTATTAAAACCCAAAAAATATCGATGCAATGCTTGATCAGAAGAAAATTAATCAAAAGTCTACACAGGTGTATGGAAAATTACGAATAGTCAAAATACTTTACAACACTCTTATTCCACACTAGCTGTGATCGTGTGCGTCCTGACAACATTTTGCTTGATTTTGCTTTGAAAGTATTCCAAACCAATTGTAGGACTCTTATTTTTATAGTGCTTCAGTTATGGTTTAAGTATTTACTTTGTATAAAGGTACCCATCCCTGGATAATATTCTAAAATTTATAAAAAATTCTGAAATTTGAATTCCGAATTGTTGGACTCGTACTTTTATAGTGCTTCAGTTATGGTTTATGTATTTACTTTATATAAAGGTTTCCATCCCTAGATAAAATTCTAAAAAATTCTGAAATTCTAAAAACTATTGTAAAGCTCTGTAAGAGGTATTAAAAATATTTTAATAACAATGTAATTCCACTAAGTAAAAATACATATTTTATTCAATTGGCGCCATCTGTTGCGCAATTTTGTTTAAAATATCCCACTTTCAGAAATAAAAGGTGCGCAACCGTGTTTAAAATATCCCAGTTTTAAACCGAAAATTTCACTACCTTTAAACCGGAAATTGCGTATTTTCACTGCTTTTTCTCCACTCTCTCTTAGAAATGAGATATTTTTTGGCGGAAAAAAGTATCCTATATGTATTGGAATCAGGATGCTAAGGTCAAAATCTTGTTATAATCCATCCGGTAGTTTTTACGTGATGCGAACGCAAAAGAAAAGCTGATAGACAGACGGAATTGAGTTACTATTTATATAACGTGACTTTTTGGATATATGTATGTTTTTCGGCAAAAAGGAGTTTTAGCTTTAGCTTTTTTTTTATTCCCTTAAAGTAATAATATTTTACAAAGCCCTTTAAAGTATGCGTTTGTTCACATTCGATGACATATTCGTTTGACCTACATCTTATCAATCAGTTAGTCATTTCTTTAAATTTGGAAAAAGAAAATCTTCGCCAGGAGCAAGTCACGACTTTTTGAAATATTAACTACACATATGTATGTATGTTTACCGTACCATGGTACACTGGTACCAT